>JAEDXY010000046.1:1200000-1881236 GCA_019395295.1 Osmanthus fragrans | reverse complement strand
CAAAGCAGAATTCTTTGATTGAGGGTGGTGTTGACAGAGGGCATTTGGGAAAGGATCCTCTCAAATAGAAATAGAGAACAAAATAACTAGAAAGATTGTTAGAATCACATTCTTTTAGAAGTATCATCCAGGCGCTTTAACCATTCATAGCAGGGATCCTTGTACATGGTGAATAACCAAATTCCCATTGAAATGAAATCTTTAGGATAAATCTTCTTTCTAAAATTAGAAACCATATGGTAAATGCACAATAAGTGACTTGCCCTAGGCAAGATCTTATTATTGCATAGTCTCTCGTTAGACAACCACCATGTCTCTATCATTTACACTTAACAAAACGACTTTTTCTTTGAAGAGTAAAGACGGATCAGAAAAGGTCCGGTTTTCCTCCCCAGATTCGTTTCAGTGCTTCCTGTGATTCTCCAACCTTGAACTAGTGACCTCGCCCGTGAGAACTTGATTCACCAGAATCCATTTCCAACAAAACCCATATTCTCTGATTTGGTAGGAGTTGATGAAAATTCACTAGAATTTGGTGACAATTGCAATGGTTAGAATGTGAGATTTTGGGGAAGAGAACCATGGATTTTATAGGTTTGAAGGATATTGCTTGGAAAGATTATGAAGTTTCTATATTATTATTCTTCTTTTTTTTTGTATTTATTTTAAAGTTGAGAGACAAATTCACCTTCTTACACTTAAGAGCAGTTTTCGACAGATACTGTATTGAGGACGGGTGATGGTAATTTTATGAAAGGTTGAGGGTAGTAATGGCAAGAAATAAAGGTTGGGGATAGTAAGTGCAGTAGGAGGTACAGGGTGGGGATAGACAGCTGCATATTAGCCGCAGTGCTTTTTAGATAGTATATTTCATTTTAATACATAGAATATACAAATTCAGTGCAGGAAAATTATCATGGTAGTGTATTGACTTGTGTTGTCTTCTACGTGTAGCATAGCAGGTTATTTCCATGTTTCAAGTCAATGAAGTATATGGTTAGGACCTGGCTTTTGAACTTCGCAAGTTTGTTAAAAAACAGATGCACGTTCTTAAATGTTGAGAAAGATATCCATGTGTTTAGTGCTATATTTCAGTGCCACAAATTTTCAGCTGTTATTGTAGTAAATTGTATTGGTGAAACTAGTCGTCCAAGTATAATTCTGTCCAACAGTTTCAATTTGATTCACAAATGAAATCTCTCTACGATTTTAGTTGAGCGATTGTCTTGGCAGGGGGTTTGGTCTTAGAATCTCTGATTTAATTTTTCCTCGACTATTTGACCACAATCTTGGGGTTCCAATAGTTGATAGCAAAAGTTAGAATTATTGAAACATACTAAATGCTGAGGAATGCTGATGTTGCCACTTTAGGTTGAGCTTCTTCCACTATTTTTATAAGCACCAATTTGATTTGGTAAACTAGATCAGATGAAAGCTTTACTGCCAGTACTTTAAAGGATTTAAACCAAAAATACAAAAGAATAGCGTAGTGCTGGCTGGTAATTTGTGACAGTTTTTTCCTGCCTCAATATCAACACCTTACTCTTATTCATTTGTCATCTTTTCCATGCAACTATAGGTGGATGACATCTTGTCATTCATATTTTTCAGATCAACCTAACAGCTGATGTGTTGCTTTCATTTCATTATTCCAGATTCTGGTTCAAAAACGGAGAGGGTTGGTCAGAACTCATTGCAGAAAACCCATCATAGGTGTCGGCGTAAGAAACAAGATTTGAGAATGGTCGTCCCATAAGGTAGGTTGGCCTTTTGGTGATTGTGGCTTCCTTTGGTACAACGGAAAGGAAAAAGAAACACTAGCAGATGCATGATACAGTGCAGATTTCATCTTTTGATAAGCTCTTCCAATTTGTTGGATCCCGTATAAATATATGGCAGTTACAGGATTTTCACGCTGCAAAATGGTATTCTGCTAAAAAGGATTTGTCATGTGCATTTTGGATTGATGCTTGGTTCTGGAAAATTGATTTACAAGTTCTGATATGAATATTTACTTCTGTGATATCGGGATTTTTTACCCCCCAATATAAAGTATGATTGATGCCTGAAATTTAGTACAATTTCGTAGTGGTGTTAATTACATCTCTGATTTTTTTTATTTTTATTATTTTTTTTTTTGTCAGGTAAATAAATATATTGATTAAAATTTTAAATACAATTGCTCCGGGCATCCCCGGGCATATAAATCAAAGATTACAAAAGAATCAAAATGTATCCAAACATGAAGTTTCAAAAATTGTTGCAACTTCATCTGATCAATACTAGAACATGAAGTGGCAAATCTCAATGCTAGTGTAGAGAGTTTCCCTTCTTCCTGAATCATTTCGATATCAAGAGGGGGGTTATCATCTTCTTATCTTTCTTGATTGTTACAGAACGTATATCATTTATCTTTCCTTTGAGTTTGTCATTGTCGTTCCACCTGATCATGGCCATTGGACTTGTTCATTCCCTTCTTTTTGCTAGCCACCTCAACAAAGGAATTATCTAGCTCGTCCCTATTTTCTTATACTGAGATTCCACCAGCATTCTGGTCATTTCGCTCAGTAACTTGCTGGCCATTCTCTCCATAACGATTCTGGCCATTTTGGTCAGTAGCATTCTGGTCCTTTCGCCCAGCAACTTGCTAGCCATTTTGTCCATTCTGGCATCTTTTGCGAGATGTGTTCTGTCCATTTCGATTAGTTTCAGCTCCAGCTCATTTTGCATACGTAGATTGATTATGTGCATCCATGTTATGCGCAGCCCGATTGCTGCCTTCGTTTGGACCACTCTTGCTGTCCATCACAACCTGCATGAATGCATTGCACCCCAACGTTTTGTGATTGTGACCGAAGATTTTGCAAGTAGAGCAAAATTTTGGCTCATGTTCATAATAAACCTCTTGGTTTCTAACCTTACCCGTCAGCAACTTAATTTCAATCGAACGCACCAATTCCTCAGAAGTATCAATTTCAAACAATACCCTTGCATAAAATACCCTACCTTTCGAAGACGTGAGTTTATCGGTTGCAATTGGTTTGCCCACCACGGAGACGATTTTTGCCCAAGGCCCATGTGGGTGATTTTAGCTTTGGAAAAACGTCAGTCAATACGGTCAATTATATTCATTCCAATGTTAAAACTGTCCCGAATAAAAGCCAAACTAGTTATCAAATAAATAATATATATATATATATATATATATATATATATATATACTCCAGAAATTTTACAACATAAGTCAATTTTTCAAATAAATATATATATAAAAACAAAAGTTTCAACAAAGATGGATTACTAAAATGTTTATATTGCATTCAGTGTGATACGAGCAAATAGAATTAATAAAGGGACAGTAGATCTCGACTCTTGTTTTATTACTTTGTTAAATCACGTCACTGAGAACAAGACAAAGGAATAAAGTAATCCATAAGGATCATTTCGGTTAGAGGATCTCGATACCACAATTATCTCTAGATGGTTAGGTAGCAAGTTTCATTGAACTTGCACGTGAGCCCGAAATTTACTCCTGCAAGATGCAAATGACATCTTAAAAACCTTGCTACAACCAAAAAATACATCGTAAGACTACTAATCCGTGTTGAGAAAATTAGGGGAACAGACTCCATCATTATGCGAAAATCGATACCAAAGCATCAATAAACTAAAAAAGTCCGAAATTTTACACACAAGAAGAGTATTACATGACTCTAATGCCTTTTGGGTATCAAGGAGGAACATGTACACTAACTCTTCAAAAGACTTGCACAATCTGATCAACCACCTGATCATCAAGCAATAATCTAGAAATGATGCCCTCAGGGGCATATCCATGTTGGCAAAGGATGGGGGAAAAAAACTACGCAGCTGGCACGTCCCGGGTTTGAATCTTAAGAAGGAGAATTTGAGATAGTTCAGTGAAAACATACTTAGATCCTGACCAACTTAGGCATATCCGTCGATTTACCTCACATCAAGATCTAGGGACGGACAGGTGTGGACATGAGTAATGGCGCGTGAAAAAAAAATCTAGAAATGATGCCCTTATGGGGTGGCCGAATTGGTGGAGTAAATGAGCGCGAAAGCCTTTGGTCACGAGTTCGATTCCCCCTACCAATACCTTCTCGGTCGGACCTCCGACTGTTGGGAAAATATCAACAACAATGGGTGGAGAAGAAACCAAAGAAACAGAATCCAAGAAGATGAAAATGAGAAGAAGATCATAATAAATATGAAAGGCTCAAACACGAATTATATCGCTATTCTCAAACAATATTTGCCCCCTCTCGGATACGATTTCGATGCTTAAAGGGTCTCGCGGCAAATGGTTCGAATGATTGATCAAGCCATGTAGAGAATGAACACTTAAGCACCTGAGTGATTCTCCAAAAATTCAAGAACACAAGGGAAAATAGCTTGAATATGGAGGGAAGGAAGTTTGATCCTTTTGTGGAATGACTAGTGTAATAATTTGATGAAAATCCTCCAACCGTATTTGAAATAAATAAAGCTTTAGAAAAAGCTTGTGAGAAGTATGTCCCCTATATATTAAAAGAGTGAGAGGTGATTTTACTGTAGAAACTCTCGTCCTAAACGGTGTCGTGTGGTTTTGAATTTTTTTATTTTTTTATTTTGCTATATCCTATTTTAAAAAAAAAAAAATATATATTTAATTTTTATTTTCTCTATACACTCCAAAAAAAAAACTAGATATTTTTGTAAAAAAAAAAAAAAAGAATGTGAGTGTCATTAAAAAAAAAAAAACAAAAAAAAAATATTGTGTCTCGCACTGTGCGAGATATGCCCCTTTTTTTTTCTGAAAAACTTAGGGTGCGTTCTCTTCGTCGTTTTGGGGTCGTTTTCTGTTTCCCATTTTTCAAAACAATCAAAACGCGTTCTTTTTTCCGTTTTGAAAAATGAATTTTGCAAAACAGAAAAAAATTTAAGGAACGAAATGGAAAACGGGTATTCTTCGTTTTGGACGTTTTGTCCATTAATTTACAAAACACGCGAAATGAAACCAAAACGCGACCCGGCCCAAGAAATCCGTCTCTCATCTCACTCCCCCTTCACAGATCTGTCTTCGCTCTCTCTGTCTTCGCTCTCTCTCTCTCTCTTCGCTTTCTCTCCCCCGTCTACTGTCAACCAAACCCACCGGCCGCGTTCTCTTTCGCTGTGTGCCGTTTCTATCGTGCTCCTAACGTCGAAGAATCCCACTGTCTGTCTCTCCGTTGGCTGAAATCCGACTGCTTCCGCCGTAGGTGAAGCTACTGAAATCGAACGACAACGGTATTTTTTATTCATCTAGCTTGCTGTGTATTTCATATGCTTAGACTTGTAATCGATTATGTTGTTCTCGATTGAAGAAGAATTACAAAAACTGAAATGAAATTCTAGATTAAATGACGGGGATTTAGGGCTTTTTTCTCTGCTGTTTGAATTTTTGGGCAAAGCGAATGTCGGCTGTAAATTTAAGCCTAAGGGTTTATGTCTGGGGCAATTGTTGTTGGAAAGACGAATTTGGATGAGTTTGGTATGGGGAGTACTTATTGTTAAAGGCTCTGCGTATCAAGTTCGTATCTTTTTCTTCTGCAATGATCTTTTTTAAATAAATGAGTTCAATATTGGTGTGTAATTTGTTTGATAAGTAAGATGTAAGTTTCTATAAGTGAATTGAACACTGAAATGCTTGACTGTGGAGTAATTGGAATTGAATCAGATGAGTATTTAGAGGTTTCTGGTAAGTGAATTTCTGGTATGTTAAAACTTGTATTGTGCTAGTACCATCAGACATTAAGGAAGAAAATTCATAATCAGCATTAAAGTTTATGACTTGGGGTCTGAATATGGTTTACTCAGGTGATAATCTTGGTATTCATTAGGTGACAGCAAATCCTTTTAAGTGGCCTGCATGTAAGATTGAGTGCTTGCTTGGCTAACATTGTTAGGTCTTATATTGTGGAGTTCTTGTTGCACACAAAATTATAAAAAGAAAGTTCATTGTTACTGTATTACATTTTAGTCTGATGTCTTCAAATTTAACAAGAGTTTTAGGAAATAAATTTGTGTGGCAACCGGAAATAAGAGGTTGATAAGGCAAAGATTGTGATAGGTCTACAGATACTTTTCTTTCTCCAAAATTCAGCCCCACAAACTCCCATGAATATGTTAATTCATTTTTTGATTAATTGATGTTTTTCGTGGATTTTGATATAATAAACATTATTATCTGCATTCTCTATTATTCAATGAAGATTTTAGGATTAATGATATTTCGATGAAGAGTTGAAAGCAGTTCTTGATTATTTTGATGTTTTTCATTGATTTTTGATATAATAAGACATTAATGTCTACTTCTTCTAATATTCAGTAAAAAGAAGTTAAAGATTACTGATATTTTGATGAAAGGTTGATTTCCTTCTTGGGATTTCTTTATTATTTTTCTATTTTTCGATTTTGATAGAGTAAGACATTAATGTTCACTTCCTTTGTTGTTAAATGAAGATGTTAAGATTACTGATTTTCGATGAAACTATATGCAGTTGTTGGAATCTTTTGATTATTTAGAAAATGGAATTCAAACAACTTCTACTTTTATTATGACGTTCAATCATACAAATAAGAATAATATTAGCTAGAGATGTTACTAATAGTATCATTTATGGTTAGATTTTATATCAAAAAGTTATCCTTAAACAGCGGGGAATCAAAATCCCCCATTAGGTCTAGGTAGAGTCACAAACACCCCGCATAGGCATTAATACTGTTTTGTTCAAGGAAAAAATGTAATCCTTAATGTTATTATGCAAATAATATTTTAAGAATGATAGAATTCAGAAGGATAAAAATTCCATAGACAACACGGAAACCAATTATCTCCTTCACAAAAACCCTTCCCCAACATTTTCCTTTCTAGCAAGGTAGGAAAATACCTGGAAATATTTTGAATGTGTATCCAGTTTCAATAAATGCCCTTTTATATCTTCATCAACTAATATTTAGTCTCTATATATCTTGAACACCTTAAAATATAGACATTCCTGTGTGTTCCAAAACTACCATACTTAACATAAAATAAACCACTAACTACTTAAAATTAATTGAATATTCAAATTTCTAGAATAAAATCATAATAATAAAAATTTAAAAAATAATATATGTTCACACCCCTATTTTCATAATTGAAAGATATTTCAAAATTTAAAGAAATTGCAGGTTTATTTTCATATTTAATAATATATTAACATTAAACAATTAAAGTTAATTAAATAATCATATTTTTTGAATAAAATATTATCAAATAATATTCTTAAAAAGTACAAAGAGAACGCGTTTTCTGTTTTCTGTTTTGAGAAACTGTTTTTCAAAATGACAAAGAGAACGCATTTTCATTAATTTCAAAACAGACACCCAAAACAGAAAACACAAAACGAATTTCAAAACACAAAACACAAACACGAAGAGAACGCACCCTTATGTTTTCACCTTCATTTGCAGGCTTAATTCGGGATATCAAACGAAGTCGAAATATTACATTTTTAATATCATTTTGAAGAACTCACAGCCTAATATTTCACGACGTTAATCGTGTGTGAAACGGTCAATCGTAGCGAAAGTTACGTTACATCAAAGTACGCCATTCCAAACTAATATTTCGAAAATTTCGATAACAAACTAACTTTACAAATTCTTCGACGATTCTACGCTAGCCGAATCCATAAATCTTCTATATTCTTTCGAAACTCATTTTGAGAACTATATCACAGATATATCGAATAATCTAAATGAATATCGAAAATAGTTAAACGGACGTCAAACGCGTGTGTTAAAAAAGACGTATAACTCGTATTTTTTAATATATTACTTATATTTTTATCTTCATTGTCAAGCTCATTACGAAACATCAAACGAAGTCGAAATATTACATTCTTAATATTATTTTAAAGTACTCACGGTCTATTATTTCACGACGTTGATGGTATGCGAGACGGTCAATCGTAGCGAAAGTTACGTTACGTCAAAGTACGCCGTTCCAAACTAATATTTCGAAAATTTCGATAACAAACTAACTTTATAAATTCTTCGACGATTTTACGCTAGCCGAATCCATAAATCTTCTATATTCTCTTGAAACTCATTTCGAGAACTATATCGCAGATATATCGAATAATCTAAATGAATATCGAAAATAGTTAAACGGACGTCAAACACGTGTGTTAAAAAAGACGTATAACTCATCTTTTTGAATATATTACTTATATTTTTGTCTTCATTATCAAGCTCATTACGGAATATCAAACGAAGTCGAAATATTAAATTCTTAATATTATTTTGAAGTACTCACGGTCTATTATTTCACGATGTTGATGTTGTGCGAAACGGTCAATCGTAGCAAATGTTACGGCGCGTCAAAGTAGAACTAATATTTCGAGAATTTCGATAACAAGCTAACTTTAAAAATTCCTAGACAATTGTACGTTGGTCGAATCGATAAATCTTATATATTATCTCGAAATTCATTTCGAGAACTATATCATAGATATATCGAATGATCTAAATGAATATAAAAAATAGTTAAACGAACGTCAAACGTGCGTGTTCAAAAAGACGTGTAACTTATCTTTTTAATAAAATTTATGTTTTTTCTTCATTTTCGGGCTCATTAGGAAATATCAAACGAAATCGAAATATTACATTCTTAATATTATTTTGAAGTATTCATGGCTATCATTTCACGAATGTGTGCGAAATGGCCAATCGTGGCAAATGTTACGGCTATCAAAGTAGGTCGTTTCAAACTAATATTTTGAGAATTTCGATAACAAGCTAACTTTAAAAATTTCTAAATGATTGTACGTTGGTCGAATCGATAAATCTTCTATATCATTTAGACTTCGTTTGATATTAATAATATAATATTTCGACTTCTTTTGAATGTTTAAAGTTAGATTGTTATCAAAATTCTCGAAATATTAGTTTGAAATATTAGTTTGAAACAACCTACTTTGAAGCGTCGCAACATTTGCTACGATTGGTCATTTTGCACACCATCAACGTCGTGAAATAATAGCCGTGAGTACTTGAAAATGATATTAAGAATGTAATATTTCGATTTCGTTTAATATTCCGTAATGAGCCATAAACATTCAGAATTTTTTCCCCTTCATCCTGTACTTTTAATCATTTTAATTTGAATATAGTTATAAAATAAAATGAAACTCTAACTAGTTATAATGTTTCAAAACCGTTGACTTCATATTAATTGAAATCTTCATTTTTTTTATATTTTTTATATTCGGTTCTACAACATAATTTGTCTATTGATTATACAGTTGTAATATATAGTTATTTTTCTTATTGTATTCATACATAACATAAGGTACAAATATGTAGTTATTCACATTGAACAAGTTATTATCTTTCACTCATTCTATAAATAAAACACATTATTTTTCCTACTGCTTTAACATAAATAAATTCAAAAATGTATTTATATGTTGTCTATCTTATCTCACACCTCAAAATAAAACATAATTTCACGCATTTAACATGCTAACACTTCCTACAAAATAACCTAACCCGTACATCATACGGGCAATAACTAGTAGCTTCATAAAAGGATTTCTTAGTGGTGACAAATTGCATCTATTAAATGAATCGATCGTTGGCTAGCTACATTTAATAAGATACTAAAGTCATATGAAATGGAAGTCTAGACATATGAGTCCTAGACGTGAATTCACAAGAAAATTATCAAAGATGGAATAATTTCCATAAATACTTAGCGGATCCTATAACTAAAGGTATCAAATTCCGTCGGTAGTCATGGTCGGAAGTGGCCAGCAAATTGTCGCAATCTCGTCCAAAAAATTTGAAAATTTTGCTCAGATTTTCGTCTTTTCGAAATGCTGACTTTGTGAGTTTATTTCGGTCGAATCCTTTAGATTTATGAGGATATTTTTGGTGGTAATTGAATAGTACATTGTGAGCTTTCCAAAGGTATCAAATTTCGTCGGTATTGGTGGCCGGAAAGTGCCGAAAATTTGACTCAAACTCGTCCAAAAAATCTGAAAATTTGCCTAGATTTTTCCATTTTCGAGTAGTTGACTTTGTGAGTTTATTTTGGCCGAATCCTTTGGAATTATGGGGAGATTTTGGGTGATAATTGAAGGGAACATTGTGGGCTTTTCAATGGTATCCAAATTCGACGGTCTCGGTGGTCGGAAGGTGCCGAAAAATTGCCTCCAAAATCGCCCAAAAATAGAGAAAAAAATTTCATTTTTGTCAAGCTTTGGTAGTTTTGTCCTCGAGGTTCTATCTTCAAGCGTCTTGGTCATTTAAGTTTGAATTCGAATCATAAAGGTCATTTAGTGACCGCTAGTGAAATCGCATGTAAATTGAATGACCATTTCTGCAAGTTTTAAAATTTAGTGACCGTTTTATAATTTTAATGTAAATTCAGTGACCGTTTGTAAAATTAAAAATTCAGCAATGAGTAAGATTTTAAAACCGGTCCCTGTCTCCCTCACGCACACGCAGTTTGCCTCAACGTTGGTTGGAATAAGAGGAATCTCTCTCGTCCAGTCTTGAAATTCAGAAATATACTTTTTCAAATCTTCAGTACGTTTACCTTCTCTCCCGAAAAATTAAAATGTTTATAAATATCAATTAAGGTGGATTACGCGTGTGGGATTAAGAGAGTGTGTTTGCTGGTTTTTCTTATTTGTTTGATCTCGTGTTTTCTTTTCTCTCCTTAATTTCGCAGTGCACTTAACGTGTTTGTTAAATCGTCCAAGGGATTGGTCTACTAATATTATGATTTTCTTGAAGGATATTGTCCATTTTTAACCCTCTCCCTGAGTAATGCATTATTCGTGTTCGATGAAATTCCCCCTTCCTTATTTCTATCAACATGGATTGAATTGAAAACGTGTTTGGCCTTTGTTTAGCCTTTGTTTTGCAACTATAGTCCATGTGGGTTAAATCCATTTTGCCTTGTATTTTCCACAGTTTCTGATTTCTAATCGATAAATTTGTAAAGATTGACATGGCTGAAAGACAATTGAATGAGCCGCAGCATGATGCAGAATTGCAGTCTCCTCCTGCAACAAAGGAGGACGTGATCTCTTATGTGGTAGCATTGGAGGCTGCTTTGCTACCGTGCTTACCTGCGAGAGAACTCCAAGCAATTGACCGTTCTCCCCATCCTTCTCACCAGAGTAAGTTATCGTTTTTCTGTTATTTTTTAGTACTGCTTTTGCAAATTGGCGTGAAGAAAGGGGGATTCGGATATGGGGAAGGAGAAATGTGAATCAAAATTGAAAAACGAGAAACTATAAATTGTTGGACTGTGTAGAGCCTAATTATACTCTCAATATATCTTTTTGACGAGGTGGTTATAGGGGGTGTGGTAAGCACCTCTGAATGAGGATGTAACGATTCGGACCTTGCGCCTAAACCGTTAGAACATACGTACTGTCCGCTTTGGGGTGGGTAGAGCCCACTTATCCCCACACGATTTTCTGTCGCATTCCCCCAGGATTCGAACTCATAACTTCTCCCTTAAGAGTTACTTAAGTGAAATCTTGGTACCAATTGGACATTGGACAATCTCCCATATGATGGAGGTCTTGAGTTCGAATCTTGGGGAACGCGAAAAAATTCGTGAGGGGGTAAGTGGGCACATGCTCACCCAAAGCGGACAGGACATTATGATATGATCTAACGGTTTGGGCACAAGGTCCGGATCGTTACAGAGGAGTTCAAGGGCTATAAGCTCATGGAAAAAATTTATATTAGAGATATATTGGGTACCTTATAAATGTATTAATTGCCTCGATATTAATGCTATATAAAGGATTTTTCAAGGGATTGTTGTGGTGCGCAAGAGGCATGAGGGAAACCTTATCCTCTTTTCTGTATGGTGAAACCTGCAATAACGCGTGGATGTAGCTCTCGCATTTAGAGCGAATCATTATACGATATGTGTTTTTGCTTTGCTTGTTTTCAATTTCATCAGATCATATTGCTATCTTAAGTAGATCAGGTCTTATCCCATAGCGTAAATTGTCCACAATTAATTCACTTAGACCCTGTTTGAATCTCATTTCTCGAGAATAGATTTTGTAAAATGTTTGGTTAAAAATTAGGGAAAGTTTGGATTTACGTGCAAAATTATTTTATTAGAAGAATGTGTGGTTGAAAATGAGTTTAGGGATAACTGAATTTTAGAAAATGGGGCTCAAACAGGAGCTTAATGTTTTAGTTATTCTTTGCATTGGTCGAAATATTCAGCACCCGTTCTTTCCCCTTAAAATCGTTTTCGAGGCAGATGGCTTATCACAATATGAACTGGGATCTTGATAATATTAGTTCTCCAAAGAAATATGACTCTAATATGAGGTTTTAACTTCCCAATTTAGTGGAATAACCTATAGTCATACTTTGCATGGGCGTTACTTGCAGTTGTTGTGCTGCGCTGGTTGACAAACTCGAATAAGGACTTGGATTCTTATTAGTGAACCTGCTGGTCTAAATTTACTGTGACTTTCTAACACTTCCGTTTATGTATCGAATTTAGAATATCTTCTAAGCTCCTCTGGAAGTTATTTTAACTGATCTGCATCCTCATTCATTCTTTGATGAAATGTGTAATATTATTTGGCTGGATTGTCTCGTGAAATGTAATTCTGGTTCTATAGATCTGTTTGTTTGGCCTTTCTTCACCAATTAACGAATAAAACAGAAAAGAAAAGAAGAAATGAAAGACATAACATATTTGGTTTGCTTCAGTTGATGTGGAGAGACATGCTAGAGACTTTATGGAGGCAGCCAAAAAGCTTCAGCTCTATTTTATTGGTTTACAACGCGATGATCAACCCACCAGAGCAGAAACCCTTCGGAAGGTAAACTGCAGATAAATCAATATCGACATGTTGCTTATTACTCTTCATATCCCACGACTGATCCGGATATTAATGTTACATTTTCGGCAGGAGATTGCTATGATGGAAGAAGAGTTGAAATTAAAGACTCAGCTAATTAATAAGCAAGAGAGACTGATTCAAGGGTGGAGGGAGGAGTTGAAAGAGCAACTGCACAAACACAAAACTGAGTTGGAAAGAGTGTAACTAGAAAGATGTCTAAACTCTGATTGAACCGATGATTCCCTTCATAACTTAGTGGTGTATTTTCTGCTCTAGCATTTGTTATTCAACTCAAATGGTAATCTAATATATCCATTTTGAATGCGCAGATAGTAAACTGATTTTGAGGGAAAGAAGACACTTATATGAATCATTAATACGTTAAATCTCCATGAATTTTGACAGTTGGAAGTTTCATGTTTTATAACCTATGCTCTCGTCTGGGCGTCATTTTCTTATGAAAAATGTATTCTTGGGTCCAAAAATGCTAAAGTGACAGGATTTTGGGACAGGAATGGGTGACCAAGTCATGTGACGCCTAAACCCTATCATTGTAGCAAAGTTGTTCTTGGATCAGATCATATGGCCCACCAACACAATGTAATCCCTGATTTATTAAGATATTTATGCACAACTTCCACTTATACACCTGTGTTGACATTTGTGTATTTGTGGAGTAGAGGGCAAAACTGGGAAAGAAAAGGAAAAACTATATTGCATACAGTAATCAGTCATATTTGGATCAGATGATATTGATTGAAGCATTAACTTTTCTAAACAAAAGAAATTGTGCCCAAACAAGCGCTATATGTATCAAAGAAATTGTGTTATGCCTCTTATGAAAGGAAAGAAAACTGTTCAGCCTTTGTGTTTTATCTTGTTTTTTTTTTCTAGGTTTTGGGGCAAATCCATTTAGTTAAGAGCAACGCGTGCATTAAGATGCACACCCTGCGGCACAACGCACAAGTTGTACTAACCTTTTATGTAATTCAACAAAGAAAAGCTTGCTATATGTAAATATCAAAGACGAAGAGTCACTGTAATAACCATAGAAAGGAAGTTCTACAAGACCTTGATGAATCACACACAGGCTCTAAAACAACATAAGTACTACTACTGGATAGCTATGGATTATAATGATTAAATCAGCAAGAGAAACCATTCTCTAGGGCACAAGCAGTACAGAACCAAAGTCTACTTCTTTGCATAAGTAATCAACATAGGATTGTCTTGGGTTATCTTAAATCCTTGAAGTCCCTGCATTGCTACAGTTGATTGCATCTCATTTTCATATTCGACAAAAGCAATTCCTGGTTTTGCTTCCACCATTCTAACTTCCTTGAATCCAGGATATTGACAGTACAGCATTTGCAGCATCGTTGGGGTCGACTGGTGAGGAAGATTCTGAACAAATAAAATGTTATTTGGTGGAGCTGGAGCCTCCTGGACAGCAGCTTTAGCGCCCATGTATGGTATTTGAGACAGCTGCAACATTTGGAGAGAGAAGCCTTACTGTTAAGTTTGCTTAAAAAACAGTTATAAATAAAAGCAAAGAATTAAACATACAACACCACTACTTCATATATGACAATAAAAACCTCTAAATGGGGAAACTGGCACGAGAAAGCAGTTTAACATCAATCATGGCAAAATAAAGCAAATATGAGTTGGTTCAAGCTTAGCATTACATAGCTCGATCTTAATTTTTCAAAAACAAGTCCTAAATAAAAGCTTGACCTTATTCTATTCTACCAATATTATTCGAGGAGTCACTCTTACACAAGCTTTTTCAGCATTGAACAGTGTTGATTCTTTCTATGGCAACCTGATGCTTACGAGCATAGCTCTAGTTAAGATAATTAACTTTTATTAAGAAGCTTAAGAATGTGAGCTAGGAGCGCTTTATTAATGAAATCTTGATAAGAACCCATAGTAACAAATTTTAACGGACTTGGTGGATTTACAATTCATAGGCAGATTTTTAGGGAACACCACCCTGTGAAGGAAATATAACATTTCAACTTTTTTGTTGCTCACCCATCTTAAATTTTCCTTCAGGATTCTAGCATTCTAGAATCACAAGATTCTTGTAACCAGTTCTTGCATGTTGACTTTGATTTTCAGCACGAAATGTTTATAGAGGTCCAGGAGCCATAGATGTCTAACCTCTAAATGCAACAAAACTTCAGGTCACAAAGAAGGAAATATATCAGGGATAAATTATCTGCCTTTTTTTTATGAATTTCTACAGTAGAAATACACAACAGTTATGGAGGACTAGCAAGTATCGCTTCAGTTCAAATATGTACTTTTACACTTATTCATTTTTCCATTTCATTTATCAATACGTGTTCCCTGGTTCTACAAACTAACATCAATGACTTACAACCTAAAATCAAGCACTTTTTCAAAACCTGCCAAAACTACACTGGGAATAGCTGATGGCCTAATTGTTGTAATAATGAGAACTTTCACTTTCAACAAAGTTAATTTCGATATTCATTAAAATTCAGGGAGTTTATCCTTGGGCAATTTGCTTACAGGAGGAGCTGCACCATAGGCACCAGCATATGCAGGATTAGAAGCATCATGTTGCTCCTTTTTCTTTCTCCCTGTAGCACAAGAGAAAAATGTACTTAAAAAAAGAGAGATTATAAATGTGAACATAATTCATGAACCACGTACAGAATAGCATCTCAAGTCGTCCTTTACTTTATTATCTGTGCATTTCTTTTCTCAAATATAATAAATGATACTTTTATGTCCTTGTTCCAAAAATTGAGTTTTGGGAACATTAACAATGCTATGCCATGAAAAAGATTTACAACCTGAAGTTTTCTACTATGTCTGCAGTATTTATAACAATATTTCTGCAAATGTATGAGCGAGTAGTAACACCAGGATCCCCGAGATCTTGTATGTTGGTAATATGTCAGCATTTGTATACATGTAATGACAGGGTCCAAGAACTATATACATGTCATACACACCAAAAAGTCCAGCTTACACATACCTACACGTTTGAAAGTGTTGCACCCACACACATAGGTTACAACTTACAACAGTGCAGATCAGAGTTGACAAATCGAAGCGAAACTTAAGAGATTGCTCCAATTAATTCATAAATCGACACATCTCATCATGTAAAGGATCTGAACCAGTACTACAATGACATGATTTCTCATTCCATTTATTGGTTTTTGCTTGTTAGCACAGTAGTATTCTATTATCAAATCACTTTATCACTCTAATTGGCACAAACACCCTACTATAGGTGGAATCAAGAACTGTTCTCTCATTTTAAAGTTGTATCGTCAAGCCACCAAGCTGCCTATATTTGCTCTCTGTATATTATCAATCATGTTAAACCTTCAGAATAGTATGGAAATGCTCCCCCAACTCCCAAAGTGCACATCACTCCCCCAGCAAGAAGGTGAAAATTAAAGAGTCAAGCAAATCAGACCAGTTTTTCACATCTCAACCAAAGAATCACTTACAACCCAACATAAATGTAGAGAAACTAATTGTGTGAATGAATTAAATCAAGTCTTCCACTTGATAGTATCCACGATATTTCTTCAGCACATCCACAATTTCTAGATACAGTTTCCTGTAGTAAATATTTCTTCCCACCACCCATGGTGCACAATGAAATAAAATAAAATAGAAGAAAGAAAGAAACAAAAAAAAAATGACAAGCACATCTCCCCAGAGGCCAAGCTAAGAGGCACTTTTAATTAATCTGGTTTTCACATCAACGGACAATTATGTCCTCCAAGCTGATACACATGAGGACAAAAACAAAATTGAAAATAAATAAAAGACAACAAATCTTAAACTGTATTAGAAAATCAATAGGTACTGTTTCAGCGGATCCACATGTTCTATTGTGTTTACGATAGCAAATAACATGTGTCATTCTCATTGAAGAATAGTTACATAGTTTCTGTATTGATCGGACACGTGTACCAAAGAAAGATGCTTTACCTCTGTCATCATGCTTCTTTCTTTTTTCTCGAGGTACAAAAGTACCATCAGCCTTTGCGATGATATCAGATTTTGTCTTTGCATATTGTATCCGCTGTGATAAACATTAAAAAAACCATATATTTTAAATTAGAAAAATAGAAGCCCCACAAGCGTACACCAATGTCATTAAAGACAGGAAACAGAAGTTACGTTACACATCTAAACTGATTTGGTAAAAAGGTGGATGATTAGTATAAAATCAAATACGCAAACATTATGACAAAAAACAATAAAGTAAAGCAAGGAATCCCAATTGCATTCATCAAGTTCATTGTCAACTACAATCGTATTGTCTCATCAGAAACCAAACTATCACACAAATTATGCATTGATCCACATATAAAAATGACCAATGATGGAAAGTGCTAATTCATCATTTAGCAAACACCGAAGGCTGCTGAAGGAGATCCCACAGTTTAATTTCAAATCACTGCACGAGATGGCTTTTCATTTTTTTGTAGAAGTTTACAACCACAGAAGAAACACAAATAATACCACAGAGATACAGTGTACACAAGACAAACTATCTAAATCTGTTCCCACCAAAAATTACCTACAATATGCACTACTAAGCCCAAATCAGAAATATGTCCATTTCTTATTTATCTACTTTTGCTTAAATAATATAACAGCTATCTAAACCAAAAAAAAATTATAATGCACCTCAAGAAAGATTCTTCTACTTTCACATGGGCTTAGGGATGGCGCAACATAATCTTGGAAGGGATCTTACACCAATTTTGTATGCAAATTACTAATCGTAATACAGAATACATAATGTATCACAGATTTGCTAGTCATTGCCGCAAAAGGTCATTGTGGTTCTTAGCTGGTTTAAATGAACCTTTGTGTAAGTAAGACGTTATAAAATCAGGTAAGTACAAATTTAGTACAGTGGTAAATTTCATTCCTAATTGTTCCACCTTCACGTCTCAAACAAAGTAAGCTTCTTTTTGCTGTTCCGGTGGAGAGGGAGTTTTACTTATCAGTGCATTGTCTGGTAATGACTAATGAGAATTCCGACAGCACTGTGACATCAAGTTTGTAGATAACATGTAAAATTATCCACCACATAGTGGTATTCTGGTACGAACCACAGTTAAATAAGGAAAACCATGATATTCAGTTGACAACAAGAACATAGACATTAGACTCCGGAAAAAAAATTAGCATAATCTACCAAACTAACATTCAGGTCAGCTACTATAACTAAGTGATCGAATTTCCAAAATAATGATAAAAAAATCCCCGAAAGAAAAGAGGACTGTCAAACTGAGGAACATTCTACCATGGGCTTGTCATAGAACGGGAATCCCTGCATCTGTCGAAGTGCATTAGTAGCAGAAGAAACCTCCTCGAAAATCACCCAAGCTTGCCCCTTGTGTTTTAGGGTTTTGAATGCTAAAACCTCCAGAATTTTCCCAAATTGCGAAAACACCGCGTGAAGCGATTTCTTCAGTTCTAAATAGGAAAAATAATCTATAAAACATAATACATTCGCAAACACTCACAAAAATATATTCAATTGCATCTATTTGCATGTAAAATTGTAAGTATATACATAGAAATATGCATAATACCGTCAAGCTTGATTTTTTCGTTGAGGTTATTAATGTAAATAGTCATGTTGGGAGGAACATCGCCGCCGGTGGGGGTGATCTCCGCCATGGCCACTGTATTTCGTCTCTTTTTCCGGTGAACCGAACAGACGGTTCGAACTTCGAACCGAGAAATCGAGTGGCAAAATTTACGGGTGGATGACTAGTCATTTGGAGTATCGGAGCTTAAATTGGGCCAATTTAAATGGGCTTCGACGAAGCTTGATATTGTAAAATTTGGAAATTTGATGCAAACAGCACTAGTTAAAGTACTTCCTTTTTATTATTGGAAATTATATAAATTCAGTGGTTTGAAGATCAGAATTCAAAATTAAGGGACAAAGTTTTATTATTCAAAAATTAGGTATGAATATAATAAATACCACCCCAAATTTCAAGCCCTAACCATTTATTCTCACTCTTCATCTATCTTCTCCCTCTCTTCCCTTCTCGCTGCTACGCCATTGTGGGAGCACCGTCGTCAGGGACCGACTTCATTTAACTTCAAATCCATTTTCATTTCTTCTTCCTTCTCTCTATGCCTCCTCATCCTCTCTACCTCATCCATTTTTATTTCTTCAAATCGGAGCTGCGCCCATACAAGGACGTCGTGATGCAGCTGCCCTTGGTCCGTCAGCTCACTACGCCGATCGATGCCATTGCAGACGGTGGTGACCACCTCCACTCCCAAGAGCGCGGTGCGGTGGCATCCACTCCCAATAATTTTACATATTTTTGTTGGTAATCCAAAAGAACTGTGATTTTTGTTTGCGGCGGGTGGTGGATCTAGTGGCGGTGGTTTGACAGTGGCGGTGGTAGTTTATGGTTGTGGTTGTAGTCCTGTGGCTGTGATGGTTTTTGGCGGTGATCATTAGCAATAGAGACAATGGTTATGTTGGTGAGTTTGTGGGTTGGGTATTGTTGGTGCGTTTGGTAGTAGCAGTTGTGGTGGTTTCTGACGGCGGTAGAGGTGGTGGCTGGTGGGTAGAGATCTGATAATGGTGATTGTCGTGGTTTTTGTTGACAGTTGATTGGATCTGATGGAGTGGTGGTGGCGATTTTGTTCGTGGTGATGTGGTGGTGCTGTTGTGGTGGTAGCGGCAATGACGGGGTGATGGTGGTTGCAAGTGACGATGGTGATAGTGTTGGTGGCGGTGACGAAGGCATGTGACTCACTATTTGGTTACCTGTGACTTATCTGTGACCAATTACTCAATTGTAACCTTAAAATTCAATAATTTGTGACCTATAATTTTTGAATTTGTGACCAATGAAATAATCTGTGATCTATAATTTTTTTTATTTATGACCTCAACATAACTTGTGACCTATAAAATTTTTGATTTATGACCTCGAAATAAACTGTGATCTATAAAATCTTTTATTTGTGACCTCGAGATAATATGTGACCTACAATTTTTTTGATTCGTGAACTCGAAATAATTTGTGACCAAATAATTTAATAATATATGATCAGTGAATTAATTGTAACCTTTAAATTTGTATCTGTGACTATGAATCGCATAACTGTGACTTTAAAATAATTAATAAATAAATTTTTTTAATTAATTAATGAAAACTTGATTTTTGCATAGTTCAAACTTTAGGGTTGAAATATGAATTGATCATACTTAAAGCATGATTTATGAATTCTTCCCTTCTTATTAAGTAGAAATTACACAACATCAGATATTTAAAGATTGCTTTTAAAAAGTCAAGTGAAAGGTTTAATTAATTATAAATTAGGTATACTTATTTATTTTAACATTAATAATAAATATTATTCACTCACCCAATTCATCCCCAATCCATTTTCAAAACCTAATTCTCTCTTTCTCTCTTCACTATCTCATCTTCCTTCTCCATTCCCTCCGTCGTCGGTCCAGCAAAGAGTGTCGATACAAAGTTTCGGCGCTCAACACACCATCATGAAGTGAGCTCCAATGAGGTATTCTGAATGCAGTGCTGAGCATCAACGTCGCTGCAATAGCGGCGCTACGCGCAACTTCGCACTCCTATCGTCATCGCTATGGTCGTCGTCCTAATTCCGTCGTCGTAAAAAAATTTAATCAAAGGTTCAGGCATCTCCGTCGTCGTCGATATGAGCGATCTAGTCACGGCTTCAAATTTTAGGGTGGTTTCCGATCGATTTAGCCTGTCAAAATCTGAGCGTCGCGACTGCTATGAAGTCGTCACAATGTTGATCTGAGCGTTGGCACGTGGTGGAGGTGGTCGATCTGTGGCGTGTGCTGATTTTTGTGGTGCCATGATGTTGTGGTGGTGGTTTTGTTGTTACTATGGTGGTGTGGTAGTTGTTTGTTGCGATGACGATAGAGGTGGTGATGTTGGTGAGCGTGGTGTTGTGGTGGGTTTGTTGTTACTGTGGCGGTGTGGTTGCTGTTTATAGCGATTTTGCATTGTTGTGGCGATGGGTAGGGATGAGATGGGGTAGGGGTGTTTGTGACCAATTACTTGGCTGACTGTGACCTCGTATTCAAGTGCGGCCTAAAAATTTTATAATATGTGACTGAAAAATAATATGTGACCATTAAATTGGTTAATTGGTGACCACGTTTCAATTGTGACCTAAAACTTTGATAATATGTGACTGAAAAATAATTTGTGATCAACTAATTTGAAAATTTGTAACCTATTTTTTTATTTGTAATTTCGAAATAATCTGTGACTTACAAAATTTTTTATTTGTGATCTCGAAAAAATTTATGACAAATTAATTTGATAATACATGATCAATAAATTATTTGTAACATTTAATTATGTAATTGTGACCATAAATCATATAATTGTGACCTTTAAATAATTAATTAAAAAAATATTTTTAATTAATTAATGGACACCTGATTTTTGCATTTTCAAACTTTAAGCCTAAAATTTGAATTGGCTATACTTAAAATCTGGTTTATGAATTTTTATTTATTTTTATTTGTGATCTCGGAATAATCCGTGACTTACAAAAATTTTGATTTTTGACCTCGAAAAAATTTGTGACCAATTAATTTAGTAATATGTAATCAATAAATTAGTTGTGACATTTAATTACGTAATTGTGACCATGAATCGTATAACTGTAATCTTAAAATAATTAATTAATAAGATATTTTTAATTAATTAATGGACACTTGATTTTTGCATTTTCAAATTTTAAGCCTGAAATTTGAATTGGCTAAGTTTATGAATTTTTCCCTTTTATTAACCTTATCCACACTTTGGTAGTTTTCAAACTTAGTACTCATTTATTATCCACATGAATTCATATGATACATATCTAATAATTACTTTAGAGCACTGCGAAACAAGCATACGTAGCATAATAATATTTTAATTTACCAAGTTGTAACGTTTCAAATTTTATTGTCTTAAAACTCGATTTAACCATTATCATTTATAAAATTTACTGTGGAAAAATAATATAACATGAAATCTAGACCTAATTTTTTCATAATTTAATATAACTAAATAAATTAAATCTGAATATAAAATCAAACAATTCCCAACATTTTATTAAGGCCCTGTTTGAGCCCCATTTTGGGGGGATAATAATTATGGTTAAAATTTAGGAAATATTTTTGGGTTTAAGTGTAAATTTATTTTATGAAAAAATGTGTGGTTGAAAATGACAAGCCAATAAAAAAAAAAAAAAAGAGCTCAAACATTCTTTTATATGAAATTAAAATCTAACAATTATTCATCTATTATATATTCTTGAGATTTTATTTTTTATTTTTTACTTGGCAACCTGCTACATCACTCAACCACCATCCGATCTGACTTGGGTTTTACCTAAAAAATTGTAATTTTAGGAGAGTATTCAAAATTCGGCAGGATATGTGAAATCCAAAAACAATATCCTTATATCAAACGAATGACATTTCATAGCACTATATAATTGAGAGAAGTTGGTGATCAATCAAGTACTCTAATACATTTATGTGTGAACTTTCGAGAAATTTGAATGAATCCCGCATTTCATTTCATTAGAGACGCGCAAGTCAATTAGCATTTCGTGTATAAATACAGGGACGGAGCCAGACGTTTGATGATGTGGGGTCAAAAATTGAAATACAAATTTTTTTTAAAAACAACATATCATTAATAAAGATAAGTTAGTACACTACTACAACTGCAGTCTACTTGTTTTCATACTCTGAAAACGCCGTATAATTACATCATTATTGTCGAATACATCGCTCTCGATATATATAACCATACTATTACTTAACCATGTATCTCCCATCCGATTACGTAGTCGATTCTTGACAATCTTCATTGCAGAAAATACTCTCGAATATATGGATTTTCGCTTAAAATAATTCTCCATAACTGTTACAAAATCAAAGTAAATACATAACATAAATATCTCATTTTTCATCAACAGACAACATGAAATTCATACCTCATAATAGACAACAATTAATTTTATAAACAATTCTAGATCATCAAGTTATAGATTAAAACAGATTTTCATAACTATACCAGTATCAAAACCCAAGATTTCCAAGCCCAGTGAATTACATAATTAAGTTTGTGATGTTCTAAATTGAACACAAATATATGCTTATTCTACGAGTGACAAAGTATTCATCCTATAAGAATTGTTCAAGACAACAAGAACAATTATAAAAATGCCAACGAAATTACAAACTAAATCAAGCGAAATCAAGTTTAGATTTAAAAATCCCCATTTTTCGGGTACCGCCACAAATAATATCAGTGGCAAATAATTTGTCCGAATTTTTGTACACAACTTCCACAATTCCTGGGTTTAGATTTAATGTTTAAATACAACATACATGTCTTCTTTTTGTGGAAATTCATCTTGCATTTTCTTGGAGGAACCCTTTTTTTGTGTGTGACAAAAGAGGGAGATCTTTCACATTCTTTACAGCTCCAAAAAAATGGCAGGTAGATGGGTGAAGCCTGAGGTAATCAATTTTTCATTTTTTAAGCATCAATTAACTGATTTATTTTTATTGGATAGATAGGACCCGTTAGCCAACGTCTTTTGCTGTGTATGTTTGGTAGTAACATATTCCTCATTTAACTATAAAAATCGCCAAAAAAAAAAAAAAAAAAAATAGGAAAAAAAAATGTGGGGTCATTTGACCCCACTTGACCCTACATGGGTCCGTCCTTGTATAAATATCAAGAAAAGTATACAATTTGCTCGTCATGTGGAGGCTACAAGTAAGCCACATAAAAATAGGAGTGCCATGTAAGGTGCAATTGCCACATCACATTATATCGCATGGGAGCCATGCATGATCCAGACCTTGCAGATGCAATAAACTCGTCGAAGTAAGTCGGTGGAATAAAGAACTTTGGTACATTAAGATTTCATGTTTGTACAAGTCCCTTTCACGAACACTTCGCTCGAACAAGGGATACATTGACACACATATGTAAGGTCACAAGCCAAGCTTGCGAGGAAGGGTCAACAAAGATGAAGTCTCCTCGCTCGCCGCAGGGCCGGCCCTGAAAACTTTGAGGCCCTAGATGACTAATTAATATGAGGCCCCTAAACATAATTCGCTAGTTAATACGAGGTCTTATGACATATATTTTTTTTTTAAAACAAGAGTAGCAATACTTAAGGAAACAGAGAGAAAATATGTCACAAGAGCAATTTGAGACCACAAGTCAATGGTTGAAAAAGAACATTTGATTAAATATCGATTTTTACTGCAACAATATAATCAAAATCCCAATAGGAAGCTTATTACTACTATATTTTAGGTATGTCTTTAACACAATTTCTCCAAACTCCAAAGGCTAGTCAATCCAAGGTTGGAAGAAATATATTTTTCTGTTGTTTTAATACGTTTTGACAACTTCAATTTATCACTCGTCAATCCCCAAGAATTCTTGCAGTGTTTTTTTAAAGTTTTATACAAGCTCATCATTTACAACTAAGGCTAGTGAGGATGAAGAATATTCTAAAGGAAAGGCACAAATTGAAAGTCTCTTTTAAGTTCCTCAATAGAACACCAACACATTCATTTATACTGAACTCAAGATTTAATAGGTGCCACTAGCACTCAATAGAGAAAAAAAAAAACAGAGGAATAAAACCAAAATGTAACAAAGAAGTGACTAAGATTCTAAATTGGTGCTCTTTATGCAACATACATTTTATTGAATATAGAGCAGTAGAGATTCCCCTTTGCATCTTATTTTTCCTAATAACTTGAATTGAGGATGAATAGTATTATGATTAGCTCTAGATAAATACAAAAACCATCCATCAAGGATCAAAGAAAAGGATATAATGTTAGAGAAGGACAATTGAAAAGGCTTATAAAAGTTACTTTGAACAACTACACCCACGACTTTTATGTAAGGTTCAACAAAATAGTTTCCATTATTACATTTCCAGTATGGACATTAGAAAACCTGAAGAGCAATCTCAGAATGATCGACTTGTGCGTGAGCTTAATCAATATCAGCATCTTTTGCAAAAATAATTGCAGCAAAGAAGGATAGTAGAGCACAAAAATGTAAAAATTAGAAGAAAAGGATGATAGGTTCCACCAAATAACAAGTGCAAAAATCAATGTCAAGTAGTCCTTAATCCCATTGCAAAACTCTCTTACTCCGCCAATGCATTTTAAATCTCTAATGAACACAATGCAATTTAAATTAACCAATCAACATACCTCCATCCACCCACCTAGAATGCATTCTGCTCACTTCATAACCATTTGGATTGTGGGCTATTTTCAAGAAGCCATCTCGTTCTTTTTCCCTTTATTCAATACCAATTAGCATACTAATATTTTTAGGACTAGCAGAAACCTATAATTTATGTAACTTAGAAGAACAAAAATGAGCAATTTTTAGGGAAAGAGTTATTATTTTTAAATGGATTGACCACATAAATTCAATTAAATGCTTACTGAAAGTCTTAATCCAACATATAAGAGAGATAAGAATTAAGAAATCCTAGTCAAATTGACAAAACATTGGTATGGATATTTACTAAGAATAGCTAAATAATAACTGAAGAGACATGTTCAATCAATATGAAAAAAAAAAGCAATTGACACGCACTGACGCACGCAGCACGCTCAGCTCACGGCATGTAAAATTGGATCCATCCAACTCCCAAATCCTACATTATCTTCAAAAATCAAAACCCAGACTTACTAAACTAACTGCTAGAAGTCTGGAAGAAAGAACCACACAGAGTCAAACACAGGAAAGAGCCGGAAGAAATCGATTGAAAAAAAAACAGTAAAGTGTAGATTGTAGAAGAAGACGAAGAGATTAGTATCGAACCTATTATGATTTATGGCTGGAATTTTTGCTGGTGGTAGAATGCTTGGCTTGATTTGGTGAGAATGATTGCGAATGGAGAGGGATTTGAATGAGGGGTTTCAATTTCTATGGTCTCTAACTCTTTGCTCAAAAATAAAAATAAAAAAATCAAGGATCTTTTAGGGTGTTGGATTGGACTGGATTTTAGACTGTTTTTTTTTTTTTGAGGCCCCTAAAATCCGGAGGCCCAAGGCGGTGACCTTACTCGCCTTGGACCAGGGCCGGCCCTGCCTCGTCGTATAAATGGGTTATCTTGCTTTTTTCGAAATTCAATTTTTCATCGTTTGTGTTTTGCATATTTGAGTTTTTTAGCAACTTGAAAGGACTTCTTTATATGTTTGCGCAGTTGAGTACATATTATAACTTATCGAGTATTAACCTTTTATCATAACCATATTAAGTTTTTGTTTGATTCCCATTTTTTTCAAAACACATTTTTCTCTCTTTTTCAATCACATTTTTTAATAAAATAATATTACACGTAAATCTAAAATTTTCCTTATTTTTCAACCACACATCCTCTATTAATCTACTATTTCAAAATAAATTCTTACCCAAAAAAATTAGATTTATTATTTAAATTTTTACTATGACTATATGACTATTTCCGTACATCAAAGATATGTTATTTCATTTAGGGCCCGTTTGAGTCACATTATTTATAGAATGAGAATGAAAAATATAATAGTTATGCCCCACATATGAGATGGAAAGTAAAAAATGATAGTTGGATATGATTGATAACGATCATATATATATATATATATATATATATATTTTTTTTTTTTTTTTTATGGAGAAAAAATAGGAATCAAACTGGGCCTTAGTTTCATATAATTATTATGTACAATAACGTACCATGAAGCATTCTATAAAATCACACATCTTGAATATTGACAAAAGGGTTATTTAAATATTTTGAAAATTAAATGGGGACCGATTTTAGCCCTCGTTTGGTTCCCATTTTTTCACCATAAAAATGAAAAATATGATCGTTATCCGTCACATCCAGCCACCATATTTGACTTTATATCTCTTATGTGGGGCCCATAAAGGCTATATTTTTCATTCTCATTTTACAAAAAATATGTATCAAACGGGGCCTTAATATTCCAGAAATAAAGTAAAATTTGGGATAAACGGATAAATATTGACCAAAGTCCATTAATAAAGAATAATATTGCAGATTGAGTAGTTTAAAACAATCTTGTGTACAGAAAGTGTACATACAGACCACACACAATAGGGGGTGGGTGAGGGATTTTTTGACATTTTTTTATCACAACATGGATCCTACCATTTGTGAGATTTCTGACACTATTTTCTGTATAAATGGTTTTGATCAGTCTAAAAAGCCAAAAGATTCTTCTTAACTTTAACTCCTTCTCAAACTCACAAAATAAATGTCTATATTCTTCTTTGTAAGCCAATTATTTAAACAAATTTATCTTTGAATATTGAAAATCTAACATTTGAAATATTAAAGCACCTCTAAGAGACCTTTTAAACATGAAAAACTTTCTATTTTAAAAAGTCAATCTTTAAAATCATACTCCAAGAAACTCTTTAAATTAACATTTTAATTTAAAGAGTGAGTTTAGCTCTCAAACCACTCTTTTATCATTAAATGCATTCAAAGTGTTTCAATTTTTAATGTAGAAAAATAATAAAATGATATAAAGAAAAATTAGTTAAAATAAAATATTGAGAAAAATAATAAATATTTTTTGGAAGTAGTAAAATTAAGCGTTAAATATAAAAACTTTGTTGGAGTACTTTAAAATTTTAATTCTCTAAATTTATAGATACTCTCTAAATGATAAAATATATTTTTTAAAAATAGAGAATCTCTTAAAAATGTTCTAATAGCTCGTAAAAGTTATGAAATTGAATTAAAATTTGAAGTTCCATCTTAAAAGGTCATCATTATTCAAAGGAAAAATCCAAATTCTTATATATTGATTTATATTTTCACATTCATTCGATAAGGAATTTAGACCATTTAATATATAAATTATATTAAATAAATTCATTCCACCGAATTCCCTGTAAGGCTGTAAACATGAAAAGCTTGGGTTTATGTGGAAAACGTATACAACTCCATCTTCAGGAAAAGCCAAAAAAAAAATAAAAAAAATCGCAATTGTTATTGTACTTTTAAATTCAATTTGTAACAAGACACTTAAATTTAATTTATTATTATTATTTTTTTTTTGGAATAATCACAATTCTTTCTTATTTCTTAGCAATTACTGATTGGATCGACTGAAAAATTAACGATTTTATTTTTTCACGTAATCAAAGTCAACATTCTCTGTCATTCGTCATTTTTCACGTTATAAAAGTCAACATTCTCATCATCAAATGTTGATAATAAAGTATAAATTCATTCCAGCTGTTTACAAGTGCAATCATTGGCAAATTTTTAAATTTAATATATGGTTTTATGAAATAATAATGTTGCCGGTTGATTGTGTGGCACGGCCAAGAGAATCTAAAACTCCTTCCTTGAAGATAAAAGGTGTAATTTAATGAAGTGTTAAAATTGTAGCATAGCAAACTTGAATGATTTTAGGTATAAGAAAATAGGAAAATGCTAAAAGGTCAGAGGGGATGACACTACCAGACAGAACCCCACAAATAGGGGGTGGGGATCCCCCCTATTACCATAGCATATCCCAAGAAAATAAGGGGCATCATTCAATTATCAGCCAAACTAATAAGAATATCCCTATTTGAGCCCTATTTTTTGGGGAAGCGTGTTTTAAAATAGTAATTTTTTTTTAATAATATGTAATTTAAAAAGAAAAAAAATTATTTACTTGTAAATTTATTTGATGAAAAATGTATAATTGAAATAGAGTTTTGAAAAAATGAATTTTAAGAAAAATGGGGCTCAAATTAGAGATCATGGATAATCAATATCATTGATTCACTATATAAAATTGTTTAAATCATATGAATGATTTGAAATTGTACGAGATAGTCATTCACTTACTATTCGTTTGATGCAAATTTAAAATGATAAGTTGGGAATTTCGCACCCGAATCAACCAAATACTCACGATGATCGATACTAGCCAATATTTTGCAGCAGTAACAATCAATCAAATTAACACAAACACATCGACAGAAATGTAAAAACACTACGAAATGTTCACCCAATTCGACAATGTCTAATCTGGAGGGCTCAGAGGTAAATCACGCCCATCACTAACAAAGAAACACCCAAGGGAGAGTTTACAAATTCAAGTACAACAATCAGATTTATGCCTACACTATGTCACAGTCATCGATTCACAAGAATCTCTCAAGTGACAAAACCTAATCTAGCCAATGACCTTGGCCAAGCAAGTGACCTGTTCTTACAGTTAATTGGACCGAAGATAAAACAAAGCAACCGGCTAGAAAGACCACTACACACGGCAAGTAAAGCCGACCGGAAAGAAAGAACAAGAAGCAGCCAACAAGCTGCCGGTCAAAACACAATAATACCACAACCTTATAAACCGGCTGAAAATGGCTCATACAAGACTAGATGGCTACACACTCATCCAACCAGGAGATGGAGAGAAGAAGCAATTAAAATCGCCTCACAAAAGAAGAATCGCCTCTAGGTCGAGAGGAAGAAGAAGCCAAAGAATGAAAACTGAATATGCCAAATGGGAGCCGTGTGAAGACCAATAGAAAAGTGGATCTATAACTTCAACCATTGATTTAAATCAATGGTCCCAAACCGGTCAAAGGAAAACTAAGATCCGAGTCCTTTAACGAGGGACCAATTGCAACCAGCCAAGTGGACTATTAATTGGGCCACAATTTTAACTTGCTAAAAATGGCTTTTGTAGATTACGTTTTACAATCATCACCTTGGTACTCAAAACCACACTCTCTCTAGTTGTTACATTGCATCTGGTGATAATTTTACCCTACATCATCGCCTTTGTACCTGCAAAAGAAATTAACATGTATCAATATGTAGTAAAGATAAACATGAAATAAATTTACCCACACTTAGTATTTTGATTCCCATATCCGAAAGATTCACATCGGTATGAATTTTTTCAAACATAACCTCACCACATGCAATTTTCTCTCGAATGAAGTGATACTTCACCTCAATGTGCTTAGACCTCTCATGATAAGCATGATTCTTACATAACAGCAAAGCACTTTGACTATCGATGAAAATTATGGGTGATTCTTGTAAAAAAATTCAATTCCACCAAAATACCCTTTAACCAAATACATTCTTTTACAGATTCGGTGATTGCCACATATTTAGCCTCCATGCTCAATAATGTGACAATCGGTTGAAGTTGTGACTTCCAAGTGATGCAATTATCACCTAGTGTGAAGAAATAGACAGTAGTAGACTTTCTTTGATCTTTATCACCGGCAAAGTCCGAATCTACATACCCCTTAATGTTAGTTGTTTGGATCTCTTTTCAAACGCCAATCCCTTATCTAAAGTCCCGGCTATGTATCTTACAAGCCATTTTAATCCCGCCCAATGAGGCTTACCCGGATTTGACATGAATCTACTTAAGAAACTTATAGCATAAGTCAAATCCGGCCTAGTAGTGAGCATAGAAAACATGACGGATCCTATGATATTAGCATATGGGATATTATTCATTTCTTTCATTTCAAGTTCCGTTTTAGGTTATTGGGAAGATGATAGATTCATATGGGCTGCAAGAGGCACATTCACTTTCTTAGCTTCTTTCATGCCAAACTTGGTTAAAACTTTGTTCAAATAAGCACTTTGTGTTATTGTTAAGATATTCTCTTGTCTATTCCGGTTAATAACCATGCTCAAAATTTTCTTGGCATTTCCCAAGTCTTTCATATCAAATTCAAACTTTATAAGTTTTTTAAGTCTTAAAATTTCAGTTTTGCTAGAACTGACCAATAACATATCACCAACGTATAGAAGTAAATAAACTTCACTACCTACCCTAGCACTATTATATTATAGATAGTGATCATATTCACTTCTTTTAAAGACAATTTTTAACACATAGGTATCGAACCTAGTGTACCATTGCCTAGGACTTTGTTTGAGTCCATATAACGATTTTTGCAACTTGCAAACATAATCATCATTTTCCTTCACCTCAAAACCTTGTGGTTGACTCATATAGATCTCCTCATCTAACTCTCTGTGTAAAAAGACCGTTTTGACATCTAATTGTTCAAGTTCTCAATTGAATTGAAAAACTAGTGCAAGCATCAACCTTATGGTCTTATATTTGACAACCCGGGATAAGATCTCATTGTAGTCAACACCCTCTAGTTGAGTAAAGCTTTGGCCACAAGCCTAGCTTTATACCTCAAAGGATCCGATGAAGCAATTCCATCTTTTAGTTTGAAAATCCATTTACATTGAACAACTCTTTGATTGTTAGGTTTCCTTACAAGTTTTCACGTGTTGTTATCAAGTAAAGATTTCATTTCTTCTTTCATTGCATCAATCCACTTTTCAGATTTAGAGTTATTTATAGCCTCTTCATATGATGAAGGTTCGGAATACTCTAAAGTCTCATCAAAGATAAGGGCAAAGTTGGTCAAATTATTTGTTTCATATCTTGGATTAGGTTTTATTTGTCGTCTTTCCCTATCTCTAAGCAATTGATAATCTTGAGCATTGTTTCAACGATGAGATTATTTGGGTTTCCAATTTCAGTTTCAACAGCAGGTTGAGGTAGACCCACTTCACCTTCATCCGTGTTAACAACATTTTTGTCATGTTGTTGAACATCGACATCACTATTCTCAAGAGGAATGGGGTTTAGCCTTGCTAGCTTCACCTCATTTTGTGAAGTAGTCTCTTCAATTTGCTTATTAGAATTATCAATTTTATTCTCCAAACATGGCATTTTCGATTCATTAAATACCGCATTTCTACTGTTGATGAACTTAATGTCTTGCACACCTAACACCCACAACCTGTACCCGTTAACACATTTCGGGTACCCAAGCACCACACACTTAGTAGCTCTAGGGTCCAATTTTCCCTCAATCTGATGTGCATATGCCGCACACCAAAACACTCTAATATAAGAAAGGTTGGGGGGCTTTTCTGTCCAAAGTTCCTATGGAGTTTTAAATCCAACAGAACTACATGGAGATCGATTTATAAGATAAGCAGCTGTAGTAACAGCCTCTGCCCAAAAACATTTTGTTAATCTAGAACTGATTAGCATACATCTTACTTTGTTCATTAAAGTTCTATTCATTCTTTCCGCTACCCCATTTTGTTGCGGTGTGTGCTTAATAGTTCTGTGTCTAACAATTCCTTTTTGTTTACAGAAGTTATCAAACTCGGTATTATAGAATTTTAATCCATTATCAGTTCTCAGAGTTTTTAACTTCTTATCAAGTTAATTTTCCACCATCTTTAACCAAGTGCGAAATTTTTGAAACGTCTCAGATTTAGATTTCATTGGATAAGTCCAAACCTTCCTAGAGTAGTCGTCAACTACAGATAGAAAATATTTGTTCCCTCCAAAGGTAGGATGACTCTTGGGTCCCCATAAATCTGAGTGGACATAGTCTAGGGGCCTAGAGGTGGTATGTGACTCAGTCTCAAAGCTCACCCTATGTGACTTGCCTAAAACACATGTTCACAAAATTCAAGGGGTTCTACCATATCTTTCCCAAGTAACTTTTTGGTTACTTAGTTATTTTAGCCTCTTATTTCCTATATGTCCCAATTTGTTGTGCCACAATTCAGATTTGTATTCAGTCACAGTCAAAGATTTAGCATCGTGTGGATTACAATTTTCTCTCATTAGATAGTACAATCCATTTTTCTTAGGTCCTTTAAGAATTACCAAAGAACCCCTCATGACTTTCAAAGTGTTATTTTCAGACTTGATGGAATGTCCCTCATCTTCAAGAATTCCCAATGAGATAAGATTTCTCTTCAGGTTTGGGACATGCCTCACATTGTTCAATTATCTGACAATGCCATCATATATTCTAATGGCAATGTCACCAATACCGAGGACACGTTGAGAGTTATTATCACCCATGTAAACTTTCCTGGGTTCGATTTCTTTGTAATTTTTAAACCAAGATTTATTAGGACACATATGGAATGTACACCCTGAATCCAAGATCCAGTCCCTATCAACTTCTTCGTTAGTCACAATCATTACTAGTAGACTGTCTAACTCAGAACCAACGGCAGAATTATTCAATTCTCCATTATTTTGATCTTTAAATTTCTTCTTCAACTCAAAGCAATCACGTTTAAAGTGACCAAGCTTTCCACAGTGGTAGCACTTCTTATTACTTTTATCCCTAGAGTTATATCTAGTTTTCGATTTCAATTTGAATTTTCGATTGTTAAAGTTATGTTCCTTTTTTTCTGTTCGTCCTCTCACAAACATACTTTCCTCTCTTGTACTTGTTCGACCTTCCATCTAAACATCTAATTCTCGAGATCTTAGGGCATTAGTGACAATAGTTTGTGTAAGGGCATCTCTTGAGTACTTAATGGCATTTTTGATATCCCTATAGGAATCGGGTAGTGAATTAAGGAGTTTGACCGCAAGGTCCTCATCATCGAATTTTTTGTCATTATAGGAAAGGCTTTTAACTAAGATGTTAAAGTCACAAATTAGATTTCAAATCCTTCCCTGCATTTATTTTGAAGCTAAATAGTTTCTCTAAGAGATAGATCTTATAAGGTAAAGTCTTAATGAGAAACAAAGCATCCAAAGCAGTCCATAAGTCTCTAGGGGTTTATGTTCTTCAATTTGTCTTAAAATGTTATCAGATAGATGCAAGATAATAGAACTATATGTTATTTCATTCATATCTAGAATTTCGTCGGGTTTAGCTTTCAATTTAGTAGAAAATGTTTCGGGATCATCGAGGGCTTTAACAACCCTCAGTTGGACCGATATGACCATCATTTTCTGCTTCCACATAGAGTAATCTTCATTTCCATCGAATTGTGATAATTCGACCTTCAAACCTATTGCAGGTTCTATAAAAGGATGACTATTACTCGTGGACATAAGTGATTCTTATTATGTAAAATCACTTAAGTTGCAGAAAAAGTTTTGTAAAAACAAGTTTTGCAATTAATGACAAGCAAGCTGACTCAGAATGAAAAACAACCGTTATAACATGCACAGACTGAAAAACAGTAATAGTATCAATTTCAAATTTCTTCACAGTTGGTACCAAACAATCAGATTACAGAAACTAAAATATCCTAAACGTGCTCCTATCACAATTTAAACAGATTATTCAATTTATTAACTTAATCAGGTCGCAACAGTATCACCAGATTCACATATATCAAATATATCTTGCAAATCAACTACTGCAGATTAAATTGGAAAGTCTCACCAAATATTGTGTACTACAGTATTCAACCGAAGACACCACTGATTATTATAGAGGTAGAATCAGAAACCATAGCCTCCAAGAAGTTGCTACTGATCAATTCTTGGTACTACACATGTTAATCAAACACATCAATAAGATAAAAAATTAAACTATATTCACAAATGCCTTACCCATGCCTAACGAGGCTCTGATACCAGTTTGTTGAGAATTTCACACCCAAATCAACCAAATTCTTACGATGGTCGATATCAGCCAACATTTCGCATTAGTAACAATCAATCAAATTAACACAAACACATCGACAAAAATGTAAAAACACAACGAAATGTTCACCCAGTTCGACAATGCCTAATCTGGGGGCTCGGAGGTAAATCGAGTCCGTCATTAGCAAAGAACCACCCAAGAGAGAGTTTACAGATTCGAGTACAACAATAAGATTTACGCCTACAATATGTCATAGTCATCGATTCACAATAATCTCCCTAGTGACCAAAACCTAATCTAGGCAATGACCTAGACCAAGCAAGTGACCTGTTCTTACAATTAATCTGACCGAAGATAAAACAAAGTAACAGGCCAAAAAGGCCACTACACACGGCAAGTAAAGCTGGTCGAAAAGAAAGAAAAAGACGCAGCCAACAAGCTGCCGGCCAAAACACAATAATACCACAACCTTATAAACCGATCGAAAATGGCTTATACAAGACTAGATGGACGCACTCATCCAACCAGGAGATGGAGAGAAGAAGAAATTAAAATCGCCTCACAGAAGAAGAATTGTCTCTAGGTCAAGAGAGAAGAAGAAGCCAAAGAATGAAAACTGAATCTACTAAGGCCCTGTTTGATTGGCCAAGTTTTCCGTGGAAGGTGGAAAACGTTTTCCTACTTTTTACTATTCACCTGTTTGATTGCACTAATTTTTCAGGGAAAACGTTTTCCAACGTTTTCCAAGGTACAAGCGGTTGATGTACAAAAGCCGTTTTTTCACCATAGTGGTGGGAAAACGTTTTCCAACTTTTTGACAAATTTTTTTTTTTTTTTTAATTTTTTTTTTAGCAATTGAAACACATTCCAAAGTCAATAGTAAAAAAATTTATCCATTTAATTGACAATATGTGTAAAAAATAAAACCAAACGAAAAATTTGCCAGGTGAAAAATTATACCAATCAAACACCATTAATTACAATTCCCTGTAAAATATTTTCTAGGCAATTCAATTCCCTGTCATTCATTTTCTTTCCACCCGTTTTTCATCCTTGCAATCAAACAGACCCTAAATGGGAGCCGTGTGAAGACCAATAGAAAAGTGGATCTATAACTTCAGCCATTGATTGGTACAAAACTGGTTGAAGGAAACCAAGATTCGGGTCCTTTAATGAGGGACTAATTGCAGCCAGCCAAGTGGACTATTAATTGGGCCACAATTTTAACTTACGAAAGGGGTTTTGTAGACCACGTTTTACATAAGTAAATTAAGTCAAAAATCAAACATTAAATTTAAAGAAACATTCATAATCCATGAGACTCATTACTTTCCTTATAAATTTGTGAAACGATTTTGCTACTTTTACAGAAAATTTTACAGATGTTTTGATATAATTTGATGTGGCAGAAGATGATTTGATAGAAAAATTGATTATTTTTAAAACAACTTAATGATATAATGTCACGTAACATTATGTCAAACTTTATATTAAAAAATCTAGTACTATGGTATCATGAATTAAGCTAATGAAACAGTGGGCCTTTTTTGCGACCCCCAACTCCTATTGTGGGGTTTCAGTCGAAAGGCTGTCAGCTACCCTGTTTCCATAGCACCTTCCTAGTATCATTCTTTGTGAAATCGCGAAAAGCCTTTAAGTTGAGTCCAAATTTTGCGTCAATGCCATTTGCAGTTGGACAACTAACCATGAAATTAAAATAAAAGAAGACAAGCTCTCAGGGCATATCTTCAAGTGGTGAAAGGGGAAGGTGAAAAAAATCTAGCCTCACTTGCAACTGTCGAGTAAGGGTTCGAATCCTGAAATATGGATGAGGTCCTTGGTAAGTGGGAGTTAAAGGGTAACCTTCCACTCTGCACCCTTGAAGGTATAATCTGTGATTTACATATCTATCAAGGTTCAGAGTAGGACTGGTGGGACACCAATAATGGAACGTAATCCATATATATATATATATAAAAGAGAAGACAAAAAAGAAAAGTCTAGAAAGCAAGAAAAAGCAAAGGCACGCCAAAAAAAAAAGGCTGTATTGACCATTTACTTAGCTGGACCCAATTGGGAGCCACATTGTTCCAGCAAGTATAGTGATCGGTCGGCACCGTTCTTATGTAACCCATCATCTAGTGACACGTCAAGCCTAGCATCCAACGATTACATAAAATGGCAGTAAGATTGAAAGTTTTTCTATTTAATAACTATCTAAATTAAAATACACGAAAAATATTGAAGATACTTTAAACTCAACAGTGACAATTAAATATGAAAGTTGTACTCGTTCTTCAACTTACTTCAATACTTTATCGTAAGAGCTGATGATAATCATACACTATTCGTGTCTACAATGCCTTCATAGCACCCAAGAATTCATGACATGTTTAGCATGATAATTGATGAAATTCTTTACTTCGTATCGAATTATACCATATACTTCAACTGTCGAAAAAGGTTTCCCGTTTTCGAACGTTAAGAAGTTTCATTGAGTTATTAAACCCTTATTTTATTTGAATTAAAATTTCAAGTTATTTTAATAATTAATTTTGACCACATATTTTAAGAGATTCAAACATTTTAATTATATATTTCATTAATTTATCAAAAAATTAATTTTAATCTATATCAAATAGGGGCTAATACGACCAAACAATAGGTGGAAGTGGGATTTGTCTTGGTGTCAATGAACACTAGAAGAAGCGTATTATGAGAAGCCTAGTTTGACGCGGCCCCCTCAACCCAATTGTTTACAGTTTCCTCTCTATTTCCCCACTCTCTCTCTGTCTCTCTCTTCACGCGGCCCTTTGGTAATTTTGCTATAAATAACTCTCCTCTGCAAACCACATTCAATCACAAGTCACAATATTTCACTGCTGAAGAGAAATTATTTTCTGCAGCAGATTTCAATTCTATTAATCCAAAATGGCTTCCCGTTTCTGTAATGCCAAGATCGTATCCTCTATCATCGCCAACACAGTCTGCCCTGTTGTCGCCAGGTATTTGATTATTCTATACTAAAACAGCTCCGTTTTGTGCGTTTTAATAGATTTCATGGTATTAATTTGAGCTTTTAGAAGAGATAGTTAACATTTGTGGAATCATTATTGACGTGTTAAATTGTATGGATATTTGTACAGGAGAGGATATGCGGCGGCTTCACGGGGTGCTGAGGCCAGCAGTGTGAGAGGAGGAGCGGTGGCTCCAAATATGATGTTAAAGAAGGGAATTGATGAATCAACGAAGACCTCATGGGTACCCGACCCGGTGACAGGATATTACCGGCCGGAGAATGAAGCCAAGGAGATTGACGCCGCTGAGTTGCGAGCGCAGCTCTTGAAGAACACAACCAGTAGCCATTAAATCGAAGAATTATTACAGTCTGATTTTGGCTCCATTTTTTCTGATAATTAAATGGAATCCATTGTTTTCCTTCAGAATTGTTCTACTGTTATTGAATAGGATATGTTCACTGAATTGTTGTGCCTCCTCAGCCATTCTTGTGCTATTAATGAATTTGAATTTCATAGCAATTTTAAGCCCTTCATTTTTCTATCAAAATATATTTTTCAACAATAATTTGATCACATTTCAATAACACGTTCTTTAATAAAATAATGTTATACCTAAATTCAATTTTATTTTTATTTTTTAATCACATATTTTTCATCAATACATTATTCGAAAATACATTTATTGAGAAGAATTTAAGCAAGTATCTTCTATTGACATATTCTAATATTCTATGCAGTTTAGCCCTTGTTTAAGCCTCATTTTTTTTAATTAAAATACATTTTTTAACAGTAATTTGATCACATTTTAACAACATATTTTTCAATAAAATAATAATACACGTTAATCTAAATTTTTTCTTTTTTTAATCACATATTTTTCATCAATATACTATTCAAAAATGCATTTTTAAGAAGAATGAGATTCAAACAAGGGCTTAGCTGCATAAATTGTAACTTAAACACTCCCAAACAAGCACTAAGAAAGGTTTTTTGAATGGAGAAAATTTGTGTAATATTGCAACAATATTTAGCTGTGATTTCGCATATTGCAACAATTACTCTCATTCTAAAATATCAAACTTAATCCAATTCAATCAATTAAATTACTTTAAAAGCATTAAAATAATGAATTTTGCTATTTGTACATTCGAAGTTGACAACACCCTCACATGAGGAACCTACGATTTTTTTATTCACCGTGGTCCCACAAATGTGAGAGGTTGTCAACTTCGATTGTACACATAGCATGACTCTCTAAATAAATAATTTACTTTATTTAAATTAAATTAAAAAATTATTGTTTTAAATTTTACTTATTTACCTTATATATAAACCTACTTACGCATATTCTAAGCTTTATTTTCAATAAATTTAAACTCAGTGTGTGCTTTATCTACTGCAATATGCATCATTCACGCATCAATTTCGCGGGTGTCTTGAAAATGACAAGCAATAATATTAGCCAGAAGCAGCCGATTAGTGGAATTTTGTGCTGATTAGAACTAAATAATTGTTTATGCTTAATGAATTGATTATCTAGCAAGAAGTTAGGCCACAATATTCCAAAAAAAAAAACATTATAATAACATTCTGGTTGTAAAATTCTATTTGACCTGTTAAAGAAGATGACAATGCAACCCATTTAAGATTCCCTTCAACATGGTAGAATATTGATGATGGGAGTTATGCTACACTTACAAAGGAAGTGTACAAAGTTAGGTTACAAAATCAAATCTGCACCAATCATTTCAAAAACAAATTTTTAAATATTTTTAAATCATTTGAAATCAAGAGCCTGAATTTTGCCAACACACTTTGTCATCCTACTTTTGTAACCCATCTTTGTACAAAAAGCATTCTCCTTGATGATGGTGTGGGAATCAACTAGAAGAAAAAATAAACATTCTAACATAATAGTTATAATCAGTTAGGGCCTGTTTGATTCGTTTAATTTGTCATGGAATTAAGAAAATATTTTTCTAGTTCCTACTTTTGGCTGTTTGATTAGTCAAATTTGCCCTGAAAAATGTTTGCCACCAATTTTTAATGTACAATCCCTTGAAGCACAAAAGTAGGAAAATTTTTATTATGATTTTGGTAGAAAATTGTTTTTCACCTTGTTGGGTGTTTTTTTTTTTTTTTTTTTTTTTTTTTTACAATGGAAACATATTCTAAATTCAATGGTAAAAAATTTTATCCATTTAATTGACAATTTACATAAAAAAACGAAATCAAACGAACATAATTTTTTTTTAACTTTTTGGCAATCCAAACAAATTTTAATACAGATTATAAAAAAATTATCCCAAAAGGTAACCATTTGCATGAAAAAAAAAACAAAACGGATTAGGTGGAAAATTATATCAATCAAACACCATTAATTACAATTCTCTCTAAAACAAATTTTAGGCAAATCACTTCCCTGCCAAACATTTTATTTGCCATTTATTTTCCGTCTTTCTATGAAGTGCTCGAAAACTAATATCTTTGTAACATTCCAAGTGAATATATGATCCATCAAGTCAAATTTAAACCTTGTGGAAACTTAAAACAACAAGGCAAATAAGTTGGTTTAGAGATGAATCACGGGTCTAATTTATCATGTCATGGTGCTTGGTAGAACATGATGTGGGCTTCAATTAGAAGAAAAGAAATATTTGATTAGCACAAGTCATAATAATCACTTATTTCTCAGAGTCAGCTATCAACTTCAAGAACAGTAATAACTTGATTGGTCGAGTCAAATAATGACACTTCAAATTGCCACATAAATATAATGAGGTGCTCTGAACTAGATATCGGTAGCATTCCAAGAAAAGGTATGGTTTTGATCAAGTCAAATTTACACCTTTTGAAACCTTATCACGACAGGGCAGATTGGCATATTAGAGATCAATGGGAAGTCTATTCTATGATGACTCTTAGACATGTAGAAGATAATTTCACACTAACAGTTCAAATATGGTGAAATGCTCTAAAGGGGGAAAAAATATATAAGAAAGCTGTTTAACTATTAAAATGAGATCACGAAAATAGAATACGCAAGCTCGGAAAAGAACACTTGAAATAACCATTTCCCTTAACCTATCCAAGCACATTGTATACCCACTGTTAGACAAATCTCTATCCGTTTGATAGGCAAAGGTGAAAAGGTAAACATTTTCCATATAAATTGAAAAATAAAAACCCACCTAAACTATAGAAAAATATTTTCCATGAAATTTGTTGAAAACAAGTTTAAAGTAGTTGTACCTTGAAATTCGATTTTCATTTCCACGTTGCAATCAAACGGCCAAAGTGAAAAATATTTTCTTCGAATGTGACATTTTCCATGAAAAATGTGGCAATCAAACAAGACATACCTTCCTTCCGCATCAGCAACAGACAGAAAAATAACAGGAGTCCAGCTAGCAACGTAAACAAAGCTTTGATCTAAAACCCAGAATGTGTTTCAGCAAATAAAGAAGTCAAACACAACACCTTATTTCCTTTTCAAGATACATCTCAACAGCATATAATATGGTTCCTGCTTTTGTCTATATATATTGGGATGAAACTTGAAAGAGATATTTATCATTCCAACCGTGAATACGTCCGAATTTAACCGAAGATTGGATTTTGCTTCGCTACCAAAATCAGAATCAGAGTTTGACAGTCTGAATCAGATTCAGAATGGATTAGAACAAGAATCTGCATTTGAACATCATACTCCTGAATTTTTTATTTTTTAAATAAAAGTATGTCAGCCCCAACTCCCAAGCAGATTTGGCTAAATCATTTCCTCCAAAATCTTCACATTGACATTGAAGAATATTTGACCTTCTGCTGTCTTCATTTTTTATGTCCCTCTCCTCCCAGGTGAACTAGACTACCACCACCCAATTTTTATGCCTTTGCTCACAGCTCGCATTTCCATCTCACGGCTCACAACCAAATAATTCGAGTGATACGCCCAATCCCACTATCAACAAAAGCACCGGGGTAACTTTTCTTCTACCTACCATCCCTCGTTGGCCAAACCAGAATAACAAATGTATCCCTCCTGCCACCATTACTGGACTCAATTGAGCAGCCATCAACTCTAAAACTACCAACCATTAGTCAGGAAAATAACATCCACGCGTTTCTTAAAGACCGATCCACAACAAAATTACCATTAGTCAGGAAGTTTTGGTGGCCATTTTTCAATCATGTCAAAGATTTTAAATATTACTTGAGCATCTTATCAAATATTTATCAATTATCTTTTGTCATTGCACAAAGTAGTATCTACATTGCAAATCAATAAAACTCATAAGTAATATTTTTATGATCAAAATTCACAATGTTTTATTAATCTACCATGTTCATTTGACTCACAACTCTTGAAATGCAACACATCTCACGAGAGAAAGCCTCATTATAAGAGAAACTAAAATACGATCGAAGTGCTTAGCAAAGAATAGTTAAAGAGGAAGTATTTTGTGGAACTTTAAGAAGACGGCGAATGAGCTCAAGATCTCAAATCTTATCTCTCGACAGAGCCCAAAAGACCTTAAACAAGGCACTTGGATTACCAAGACCTCAAGTTATCACAGAATATCCATTTCATTATACGCCCATTGCAACTAATATGACATCTAAATATTTTCCGCAAGCAGAAAACTCAAATATTTAACTTCCAATGGCATTTCCTATTACATTGCCATCTTTGCCTCCAATTACTAATTAGAACCCAGAAGAATCATAGCTTGCTGCATTGCATTAATCCTAACACGTGGACAGTTGACATGGAGACGTCAAATGGTGACTAGAGTATGAAAAAAGAAAAATTCCCCACCACAGGCATTGATGGAAATCCCAGACTCCACAAAGAAAACTTCACAATATCATCTAAGCAAATGTAATTTCATATTTCACCACCAAATACAAAATTCCCTTGAAAACTCGATGAGTTTCGAATATTTAAACATATCCACCATATTCCTAGATCATACTCCGATGAGATGCCGATGCCATCAAGGAAAGTGTTGCATCGATACTATTTTACCAAACTATTACCAGAACTATCAAACATTGATCTTAAACTGCAAAGTTAATCTGCTTAACCTGCGTGGCCGGCCATAATTTCAAGACTGAGCAATTCAACGATATCAAGCACTTTCTTCCTTGTGCCCACGATTCAGGAATAACATAAGATAATAATGTATTGAAGAAACCACAATCATTCAACTTTGGTAAAAACATAAGCATTAAACAACAGTGATAACAAAGAAAGATCCTGTATTATTAAAAGTAAGAACACGCACATAACTCAACATTAAAGTCTAAATCAAATTCCAAATTTAACTGATGAAGGAAAAATTAACATCCTCGAAAAACCCCAAAACCGACTGGCGTCTGCTAGATTGAAGAAATAATGGGAGTGTATTTATTTGAGCCGCTCGATGATTTAAAAAGTTTAGGCATATTCAATTGAAATTTTTAAAAATTCTTTAAAGTGTATTCAATTCTTCAAATTTTCATAGATTTTTAAAAAAATTCTAAAAGTTACGAGATATTTAATTGAAACATTTTAGAAGTAGATATTCAAATTGACAGTGATTTTTGGAAAATTTCCAATTTACCGGATTTCGGGAAACTTTTTAGTAAAAGTTACAAAATAGCAAATCTCAAAAAAAAAATCTCTCATACACTATGAGATTTATGAAGATTTCAGAGAAAAAAAAATAAAAATCTTTTATCTTTGAACTTTAGAATTTTTTCATATCTTTTTAATTTATTTGTTGCTATCAATTTATAATTATTCTATATGTACATAATTACTTTTGAATTGAAATTATATGAAATTGTTTCAAAACGTAGAATTCCATGTAATCGATCTATTATTTTTTTGTTAAGAACAATAGGTATTTTTAGAAATTATGTTAATTGCATGAAAAAGATTTGGCTATGTTTTCTTAAAAATTAATGTAAAAAAAAAAAAACTATTATTTTATTTGTATCAAAATTAAATGACTGAACCATGACTAGTGACTTTGTCCAAGAAATTTTTATGGGCATCATGATTTTTGAAATTTTTAATTAGGTAGTAAGAAATGTTGTAATTTTACAGGTACATAATAAATTCGCAAGATGAAAAATATCTAAAAGTCTTTAAAAATCTTCAATCAATATTTACAGAAATTCATGAAAAAAATTTATTATTTTTTAACAAATTTATAAAAATCAATTAAAAATCCATAAAATTTGCAAAAGTCACCAACCGAAAAAAATGTATATTAAAAAAAGTCACAATTGAATACAGAATTACTCCTTCTACTCCCTCTTTTGCCCGTTCTCTTCAATACTTTTGCAATTAAATCCTCACCCGCATCGTGGGCTTTTGTAGAAATTGTTTATCCCGAATTCAGCAGAAAAAATTCCTACGGAGAACTTAAGTTTATCCCCATTCCTTTCGACCTCATCGATGTTGACCCAAAGAGAAGGGATTTTGAGACCGACCCCAGAAAGGCTGGTAAGCTTGTCTTTAGAGATGTACCCACTGATTTTCGACATGTAATTCAATTGATACGAACCTTTAATGGATAAACGGCACGAACCATTGAAATACGCATCGAATTTGCCGGTGGCTCTATTTATTTCATAGTGAGTCACGCCCAATGGAAGGATGCCCACAGGGAAGTCGTAAGCCTGAAGAACATTGTAGGCCGTCAAAGGCGTGGTTCCGCCAACGTCTGCAGTTGCAATTAGCGGTGGTGCGGTAGCGAGAAACAGGTAGATAAAAATGCTGATTCGCTGTGTCGTTGACATTTTGTTGTTTCGACACCGAGTTTCGTGGATTTAAGAAAGGGAATTGGGAAAGATGGTGATTTTGTGAATATATTTCGTTCTGCCTATCATTTTCCCAAAATGAATAATGCTATCTATATAGCAACAATGCGGATAGAATCTCAATTTAGGTTGTGTTAATATTTCATTAAATAATAGATAAAATTAAATAAGTTATTTTATATTTTATTAAATTTATCATTTAGTGCCACCAAATTTGGGTTGTAATCTCAATTTAGGTAATGTTAATGTGACATTAAATGATATATAAAATTAAATAAGGAATTTAATTTCACATTTCATTCAATCTATCATTTAGCGTCACTTAAATTGGGGTTATAATCCAAATTTAGATGGAATTAATGTGATATTAAATGATATGTAGAATTAAATAAGTCATTTATTTCCATATTTCATTCAATATATTAATTAGAGCCCATAGAGTGTGGGATTACATAGCATTATTCTAAATGAATAATGTTATGTTGTCTCATTGAGGTTACAATCATAGTTTAGGTAGTGTTAATGTATAAGTCATTTAATTTCATCTTTCATTAAATCTATAATTTAACGTCACCTAAGTGGCGTTAATGTGATATTGAATGATATGTGGAATTAAATAAGTCATTTAATTTCACATTTCATTCAACCTATCATTTAACGTCACCTAAATTGGAGTTGTAAGACGGCGTTAATTTGTTATTAAATGATATATGAAATTAAATAAGTTATTTAATTTCATATTTCATGCAATATATCATTTAACGCTACCTAAACTGTGAGATTACATAGTATTAGTCTAAATGAATAATGTTATGTAGTTTTAATGGGGTTACAACTACAGTTTAGGTGTCATTAATGTCGTATTAAATTATAGATATAATTAAATAAGTCATTTAATTTCACCTTTCATTAAACATATCATTTAGCGTCACATACACTAAGGTTATAACCCGAGGTTACATAGCATTACTCTACATAAATTAGTGCTAGAGCACCAACTGTATTAGATAGCATTATTCAATATTTTATATATATATATATATATATATATATATTATTATTTTTTTTATTTTTTTTTTTTGTAGATGATGAGGCAAACAAAAAAAAAAAGTGAGAATTTTTTATTTGGTTAATGATATTTTGACTCAATCAAATATCGTTATATCATCTATTGACAGAGACGACCTTGGACCAAAGCTACTAAGGCCAGGGCCTCCAATTGAGCCTCAAAAAATTCTCATAAAAATTACACCGACCAGATTTTTTAAGTTTCAACTTCAAAAATCAAATTTGAAGTTTTTTAATACAAAAATCAGATTATAATATAATTTTTAAATATTATAAAATTAAATAAAAATACAAACCCACCACCCACCAAAACGCTCATCCCCATCCCTATTTTAAACCTTAAAATATTCTCTCACGAACAAAAGTTCCTAATAGTCGTCTGTCAGACGTCATTCATTTCGCCAGCGACGCAGCGACACTACGCAGTCACGTCATCACCATGCGCAGTGATGTTCATCATCGTTTACTCAACGGCAAAGGTGATCGTGTTGCGCGCAGTGCAATTCCTAGCCCTGTATGTATACCTGCATCCATTCCCTGGACAAAGTCACGCCATCGTTGTGCGTAGTGTCAATCGTCGTCCTTGTGTAATGGCAATGGCGATGACACTGCAAACTTCGCTGCTTATTGCTGTGTAAATTGGTGACGCCACATTGGCGCTAGCGTAAGGTGTTGGGATTCGACCTCCGTAAGTTTTCTCCATTAAGATGACATCGTGGTAGTCATCGCTTCAAATGATGTTACTGCAGTCGCTGCTTAAGATTGTGGTGGTGATGTTCGCCTTCACTGCGCTTGAGAGAAATTAGGTTTGGGTGTTGTTATTATTGGTGGTGATGTTATGATGGCTGTGGAGGCAACGACATTGATATGGGTGGAGTGGTGGTGTTTGTGACCAATTATTTTAGTGGATTGTAACCAATGAATTGTCTTATTATGACTTAAAAAATGTGATCGCGACTCACAATTTATTAAGTTTTGATCAAGAAATAACTTATAATCAATTAATTTGATAATTTGTACCGTGAAATAAGTTGCGACTTATAAAAATTGTGATTTTTGACTGATAAATAAATTGTGACAGGTAAAAATTTTGATTCGTGACCTATAAAATTTGTGATTTGTAATCGATAAATAAATTGTGATATATATTTTTATTTATTTATGATCAATGAATAAATTGTGATCTATAAAAATTTTGATTCGTGATCGAGAATAATTCATGAGCAATTAATTTGATAACTTGTGATCAAATAGAATATAGCTGTAACCTTAATATTTTTAATCAATGAAATATATTTTCAAATAATTATTTCATTAATAAATTTAATTAATATATGATTTTTAAAGTTTTAAACATTGTTTCATAGTTTTGCAATGGGTCATACTTAATCTCTTAAATATGAAATTTCCCAAAATCTTTACCCTATTTATTACTATATTAAAAACATTTCTATAATTCCTTTCATACAAAATTTTCATTTAAATATAAGTATGCTATTTATTTAAATATATAGTGTTATTGTGCTTGTAAAAAGTTATGTAAAAGGGTCTCAAAATAAATAATCGTTTAGGGCCTCAAAAATTTTAGGATCGATCTTATCTGCTGGTAAACAAATATGTAAGTTTTGATGTATATGTAGCACAATCGCTGCTTAAATAGTTAGTCGCCATATAAAAAAATGCTAATTGATTTTAGAGAAAAAGTCGAGTTGAGAAAACAGAGAATATTAAATACATAGTTTCTTAAAATATAATTATGAATTTCTAATTGCTATTTTTTCATGTGTATTCATTATTGATTGTGTGCGCTTATTGGCCCTAAAAGATTTATTTTTAAAAACGAATTATTTTATTGAAATAGAGGAAATTAAAATTTTAAAACCATCTCTTTTGTGTTTATTCCAAAACTCGGTTATGGATGACTGTTTGAATTTCATCCGTGGAGCCCTCCTAACTTGATATATTGAAATGGGAAAATTACTTCTAACTCCTGTTTGATATTGGTTTTGAGAATCAATTCTCATTTTCAACCACATATTTTTCAATAAAATAATAATTTTCATCACATCAATAAATTTTTCTCATTTTTAAATTACGCATTTCCTATCATATCTGATATGATTCGGGCTACGCTAGAAATCATCAAGAATTCGAAGCATGTTGGAGAGAGATTTGAGCCAAGTCCGAGACTTCAAAGAGTTGATAAAAGGTATACATTTACATGCTCAAGCAATGAAGTCCATAATATTGAAGACCACATGTCAAGGAACAAGTTTCATGTTGGGGTCGAGGTCAGAAATCAATTAAATCAACACGAAAGTTATGCAATTATTTTCAATCTAGTATTGAAACTTGTTTTTGACATGGTAAATGATCGAATTGGAGGATTACATCTGAAGTAAAGTTGTAGATCTTTAAGTAGTCTTTTCAATGCACTTTGAATTACTTCAATCGTACGTCGGTAGAGAAAGCTATGACCAAAATACTGCAAGCTGTCTAGTGGGTCTGTCCAATCGGACACGTAAATTCAGATGTCCGGATTGACAGAAAAATTTTCCTGTTTTCACCTTTTTTTTATTATTTTGACAAGAGTTTGTTATTTTTGGTAGTTTTCTTATTCTAGAACTCTAAATTTCGTATTTTTTCATATTTCCTTAGTTTAGTATAAATAGGATCTTTATTTTCATTGAAAGGAAGACTTTTGATTAATTGAATTAATGGAGAATTTTCTCTTTCAAAACTTGGTTTCAAACAGTCGAACTTATCGAATATGTTGAATATTTGTATGTTCAAATATCGGTACGAGAGTTCTTCATTGTGTAATCAAAGGGTTCAACGCATCTTACTATCATTGGATTTTTTGGTTCACTTCGTTGAGTTTAAGTCCAAAATCGGGTTTCTTGACGTTCTTGGGTTCCGCATCAATCTAGTTGTTGGTTTCTTAATCACCGTTGTTATGGGGTTCGCATCAGTTGATATCAAGGTTTTGATTCCAATTTAATCAGGTTCTCCTTTATTTTATTTGTTGAGTCTTTTTTTTTTCCTTGTTCTTCATATTCTTGTGTCCAGTAACAGTTTTAGAATCTTTGATCCAGAAAATTCCAAAAAAAATTCAAAAGTTGAGTCCAAATCAACTTCCGTTTTATTTGTCGTTCTCATAGTCAAATTTTGAGTTTACAAAAAAAAATTGAAATTTTTTACTGTTCATCCACGGTACTGCTGACGTCCGAAAATAGTAAAATAATAATAATAATTTTGAATTTCTTGAAAATTATCCAATATTCTATCATCTATCTTTATTCTAAAATTCATTGTGTTCAATCCAATTCAAGAACCACTTTCTTGAATTTATAAAAATTCCAACCCACAATTGTCCAGTTCAAATCCTTTGAGTCCTTGAATTAAAATGAGTGATAGGATGGATCAATTGGAAAAGATGTTGGTGGATATGAGGACTATGTTGAATAGGTTGGAGTCTAGGGGTGTGTTCGGTAGAGATTAAAATCGGATTAAAATTGAAAAACTAGTCGTTATTGTTGACTTTTATTAGACGAGTGGGACCCAATAACGGTCATATTTTCAATTTTAATTGGATTTTAAGCCGTTCCGAACAAGCCCTAGGATTAAAATGTATGATGCATACGAATATTGTGGTGAAAGTGATGAAGATGCGTGGATTGAGGCTGCAATACGGGGAGTGAAAAATAAAGGTGATATGTTTGGAAGAAGGGATGCGAATTATTATGGATATGGTGTTGATAGGGGTATGAAAACGACAATTCCAAAATTTAAGGGTAGGAGTGATCCAGAGGCGTACTTAGCATGGGAAGAAAAGATTGAAGTAATGTTTGAGCGCTATAATTACTCCGAAAAGAAAAAGTTGAAGTCGGGTGTGAGCTCATTCGTGGACTATGCTGTGATTTGGTGGGATCAATTGACAACTTTCAGGCGAAGGTATGGTGAGAGGAGTATTGAAACTTGGGATGAGTTGAGGCATATTATGAGAAAACGATATGCGCCAAATTATTATAGGAGAAATCGGCGAGGGGTGGAACTTAGGGAGAAACCTAGGAGATATAATGGGGATGAGTATCGGATGGAAAAGAAAACATCTTTTGCGAAGAGTGTGGGTAGTACATCAAGCAAAAGTATTGAGTTGGATTATAAACAGGAGTTGGCGAAGACTCGTGACTTGTTAAATTCTCAAATTACTCATCCAAAGGCGCAAGAGAGTAAAAGTAAAAATAGTGAGCGGGTTGTTTATGCGAAAAAGGGAGAGGGGCCACGAGGGATTGAAAATGGCGGAGTGGTTGAAGTGGAAGTGGAAAAGGAGGAGAGTCTTAGACGGTAAAGAAGAACTTGGGGGTGAACTTGCATGGCGAGGAGGTTAAAATTGAGGAGGCATTGGCGAACACTAACATTTCTCTCCCTATTTTGATTAATTCTGTTTTGCAGGTTAACGACGACTTGATTCCAGAAATTAAATCTATTGGAATACCACCCGACCCTGGAATTGAGCCTCGGGTTGAATATCAAAAGATGGATACAATTCAGCAGCCGCATCTTACTTTGGAAGTATCATTTATACAGGACATTGACTTTGTGATTCTTGAGAAGACGAAGGAGTTTCAAATGCACTGGAGGAACAACATTTGCAGAAGGTTGACTGAAAAACATGAATTGAGGGACAATGTTGACACAATGAAATTGATTCATGTGTTTCGGCTAAGTAAAACAAAGAGGATAAATAGACAGTCATCAGATGGAGTTGTTATTGGAGTACTCCACACTTGCAAGATTAAGCAGTCAAGACGAACATATTTTGATCTATGTGAAGGTTACTGGGGATTCATGTTGCAACATCTATGGTTGATTGAGGTTGTGCTACAATACATTCATACCTGCAAAGTGGATGGGTACCATGTATTGATTTTATGTCATGCGATGAATAATTTTTCATTTGATCCAGGTGGTGCAGTGATAAGACTTGTAACATGTTGGTTATTCCCTACGCAATCACAAGGCATAGATTCGAGGATGAATCCCTTCGAAGAGAGAGGGGGTGATATGATCCGGCCTACGCTAGAAACCATCAAGAATCCGAAGTATGTTGGAGAGAGATTTGAGCCAAGTCCGAGACTTCAAAGAGTTGATAAAAGATATACATTTACATGTTCAAGCAATGAAATCCATAATATTGAAGACCACATGCCAAGGAACAAGTTTCATGTTGGGGTCGAGGTCAGAAATCAATTGAATCAACACGAAAGTTATGCAATTGTTTTCAATCTCATATTGAAATCTGTTTTTGACATGGTAAATGATCGAATTGGAGGATTACGTTTGAAGCAAAGTTTTAGACCTTTAAGTAATCTTTTTAACGCACTTTGAATCACTTCAATCGGACGTCGGTAGAAAAAGTTATGACCAAAATACTGAAAGCTATTTAGTGGGTCTGTCCAACCGGACGCGTAAATTCGGATGTCCGGATTGACAGAGAAATTTTCCTATTTTCCCCTTTTTTTCATTATTTTGACGAGTTTGTTATTTTTTGTAGTTTTCTTATTCTAGAACTCTAAATTTCATATTTTTTCATATTTCCTTAATTTAGTATAAATATGATCTTTATTTTCATTGTAAGGAAGACTTTTGATGAATTGAATTAATGGAGAATTTTCTCTTTCGAAACTTGGTTTCAAACAATTAAACTTATCAAATATGCTGAATATTTGTATGTTCAAACATCGGTACGAGAGTTCTTCATTGTGTAATCAAGGGGTTCAGCACATCTTGCTATCGTTGAATTTTTTGGTTCATTTCTTTGGGTTTAAGTTCAAAATCGGATTTCTTGACGTTCTTGGGTTCGCATCAATATCACTATTCAAAAATCAATTTTTACCCTAAAAACCACTTTCAATTTCAAAAATAGGGTATATATATATTTTATCAAAAGTCAGGTGTGTGTGTATCCACCCAACCCCTCAAATCCACCCGCTCATTGTATATCCACCTTACGCCAACCCTATCCACCCCAAATTCTTCAAAATTGAAATTAGTGCCTTTTTTTTTTTTTGGATAATGCTACAAGTACAAAATTATTTACAAAATTGTCAAGTGACAGTCCCATATTGAAGGGACAGATGTAATCTGTGTCGAGAGGTTCATTGTCATCTGCATTCCCCCATTTGCTTACATATAATTACAAATTAGACTGACTTGTTTACAAACGGTCTGATTACAATTAGTCACGAATAACATAAGTATTATCACAAACAATATATTTGGTTACAAAATTACGTCAACTACAATGCAGTACTACTGCCACTATTGAACAACGGACGCATGTTGATCTGTGCGCTGCTCCTTCGAGAGTATTCCAAAAGAAGAGCTGGAGGAAAGTATCACTTTCAAGAATTGAGACATGAAAACGTGTTTATCTAAATAAGATTATTAATTTATCAATATTTATTTTTCTGATTTTACTAAATAATTTATTGATTAATCACAAATTTTAAGTGCACCGTGGAAAATTAGAGATGAATCCCCAATGTTTATTTAGGCCCTGTTTGATCAACCCACTTTTTCCATGGATTTTCCCAGTTTTTCTTGTTTGATGGACTTTTTTTCCTGGGAAAAATGTTTTTCCCTTTCCCCCACTCGCACGCCATTTTTCCACTTTTTTCATGAAAAGTTTTCATTTTTTTTTTGTGACAATCGTAACAAATTCTAGATTATTGTAAAAAAAAAAAAATTATCACCTTAATAAAAAATATTCATAAAAAATAAAGTCGAACGAATATTAAAAGATTCAAAATTTTAAAATTTTTCGATTAAAAAATTATATCAATCAAATACAATTAATCAATAATTCTAAGTAAAATAAATTTTAGACAATTAAATTTTCTATAATTCATTTTCTTTTCAATCAAATTTCATATTTGCAATCAAACAGACAAAAAAAAAAAAAAAAACAACCACCGGTACACAATAACAGCCTCCAAAATAACAATTTTTTAAAACTCATTTTTTAATTACACACTAATCAAATAATATATTTTGTACATAAACCCACAATATTTTTACTTTTTAATCACAATCTCTGAATAATCACTTTTTCACAAATTTTATTCTTAAAACATGAATTTTAAATCAAAAGGTTACTTATTTTAAAAATAATTCTTACCTTAATTTTAAAATATATAAGTTAATTACTCTCAACTTTCCCATTAAACTATGCATTAATTTAGAGCTTACTCATTTACTTGTATCCTTCATACTTAGATGGTGTTTGATATTGATTTTTGAGGTAAAATTTGATTTTTAAATAGTAAAATGATGAAAAATGTGTGATTAAAAAAAGAAGAAAAGTTATTAATGTGATAAAAATATTATTTTATTAAAAAATATCTGATTAAAAATAAGAATTGATTGAAAATTAATTTTCAAAATCAATACCAAAAACCCTCATGACATATAATAAAATCGAGAAGTACACAAGAAACTAAGACATAAAATATTTATTCATCATACTTAGGATACACATAACTAGATTGACGGATAAATTGAACAGTATTAAGAAGAAAAATAAAAACTTCATACTGTAAAAGTCCGTCTAATTTCACGTACCAAACACGCCCTCACCTAAAAACTTACATCTGATTCAAAGAAGAGAACACGAGTCTCTTGAAGCTAAACTCCATAGCCTTTTCCTTTTCCCCTTCAAATCCGTTCCCATTCGCACAGTCCAATCCACAACCACACTGTGGAGTCTCCACAAAATTATCAATCGGAAAATCAGCAGAAGCAATCCCAACTGAGAATTCCAATTCATCGCCATCTCGAGTAACCTCCACAATATTCAGCCAAAAGAACAGCACCTTCACTTGAATCCCCTTCAAATCCTTAATCTTGTCCTTCGATATAGTCCCAGTGATTTTCGTCTTGTACTTTAGATTGTAACCTTCAATAGTGAAACTGCAAGTTTTGTTCAAGTAAACAGTGAATTCGCCGGTGGAAGTGTCCAGTTCATAGCTGGTTACTCCTTTTGGAAGAAGACCCACCGGAAAGTCGTACTGCTGTAAAAGCTCGTACGCTGTCAACGAGTCGCTGGCGCCAATCGCCGGAGAGAAAAGGGTCAGGGAAATGATGAGGAGGCATGTGATTATTGGAGTAGACATTGGAAATACAGGTTGAAGATAAGGTATAGCAGTGGCGTGGAGTACAGAGAGTAAAGAGTTTCTGTACATATAAAAGAATAAAATGGGGTAATTACTCAAAGCGTCCCCATATTTTAATGATGTTGTGCAAAATATTTTTATATTTCATTTTTTAACATTTTCATCCCTATTTCCACCTTTCATTGTGCAAAAGGTCATTTTCATCCATTTTTCCAATAAAATGACGATTTTACCATTTTATTCAAATAAAACAAAAAATATCTAACTAATTGCAATCATAATCCCAAAATTTTCAAAACATTACCACCATGAACTGATGGAAGAATACCTCATTCGTGGACGAGTTGTTCTTGAGTCATGAACTGCCATTTTCAAGGCAAATTGGGGACGATATGTTCATTGGACACGTCATGAAGTGTCCGGTGCTTGTGGTAGTGGTCCGTGATCATGGGTCCCATCATCAACGTCGAAAAATTCGTCTAAAAGTCGTGCAGTCGCTGTGTTTGAAGACGTAGCTTGCTGGTTTTGATTTTGTGCATTTATGGATGATTGGTGACCATGGAAAGGTGACGCCTTTATGTGTATAATTCACTGGAATGTTGGACATGGCATGCGTGTTGTACAAATTGGAGATTTCGATCGTTTATGGGAATGCGAGCAGACTGTTTTAGTTTGATTTTCGGTGAATTCAGTTGGATTCGAGGTAAGGAAGAGTGATGCGAGGCTAGTGGTGGTGGAGTCCGACAGACGTAGTGGCCGAAAGGCTACATATGTGGATCAGTAGGTGGCGACTTGGTAGGTTGTGAAAATGGTGGTGGTAAATAATTTAGGACTAAGTTGTAATGTTTTGAAAAAATTAGGATTATGATTGCAATTAGTTATATATTTTTTGTTTTGTTTTATTTGAATAGGGGGTAAAATCGTTATTTTATTGAAAATTGATGAAAATGACATTTTGTACAATGAAAGGTGGAAGGTATGGGTGAAAATGTCAAAAAATAAAAGATGAAGATATTTTGCATAATAACATTGAAATATATGGACTTTTTTTTGCTAATTATCCAATAGAATGGTGTATAAGTTGGGGTAGTTGTATGTTCGGAAATTTTCCAACCAACTTCGATTTTAACCCCATTTTGCTGGTAAAAAATAATATATAAAATGGTGATTTATAAGAAAATGTGTTATTAAAAATTAGAAAAAAAAATGTTGAGATTTACGTACAAAATATTTATTTTATAAATGTGTAGTCGAAAATGAATATATAGACGAATTTTTTTAAGTTCGATGCAATATGCATGAAGGTTACCTCCATCCTTACACCAAAAATTGCACCACATCAATTTTGTAACAAAATTTACATCAAACTAAAAGTCATCTCCAACTAATTGCATCAAATGTTGCACCAAATGAACAGTGTTTAATAATTTTCTTCATTTTTTTATTCTTAACAATTTATATAACTGAAAAATTATTTATTTATTTAATTAATTTACTACTACATAAATTACCCACATAAATAATTACGTTTCGTTTACAAAATTATTAAATTCGTTAATAAATTTTAAAAATGTAGTACAATTAATTAAAATACCACAACTAAGAAAATATAAAATCATGTTATTAAAAAATAACGTAGCACATTTCGAATCCCGATGTTATGATACAACAAAGTCGACATAATGTCGTAATTTAATTATCGTTTTAATTACCTGTTATAGTTTCGTTTTAATTTAAAATAATCATGTTTATTGCATTTTAAAACTTTTTGAGTACTTTTATTTTAATTCATTCCTCGATTATTATTTCAAATTTGGTGCAAAACGGTGCAAGTGAATGGTGTTGCACCAAATTCGTTTTGCACATGAATAGTGTTGCACCAAATTCACTTGCACCATTTTGCACCAAAATGGTGCAAAATTTGTTGTTGAGTTGGAGTGACACATTTGGTGCAAAATGAGGGAAAGTGGTGTTCTGGTGTTAAGGTTGGAGATGGCCTAAAAACATCTTCAATGTATTTCATTGATTGATATGTGATACATAAGTTAAAAGATTTTCATTTTACATATGTTTAATAAATAAATACTCGAGTTCAAAATTGATCTCAAATCTAGATAGAAACTTATATTGGAAAGTAAAATATATATTTTGATGAAGAATTTCGAATAATTGAGTTTGAGTTTAGATGAAGTTCTATATATTGTGTACCTCTTTTGTCATCCCTTGTTTGATCTCCAAATATATATTTTTCTCTTATTTTAAATTACAATTTTTCAATAAAATTATATTACATGCAAACTCAATTTTTATTTTTATTTTAACAACATATTATCTATTAATCTATTATTTCAAAATGTATTCGAGAAAGAAAATGGGGCTAGATGTGATATATATATTTTTTTTAAGGAATTCACAATTGCATTTCTATTGGTCTAGCAGGACTTGTGGACTACCACATTTTGTTTTATATTTAAATTTTTGAATTAAATAAAATTCAAAATTTATAAAGGATAAGTTGGTGAAGGATGTGGTAGTTGGATGTGGTGGAATTTTCAAACTTTGTTAAACACGCAACTTTACGATGGATATTTCTGCCACGTTTTGCAGGTAGGAGTAGCTTTATTCATTTCTCAAACCAAGGCACGTGCAGCACGTTACGCGGAAAAATATATAAAGTTACTACTTTTCTATGACTTGAATTTTTATTTTATTTTTTTTATATTTTGAATTTCGTCTCATTACTGACGTTTTCATCTATCTTATCCTGAGTCTTGGTGAAAGAGGTAAATCGTAAATTATGCCTTCAAAGGTAAAAAAAATGGAAGACTGCTTGTACACTTGCACTTACCCAAAAATCAAATTCATATTTCAGGATTCAAACTCTTAACGCGACAGTTTCAATTAAAGTTGAATTTCTCCACCTTCTCTTTTTACCACTTGAAGATGTGCTCTGAGGGCTGACTTAGAATTTTTTTCTCACTTGTAACCTTTGTTTGAGTGTCAAGTTGGAAAAAAAAATTAAGAATAATATTTTTTAAGAATATGTGGATCAAAAAATAAGAATTTTTTTTTTTATTTACGTATAAAATTTCAATCACCCATTATAATTACTATCTATTTGTTATTCGAGAAAAGTCATTGGTACAAGGACTTTAACACACCCGTATACCCGACCCCACCTCCTCTCACAAATGAGATCGAACCCCACACCCAATTAATGATCGAGACTCATCCCCATGTGAGAGGCAGGTAACCCGGAGTTTTACTTGTAGCTCGATTCTTGTTATCCACGTATTAGAATAGTATTTTTTTAAGAATGTGAGGTTTAAAAAATGAGAAAAAAAATTGATTTACGTATTAAATGTCAACTACCCATTATAATTACTATCTATTTGTTATCCACGTATTTCATAGAATTCACTATTATTTATCCTAAAAATTAACTAATAATTTCAGACGGACCGTGATTTTTTAAAATGACGTCTACGCCTACGCATTCTCTTGCGTAAGCAATTAAACATGTTCCTCCAAGCATTTATATTTTATAAAAATATATTGGAATATTCCGCAGAATATTAGAATTTATTTTGGAAAACTACCCTTGCGTTGTAATCTTATCTAAGAAGTAATTAATCGTGGAAGATATTTGTGTGAGAGCATTGAGAGTACGAAAAGCAGGCCATGGGCCCCAACAGTCAATTCTGGCTTGCCCAATGCTAAGCCCAATATTCAATTTCTTAAGCCCGTATTGATAAACGGGCAGATCGACCCACTTTGACATTGACTTGCACCACTCAGCTCGCCGTAACTTAGGATTAAGGAAAGAGGACCCACTCGGAAGTCATAATGCCTAAGGTTTGTCTCTTCAAATACATGGAGGCAAATAACCTTCAAGAATATAAAATATTCTTTATTTTAAAGAGCTATGCTTAAAAGTAAGCTGGAAGTGACTCTTTATTTTCGCCCCTATTTAGGCTCCATTTTTTATTTTTTTTTTTTTAAATTCATTTTCAATCAATCCTTTCATAAAACAATGTTACATGTAAAATTGATTTTTTTTTTTTTTTTTTAAATCACATGTTCTCCAAAAAAATCATTATTTCAAAATACATATTCCCCCAAAATCTCATTTTAATGCAATCCAAATAAGGGCTTAACGTTTTTACAATAGAGTGATTTTAGCTCTCCAAATTTAGACAGCTAAACTCACCATCTATGTTTAACGTACAATTATTGCATTTAATAAATCACATATTTCAATAATTTATTTCTTAAACTAATCAAAATACATTTAAATTAATTGGTCATTGACATATAAAAAAGGAAAATTGCAGTCACAATACCAAATTTTTCATTATGTTATAAACTTGATCCAAAATTTTTATTTGTGCTACTCATAATACCAAACCTTTCAAACAAATTCACCAGGAGTCCAAATGAATGAATGAATTTGACTATACATTAACCAGAATAGTGGACTTTGACCAATCTTTAAAAGACTAAATTTATAAATTTATATTTTTTTCACAAACAACCCAATTGCAATAATCAAAAATCAAAACATCGTGCTGCCACCACAAACCATACCCATTTCCCAACCAAATTTTCTCCATCAAAACAACTAAAACTCAATTTCCTTTGGTAAAAAAACCATTTGCAACATTGTCGGTGTGACAAATTTTCTACTTTTCTCGAGCTGAATAGGGCTAAACAACGCAAAAATATAAACACGGATACGTCCATGTATTGATAGTAGAACAAAATGAGCACATATCTCACCGATCACGGTGTTGATTGGGTTCATGGCGACCTGGTTCTTGGCAATGCCACCATTCATGCGAAATCCGCAAGCGTACAAGATAATTGACAAGTAATAGATTTTGTAAGTTGAGAGAATCGTCTTATAGGGAATAAATTCAATTCAAGTTTACTAGTTTAGTATAAAAGTTAAATTATGTAAAACAAAATAGAGATTTTGATTTGATTTATGCCAAATTAATATGAAAGCAATAAACGTTTGGTTTTTATCAAATTATGGATGTTGTATTAGATCTAGAATTCGCCTATTGCTATCTATTTCAATTCTTGATTTGTAACCTAGTTCTGTTCATGTGTTTTTGACAATCAATAGAGTTAATGTATTTAACTTTCTTTTCTAGGACAAATTAATTCTATCCTAATCACGACTCAAATTTATTCCTAGTCCGAATTCGAATGGTGAGCATTAAATTTTAGATTATTTATATGATTGCACAAGTGATAAATGTTATTCTTAACATTTATTGCGCATATGTTAATTTTACTGCGTTCTAAACCTATTGTGAGTCTTCCAACACGACAACAAAAAATTAATTATTTAATTAGTGGACAAACAATTAAATAATGCAATGGATATGCAAAATTAATCAAGAAACGTAAGAAATACAAAACTACTAGTCTTAAATTTGAAATAAATAACAAATAGGGTTCATCTCATCCAATACAAAAGCGGATCTAGTTTAGCATATTAATATATAAATTATAAGAAAAATAATAGAAAAATATCACTCAGATCATGAAATAATTCAAAAGATGTTGATCTTTAAGTCCAATGTTGAATTCTTCGAAATCTTGATGTAATTGAGCTTCAATTCCTTGCTATAACTTGATATCCTCTCTCAAAAGTAATGAATTGACCTCTTGTTCTTAATAAATTAGATGATATTATTGTGTATGAAGAGGCAAGAGAGAGTTTTTAAATGCGTAACTCTTGTTCTCTATTTATAAGAGCCAGAAAATAGGTCAAAATCGCATCCAATTTAGGTCCTAAAAGAGTTTGAATCGTCAAAGGAAATTGCTATTCGTCTGTGGAAAAAACCCGTGTGTGCGTACAGGTATAACCACCGCGTGCGCGCCATTGAATCATATGGTTCTCAGGTGATGAAATTTGTGTCTCGCGCGGGCACCAAAATTTGCCCCGCGTGCTCCATTTTGTGTGTTATCGTCCCTAAGTAGCTTTCAATATTATGGTCGTAACTTTTTCTCCAATATTTGATTGAGGTGATTTAAAGTGAATTAAAAAATATAACTCAAAGACCTATAATTATTATAGAAATACAATGTTTCCAATTCGAACATTTTCTATCCGAAAAATGGATCTCAAATTGATGCAAAAAAATTCAGAACATAATTTCTTTAGCTGGAAATTGAGTTGTGAAAATATTTCAGTTCCATTTCACTCCTTTGACCTCCAATTGATCATATATGATCTTCAATCATCATTTCATGATCCGAATTAACTATTGAATGTTTACACTTTGGTCCGCCAAACTTTGGATTTCTTTTGTTTTTTTTTTTTTTTCCAATTTTTCGTTCCTTTATTCCAATTCCACCAATTTGCATTGAGTTCAACCTAACAAACATAATTAACACATGATCAAGCTATAACTCATTCAAATTAGTAACAAATATTTCTATTTAATGGTCTAGATAAGTGTACAAAATACACTTACTAGTCACCAATAAAGCTTTCGCTATCGACAAAGTCAACATAAGACGGCGTCGTCCTGTTACCTTGGTCATTGACGATGATTTCAACACGAGCGTGTCACCACACGTCAACACATGAGTATGTGGTTCACAAATCTATTCCAATCGCTAATCTCTCTCCTTTTCTCGCCATTGCCATCCTTTGAGTTGGCGAGATTGAGAAAAAAATGGAAGAGTTAAGGTTCTGAGAAAAAGGGTTTATGAGGATTAGAAATGGTGGCAATGTGGTGCAATGGCGATGGCGTTGGTGGGAAGTGGGGGTGGGAAGAAATTGATTTTTTTTTTCTTTTTCTTTTTTTAATTATTACAATTGGTTCTGTTGTGAAAAAAAAAATGTAAATGTACCAATTTAGCTTTTTAAAAATTGGTCAATATCCACTATTTTGGTCAATTAACAATCAAATGGATCCATTTAGACTTTGGGTGCAAATTTTTTAAAGGTTTGGTACTCTAGGTGGCACAAATGAAAATTATGGATTAAGTCAACAACAAAATGAAAGATTTGGTATTATAGTTGCAATTCTCCCTATAAAAAATTGTGTTAAATGAAATATGAGAAAAACTTAATGAATATGTTTTTTAGAAAAACAAAATGAAGAGCCAAAATAAAGAGTATTATTGGAGTGAATAAAATTTTTGACACTACTGCTTTGAGCCCCATTATATTGTAATAAATGTATTTTATAATACTAGATTGATGGAGAATGTGTGGTTAAAAAATAATAAAAAATTGTGGGTTGACATGTAATATTATTTTTATTGTATATTTTGAAAATAATGAAAATCAAACCAGAACTAAATATAAAAATGCTCTCTATAATGCATAAGATGCCTTTTATAAATATTGGGGGTGTATTCATTTGAATTTTTAAAAAAGTTTTGGGAATTTAAAAAGTAACTATAGAAAAATAGTATGAAATGTAGATGTATTTTTCCAAATTATGGTCAATGATAAGTGTGTTTTTACACACTTATTTAGCACTTTTTGGGACTTTATTATTGATAAAATTGAGTAGATATCTATTTATAATTGTGTAATTGTTACTTTTGTAGGCTAAAACCCCGGAAAGAAGTGAAACAAGTGAAAAGAGAAGGAAAAGGACTTAAATTGAACAAAATTGTAAAGTTGGGGACTGAAATGCAAAAGTCTGAAAGATGAAGGACCTGTCATGCAATTATGGAAGGGACTAAACTACAAAATAATTTTTGGTTTGAGCCATGCGGTCGCATGGAGTAACAAAAATAGGGCGGTTTAAATTCTCGTCTAGAATTTTATTTTGGCCCAACTTTTATTATTTTCTAGTTTTTTTTATTGGTAGATATTTTAGGATATTTATTTTGTATGATAAAATATCGTGTAATATCTATATTATATTATAAAATATACTAAATATCTTATTTATATTATAATATACATAATATCCTAAAATATCTTATATTTATATTATTTTAATTTAACTTAGGGGCTAAGTTTTAGACTTTATATATATATATCCTATTTTTCTACACAAATGAAACCAAGTCCTAACAATCCATCTCTCTAAATTCTCTCAATCTCTCTCACGTCTTTTTTCCTTTTTATTTTCTTTAGTTTTTATTTTTGTTCTTTTGTTCTTGTTCTTGTTAGTTTTATTTTATTTTGTTATTTGTAGGTTGTTTTAGGAATCAAAGTGGTGGATAACAAGTGATTAGTCAAAGAAAACTTGGAGAAAAGGATTGAAGAAGTGCAAATCCATTCTAAAAAAGGGTTGTATCTTTATTTTTGTGTTCTTCAATTAAATTTCCAATGTTTGTAATGTTTTGTAAAATATAATCTCTTGTTTATTTTGTTAGAATGATGAACTAATTTGTTTATGTTGGAATTTATGTATTAGTTTAACCAAATATTCATTAATATCATATTATGTTTTGAATGATGTTTATGTTGTCAAAAGTATAGTGTATTAATTATTATTGTTGAGTATACTTCATTTATTTGGCCAAATAGATGATGTGGTTAGGTGGTTTATGTAATTATCGAAAGATTATTGCATTGCTAGACCTAAATAATTAGTACCCTGGGTGGTTTTGGGTGATATAGAAATATATACTTCCCCTAGGTGATTCTTTGAGTATTCTCACAATAATTTAATGCTTTGATTAAGTTTTTATCTGCATATAGATTTGTAGATAACTTAATCAATAGGGTCGATATCGCTCAAAAGAGGTTATTGACTAAAATTGGAGAATCGGGTCTAATTATATATTTTGGTAATTTATATCGGCGCATAATTGGCTTGATATTAATGAAATAACGGTTAAATGAAATCATAAATTCCAACATCTTTTCAAATCAAATCTTCCACTTTTTAAAGTATTATTTTAATATTTTAATTCAAAATCGTGTTTTTAGTATTTTTAAGTTTTAAATTCAATTTTTAAATGTGTGTGTCTATTTCGTTAATGTGAAACAAATATACTCGTGATTGAAAACAACACTCTCTGAGGGATCGACATTCGGACTTAAAAGGTCTACTTTACTACTTGATCATGATCCGTGCGCTTGCGGCATACGATTTAAATCCGATCAGTCAACACCATAAAAATCACTCCATTCTATAGGGACAAATTCAACTCCCACACTAATGAAAATTAATCCGTTAAGATAGAAATCATATATAAAATAATGGTGTTTTAATTTTATATTAAATCTAAACTTAAAATTTTGAAAAAAAGAAAAAAAAAAGTTTTAGCCCTTGTTTGAGCTCTATTTCCCCAAATCCTCATTTTTTCAAAACTTATTTTCAACCACACATTTTTTAATAAAATAATTTTACACGTAAATCAATTTTTTCTTCTAATTTTTTAGTCACATTCTCTAAAATTTCACTATTCCAAAATACATTATTTTTCCAAAAATGGGACTCAAACAAGGGAATAATTTTGAAATTTAAAACTTTTAATTTTATGTTACAACAATTCCTCACAAGTTTTAAACTTTCTAAATAGATAAATATATAATATACAGTAACAACGTTACATATTTGAACCCCACTTAATGATAATATTTTCATTTGAGGGAGCCATAATGGATTAAGCCTTGAATCAAGTCTCTTCTGGCAATTGAAATCAAGTCTCTTCAGGAAAATTTCAATTGCCACACACAGAGTATTGATTTAGGCTCAATTCTAGCGAGTAGCGATGTTAATGACCACATGCTCTTGTCTTGATTCTAGTAAAAGCCTTTAGTAAATAGTACAATCTCATAACCACAGTCTCACGACAACTCTTGTAGAACCCCTAATTTTTCTAATTGTGTTGCATATAATTTATTTGCCAATTAATAGGAATGTTATGTCTAGAAAGTTTTTATGCAAGCCAATTTGTTATGTTTAATAGTTAATTTTCATCCATATGATTTTTTAATAGTTGAAGGATCAAAGTGGAAATAAATAAATTGTAAATGAAATAGTATACATATTCTTTTCTTCCATGATTTTTCGACCAATACAGTTTTTGAAAAAGTAAAACAACTATAAGTATGATTAATGATATTAATTATCACAGATTTAGTTAAGGTGATAGCGATTCAATTTGACTAGGATGCTTTGAAAGTTGATGATATGAATATACTATATTTATCTTTTACTAATTAAGCTTATCACTACACAATTACTAAGTTGAATTAGGATTTAAGTTTGTGGTTTAGTTATAATTTAATTATTAATTAATCTAGGAAAACCTTACATGTTTCGACACATCGTGCGAGTATTGTATGTATTTAATATTTAATACAATTGAACTAACTAATTAGTCATTATCTACATAATTTAGGATAATAGTTACGATAAAAATCCTAATTCTAATCAAAGTACCCTAAGTTTACCTATAACTACCAACAATCCATACACATATGTTTGCCATAAATTACCCAATAGCCATTCTCTCTCTCCCTCTCTATATTTCTCTTTATATTATTAAGTCTTTGAATTTGCAATAAAGAATCTCGTTTCCTTCAATTTTACATCTTCGAAAGATGAGGTGCTCAGTACTATTAGCGATTTTTTTCACATATTTTCAAATACATTGTTATATATGAATTTAATTACTTCAGTTCAGTGCTCTTTCGGAAGAAATTATGATACATTTTAAGGCGTACCTACACGTTATTTTGCATTGGTTACTAGAATAATCATTTGTCATAGTGTGATCATTCTCATTTTATGTTGGTAAGAAAGTTTATGCATAATTTTGTGTTTGATTTGAAGGTGGAATAACAAGCATTTCATTGAGTATATTCGTTATTCTCATCCCTCTTTAATTACAAATTTCAGGTAAAAATTAGAATGCTCGACGGCGGTGAATGGATATGCTATTAGACCAACGGATCTTCGTCATGAAATACTTTAATTTTTAGAAACATTGAAATTTTTAAAAGCGTTTCATTATTTTTTAGATTTAGAGGTTGTTTGGAAGTGATTTTTGGGGTAAAAATTAATTTTTGAATAGTGATATGATGGGAAATGTATGGTTGAAAAAGAAGGAAAAGTTATTGATATGATGAAAAATATTATTTTATTGAAAAATGTGTGGTTGAAAATGAGAATTGATTCTCAAAATCTCTCCCAAACTGACTCATAGACTCAATTGTGAGTAACATTATAATTTTTAATTAGTACTAATTTTATTGCATGTTAAAACTAGTATTTATCAATATTTTGATGCATGATATGATTCCAAAATGTTCCGCATATTTTAATATTTTTTATTTAGTTGTCAATTTTTATTGAATTTTTTGTTATATTAAAATTATTTGTTTTAAGCACTTTAATAAATTTATGTTTGATAACGAGTCAAGTTGCTAGAATTCAAGGCGTTACAACTCTTACATAGGTGAGTCCTCCAAGTGTTCATGTGACCTGCACCTCGTGAAAAATCTCGTTTCGAGAGTCATTCAAGGTTAAACCTTTCCTGACATCACATATATTAACACTATTACAATAAAAATGGACACAAATAATATAGTATTATTACGAGTCATGTTGTGCAAGTTGTTTCTACCACATTGAAACTTCTTCGTGGGATCTCCAATCATAAAAGGTTGGATTACTCCCGAAAGTGACTGTCGTATGAGTTTAAGCTTATCCCCATCGATAATTTATATATGTTCATAAAAAAATTATAACTTATTCATGTTCCTTTTAAACAATAATTTGGTATCATCAATTACGCAAATATAATCGCAAAGCTTTTATTCCCCGCATGCATATCTGAAAAGTCTCCTAAGATTTTTTTACAAGAAATTAGAATCACAATAAATAAGAAAAACATAGATGGACTAAAATAAAGTTATGACATTTCGATATTCATCCAACTTCTCAAGCATTAACAAAAAAATGAAAACTGTATTATGTAGTTTAACACCCTCGCAACTTAAAGATATAATTCATTATCAATTAATGCCCCAGTCTCCATGTATCACAATATAACATTATCTTTATAGTCGATTAAGATTAATCAACCATGGATGATTATTTTAAATTACTAATTACCATCATCATGGCCATCAAGTTGAAGTGAATAGTCATTGATATGTATCCCAAAAAAAAATGTAATATCCACTAACTTATGGAATTTATTCTCCACGATGAAATTAATATTAGATTGATAGCATGGTTACTAAGATTAGAATGTAACTCCCTCAATTTTAAATTTTATTTTTTAATTCTAAAACATAAGTCACTTTTTATAGAAATGTAACCAAGGCGGAAGTACGGTAAGAAGTGACTGCAATGTCTCAAAACGCATACTCAGTCAAGGTCGGTCCTGTGGCGAGGCCTATGAGGCTTGCGTCTCAGGACCACAATCGAAGGGGCCTCATTTTTTGCCCCTTTTTTAAGTAGAAGGAAAATCAGTATTTTTTTCCCTTATGAAGTGAGTTTTTTTTTCTCTCTCTCTTCTTCCTTCTCTTTTGTGGCCACCTTTGCTGCATTTTTCTCCTTCGTTTTCTCCTCTTATTTCTCCTCCTCCTCCTCAGCTGGTGGTGGAGTAACATCAAACTTCTTCGCCACAGCCTCTTTCGTACTGATGGCTCCTCATCTACATACCACACTTTAAAACCAATCTCCGTAGCTCCGCCTAACTCCAACTGGATCGACGACTCATCTACATACCACAATTTGCAAATCATGGTTTGGTTTTTACTTTCTGACTTTTTAAAATAGTTATATAGGATTTTTGATTTAGTAGGATTTTTGATGAAATTGCAATTTGCAATAGGATTCTGAATTTATGATGAATAGATTAATGCGATAGAATTGTATATTTGTATTGGTGTTTGATATTTAAATTTTATTTATTTCAGGCTTGTGAGTAGTGACGGTGGAATTCTCAAGGGTATGTCAAAATTCTACTTCTCAGGTAAGCAATAATGGCTAGCCGTAACTTGTTATTGAATATATTGAATTTTTTTGAAGCATTGTCGGCTTATATAATTGCGATCTGGTCAGCTTAAATGATTGGTTATTGTAGGATCAACAATTGCACGGGAGCACATAGTAACTATATTGAAAACTCTAATTGTGAGACGACTGAGATATTTTATAATTGTCTTGTAGGTTAATCATAGTACATTAGACACAGACTCATATACTATACCTCCTAAATATGAGTCTGGTACTCAAAAGAGAAAAATGAAACAAAATGAAATTGCATTAACTCAGTCAAGCAAAGAATATTCACAAGTACTTTAAAAGCAACAATGTGAATGCTTTGAATGAGGATGAAGTACATATTCAGCATGCCCGTGTTAATGAACTAGATGATAAGGATGAAGAAGTGAGTCAACCTGCCTTTGTTAATGAAATAGATGATAAAGAAGAAAAAGTGATGAAACTTGCCTGCATTAATGAAGTAGATAATAAGAAAGAAGAATGATGTTTTTCCCTCAATTTGAATGATCTTGGGAATTGAAAAAATGTTGATCGTAGAATGATGGATTATTTAGTTGAAATGAGTTCAAAAAGAGTTGATAACATCTCGTTTCCCAAAAATTGTACAAATAGACATTTCGATTCTTCACTATATAAGCGATTACTAGCAAATGGACAAACAATTGATAGAAAATTGCTAGTATATTCAGTATCTATGGACATGATCTTATGCTTTTGCTGCAAGTTGTTTAAAACACCAAAACATGTTACCAAAGTTGGCCAACTGGGTAATGATGGATTTAAAGATTGGCATAATATTAAAAATCATAAAAGAAATGAAGAGCATTTGCGTTGCATGACTAGTTCGATTGAAATGAAAAATAGGGTTTGAAAAAAACTACAATTAATAAAAACGTTCAATTGGTGATTGATATAGAAAGAAAACATTAGAGACATGTATTAACGATGATAATCGCTATTGTAAAATGACTCGACAAAAACAACTTGTCATTTCGAGGAGATGATGAGAGGCTACATGTTGAGAACAATTACCTGTTTTTACAAATGATGAAAATGGTTATTGAGTTTGGTTCAGTAGTGCAAGTGCACATTCGACGGACTAAAGCATGTGAGATATCATATATGTATCTCAGCAAAAAAATTCAAAATGAGTTGATACAGTTGTTGGCTAATGAGGTGAGTTCAATTTTCAAGAAGGTTAAACATGCAAAATACTTCACAGTTATACTTGATTGTACTCCATATGCAAGTCACGAGGAGCAAATGTTTTTAATAGTACGATGTGTAGATGATTCAGTAAACTTACCTTCAGTTAAAGAATATTGACTTGTATTTATAAAGGTAGATGACACAATATGACTTGGACTTGCAACGGTACAGGTTGTTACATGCAGCCAATATTGTGAGTAAATTTCTTCAAATCGAAACCATAGATATTGACATGCTATCCACCTCTTGCAAGAACTTATTTCATTTCTTGAAGATTATTGAGAAATTGGATTTGCTATTGCCATGGATGAAGCGACAAAAAACAAACGAAATGAGAATTGAAGTTGTATTTACAGAAAAACGCATAATTCGAAGAAAAAACAATTTGATGAAAGTGGGAATAATGAGGTAAAGCAAGTAGCAGAAAAATCTTTTAGAGTTGAATACTTTATTTTTATAATTGATCGAGCTCTATCTTCTCTAGGGACTCGATTTGAACAATTCAAACAATATGATGATACATTTGAATTTTTGTTTAATTTGAAGAGGCTAAGGGGTACAACTTATTTAACTTTGTTGAACTCTTGTATAAATATTGAGAAATATCTCGAACATAATGGGCATTCGGACATTAGTGAAGATAATTTATGTTCGAAGCTACAAGTCTTGAAGTATTATATACCGAGTAAAGTAACAAAAGCAATTAAAATACTACAATATTTGAAGACATTGAATGTTTGTTTCTCAAATGCTTATATTACTTACAAAATTTTGTTAACTATATCGGTTACAGTTGCATTTGCAGAAAGAAGTTTTTTGAAATTGAAGTTGATCAAAACTTACCTTTGATCAACTATGTTACAAGAAAGATTGAATGAATTGACTATGTTATCAATAGAGAAAAAAATGATTGAGCAACTACATTATTCAGATTTGATTAATATTTTTGCTTCAAAAACAACAATGGAAATAGTATTTTATAACTAATGTTTGAAACATTGTTGATTTTGTTGTTTTATCATATAAATCTTTTGTATAATATATTTGTTTGTTGTTTTAATGTTAAGTTTTAAGTTAACAATATGTTGCATAATACACCGTTGAATTTTGCATTTACGTTAATTTTCGAGGGCCTAATTTATGAACTTCACCTCGGGCCCCGACAATCTGACAAACCCATGGCAGAGGCAGGAGAAAGTTGAAATGGCTGGACTGTGGAAAGCTAAATTATATGATATGCATAAAAATATTTCTAACTGAAAATACTATGGCAAGGAAGCCATAAATGCGTGAGTTCTTCTACACTAAATAGGGAAAATACTAAACTGAAACAGAATCTTGAAGCTAAATTAATTAAAGACAATTAAAGTATTACATTTAACATGCAATTTACACAAATGAACCAGTGTAATTCGTCTTTTCCTTTAAAAGAATTAAGCTAGCAGTTGCTGCCATCTTAATATATGTTCATGGACTAACCAAACGTTTCAGGAATTTTTATTGCATCCTTCAAGTTTTTAATTTCAGGAAATAACAATTCTATTAGTAAGCTGTGAAGCAGTAAAGCCATTCAAAGAGTAATGGTGAGATATATATAATAAATAAGTGGCATCTGCGTAGCACGTGCATACCTCATTCTATAATTATGCTAAAAGTTATTTTCAGCACTAGGATTACATTTGGAACTCTACTAGGAAGATATTAAAAAAATGATGATTCCTTGTACATTCAAGAATCATCATGCCTAACATGGAGCTATTGACACCTTGATCACCACATTGAAATTCTGAAGTGTTCCAACAACAAATCATATCATGAGCCAAGATCATTTACAACTAAACATGGCAAATATGCTGACACTGCAATTTTCTTATATAATTTTTTTTGGAACAACTATGCATTTATCTTACCTAAACAATATGAATTACTCCTATGTTCCCATCTGCAACTCATTCTTCAATTATTCTCTCTTATGACAAGTGAATTGTTGTAATTGCATCACCTGAAGTTAGTGTCAGTTTCTTCCCAAAATTGAACAAAGCCAATCTACCCCATTGAGACAGGTCATCAATCACTTACATGCACATGAGCGTAACAGAACCAAGAGTGATACTTTCAATTACTATTGTGAAAATTCTAGAGATTTTTCTATGGCCTACTAAGACAAGAGTCTATGCCTAAATAACAATTCAACTGTCTTTGTTACAATGGAACAAAAGAACGCTGGCATATAAGTAATACTGGATTTTATCCAACTTGTAAATTTAACTACTTGCTTCCATCAAGGAAACACTTTCTTTGCATTTAATCACAGTGTTCAAAAAATGTGTTTTTTTTTTTTTTTTAATAAAAAATTGTCCTTGTCTTCGCATTCATATTAATTTGAACAATGGATCCTTAAGACAATGGGATAACTTAATCACGTTGAGGAAATGCCTATTGCAGTTCTTAGAAGGTAAGGGCATATAGAAGTCAAAGTGTACAAATAGTGACTCGGAGGAAGTGGTAGATGTGGTTATGGAGTGGTATACTGAAACAGTGTTGGTGGATTTGAGCTCTTTATTTGCAATTCCTTAACATGATAATGGAATTTATAGAAACACATACATCTTGTATACACGTCTTTCCATTTTTCCTTCAATTTTCGAATTAGCATCACGATATGAGGGATGCTTGAAGTACAGGGAGATGCTTCACTGGTGGGGCCCACACAATTTTTAAAAAAAATAAAATAAACTGTACTTAGGGCTTTATTCTCACAATATTATTGATCATCATAACATACACAAATACTTTACCTATTAAAGATCACAAGAAGAATTAGTTAAATACAAATCACCTAACACGACTATAGATTGTTGGGAAAAAAAGATTGATTTGTGTCTAGATAAATTATCTATTAACATAACAAATTAATAACATAAACATTACAATTCAACAATAACATAAACATACGAAAAGTTAGAAAACAAACTTTAGGGAGTCCATCAAAGATGTTATCCTAAAGTCGTGTTGTCTTTCGTTCGTGCTGCTACTTTCGGCACTACAAAACTTCAAAATAAAATCTATATAGCCCACAGTCAGTTCTCCTTCTATGACATGACCACAAAAAGATAAATGCGGGTACTTTTGGCACTACAAAAATTCAAAATAAAATCCATATAGCTCATAGTCATTTCTCCTTCTATGGCACGACCACATGAAGATAAAGAACGAGCCTCTATCAAATTGTCAAAACTATAGAAAATAGTATGAAATGTAGATGTACTTTTCCAAGTTATGGTTAACACCGTGAAAATCATTCCATTTTATAGGGATAAATTCACCCCCACACTAATGAAAATTTAATCCAATACTATTGAACAATTTGTTAATGTTAAAACATTGATAAATTCGAAACCCCATTTCCAATAAAATAGAATGTGATTCCTCATGCAACCAACAAAAATAAGAATGAAAATTCCAATAGTTTTCTCCAATTTCTCTTCCATGATCATTCTAGCTAGATGATAATATTAAAAAGGATAATGGTTCTATGCTCGTTCTAGGCATGCTGTGGAAATTGAACATAATCTTAGGTTTCCTCTATCAATGTCATTGATCTTGCCAGTCTTGGTAATATTTATTTCCTATATATTTTATTTGCCAAACGACTAGCAAGCTTCCTTGATTTTTTTCATTCCAATGTGGCAAAAAAGAAAGAAAAAAATAAGATCTACATAAGTGAAACTTTTAGGTAAAGCAATAAATCTCAATCAAGCTAACTCAAACTACCAACAAATCTTAAAACGAATACCATTTGTCAAGAGAAACCAACTGATGAAAATTTAACCAGAAGGGGACTACTAACTAGTTAACATAGCACACAGAGAACTTCGCAACTCCCTCGAGCTTCTCATGGCAAATAAATGATAGGCCCCTTAGCCATGGTGAGGATATACTTCTGAACAATAAGGTGCCATATAGTTCATTAAAAAGAACATCTACCCAACGCTACAGAATACTCTTCAATAAGCACTACTACATATCTCATTTCCAAGTTTATTCAACCTGGGACATAATCCTAGGTTATTTCCACTAAAGTAATAGTCAATCTGGCAATAATAATTGGTTGCTTCCATTTGATCAAGCGCTTAGCGTTGTCCTTTTACTTTTTTACTTTCTTGCTTTTGATTCTTCCTCTGTGATTGGGGCTATTGGTTTCCTTACTACTTATTAACATTTTGTTTCTTGCTATTAAGTAATAATCTAGCCTAGTAACAAATAGTTCTGGCATCTTCATTTTCACAATGCATTTCATAGCTCTATACACAGGATAAACAAGTAGAGAAAATTCAGATCATATGGTGCACATCAAGAGAATCATGAAAAAATAAATAATGGAAAAACTAGGCACCAAAATAATATCATAACAGATGAGTGCTGGAAACACAAGCAGCCAATGCTATCTAGAAAGTGGTGCTTAAAGCTAAGTCAATCATGAATCAAGTCAATATCTGAGCTACTTGGCCAAACTGCACTCGTCGATGTAGAGGCTGGTCAAATACCATATTGAAGCTCCAAAATAATGTAAAAGATACAGGTTACAGAATATGCATCGAGATGTCTTTAAAGAATTGCTACAGAAAACATGTGCAAAAATATGAGATTAATGCAAACAAAAATTGGCAGATAATATTTGTAATGAAAACCTATGAAGTAATCAACAAATAGAGCAAGAAGTCAAGAACATAGTACATGAAACATACAGATTTTTAGTGATTTCAGTTCACGTCCTTCAGTCTTTTAATCAATGCATCGAGAGACTTCTTCTTAGGATTTTGCTTAGCTCCTCTGGTGCCAAAGGAACCAAACAGCCGATCGGATTGGTCCCTTAACTTCTCCGAAATGATCATCACTTTCCGGTAGTCCAGGGCATTATAGCTTCTCTCTCTAATTACTGGATTTAAGAAATTCTCTGGATGATTGCTCAAAAGCAAATTAATCATTTGCCTCGACTCAACTAGTGCTGATTTCAACTGATTTGCATCTGCCTCAGTTAAAAGAGGAGCTTGATTCTCAGCAAATGATTCCAATAGTCGAATATCCACATCAAGCCCCATCGCAGCATTTACATTGAATCTTCTAACTGATTCCCCAAGTAAAGCCCCAACAATCATCTCTGATATGTGAGAAAGGACATCTTGTAAAACCCTTCTAAGAACCTGAACCGGCAGAATCTGCTGAGCAGTAGAAACCAATGTTTCCAAGAAGATAATAACCTCATTCACATACTCATTCCCACCCTGCAGTGGTTCATCAGCCATCCAATTCACATTCTCAATCAATGACAGAAAACCATCAACCTTTTGCTTTAGTAATCCAGATAGCATCTCTTCAGCCGCATCACGAGCTTTGGTCAGCGGAAACTGCCTCCTGCCTCGTTCTGCCATCCTCAAAGCAATTCCTGAAAGCTGTGCGGCATGCCGAAAGAAGAAATCACAAGCACGCTCAAACACTGCCATATTTGCTGCCATCTGCATAGCCTGAGTAACACCACTCATAGAACCGTTAATAACTCTCAATAAAGCCCCATCCAAGACCTCAGTCAACAGCCTGTCCAAGTACTTCTTGATTACATTATAAAACTCGAGATGCCCACCGTGTGACATAAAACTCACGGAATCCTCAATAAATGATCGAACAATTCTACAACAGTCGGGGACTGTAGACGAAAATGGTGCCACAAATGGAAATGCAAGCATGATATTTGACGTTTGTAATTGAAATGAAAGCACGTTCATTGAATACTCGTACTCCTTCTTCATATACATCTGCTCAAACTTATCGGCTGCAAGTGCCTCAGCAATCTGCTTACGACAATCAGACAACAACAATTCATGATATTTGTCTCCATGCTTGCTCAATACATCAAGCAAAGCATCAATGGGAAACCCATATCTACGCATTGTGACACCAAGCAAACTCACATAATCCTTGATCAACAACAAATGATTAGCAGTATGCATCCTAGAAAACTGGTCCTCTAACACTGAACACATTTTACTCACAGCAGTGTCCCACAGATTTTCCACCTCCATTTTCGATATCAACCCTCCTCCAGTCCTGAGAACCCGGTCCTCCACTATAAAAAACCCAGCAATTTGCGCAAAAAAAGTCTGATGGGACTCCAGAAAGGGGGTCATTGAAGATACCTGAAAATCTGAAGTTAATTGAAGCTTTCGGTTTTCAAAATAATACTTCTGGAACCTAGCCTCAAGGCCAAGAGTCTGATGTATATGATAAGCCCCTGTATAACGGCATCAAATCAAAGACATCCTCGCCGGATTCTTCCATTCCATTATTTCCATCATCGTCTTCTTCAAGAGCATATACGCAGTCTCTTAAGCTGAGTCGGCTCTGCTCCTCGGCTTGGCGCTGCTTGATTCTCAGCTCCTCTTCCCTCTGGCGTGCAGCGGAGGCTTGGCCGATGGCTAGCTGACCCAAGTTCCGACTCACTATACGGATCTCCACCAGCCAATCCCCAAACTCCTTGCTGACTTTCCTCTCTATGTGAGTCCGGATCGCCGGGATCTGCTTCTCCATCATTCTCTTCAAAGTAGACGACGGCGTTTTGTCCAGAAAATCCCTCTCGATAGAGTCCAAACACTTCAAGGCCATATAGAAGTTGCCTTTGCTTAGATGAAGATTCGCACGCGAGCAAAGTTCCATCAACTGAACACAAATGTTGAGGGATCCTATAGCGAGAGCGATATTTCTGCATTTACTTCTGGCTTCGACAAACGAATCAAGCGTAGTCAAAAGAGGAACAGCGACGGATTGGAGCTTGGCGTTAGAGTCATAGAGGGAGGATTTGAGAGTATCGACGTCGGAGAGGAGAGATCGGAGGTCATCAACGGCCATAATGAAGTCCTGATAGTGGGCGCGACAGACGTCTTCAATCTCCGACTCCTTGTATCGACGGAAGTGCTCGAGGTGGCGGAGGAGGATCTCCGGCTTGCCAGAGGCAAAACCCTTGCGGATAAATGGACCAAGGTCCTCGCCGTTGCAGATGGCGGCAGAGAGAAGGAGCTGATCCTGCTTGTCCCCGGTGTCTCCGTTCTCCGTGGCCGCCGGAACTACCTTCCGGCGCATTTTCGTTGAGATCATGGCTACGATTTTGATTATTTTTTAAGATAAGTCAGTATTGGTTTTGGATTTGCATTTCTGACAGTTACCGCTGAAGCAACGGAGGGGATTTAGCCCCGTTTAAGCCACGTCATTCCGCCTTAAAAATGAAAAGAATGATTGTTATTAATTAGGAGTGTATTTGATAGGCATTATTTGGGAAAAATGAATTTTGAAATAGTGATATGATGGGAAATGTGTGGTTGAAAAAGAAGGAAAAGTTATTGATGTGATGAAAAATATTATTTTATTGAAGAATGTGTGGTTGAAAATGAATAGAAGAATGAGAATTAAAATGAGAATCAAACAGGGCCTAGGTTTGTGTTTGATGAAGATTATTGGAGGAAAATGAATTTTGAAATAGTGATATGATGAGAAATGTGTGGTTGAAAAAGAAAGAAAAGTTATTGATGTGATAGAAAATATTATTTTATTGAAGAATGTGTGATTAAAAATGAGTAAAAGAATAAAAATGAAAATGTAGGTCAAACGGGGCCTAGATATAGCCATCATTTTTAATTATATAAGACATTTAAGAATTATATTTTTCATTCTCATTCTACAAATAATGTGATTCAAACGGGCCTTAAGTCATTTAGAGGAGACTGTGTTTGGCTAACCATAAAAAGTGCTTATACGTAAATAAGCAAATGAAAAAATTATTTTTTCTCAAAATTAAAAATAAATAACTTATCTAGTCATTGTTTGAGCAATAATATTTTCATCAAAATACATTCTTCAATATTGATTTGATCTCATTTCAACAGTACAATCTTTAATAAAATAATCTTACACATAAATTCAAATTTTTTCTTTATTTTTAATTACATATTTTTCATCAATACATTATTAAAAAATGTGGCTCAAACAAGGGCCTATTTTACAATCTCCCAAAGCCTTGCCTTCGAGAACTTATAAAGAGGCAAATGATTCGCATGAGCCTAACTTAAGCAAGTTTTGTGTCACTAGGTCTCTACTCATTAATAAAAGAAAAATATATTTCGTTCTTGATGGTTATTTACTTATTATGCAAAGTCACATAACAATTGTAGCTACGAAATTCACAATAGATTAAATCAAATTCAAGAAAATCAAAAATCAATGATTGAAAAACTCAACCTAATAAATTATTGAACCAAAGAATCAAGACAATCACAAATAATAAGTTAACCTCGTGATCACAAAACTTACAAACCTTACTTAAATTATTGAACGCCACATTAATTTAACTATTGATAAGTTTGAAATTAATTTGATGAGGAACGAGTTGAAAGCAATATGCTTCACAAATAATATCTCTCAAATTATATGTTTTACTATGAATAGAATGAGTCATATTTATAGGTATTAAAAACGGAATCAATAATCTAAATATCAAGAATTACCATAAAACTAGAGTATTAACTAAACTATGATTCTTTCTAAAAATTGAAAAATTCGATGTTGAACTTATGCTATGCGGCCGCTTAATGTTGGAACATGCGATTACATAGTTCATAAAAAATGCCTCATTTGACTCTCAGTATAGAGGCATGTGGCTTCATGCCTTGGTATACTATGTAGTTGTATAGTTTACCTCTTGAACTCCCTTGTCTGTTGTTTAAATCAAGTTGATCCATTTTGTTGTGTCTTTCATGTCCAATACGAAGACTTGTCATTTTTCTTGTTTTGATTGATGTTTTATCCACCGTAGCTTGAACAAATAATCACATGGCTTAACTTCCTTGACCTTCTTTGCTCGTGACCTAATCATTGGTCATTTCCTCCACAATCAATGGATCTTTGTCATTACTTGATCTTGTACCATGAATCTCATCAACTTAACTTTTATATGATGTATATTCTTTGAGAATATATTTTGTAATTTTTTTCCGAACGTTTGATTAAAAAGTATGAAAAATTATGAATCCACGCGAAAAATATTTTATTGCGAGATCGTGTAATTGAAACATAAAGAATTTATATCAAACATGAACTTAATCGGTTTGTAAGAGCTAGAATTACATGATTATTTTACTCAGAAATGTTCAAAAAAATAAAGGAATTTATCTAAATATAATTGAAAATGAAAACTAACCTTCATTTACATTTAAGCTTAGCCAACACATGTGAGGGTTTTAGAATATAATAATGTCACTTGTACATAATTGTGTATAGATTGATGATGTCATTAAGAAAGACTCGGCTCGATTAAAATTCAGTCAGGATTTTTTTGGCCCAAGCCAAGCCGAGCCAAGCAAAAGCTCAACAAAAAAATCGAGGCTCAATTCGAGCATTCAATTTTTTAAAAAAATTCAAAAGTAGCACACAACTGCTTTTAAAAAGCTAGTTGTGTAGCTGCCTTTAAAGTTTTTTTTTACTAGTCGGCCCAACGAGCCGCACGGGGCCTACTTCTATCCGAGCCGACGAGCGAAATTGTCATCCCTACCAATACTCTTCTTGCTCACGACATAAGGAGTATGGATAGTAACGAGACGTGTATTGGATGGGTCCACCATTTCCACCCCAATCCCGTCCAGTATTTTTGTCATCTTTCCCTATCACCATACCCGATTAAAGGGGGATAGGAAAAGTTCGAGGCGGATCGGGATGGGATGGGTAGGTTCCCTACCTCATTTATTTATTTTCTTTTATTTTTTATGTCTTTCGTTAGTAAATATTAATACGTTTTTTTTCAATTTGTTAAAAATAACTTGTATGTTTCTTTAAAAATGATGATAATTCGTTTTTTGTTTGATAAAAAAAACTTAAATTTGAAATTAACTTAAAACAGAGCAGGTAACAGGACGGGGACTATGTTTCAAGTGCCCGCTTCAAGAAAATGATCCCTACATCGTCATCATCTCGTTTATTCAGTTAGGCAAGTAATTCCTGTCCCAAACGAGGCAAGCCCACAGGTATCAAGTTGTACAATTTTTTTTCCATCTCTAATAAAAAGTCATTTGTTATGATCGAGTCAGTAACAAGTTTAAACAAACTATTTTCAAATAATATATTTGTCCAGTCCACCTCAAAAATTGTGGGAGAGCATTATCAGTGCAAGGCATTTTCCTCCTCTTTGATTGCGGGCAATCTGTAAATAATTATGTACAAGTAGCGTTATTCTTTAGAATAAGGGCATATAAGTAACATCATTAGCTAAATCGTATCTAAAAAGGCTATTTGACGTAAATACCTTTCCCAATCCTTATTTTCCTCTTTCATTTTTCCATTTAAAAGGATTAAAAATGAGAAATAAAGAAAAACAAGTGAAAGAAACTTTGGTGAAGTATGATTAGAACTTGATCAGTCAATAAGTTTAAATGTTCATACATTTCAACTATGTAGGAAATAGATAACTGCAATTGTTGGGTTTTGATATTCAATAAATCTCGAGTGGTGATGTTAAATTGATGTTCAATAATTTATATCGACAACTTAATGTTGGCTCAATCTGAAAATAACTTGGGACCACTAGAAACAACTTAATTGAGTTAATGTTGCTAGTAGCACGTCATTCGTGGATGGCCCAAGTTATCGAATTGAATGGTGATATTAGTTGGCCCATTTATTCTTAACATTACCCCCTTTGTTGGAGGTTCAATACCTTGGTTTGTCCACTAGACTTGGCCCATATTTGGTGACCTAATTAATCCATCTATATATATATATATATATATATATATATATATATATATATATGCAGTAACTTTGTTGTGTGTGTGCAGTAGAAGAGAAATGGTGAGATGGCCGTTCTTCATAGTTAGTTTGAGCGTTCAACCATTGCACCTCATTTTTTCCTCCATTTGTGATATTGTTACCACAATTTTCATCCTTTATGGGGGTGAAAACTAGTGGAAACCAGAGTGTTAAAGTTGTGGGTTAGAGCCGCCTCAGTTGGTGTTTGTTTGGTAAGTAAACCGAGCCTTGAATGAAGATTTCTCGAAGATTTTCACGACAAATAGTATTAGAACATGTGTTGTTGAGAAATATGCGATTTTTTGGGCAAAAAAATGGTAGGAAGCGACCTGAAATCCAGCTAGAAAATAGACAGAACGCTGGAACGAAAATCTGTTGAAGAAGAGTTAATCTGCCTGGATTTGTTTTGTTGTTTTCTGGAGACCACCAACGTGTTCAGCAGACTAAGGTGTACCTAGGTGGATGGCATGTGACGTGGCGGTTGTGCGCAGTGATTGACGCGTGGGGCTACGATTACCGCGCATGGAGGTGCGTGAAGGAGAATCCGTCGGTGATTTCTTTAGGCAGTTTTCTCCAGGCGACGAGGTGGACCCTCTGGTATTGTTGGACTTCAGTGTCGAGCAATACGTTGAAAGTTAAAAGACTTTTCCCTTGGACGTTTTGGTGCCGTTTTGTGTTGTCGTGGTTGCTGGAAGACTTAGGGTGGATAGTGGTAGCCCTAAAGTGGTGAATTCGCATAAATCGATATTTACGAACCTTAAGACGTGGTCCTCTCAGTATCATGTTCTTCCCCTTTATTATTGCAGTTGTGGTTATCGTGTAGGGTAATAATTTATTTTTCACATTAGAAGTCACCGTGTGAGGTAACATTGGGATTGTGGTTACTTTGTAGAGGTAACCATTGCCTATTGCTAGACCTATAAATTCCGTGTTTTTGCCTTAAATTTTTTGTGAATTTGTTGTCAATCTTTTCACTACTGTTAGAATTGCATGTGATATTAAGAAAGTTTGTTTGACTATTCTGTGTGAATTATGTCTGTAATTTGCTTGTGGTCATTATTTAGCATATGTAGGTCTAAAGTAAGTGCGAAAACTAAGATGTGTTTTAACTATAGTAAATTTGGACATAGTTGAAAATAGACTGTCCTGGGAAGGATAATAAAAGGAAAGATGAGAGGTGAGACGAATGTGGCTATAAGGTCGAGTGATGACCCTAGGGAGGTTTATTGAGGGTAAACCTAGTTGCTGCATGTGTGATTGCTTAATTCTATTTATGTTTATAACTGCATGAATTGAAGTGATCTTAGTACTTTAAGTAATGTGTTTGCATGCATAGTGAGTTGAGATATGTGACGTATTCTTTTTGCTTTGTGAATGATGTGAGAGAGTGTGGTGGTAAGAAGAAAGAGAGGCAATCGTTTTCTCCTTTATCTTTGTAAGCCCATGTGATTTTGTGAGATTATGTGGGGTAGCCATATGTTGGTTATCTTTTTCCTCTATGTGATCCTCTTTTGTGAGTATAGTGAAGTAATAAACTATTTCTTCTATTTGTAAGTGTCACCTTCATACTTTCCTTTGTGGATTTTTTAAGCATTGGTGGTTGGAGTAACCTTGTAGTGCGTGTGTCAACTTAAACCTAGCCCTAACCATTGTGGTCGCTGAAAGGTGTTGTTTTGCCATAGCAGGTTTGTGATGCATCAACATTAAGTGTGGAAATGTCTTTTGGTAATGTGAAGTATAGATGCTTAGGGGTCCATTGGTGGTTTGTACCGAGATTGTTGAGTGTGATATTTGGATCACGAGTGGAGAGATGATTAAATGTTGGAGTTCTTTATCTATTAAGAGACCCTAAGAAGACCCATTATCCACGTAGGTTAGGAGAAGTGATGTGGTGATAAAAAAAATATCTCGTGGACTTAGGATCTATTGTGATTTACCAATTAGACATAAGTTTAGTGATCTAATTAGTAAGCACGGTAAGCGATAAGAGGAAATATGTGTTCACGAGGTGTGAGCAACACGAAATATGATAGGATAAGTCTAGTGAGATTTTTTCGTATGATCATTTATTGCATAAGTGTTGGCCATTTGATTGATTAACTTGGTGTTAGTCTCTTGTTCTATGTGAACATGTTTGAAAAAGATTTGTGTGCTATCATATATTATATTATCATTGTATGTTTATTTGTTCTTGATTGATTATTGTGAATATCTGCTTCTACTTGGGTGTTCTTAACCTTAGCCTGGTGAGTACATAGAACAGGTAAAGTATGTGTTTCGGGTCCAAAACACGAGGTAAGGTCTGTGATCCCAATTTTATTGGTTACCTTGATTATGCAAGTACTAACTGTATATTTTAATTGTTTGCAGGTTTATTGGGCATCAAGGTGGAGATATGTTGAGTTTTAATATACAATAAATCTCGGGTGATGATGTTAAACAGATGTTCGATAATTTATATTGACAACTTAATGATGGCTTGACCCGAAAATAACTTGAGACCACTAAAAGCAACTTAATTGAGTTAATGTTGCTCATGGCCCAACATTCCTGGATGACCCAAGTTATCGAATTGGATGATGATATTAATTGACCCATTTATTCTTAACATTACCCCCTTTGTTGGAGGCCCAATACCTTGGTTTGTCCGCTAGACTTGGTCCATATTTGGCGACCTAATTAATCTATCTATACATATATATACATCTATGCAGTAACCGTGTTGTGTGTGTACAATAGAATATAAATGGTGAGGTAGCCGTTCTTCGTGGTTCGTTTGAGATTTCTTCAATTGCACCTTTTTTCTTCTTCTCTTTGTGATATTGCTATCACCATCTTCCTCCTCTGTGGGGATGAAAACTAGTGGCAACCGAAGTGTTAAAATTGAAGGTCGGAGCCGTCTCAGTTGGTGTCTGTTTGGTAAGTAAACTAAGTTCGGAATAAAGATTTCTCGAAAATATTCGTGACAACAATAATGCCTAAGATCATATATCAAGTAGGGAAATGTTGACTATGCCCCCCTTTGGTGTAGATTAAATCAAATTTTTAATGGATATTGATAAAAACTAATGAAATGCATGGTCAAAATTTAAAAGTTGTGAATTTCATGAACTGTGTGATTAAAATCAATTGATGATTTTGACTTGAGATTGTTATATTATTTTAATCTATAACAAATAGGGGCTATAAATTCAAATTGAATTTGAAAGTTAGGATTCCTTGTGAGATGATCCAGCTTGTGGCTCAATAGATGTTCGTGCCCATGCCTCGTGATATAAATCGCGAGCGAACACGTTAAAGTGCACATACATGTGTTGAATCCCATGATTTCGACAGTGCATGTCATGAAACTTTCATTAGCTATCCATGTTAACTTAGCATGACAAAAACGTATGTCACCTGAAAGCCCTTCAAAGTGTAGGCCAGGTAATTTTTGTTTCTGTTGAAATATATAATCTACTTATTTTTAATTTTGATAAATAAAAAGATTATTTATTTTAGAACTAGTTTGTCGTAGTCATAAGTAAACTTTTTAAAGTTAGCCACGACCATGTTTGGCTAAGTTTTACAAATGCTTTTAGGCATCTTATTCTGACATCATCTAATTAGTTTCGTTGTCTTGAATGGAACCTTTTGCTTTTAAAGATTCATTTTGAGCATATTATGATCTCAAAATAAATTAACAAAATTTAGAATGCAATGCAAACTATATTATTATTATTATTATTATTATTATTATTATTATTATTGTGATTTGGAACGGGATTTTTTTTGTGAATATATAATTGAAGGGTCGAAGCCAATTTAGTATTTAAGAATTGTCAGTTCTTTTAAAGAAAAGTGTTAGTATACAATTATAGTGATGAACCAAACATTATGATGCCCTTGCTCGGCGTTGGTTAAAATTAGATTGTTAATAGAATTTAATCAAAAGTTGATGAATTGTGTGGTTGAAGAGCTATGAGTCCCTTCAAAAAAGTGATTAAAATTATTTATTGACTTTAATGATAAGTGTATTTATACACTTATTCAAAGCTCAAAATAGCGATATTTGGTAGTTCTTTTGATAAAATATATCTTAAATTGTTGTATTTTATGTTAAACGAGTAAAGTTCAAAGGTTGAGCAAGAAATTGGAAAAAAAAAAAAAAACAAACAAAAGGAAAACCTAGAAAAATAGTGGAATCCAAAAAATGGGAACCAAGTTGCAAATAATCCATAAATGAGACGGGCAACGAAATGAAGATCGAAGATGTCAAGAGTTTAATTGGATACAATTGGAAGATAAATGAACAAGATTACAAGAGAAAATGACTGAAATAAAGCAAAATTAAAGTTTGAGGACTAAAGTGCAAATATTTAAAGTTGTGTCAAACCTTACTATGAAGATTCGAGAGTGTTAGGAGTCAGTCGGATGACGAAAGAAGTCAAATGAATAAAATATAATCGAGTATTATCACATATCAATTTTCAGATGAAAAAATGATGCTCCAAATTTTCAGTAAACGTCTGAATTGAAAAAATTATATTTCTAGCGGAATTGTAGCCCTTTAAGTTAGCTTTTCGAACGCATTTTGAATTGTCTCAATCAGACATTAGGAGAGAAAGTTATTACCAAAATACTGAAAGCTGTCTGATGAAAAAAATATATATATAACTACGCGATTCCATGGTTAAAAAATCATGCGGTCACATCCACACTTGCAGGAGGATTTTGGAGTTCAACACGTGAACTATGCGGTTGCATTCCTATGTACTATGTTACCGCATAGTACAAAAAATTGGTTGAATCTCAGGTTTTCTTATACGATTAAAACTCAACTTGACAAGGTTTTAAACGATATCGTTGACATAATTTCGAGCCCTATAAGTATCAGAATGTCCCACACACATTAGACAACCCTTTTTATGCAACAGACAACTTAAGGAATTGAGAGAATCATACTGGAGAAGAGGGTAAATTCATCTTTGTGAGAGATTTCAACCAAAGAATTGCAAGAAAATCATTGAGCAGAGATCACGCCAGGAAAATTGCACAAGGATTGGAAGGAAATTTCAAGAGATATTAAGATTTCATCAAAGTCATTCAAGAATTCATCGTTTCTCTTCAACTATTCAAAATTCTGGGTGATGTTTATTAAACTTATAATGATTTCTTGTAATTTCAATATGCTTGACTAGATATTTACATTGTTAAGATGAGATGAACTCTTGTTATGAGATTTTCGGTATTAATTAATTATTTTGAAGTTTGGTATGTATGTTTTCTTGGATGATTATTATTATTTTCACCGAATTCTCAATTAATTAACTACTAATTGAGATGATTTATTGCAGAGACAGATTCATTCCAGGGGGGACTGCAGCCCACTCAGACCCAAAAAAAATAATTCCTAAAGGTTTTTTATTTTTTATTTTTGAAAAAACTGTTTTTTCGTGTGTAAATTTTTTTTTCACGTAGCAGCCCACTTGAAATTTTGTAGTTCGATCTCGAATCAAATTCTGGATCCGTCACTGATTTATTGGAATATATTATCATCGAGAAAAATAATAGGTTTTTAGCTAAAAATAATAAATATTGTAAGGTTCGATAGAGGATAAAAATATACATTTACACTTTACATGATTTTCATCAATATTCTAAATCGTTTAATGCATTTATTAGTTTGTATACTTAGTCGAGAGATAGGAATGTTACATGAGGGGAATATATTTGATAACTATTGAGAGAAATTTTCAATTAAATTAGAAATATTGACCAACAAGAATGATTGCAAATTGTCACCTTAATTTGTTGAGCTAAAAATGGATTAACAAGGGGGATTCAACATTTTAGTAATACTTTCACATATTTGAAAAATTAGTTAAATCACTTTCTATTTTAATTGATAACTTATGTATTAGTATAGAAAACTCAAAACTTGTTGTTATTCGATTAATGTTGTTATTAATTTGAATTCAATCAAATGCTTAGGGTGCGTTCTCTTTGTCGTTTTGGGGCCGTTTTCTGTTTTCGATTTTCCAAAACGGCGAAAACGCGTTCTCTTTGTCATTTTGCAAAACGAGTTTTTCAAAACACCAAAAAAATTTACACTAAAAACCCAAAACGAGTTTTTTTCGTTTTGGACGTTTTGTGTGCAAAATTCGTCAAAATGCAAAACGAATTTCAAAACTCAAAACACAAAACACAAAACATAAAACACAAAACGAATTTCAAAACTCAAAACACAAAACAGAAACACGAAGAGAACGCACCCTTAGTTTTCGTGGAGTTCGACACTCTACACACTACTATATTACTAGCTCACGATTTTGTACACTTGCGAATTTTCAAATGGTCATTTAATTTAGATTTTTATCCGTCAAACATAGCTATATAAGAAATAGGACATTTAGGGTGCGTTCTCTTCGTGTTTCTGTTTTGTGTTTTGAGTTTTGAAATTCGTTTGTGTTTTGTGTTTTGGGTGTCTGTTTTGAAATTTCTGAAAATGCGTTCTCTTTGTCATTTTGAAAAACAGTTTCTCAAAACAGAAAACAGAAAACGCGTTCTCTTTACACTTTTTTAGAATATTATTTGATAATATTTTATTCAATAAATCTAATTATTCAATTAACTTTAATTGTTTAATGTTAATATATTATTAAATATATTATAAACCTGATTTTTTTTTGAATTTTAAAATATCTTTGAATCGTGAAATATTTTTCCATATATTAAACTAACATATAAATTTGTGAAATTTTTTATTAATATTATTTTATTCTAGAAATCTAATTATTCAATTAATTTTAATAGTTTAATGTTAATGTAGTATAAAATAACCTATAAGTGTGAAATATTTATGCATTTTCAAAAAAAAATTCCACTTTTAATAAAATAACATATACATTTCAATAATAAACACTTGTATAAAATTAAATATATTTTTTGGGATTGCATGAAATCGATAATAAGTTCATTAATCCATACAAAATAAACATAGAACACATTTCAATAAATTAGAAAATTGTTGATTTTCCTTAAACAAACAAATTTATTCTAAAAATACAAAATAATAAGCCGTGGACTTTCTCATGGCGATTCTTCAAACAAAATCGATACAATTTTCTTGGACTTTTTCAGTATTACCGTCTCTCCCTCAATATAAATTGCACTCCAAATTTAAAAAATAAAAGTACAATAGGGAAAGAAACAGATGAACAACAAGGAACCATGTGGATGACTCAAAAAGAAAGTATTGGAGAATTGGTTATTTCAAACTTTCCAAGTATTTTTTTTGTAGAGGAGAAGATAATAAGCAACTTGGCTAGGTTTGTGTTGATCATCTGGTTCTTGGTGGTTCTTATACTAACCCAAAGTTACACTGCCAGTCTAACATCAATGTTGACAGTTCAGCAACTCCAGCCAACTGTTACGGATATAAATCAGCTTCTTAAGAACAAAGAATATGTGGGATACCAACAGGGCTCGTTTGTTTCTGATCTTCTAAAACGAATGAATTTTGACGAGAATAGACTTAAACCAAGTCTCCAGAGGAATGTGATGAACTTTTCTCAAATGGTAGTATCGCTGCTGCTTTTGATGAGAGACCATATACGGAGCTTTTCCTCACCAAATATTGCTCAAAATACACCATGATTGACCCAACATATAAGACTGATGGTTTTGCTTTTGTGTGTAACCCCTCTTTTTCTCTCTGTCCCCCCTCCACCCCAGCAAAAAGAGGTCACATTTCTCTCTCTGTCTTAAAGAAGAAAAAACAAAATGTATATACAATCCAGTTCAAATCATGATAAACACATAAACCATGAAAATGTTCAAGCCCAAGATACACCAAAACATAGAAATTATACCAGCAATGAACAGACAATATGTAACAGCAGCATAAGTTAACATGTTGATAAGAAAGTGGGTGTATCACAGCACCACTAACTTCCAGAAAGTAATCAATTTAAAGGATGCAAATAGAGGGCTTAGTGGAAAGATTCCCAAAGAACTTCAATGGGTAGCTCTCTGCACTTGGACACTTCTTATACCACTTTCAGCACAATTTTCTTCATTTCTACATCTGGTGACTTCCTTGGTATAGTAGCTGGCATATATGGCATCTATGTTCGATAATCTCAACCAATGACCTCAATTGTGGAAGAACAGCACATCCAATTAATATTGCAATCTGCTGCACAATCTTGATACCCATGTAACGAGCTTGCCAAGATTTTTTGCTTTGACAAACAGCTTTCAAGAATGGAAGCAATGCAGGAATACCAAGTGCAGAGGCAACAACACTAAATTCACTTGTACTAATTCCAAATATTTTCTATCAAAATTCTCATAAAATAGCTGAATTCTAACCCTTTATTAAATCTAAATCCAACACCATGCATTATAACTGTCCAGCCCAAATAAATTAAAAATATAACCAAAGTTGTACAGTAAAGAACAGAGAAGGAGAGAAAAGAACCCGCCTCACTCGGTACCAAGCAATGCACCTAACGAGCCTCCTAGTTGAAAGCAATGGTCGGCCACTTATGGTCCTGCCAAGAATCTCAGCAAAAAGAACAGTTCCTGGCTTCACAATAGGTTTCCTTGGCTTCAGTTTCTCATTCACTGCTAAGCTCAAACTTAGACTATTTTTCACATAAAAACAGTGCTCCAAAACAAAACAAATTTACAGAGCCTATTAAGCCATTGTAATGAATCATTTATCACTTGGAGAAGAAATAATAGTAAATTTCTTGCAACATTTAAAATACAAAGTGTGAATAGAAGTTGTAGACATTGATTTAGCTTGAACTTATACAAAATTTCAACAAAGTTACAAGCTACAAAATCACTGCCAAAATCACCACCACCATCAAAATCGATTTTTTATCAGCAACCACTATCAACCAAAATCAGCCAAAATCACTGCCAAAATATTGCGTAATTCATACATATTCAACACTGATCTAACTGTATATGAATATATATTACCATAAAACAGTTCTAAGGTCACTCAGTGCCATCTTCTCCAGTGATTCTAGGCCTCGAAATTCCCCAGTAGCTGGAAACCATGACTTCACCCTTTTCTTCCTTCTTCTCTGCCACCGAACCGCTACTCCCCTTCTCCTTCTCCGGCATCACCACCATCGAAGAAGGCTCTGATGCAGTGCTCATCATCTTCCTCCACCCTCCCAACAACATCCCAACACCCTGCCCCCTCACTCCAATCACCGCCTCATCAAACGGCGGCCTGATCACCACCACCAACTTCGACGCCGAAGACATGTACCGGCTATAATTACCGCCGGTGATCACACGCTTCATCAGAGATCTCGCCACCAAGTGGTTCATTTTCGTAATTAAGTTGCAACTTGCACGGCTGATGTGCGGTTTGCAGACAGATATTGAAAAGAATTAGGGTGAGAGCTATATATGTCTATAGAGGGATGTAATCCACTACGCCCGGTGAAAGACATTCCGATGCAACCGTTTATTGCTTTTGAAGTTGGAACCAAAATCACTGCCAAAAATCAGCCAAAATCAACCAAAATCAACACCACCACCACTACCACTACCACTACCACCATCAACCACCAACCACTGCAGTAAAAACCCCCAAAATATTGTTCGAAAAGAGAGAGAACTGAAAATGGGTCGAGACGCTGCGTTCTCAGCAGCGTCGCCTCCCTACACCGGAGCCTTCGTCGCCGGTTGCATTGTTTGCTCCCCACGCCGGCGTCGAGAAGAGAGGATCCGGCTGTGGAGAAGAGAGAAGGGGAAGATGAGAATGGTTGAGAGAAGGAAAAATGGGTGAGAGAAGGACGAGAAGGGCGACGTTTTCTCTCTCCTGTTTCGCGTGTTTTGTAATTTTTTCGTGTTTTCAACACAAAATGCCCAAAACGACTTTTCACCGTTTTCTGTTTTCTTCAATAATTTTTTTGGTGTTTCCGAAAACCCGTTTTCGAAAACGAGAAAGAGAACGCGTTTTCGTCGTTTTGAAAAACAGAAAACAGAAAACGGCCCCAAAACGTCAAAGAGAACGCACCCTTAGTATTTTTAACATTTATCTCTATCTATAATATATTAAAGGATAATATGTATCACCACAGTTTATTTTTGATGCATCATTTTTTAATTGCATTAATCGCTCATAATACTTATTTATGGTAGCCCTTATATTTTTCATCTTTTTTCGTCTTATCTTCAAATTTTCATTAAGTTTGTTAGGTGGGCTAAAAAAAATTATATGGCCCTCGTATTTTTAAAATATCTAAAAACCAACATATATAAGAACATACAATGTCATATTTGCATCTCATTCAAATTATGCTAACAGAATATTGAACAAAAATATTGTTGAGGACCAAAAGTGCCGTTCTAGAAGATTGCGTACAAGATTTGACCAAAAATAAGTTAGGGATATAAGTGTAATAATAAGAAGATTTCAAGAACTTATCTTCTACATCTACAATATATTAAAAGTGTGGATTGATGAGAAACTTTTGATTACCAAATTTACCTTTACATATTTAACTATATGTCCAATATACCCTCATTTATTCTTACCCTTACATAATTAGTTATATGTCTAATATACCCTCATTTATTCTTAAATCTTTAATTTTTCATTTACCCTTACATTTTTATATTTATGGTCAATAATACCCTTAAAATTAAATTTATTTCAACTAAATTCAATTATCATTAAAATTAAGTCAATTAATTTCCACTAAACAATATTATTACTAATTATCAATATATGATTGATAAAAACTTATATAAAATAAAAATAAAAATTATAATAATACTACATATATAATTAACATGAAAAGACATAAACTATTAAGTCAATTAAAATTAAAATTAATATATAAAATTTATAAATATAACAAATTTATATATGTTGTAAAAGGAAAATTTATTAGGGTTTGTAGTGAATGTAAATTATACCCCTATAGCCCCAGAAATTATTATCATTGTATCCCCAATTCTTACCTATAAATATAGGGTTTTGGTCATTAATAAAATACACACAAATGTATTGACTTTAACTCTCTTCTTCTTCTTCTTCTTCTCTATTTTATAACACGTTATTAACACGAAAACTTAATTTTTCAAAGTTTAGAGAAACTAGTAATTTTTTTTAAGCATAATCATATTTTACGTGACCAAAATTAATTTGGTGAGATTTGAATTTTTTTCCGTCTATTCAAGATTTATAAAGTCTGCATGCATAAATTGCCATCTCAATTTTTGCCATCTACAGTGGTATATTAACCATTAATCAAATATTAGCCATTATGCCATCACCTTTTTTTTTATTGGATCTTGCAAAATTGAATTTAATATAGGTTTGTAAGTTTCAAAATCTCTTTCCTCCGTCGCCTGTACAAAACACACACGTAGAATCATAATTTAAATTCGTCTTTATTGATCCAAGATCAAGGAGTTAGATTTTTACTTCGTGGAATAAAATGTTATGCTTTTGACGATTTACTACACCAAAATCAAACAGTATGCATTAAGTGGATGGTGAGATATTCCCAATCATAAATGAAAATCTTATATTGTCCAGAATATTTAATATTCGAGCTTTCACTCTATATACATTTTTAAGTGAAAAAAGAAATTATGTCTAATGATACTCGTATATGCATATCTTTTTTTTCTTTATCACCCAATTAAATAATCTTGTTCTAGTTTATGTTGTTGTTGCTCTTGAAGTAGTACAACATTAAAATTAATATTCTTGAAGAATATTATTTGCTCCTGAAGAGCATAAATTATAATTTTCAATATTTCAGAAGAATATTGATATATTGCTCTTGAAGAAGTAATAGTAAAATACAACGTGCTCCCGAAGTAGCACATATTTCGAAAAACGTATTATTTTAAATTAGTGTTTATTCTTGAAGGAAAACATGTAACTCATGTCATGTTGATATTGACTACTTAATCAGCTATTCTGTGTTCTTCGAAACTAATTTTATTTTTTTATTGTGTAGTTAATTAAATGGTAAACATCACAAAACTTGAGTTTGCTGCACTTGATATATTTGGCAAAAATTATCTATCAGGAATACTTGATGTTGATATCCATCTTGTCTCAAAAAGTTTGGGAGATACAATAAAAGAAGAAAACAAAGAATCCCTACAGGATCGTGTAAAAGCACTCATCTTTTTTCGGCATCATCTTCATGATGGATTGAAAATTGAATATCTCACTGAGAAAGATCCACATGCTCTTTGAAAAAAATTGACTGAAAGATTTGATTATCAGAGGACTATAGTCCTCCCCAAAACCTGCTATGAGTGGATGCACCTTCGTTTGCAAGATTTCAAAACTGTAAGTAAGTACAATTTTGAACTCTTTAAAATATCTTCAAAATTGATCTTGTGTGGAGAAAAAATCACTGATGAAGATATGTTGGAGAAAACTTTCTCTACCTTTCACGCCTCAAATGTGCTCCTACATCAGCAATATCGTGAGCGTGGTTTCAAAAAGTACTCAGAACTTATATCTTGCTTGCTTACTGCTGAATAAAATAATGAACTTCTAATGAAAAATCATGAGTTACGTCCAACTGGTTCTGTATCATTGCCTGAAGCAAATGGTACTGCATTTCCTAAAGCAAATGCAATATCAAGACAAGGACATGGACACGGATTTGGACGTGGACGCGGATGTGCACCTGGAATAAATTATGGACGAAATAATCAACAAAATTATCATCAGGCAACAATTTCAAAAGGTACAAAGCAAACGAAAGTAGCACATTCAAAAAGGTGTATGAAGAAAATTGTTTTAGATGTAAAATGAAAGGACATTGGACACGTACCTGTCGTACGGCAAAACACCTTGTGAATTTTTATCAAAAATCAATCAAGGAAAAAGAAAAAGTTGAGACAAATTTTGCTAATTATGATGGTCTGATTGATGTGACTCATTTGGATGTCTCCGATTTCTTTGTCGATCCAGATGAAAATATTGACCACTTGATTGGGGGTGGTGTGATGGAAGATGTAGATTAATTTATTATCTATGCCCTAGTATTTCACTTTATTTTACAAGTTTAGTTAGAAATATGTTTTTTTACTTTTCACAAAAAAAAAAGGGAAAACTTTGTTATGTATTGTCAATTTCATATTTACTTCTTTAAATTTAAATTCAAGTTTTTTAAAACATATGTATTTTGTTGTATTTATAGATTGATGATGGATTGTCAATATTCTTGTTTGATTGATAGTGCAACTATACATACAATTCTTAAAAAAAAAAAAAATTTTGGACTTAACATTAGTAGAAAATAATGTTAATACGATATCTAGTGCATCGAATATCGTTGAAAGCTCCGGAAGAATTTGTATTATTTTACCAAATAATACAAAATTATATATTAACGATGCACTTTACTCTATCAAATCCAGAAGAAATTTGCTTAGTTTTAAAGATATCCGTTGCAATGGATATCACATTGAGACGATGCAAGAAAATAGTGTTGAATATCTTTGCATAATTTTCTTTGCATCTGGCAAGAAGCAGATAAAAGAAAAATTCAATGCACTCCCATCTGGCATGTACTATACATTTACAAAAACGTTTTAATCAAATAATGTCACGAACTAGAAGTTCGTTGACCCAAAAATTTGTATACTTTGGCATGATAGACTTGGACATCCACGAGCTATAGTGATGCGTCGAATAATAAACAACTCACATAGACATCCTTTAAAGAATCAGAAGATTCTTTTACCTAATGATTATCCATGTGTAGCTTGCTCATAAGACAAGTTAGTCATTAGACCTTCGACTACAAAAGTCAATGTTGAATCTCCAACTTTCTTGGAAAGAATTCATGGAGATATATGTGGGCCAATACACCCACCATGTAGACCATTTCGTTATTTTATGGTATTAATTTATTCTTCTACTAGATGGTCACATGTTTGCCTACTTTCTACTAGGAATGTAGCATTTGCTAGACTACTTGTTCAAATCATAAAATTACGAGCACAATTTCCCGATTACTCAATCAAGACTATTCGTCTTGACAATGCTGTGAATTCAGATCACAAGCATTCGATGATTATTGTATGTCAATTGGGATTATTACTGAACATTCAGTTGCGCATGTCCATACACAAAATGGTATAGCAGAGTCGTTTATTAAACGTCTACAACTTATAGTTAGACCATTACTTATGAAAACAAAACTACCAACTTCTGTTTGGGAACATGTCATATTACATGTTGCATCATTGGTTCGTATTAGACCAACTGCCTATTATCAATATTCACCCTTGCAACTTGCATTTGATCATGAACCTGATATTTCTCACCTAAGGATTTTTGGTTGTGCTGTCCAAGTCCCTATTTCATCCCCACAACGTACTAAAATGGGTCCCCAACGAAAACTTGGGATTTATGTGGGTTTTGATTCACCATCCATTATTAGGTATCTGGAACCTTTAACGGGTGATTTATTTACTGCACGTTTTGCAGACTGTCATTTTGATGAAATGACTTTCCCAACTTTGGGAGGGAAAAAACTAAATTTTGAAAGCAAGGTAAAATTTCTTGGAATGAAATAACTTTATCTCACTTTGATCCCCGCAGTAATCAATGTGAGCAAAAGATTGAGAAAATCATTCATTTGCAAAGAGTTGCAAATCAATTACCTGATATATTTGTTGACACAAAAAAGTGACAAAGTCATATGTACCAGAAAAAAATATTCTAGCAAAAATTGACGTCCCTGCAGGACAATCTGCTGTGGCAAATAAATCTCACATGCGCCAGAAGCGTGGTCAACCAGTTGGTTCAAAAAATTCTGTACTTCGAAAAAGAAAAGTACAAGAGAAAAACTAACCAAAAACCTCAAAAGAAGTAACATTAGAAAAAATTGATCAATCAAATATTGAAAATTTTGTTCCTGAAGAACCACAAATGTTCGAAAATAATGAGATTTTAATAAATTATATGTTATCTCATAAATTATGGGAACGGAATAATGTTGTTATAGACAATATTTTTGCCTTTAATTGGCTCTTGATATTATGCAAAATGAGGACCATGAACCACAGTCAGTTAAAGACTGTCAAAAGAGAAATGATTGGCCAAAATGGAAAGAAGTCATACAGGCAGAATTGAATTCCTTAGAGAAAAGAAAAGTGTTTGGACCTGTAGTTTGAACACCTGAAAATGTAATCTCTGTAGGATACAAATGGATTTTTGTACGAAAGAGAAATGAAAATAATGAAATTACAAGATACAAAACCCGACTAGTAGCTCAAGGTTTCTCACAAAGACCAGGTATTGATTATGATGAAACATATTCTCCCATAATGGATACCATCACTTTTAGATTTTTGATTAGTTTGACTGTGTCACAAAAATTTGATATGAGCCTTATGGATGTAGTAACTGCATACTTAGGTTCACTTGATAGTGACATATATATATGAAAGTCCCCGAATGACTTAAAGTGCCAGGAGCAAACGATACATGCCCGAGAACCATGTTCTCAATTAAATTGCAAAGATCATTATATGGATTGAAACAATCCGAACGCATGTGGTATAATCGTCTTAGCGAATATTTGTTGAAGGAGGGTTATAAAAATGACAAAATCTGTTCATGTGTTTTCATAAAAAAAATAAATATTGGATTTGCAATTGTCGCAGTTTATGTTGATGATCTAAACTTAATTGAAATTTCTGAAGAGCTCAACAAAACTGCTAATTATTTGAAAAATGAATTTGAGATGAAGGATTTAGGAAAAATCAAATTTTGTCTCGGGTTACAAATCGAACACTTCCGAGAATGATTGTTTGTTTATCAATCTACATATACAAAAAAAGTTTTAAAACGATTTTATATAGATAATGCACATCCATTGGCATCACCTATGATTGTTCGATCACTTGATGTGAAAAATGACTTATTTCGTCAACTTAAAGATGGAGAAAATGTTCTTGATCTTGAAGTACCATATTTTAGTGCAATTGGAGCATTAACATATCTTGTAAATTGCACTAGACCCAACATAGTTTTTTTTTGTAAATTTCCTTGCAAGATATAGCTCTACACCAAGTCAAAGACATTGGAATGGTGTTAAACACATTTTTCGTTACCTAAAGGGTACGATTGATTTGGGATTACTTTACTCTCAAAAGTCGGGATCTACTTTAGTGGGATATGCAGATGCAGGTTATCTATCTGACCCACATAAAGCTAAATCACAAACAGGATATGTGTTTATACGTGGAGGAACAACTATATCATGGAGATCTGTGAAGCAATCCTTGACAGCGACATCCTCAAATCATTCTGAAATTATTGCAATCCATGAAGTAGGGCGAGAATGTGTATGGTTGAGGAATATGACCCATCATATCCAAACATCATGCGGGTTAACTTCAACAAAAGATAGTCCAACAATGTTGTATGAAGACAATGCAACTTGTATTGCACAACTCAAAGGAGGCTATATCAAAAGCGACAGGACAAAGCATATTTCTCCAAAATTCTTTCATACACACGAGTTTCAGAAGAATGGCGACATCGATATTCAACAAATTCGCTCAAGTGACAATTTGGTCGATATATTCAGAAAAGCACTGCCAACATCTACATTCAAAAAGTTAGTCCATGGGATTGGAATGCGTCGACTTAAAGATTTTTAGTGATCAATATCAGGGGAAGTAGTTGTACTCTTTTTCCTTTGCATAGGTTTTATCTTACTGGATTTTCCTAACAAGGTTTTAATGAGGCGATATTTATTTTTAATACTCCAAAATAACTGTACTCTTTTTCCTTTGTTTTATTTTTTTTTCCTATTAGGTTTTTATCAAACAAGGTTTTAACGAGGCAGATATTTTGTAATGTGTCATTCAATGGGGAGTGTTGTAAAAAGAAAGTTTATTAGGGTTTGTAGTGAATGCCAATTATACCCCTGTACCCCTAGAAATTATTACCATTGTATCCCTGATTCTTACCTATAAATATAGGGTTTTGGTCATTAATAAAATACACACAAGATATTGACTTTAACTCTCTTCTTCTTCTCTATTTTATAACAACATATGCAATTAATAATGTATTGTTTAATTTAGAAATTTCTTATAAAAGAAACAGTTATAATTTAGAGAAAAAATAATCTTCAAAATAATCACTATATCTATAGTATAGATAGTGTATTGATCGATATATTTTTTCAATTATTGCAAATTGATGGAGATCTCATTGAGTACGAGAATAGAGATTGACTGCTAAAACGGAGTTATTGGAAATATGAGATTTTGTAATGACTATGGACTCTAGATGTATAGGTCGTTGGGGCATATCGTACGAATGAGAGGTTGAATCATTTACTAAACTCAATGTCTTCTCCTTTAACAATATCAATTACATCAATTACTTTTTAAAAAAAAAAATTATCAGTACTTAAAAAATATTACGCATAAAATTAAATTTGTTTCAATTAAAATTTAATTATTATTAAAATTAAAATTAATTATTTTTTAAAATTAAGTGAATTAATTTTCACTAAACACTATTATTACTAATTGTCAATATATGATTAATAAAAACTTATATAAAATCAAAATAAAATTTATAACATAGACTATTAAGTTAATTAATATTAATATATAAAATTTATAAATATAACAAAATTATATATACAATTAATAATGTAGATAATGTTTAACTTATAAATTTTTAATAAAAGAAACAGTTATAATTTAGAGAAGAAATAATTTTTAAAATGATCAACACATCTACAATGTAGATAGTATACTGATCGATAGAATTTTTCAATTACTTGAAAATTGATGGAGATATCATGGAGTACAATTATGGGGATTGGTTGCTGCCACGAAGTATCGGGAAGATGAGATTTTGTAGTGGTTATAGGCTCTAGATGTACAGGTCTCTGGGGCATGTCGTACGAACGGGAGATTGAATTCTTTACTAAGTTCAATGTCTTCTCATTTAACAATATCAATTACATAAATTACTTAAAAAATATTATTATTATTTAAAAAATATTACACATATCATTCTTCCAATACATAAGATGTGCAACGCACGTGCTTATTTCTAGTTTACTTTAAAAATGGTGTTACTAAAATATGGTGGTATCAATATAACCACCATATACTAAAAGGAACATGATGTGAAAAACATTTATAGACACTTTTATTGAAACTAACAATAAGTACGTGCGTTGCACGTCTTATGTTTGACATAAATTATATGTATAATATTTTTCAAGTAAGGTAATTGATAATGTTAAAGAAAAAATTAAAACTGTTAAAAGTTTTATGAAATTACATATATAATATGAAAATGTTGATTAAACTAAAATGTAATATTTTGTTTACTTATTTGTTTATACTAGATATTGGTTGGACCCCAATTTTCAATCATTATAGCGACATCGACCAATTTTTTGGTACAGACGGACACAAAGATGAATTAAATTAAGAGACGTACATTTGACTAAGTTTAATATATTTACTTATAAGTAAACTAAATGTACATAAATGATCTTCAAAATAAAAAAATTACTCATTTTGTCGGTAAATTTTTTTTTATTTTTTTACTTTAAAAAGTAAAAAAAAAAAAAAAAAGCTTCTTATCTAAATACACTGAGAAACAAAAAATTACATACTAATCATGCTCATCATATTAATCTATAACATTTATTTTAAATTAAAAACCAAAGTTGCATTCAAAACAGATATAGAAGTGAACAATTTTAAAACAAAAGGTTTTTTTTCTTTTGAATGGGATCAATACAAATGGAGAAATATAAATTTTCCCTTTAAATGTGTAAATATAAAATTCTTTTTCTTTTCTTTATATATTTATATTTGTTTGATCTTCATTATTCTTAAAATACATTTTTCTATCTCCTTTTCAAACACACATTTTTCATTAAAATAATATAACATGTAAATTCAAAACTTTTTCTTATTTTTTAATTACACATTCTCCCCATCAACCTACTATTCCAAAATATATTCTTAGCCAAAATGGGGCTCAAACGAGCTTCTAATAAGTAACTGAATTACCATCAATTTTTTTGCTTACAAAAATGAACATGCAATAATAAAAAAATACGCACTACAAGGGTAGAATTGACATATATCTAAATATATAAGGATAAAATTTATATTTAAAAGTTTCTCTTCAATTCACTCTTTTAGGGCTTGTTTGATTCCATTTCTTTTCCATGGAAGATGTAAATTTTTTTCATTTTTCATCTTTAATGATGTTTGATGGACAAAATTTTCCATGAAAAAGATTTTCCTCCCACCCCCCACGTGACCATCTTTTCCAACTTTTCCTTGAATTGGTTTTTAGTTCATGAAAAATAAAGTCAAACGAATTATTTTCGATTTTCCAATTTTTTTTGACAATCCAAAAAATTATATCCTCAATTGTTCAAAAAATTATCCACTTAATTGACAATTTTCATGAAAAACAAAGTCAAACGAATATCAAAAGATAGAAAATTTCAATATTTTTCGAGTGAAAAATTATACCAATCAAACGCAATTAATTGACAATTTCTACTAAAACAAGTTCTAGGTAATTCAATTCCCTGCAATTCGTTTTCTTTCCACCCGAATTTTATCATTGCAATCAAACGGACCCTTAATATATTGTAAATAAAAAATTATTTTGACACTTTTACAAAAATACCCTTTTATCCAATAATTGAATTTAATATATTAATCATTCTTTCCAATTCCCATAATTTTCGTTCGATATCTATGTTATAGAAATGAGCGTGCCATTTTTATGCAAATCTCTCTCCATTCCCTCTCAAGATCCCAATTCCAGTTCTTCATTTCTATTGCATTTTACTAAGAGATAAATATACCATAATTCCATTTACGGAACCTATAAGACCGCGAAGGTTCTTGCTTATATTTTTCATTGCTCCTTTTACTTTTTTGAATAAGTTGCATGGTTTTGATGAAAAATATTATTCATAGTTAGGGACTGCAATAGTTTATATCACATATTGTTATTTAATGTATTAGTTTTCTGTAATTTTGTCTCAAATAATAAGTTGTCATATATGATGATTACTGTAGTCGTACTATGAATAATATTACTCGATTTTCAGAGAGAGAGAGAGAACTCTTTTTAGGATTAATAATTTGATTTTGTGTCAGGTGTTTTCTAAATTTCGAGTAATTTCATTCACTTTTAGTTTTCTTTGACTAATTTGGCCTATCATGTATTTTCAAGATAATCCAATTAGTCAAGCTGTGATATGTTTTCATTATCAAGTCACACATTAATTCTCAAGTTCATTTACACAAATAATTTATAGATATTTCTTCACCGTCTCACATTCTGTTAACACGTAAAAAAAAAATGAAAAATGGTATACAATGCATGTTTTATTTTGACTAATTTTACCAAAATTGATCTTCGTAGTCGGCAAAACATGGAAAAGAAATGAAGTATGGAGATTAAAAAAAAACGCTTGGAGCAATGGATTGTAATTATATTGCAAAAAATCGAATTAAATGGTAAATGAATTAATTAATAAAGACAATGATGAATATTTATATATAGTAAAAAAAATGTATATAGTTCATAAATAGCAATACTATTCTTGAATAAAATAAGCATTACAGATGTGTTCTGATTTAAAACTTGATTATATAATAATTATAACACAATTAACTTACACTTGCTCCCTTGAAGAATCAATTGTTGACAATACTAATGGGTTAATTGTTTGAACAACGTAATTTTTAACAACAATATATGAACTTTTCTCGCTCGCTCCGCTTTGCCTCTTGAACGGATTTTATACGGTCTATATAGATCATTTTAAAGAAGAATAGTAGTATGTCCCACGAAATATGTTAATAATAAATAGAGTAGTGTTATTTAGTACCACTAGTACTAGGATTGAGCACGATCTAGTTCAATCAAGTTTTGAAGGGAACTGTACCGAATACCAATGAGAATCTTAAAAATGAAACAATTGATTTCATATCTAACTATAGAACTAAATTGGCACCAAACAATCTGATTTCGATTCGGCCCTATCCGATCTTCATATTTCAAATTATAAAAATAAATTATGAAACTATTTTGTGAAATTGAATATAAACAAAAATAGGATACAAAATTACTTGTCGTTCTTGTAATTTAACAATACAGAAAATCAAACAAAAAAAATTCACTCCTATTAAAAATATATGTAGTATTTATAATCTAATTATATTAAGTAGTCCTCAATAATCTTGATTCTTGATAGTTAGTCACTTTGAAAAGAACAAAAAATTTGAGTTCTTATAAAATATTAAACTAAAAATATATTTCCTATCGGATTGTATTAAAGTTATAATTTGTAGAGTATTTATAAATCATTTAAATTTAAATTTTGATTGAATAATGACACTTGTACATAATGAGTTACATAATAATTTACATGCATATGATGCATAAAAAAGAGGGTGGAAAGTTTTTTTGGTTGAAGAAAGTCTCATCCAATCATATTTCATCACATTATGTGTATGTAAACCAATTATGTAGATGTAACACAATCAATTTTGATTACCCATTAGGTTTTTCTGCAAAGGAAATAAGAAGCATATTGGAAATGAAACTATGACGTAAGATAATTTTGGGGTCCAATCTTCAAAGATTAGTACATATCGAAACTTGTCGGTTCTTGATCTATGGTCCCAAAATTGACACATTTAGTAGAAAAATCAGAGTCGAATTGACGGGTTCTAATTCTATCTGGTTTCGATTTCGAGAGAGAATTGTCATCCCTAACTATATATTACAACATCAGTTTAAGTAACAAAAAGTGTTATTAAATTAAACATACAATTAAATGAAGAGAAATTTTATTTAGCGCTATTTGTGTTGAAACATTGATCTACGTTGGCAATAATGTACCATTAAATAAGATGTATAATTAAACGAATTACTTAATTCCATCTTTAATTGATCTCATCACTTAACGCACTTACAATAATATTCTAACACCACTGAAATTAAATAACATTATTCTCAAATGAATTACATAATTTTACATTTATTAGAATCTATCACATAATGTCACGTAAAGTGGTGCTCTAACACTACTAGTATTATCCATGTTATTAAAATCGGACCGAATCGACCGATTCAACCGAAAAATCTGTGAATCATTCAATATTCAGGTTCGATTTAATCATAAAACCCACTTACTTTGAAACCGGATAAAAAATCGGTCAATTGAACAATTTATCCGTTAACCGGAAAACTTGGAGCCGGTTTAACCGGTTATGCCTGTTTGTTGGGTGTTAAAAATTTAATAATTTTTTCACGCAAATATCAACGACCCTTCTAAACACAACTATAATTTTATGCGATACCCTGATGTTTTGACACTGACAAAATTTCACACAATTAAATTCTCTTTTTGTAAAAAATATGATGAACAGTCTAAACTCTAAAACTACAATGCATTGTTGTATCACATTCTCTGCATACCACACTTTCTAACATTAATTTTATGAATTATTCTTGTGGTACATAATGAGCTACCGAATGTGTACCATAATAGACACATGACGGTTCCCTATTGGGGGGGGGGCGCCTATAGCGACAGGCGCTCCCCCAATAGGAGGCCGCCATGTGTCTATTATGCGCTACAGGCGCCCCCCAATAGGGGGTCGTCATGTGTCTATTATGACACCCGTTCGGTAGCCCTTGATGTACAAGTAGTACGGTTGTAATTTTATATACAGATGTTCCGATCACTATCCCTTATTTATTAGGACTCTTTTCTCGTATGCCCTCGATCTGTATTCATCTTCTCAAGTGCATCATTTTAAACATAAAACCTAAACATTCTATTCCAAAGAAATGATCAATCAAACAAATCCCCATCTAGCAAAATTTATAAATTATTCATAAATGGTCAAATTCATTTTCAATCATACGTTCCAATGAACTTACTAGTACTGTCGACTACTCAAATTAGATAGAATTTGAAGTATTCTTGTTTTGCATTCGATGTGGGATAAGCATTTATAGGATAACATTTTAGTGGTTTTTTTTTTTTTTTATATTATGATTTCGATGTGAGACAAGTCAGCGCACGCCTTTGGCTTTGGCCATAGAGAAATCTCATTCCAATTCTTTTATTTTTGTAATCAATAACTTTGTTCTTCTCTAATTAGTAATTAGTAATTACAACTCAGAGTAATTTATTATTTTTTCTATCTTATTTTAATTAATAAAATTAGAAAGTTCTTCAAATATTGCAATTAATAATATTACACTATTATTTTCTATTTGAAAATACATTTATTTATTTATTTTTTGCTTCTGGTTCAATACTGGTTTGACCTCGATTTAACCTGTGACCCTTTATTTATTCGGGTCAATGCTTAGTCCGGATTTTAAAACATTGAGTATTATATATCATTATTCTAATAGATAAGTAGTAGTTATGAATGTTTAATTGAAATTAATATTTGATTTTAACTAATTTATAAAGTATTTATAAATTGATAGCCAAACGGAGGGGGTTTTATTTTAACAAACACGTTTGGGATAAAATGATATTCAAAACTTCATAAAAATAGAAGGATTATTTTGTTTGTATATTCAGGTGTACATCTTAGATGACATAATGTACAAGTGACATTCTATCAATGTTACTCAAGGTGGACACCTGTGCATAGATGTAGCAAAGCCAAAAATAGAAATAAAGAAGGGAAAAATTCATATATCAGGTATTAAGTTTGGCCCGATTCAATTTTCAGACATAAAGTTTCAAAATGCAAAATTCAGGTATTAGTTAATTAATTAAAAATATTTATTAATTAAAGATCACATATACATAAATATTGGTCACAGTCACGTATTATCAATTTAATTGGTCACATATTATTTTGAGGTGACAAATTATTAATTTGGTAGATCACGGATTATTTTGAGGTCACGGATTGAAATTTATTAGGTCACAGATTATTGTCGAGGTCACGGATCGAAATTTCAATAAATCACAATTGGTCACAGATTTGTTATTGGTCACATATTAGTCAATTTAGTGGTCACAGTTACCAAAATAATCTGTGACCACCGTCCAACAACCGTCACCGCCCACCACCGTCACCTCAACACTACCGTCAACCGCCACCACCCTCATCCTGCGACCGTCGTCGTCGCCACAACGATCGCCAAAAACCCACCTAAAACCCCTAAAAATACCAAAAATCACCCCAAACTACCACTGCCACCATCATAAGAAGCATCGACGCCACCACCACACCCCCAGCAGATTCACTAATGTCACCGGCATCTCACCACCACAGCACCTGCTACAACCAACCAATCACGCAACAAAAGAGAGAAAAGAGAGAGAAGAGAATCGACTGCTTGTGCTATTGAAGGAGACATTTTGAGCCCACCAGATTTCGCGGCACCAACACTTCCAGCAACCAAGGCCGGCGCCGCTACAACCTCACTGCCACACCACACCACCACAACCTCACAGCCACAACCATACCGCCACATCACAGGAAAAATACCACCACATCCCAGATCCAACAACACCTCACCACCACTGTCGTCGCGTCACCGGCACACCACCTCATCACCAACAACAACGAATCAAAAGCCAAAAAATTCCTCAAAAAAGTCGAGACGGCGCAGCTACGCGAAGCAGCAGAAGCCCCGTGCTCGCTGCGCCGCCTCGCGTCGTCTAACTGCACGAGCTTCCTATCACCATCTACACCACTGAATCAGTGGTGGAGGACGGGGACGACGAGAGTTGGGAAGAGAGAGGCGTTTGCAGTGGGAGATAGTTTTAGGTTTTTGAAAATATTGATTTATAATATCAATAATTTATGATAATTAATTGGTGGCCTGACTTTTGCATAAAAAACTTGGTGGCTTGATTTTTGCATTGGAGTCTTGAAAACACCTGTGCCATGTAATTATTCCAATAAAGAAAGAAAATAAAGAAGACCCCATGTTTATTGCTATACTAATCGGGCCTAAAATGGGCCATTCAATTTGAAGTTTCAAGTTCAATAGTCAAATGGGCCTAGAACCTATGGGCCGTAAATGTCCTTAGGGTTTTAGTCCATTAAGATTAAGAACACTGCCTTTCACCTTCTCCTCTTGTTGCACTACAAAAGCCTAATCCCTTCATTTGTCTGCTGAAAATTCAGTCTAGTTACAGCAGACGCGACGGAGATCCGCGGCGGCAGGAAGAGCAGCAGCGTCAGCCATGGTACGACGCCGTTTAGGAAGTATTCTGCAATCTCTATAAATAAATCTCGAGAACTTCTTATCTATTTCCTTTCGTTCTATTTTATTTATTTATTTATTTTTTTGGGTTAAGGGCATTGATTTGGTAGCCGGAGGTAAGAGCAAGAAGACCAAGCGAACTGCACCTAAATCTAACGATATTTACCTCAAACTCCTCGTCAAGGTTTGTTCACTGCTTTCTTTCATTTTATTTTTATGTTTTAATCTAATTTGCGCAGAAAAATTAAATTATGTGTGAGATTTTGCATCAAGTGATTTAAAGTGTATGCATTTTGATGGCGTGGTAGTTGTACCGATTTTTGGTGAGGAGGACGGGGAGCAAGTTCAATGCGGTGGTGCTGAAGAGGCTATTCATGAGCAAGGTTAACAAGGCCCCGCTTTCTCTCTCCCGCCTTATAACTTTCATGAAGGGCAAGGTAATATTCATTATATCCCATTTTTTTGTTACAGGAAACAAAATATTCTTGTTTTTTCAATTCTTGCTGTTCATTTTCTTGGAGCAAAATTGTGATATTCTCATAGTTTCCAATCGTGGACGTTATGTTAATTCCTTCATTATGAGGAATGAATAGGATTGATAATTAGTACATTGTAAACTTGGAATCTAAGTCGATCACATGATTGTAGGAGTTGGAAATTGAGTGATAAATTGAGGAGAATATGGGCAGGAGAAATTTTGAATTCTTGTGGGTCAAACTTGTTAAGTTTTTGCAAATATTTAGTGAATCGAGCCGATGGAAACGTGACCCAGTAATTGAGATTTATTTTTGGATCCAAAAATTGTTAATCTTTTCCGTAATACTCTTTGAACTCTATAAGGGTCAAGCTTGTTAAGTTTTTGCAAATATTTATTGAAACGAGCAGATGGAAACATGACCCAGTAATTCAGATTTATTTTTGGGTCCAAACATTGTTAATCTTTTTCATAATACTCTTTGAACTCTACAATGATTTTTGCTCATAAAACGTATAATCAGATCATATATTACCTTTTATCAGTTAACATTGCTTCATGTCTTATATTCTACAAGCTCGGACAAAATCCTTTCTTCATCCATATTTTTACTAGAATTCTTGATCATTTTTTTAATAAAATAGAATTGAAACAGATAGGCATCATTACATCACATGGATGTTTGCAAAATTGTAACATTCTTTTAATAAACCTTGAGAATGTATGTTCTTTAATGTTCCACTAGGAGGACAAGACAGCAGTGCTTGTCGGTACTGTCACGGATGACATCCGGGCCTATGAAGTGCCACCACTTAAGGTCACTGCTCTGAGGTTCACTGAGAGGGCAAGAGCTCGGATTGAGAAGGCAGGAGGAGAGTGTTTCACTTTTGACCAGCTTGCTCTTAGAGCTCCCCTTGGCCAGAATACGGTAAAGTCTTTCAAGACCTTGTGCTGTTATTTTTTTAATTGCTGAATTCATTATTAAAGTTCCATGCAAGGATGATTGGTGTGGAAACGGAATTGAAATTCTTGAAACAAGAATAAAAGTTGAAAAACTAGAAAATTTGTAGCGAATAACTTTATTGTATTGAATTGATTGAATTTGATTATTGACAAATGTACAATGCGTTTGTCTATGTAGCGTAATAATTCCCTAACTTTACTAATATGGAAACTAAACTAAAATAATAAGAGGAACGAAAACTAAAATCCTAATCCAAAAGAAAGAAGAAATCCTATTCAAATCAATAAAGAAGAAAAAAAATCCTATGTTTTAGTGCTTGACTGATAAAACGGCATGATGAATGAAAAGAAGTCAATCTAAAGCACTAATTTTGTTCTTTCTCGCATCTCTTCAAAGAAGTCGATAGAGGCTTCTTGAGGATTGTAATAGACCGTTTCGCTCAGAATAAGAAAGAAAAAAGAAATTATATTCGAAATAAGAAAAAAGAAGAAAAAGAGATAAAATCAATCCTATTTGAAATTGGATTGTTGTACATCAAGAATAAGGTATTGATGTATGTTTTGGGATTTGTACATTTTGCTTATGGTTAAAACATGTGTAATTTATTCTTTTGGTGAGGCTTACACCTCTCCCCAGAGAAGATAAAGACCTCAATACCCCCTTTTGCCTTTTTAAATATAGTTAATGCCATGCTATCATTTTTGTCGTAATCTTGTATTTGATTATGAATGAATTGGATGTTAGTCAACTTCATTAATATTTTCCTTTTTGATAATCCACCTGTGCCCATGTTTGGATTTCCTCAACCTGTAATTTAAGTTGGTTTGACCATACATTTTGTCGGAGCTACAACTACTACCCCCATATCCTTCACTCATTTCTACCAATATTATTTTAACAACTTATAAACAATCCCAAACATGCATTTTGTAAATTGAATCTTCATGTTGGAAAATAAAGTAACATTTGAATTAGCTCTAGTGGTTATAATTTTACAAGTCAGAAGTCAGATAATGACTTGTGTTTTGGTCATGTAAAGTACACGTGAGGAGTTAACTTCTCACGGGCCTGCTTGAATTTGCTAAACATGCTATTGTAATGCAGGTACTTCTTAGAGGTCCTACGAAATCTCGTGAAGCAGTGAAGCACTTTGGTCCAGCTCCCGGAGTTCCACACAGCCATACCAAGCCTTACGTGCGGGCCAAGGGAAGGAAATTTGAGCGAGCTAGAGGAAGAAGAAACAGCAGAGGCTTTAAGGTTTAGTTTCTTTCTACATGTTGCCAGGTTGACGGCAAATTTTACATTTATCAGTTTCTATTCAAGAGATTTTGTCCGTCTAGTTATTGTCCCAGTTCTCATGTTTTCTTAATCAACATTTTGGATTCAATTGCAATACAAAAACTTACCTTTTTTGCATGTATCATTTACTATTTGGATAATATATCCTTCACAACTTTCATAAACACTTCGGTGACTATTACATAATTTCATTCACCCATTGTTGCCACTTGAAGAAATCCTTTTTCTTTTTTTCCATAGCAAATGCTTCCACTTGCTAAATGCCTTGCTCTCCAAAGTCGATCTCTGAGCTTTTTTTTACTGTTACTGTACCGATGTATATGCGGAAGTTTGAAGAGTGTCACGCTTTAAGAATAAGTTTCTTGTTGAATATTAGAGTTGTTTGATAGGGTGGAAATGAAAAAGTTGTGCAATTTCACCCAATTTTGTGGTGTTTGATTGCCAAACAATTTCATGGAATTCATTTTCACCCAAATTCTAGGTACAACCTAGTGAGGCACTATTTTTTACCATTATTTTTCCATGATTTTGGTGGGAAAATGATTTTTCATTTTTATTTTTTCTACTTTTTGGCGATGGAAATATATTCTAAATTCAATGGTAAAAAAATTTATCTATTTAATTGACAATTTGTATGAAAAACGAAGTCAAACGAAGAAAAAAAATTTCAAATATTTCAAATTATTTTTTTCTTTTTGGTAATTCAAACAAATTTTAAAACAAATTGTAAAAAAATTTATCCCAAAAAAGTAACAATTTGCATGAAAAATAAAGTCAAACGGATTAGGTGGAAAATTATACTAATCAAACACAATTAATTACGATTCTCGATAAAAAAACATTTTAGGCGATTAAATTTTCTAAAATTCGTCTTCTTTTAATCAAAATTTCACATTTGTAATTAAACGAACCCTTAATGCGAAGTAATATCTCATATAAGAGTCGATCCTTTCCGTGTTAAGAAATTTATCTTCACACAAGGCTATTTTTTTTTCTCGAATTCCATGGTATTAGCTATTTAGTGAGGATATATTGATTGATGTTTAATCCCATTGTGCTTTTATGTAATTTGTCTTGCAGTAGTCCGTTGTAAATGAGTGTATGGTTCAGTTTCACCAATAGCATAAAAGTGGTTGACATTGTTTTTGTGGATATATTTTTGTAGACTTCTAGTTTTACTGCTGGTTTTTCTGTAGGTGTATGAAAAAATCTAAAAGAACTGTGCTATTGTAGCTTGTAAATTTGTAAAATAATTTTGAGAATTATTTTTTTAAGCTTGTTCTTCAATGATTTTTCTTTTTTTTTTTTTTTTTTTTTAAAATCATTTTCATTCACAATTTTTCTCTACTTTTTTATTCACTATTTTTTCCTTGAAAAAAATTGTACGAAACAAGTTCTTTAAATATGAACGGCAAAAAAACTCTGAATTTCACTCTCAAATGTCAAAGCTGCTCAAGTCTCTGACTGTAATGAGCCACTAATTACACGCTCACAGCCAAGCGCCGAGGTCGCTGCTCTTCACGTTCTTTTGTAGGCCGACGATGACCTATCAAATTTCTGACGCCAACAAAATACCAACTTTCAGAAGAGAGATAATACTCAACTTTATTAGCACAAAATATCAACACGTTTGCTTCATTATGTAAAACGTCTCAACATTATATATATATTTTTTATATTTTCACCCATATTTCAACCTTTTATTGTGAAGATCATTATTTTCATCAATTTTTCAATAAAAAAGTTATGAAATGATGAGTACCCTTCAATTTAAATAAAAAAAAAAATTAAAATAAAATAAAATAAAGAACTAATTGGAACAATATATCCTCTTTTTTTTAATTATTATTTATTTTATTTTATAGATATGCAAACGAGTTCCATATACATTATTAAAAGGATAAATCCCCTTATACAGAGCCATTTGAACAGGCTCTGTACAGACCCCTCTAATAGGGGGTGGGTGACTTAAAAAATAGCATGGCCCTTATTAAAATATTAGAAACAAGCCTCCTCTACTTCCTCTTCCTCCTCCTCCATCACCACCAACCCATCCTATTCCCGCCCTTTTTATCTTCTTCCCCAACTTCATCGGCAAAAAATACAACTTCCATTTATGCTTTTATCACTTCAATTCAACAACCTCATTTAATTTCTTCAGTTTTTCACTCGAAATTCATCCATTTCCTCTCTCCTAGAGATCTCATTTCTTCCTCCTGTAAAAATTTGCCTTCAATTTCATCCATCCAGAAAAAAATTTATTCGGAATTCGAATCAGATTACTAAAAAATTCCCAAGTTGTATTTGACACTTGATTACTAAAAAGGTTGAACTGATGATTGAACTATTAGCATTTTTCCCAGCTTTGGTCGTCACGGAGCTGATAGAGCAGCTCTTAAGGGTCACAGTGAAGAAATTAGACTTGTAAGTGAATGCATCCCCTTGATTCTGCTTGACTTGTTTGTAGATTTGATTGTATTTGAACTTGGTGCTTGTAATATTGTAAGACAGGGTCAACTGTATTGGTGAATACATATACTTCACACGACTACAATTTTCTATCCTTACCTTCCGTAGTTTAGAAATTCTTTTCAAGGCCTCTTATATTGTGAACTGCTTATCTGTTGGCCATTGCATCTACTGGAGAACTTCTACTATAGCCATGGTTGAGATCTTGATTTGGGGATAGGATGGGGTAGCAGTGGTGGAGGAGGAAGGAGAAAGAAAAGATAATTTTATTTTTATTTTTAATATTTTAATAATTTATTTAAGTCTTGTTTGCATTATTTTTTTAAAAAAAAATTTGGATGTATGATTACAATTAATTTTTTATTTATTTTATTTTATTTAAATAAAATGATATATTCATTATTTTACTGCTTTTTATTGAAAAATTGTGTGAAAATTAATAAAAATGATGATTTTCACAATGAAATATTAAAATATGAGTGAAAATGCAAAAAAATACAACGTTGTGATATTTTGTACAATAAACTCCAAACGTAGGGATGTTTTATGCTAATAACCCCTATTTAAAGTTATATTATCTTGTCCATATATGAAACAGAAACTAAATAATTCTAAAAGTGCACCTTATAGCATATACTTGTAAATTTAGCATTTGTTTGGCGCCTCTATCTCTATCATATATTATTTTTTTTTCTTTTACTTTCAATTACATAATTTTTCATAAAATAATACTATACGTAAATCGAATTTTTTTTCCTTTTTCAATCTCACATTCTTAAAAAAAAAAAAAAAAAAAAAAAAAAATACTATTTCAAATACTAAATTGGAAAAAAAAAAAAAAAAGAAGAAGAAAAAGTGCCTGGCTTAATCATTGGTTATGTGAATAATAGTTCAACAAAAGGACTAATTAATTATTTAATTCCTTCAGTTCCTCAATTCAACAACAAATCAAATTGACCATTCCAGAGATGCGAAGACTGGCACATTTGAAGAATACGGGAGCACCACCAAGCAATAGAATTTGTGTGCCCAGACCCGATCGTGAACAGGCAAGATAATGGGGAATTAAGTGTTGAACCCACGAGAACTACGTCTTTGATCGAGTTATATCTATTAATATCATTAATCGAACAGCAATATAGAATTATAGCAAATTGAAGTCTAAATTATTAGCTAACTTGAAAGCTAAGTAAAAACTTGTCAAATTCGTGAGACGTTTTGCTAAAATGTTGAATCCCCTTTGCTAATTCAATTTTAGTTCAACAATTTGAATTGACAATTTGAAATCATGCTTGTTGGTGATGTTCCTATTTTAATTAAAAGCTTTTCTCGATAGCAATTAAATCTAATTCTACACAGGGACCTTCTTATATCTCTATAAAAGATACGAACATGTAAAAAAGCATTAAACGAGTTAAAACATCTATAAAAATCATATCCTCTATCGAACCTCGTAATGCTTATCAATACGTGCTAATGATCCTACTATGTCTCTTGAGTTGAATTTAATAATAATCCTACTAAGAAACAAGAATCACAATTCTATATTGACAGTTTAAGATTCATACATGTAGAAGACCTCGTGGATATGAATATTAGCAGTTAGATCTTTCTCTCATTGCTTTTTACATATATTAGCCGTCAATGGGGAAAATCAATAAAACAATATGGAGAGGAGATGATTTACATATTTCCAGTCCACATACTTAAATTACCACATTATATAAAATATAATCCGTAAGGTGTAAATTGGCATAATTGATCACTTAACATATTGGGCTTAATCACAGTATCATTATGAGTCATATATCTAACCCGTAAAATTTGCAATAAAATGGGAAGCCTATATTTAAAATCATTCTAACATTCTCCCACTTGGACAAACATTTGATTGGTATAACAAAACTTTTCACTTCCGGGTTAGACTACATAGGTGGCCACAAAAATATAGTTCCAATGATGATACATTACACAACATGATCCGATCCAACAAGAATGTCAACATCGAACATGAAAGTCGTTACACCATGAAACAATGTAAGACCACTCCACAACTACAAATGCCAGCATCATTATCAACATGGATCCCTATCCTCCAACTAATGTGGTAGTATGTGGTATGAATTTAGCACCAAAATGTGATTAAAAAAATGTGCTAATTCATATCGGTCATCATAATGCTTCCAATCAAAATGAAGTCACATGTCTCTAAAAGAGATTTATCTTATGTCTTTATCTGTTATATCTTGAAATCATAATTGAAATCATAATAAAAAGACATAAGTCAAATGCATGCTAAAAATAATTCATGGATAAGAAAAAATATATTTTATTATTAGAAGGGGTTGTACTCGAAAAACATATCGTTTGCCTATGTACCCCGAAAAGGGATGAAGCCAAAACGTAGTTCTTTTACATAAATAGCTCTCACAAATCAAAAACATCAAAGATTTCCACAATACACATATTAGCAACATGTGTCTTAAAGACTTTTGGAGCGAGTCCATTAGTCAAATGATTTGGAATCATTGTCGCTGTATTGATATGCTCTATTTTCGTCTGACTTTCCTTAACTCTGTCTCTAACCACCAAATATTTGATGTCGATGTGCTTTGATCCACCAGAGCTTTTATTATTCCTTGAAAAGAACATTACTGCGCTATTATCACAATAAATAATGATTGGTCTCGAGATGGAATCAACAACTTTCAACCCAGAAATGAAATTTCTAAACCAAACGGCTTGGACTGTAGCCAATAACATGCTACAAATTTAGCCTGCATGGTAGAAGATGCCACTAGAGTCTGCTTAATACTTTTCTAATAGATAACACCACCAACTAACATGAAAATATAACCTGAGGTTGATTTCAAATCATCTTGATATCTAGCAAAATCAGAATCTGAGTAGCCTACCACCTTAAGGTGATTTGAACGTTGGAAAGTAAGCATGTAACTTTCAATTTTCTTCAAGTATCTCATAACTTTCTTAGCTGCTTTCCAATGCTTTTGTCCTAGATTCGACTGAAACCTACTAAGGACACTGACTGCGTAGGCTATATCTAGTCTAGTACAAATTTGAGCATACATCAAACTCCCTACAACACTAGCATATAGTATCATCTTCATAGATTCCCTTTCTACCTCATTCCTTGGACATTGACTTTGTTAAACTGATCTCCTTTTATGATAGGTACATCACCTGGTGCACAGTTATGTATATTAAACTTTTCTAGAACATGTCGTATATAAGCCTTCTCAGAGAGTTCAAACCAGCCACAATTTCTATCATGATGTATTTCAATGCCAAGCACATAAAAAGCTTCTCCAAGATCTTTCATCTCAAATTAGTAGATAACATTTTCTTTGTTTCGTGAAGCAACCTAAGTTTCTGCTAGCAAGTAAAATGTCATCAACATACAGGACAAGAAAAATAAAATTTCTACCACTGGTTTTGAAATAAATGCATTGATCAACTGTATTTTCAACAAAATTAAGAGAAGTCATAACCTCGTCAAACTTGAAATACTACTGTCGTGATGTTTGTTTGAGGCCATATAAGGATTTGTTCAATTTACACACTAAAATTTATTTTCTCTTCACAACAAAATCTTCAGGCTGTCTTATGTAAACCCTTTCAGAAAGATCTCCATTTAAAAAGGTTGTCTTAACATCCATCTGATGAAACTCCAAATTATAGTGTGCCACAAGTGCCATGATAATTCGAAAAGAATCATTAAACGAAACATGTGAGAATGTTTCATTATAATCAATGCCATCTCGTTTTACCCTTTTGCCACCAATCTTGCATTCTTTCGATCAACATTCTCTTTCGAATCCAATTTACTTTTGAAGATCCACTTGTTATCTATGGTTTTAGCATCCAAAGGAAGTTCAACAAGTTCCTAAACTCTGTTCGATTTCATAGAATTCATTTCATCTTCCATAGCATTTATCCATTTATGTGACTCAGGTCTTATCAACGCTTGATTATAAATGACAGGATCAACAATATGTCCAATATTAAAATCACTCTCCAATAAATAGGTAATGTAATCACTGGGCAATACGAGACCTCCTTTCCCTTTGCGATCTTCTAACTTGTGGCTCAGAAACTGACTCAATTGTTGTTGGAGGAGGAATTGGAAGTTCCTCTTAGTTTATCGGTTCTTCATTAACAATTTCAACTAGTTAAGAACCAACCCTTTCTTGTATAATAGGAACTAGAACAATAACTTGATTTGATTCAACAAAAGTTCTTTCAATGTAGAACTTTCACTATCACAAAAATCATTCTCTAAAAATTTAGCAGTAATTGACTCAACAATTCTAGTGCCACAATTTGGATAGTAGAACTTATACCCTTTTGATCTGTCCGGGTACCCAATAAAATAACTAGGAGTGAACTTATACCAGATTTTCCCAAAATTTTCATTTGTTGATGCAAGATGCATCAAATTGATGGTTTCCATTCATTTTTCCGTTAGTTGACCACCAAAATTAAATTTGACCATATTTTAATCAATTTTAAAAGGGCGAAATGGTAACTTTCTATTTACCACATCAAACAATTAAAAAACTTAACTAAAAAAAATAAAAAAATAAAAGTCTCTCTTCTTTACACAACCCCACCATCCACGACACCCACCCTAAAAATCAAAATCACACAACCATCTTGAACCATTGGTGACGACATCGACGTCATCTCCGTCGCAAACCGTCGACGACTCTACTCTCCTTCATAGACCTGGATGGGCAAATGAGCCACCAAACTGGGATGCCTACACTTGGCCACAACCCCATTTTCGGCTACACCCATGTCGATAACCACTAAACAGACTCCTCTTGACGTTGTCCATTCAATTTGATGCATCTCGCATGCTTCAAGCCACGCATTCAACTGGGAAATGCAATTCAAGTCCTAGCAACTGTAGAAAACACACCAATCGAATTCCCAATTAGCAACCTACACTCATTCAAATAATCCCACTGAGCATGAAGCCCAGCACTTGAAGTTTGATAATGCACAAACTTTTCACCAATTTTCCACTCAAAATCAAATCTAGCTAGAGATTTGAGGCAACGGGAGAGAGAGGAGAGTGAAATTTGGGCTAAGATTTGAAGTTGAAATCGTGCCACCCAAGCTGGTGGTGGCAGTTGCGTCTGTATCGATTTTTTAGTCCTTCTTAGGCGAGTCTTTAGAATTTGAAGGTTCGGCCTCTGTACTAGTCTGGTATTAGACAAGTGATGATGGTCATGACAAGTGAAGCTCTAGGTTGAGAAGTCGATTTCCGTTGGCGTTGATGGTAAGAGACATGTAGCGTGATTTTTTGGTTGGGTGTGGGGTGAGTGGGGTGGAGGGTGTGTAGAAAATAGATATTTTCTTTGGTTTTAATTTTTTATTCAATTATCCTTTTATTTAATTATTCTAATAGATGTTTACTAGTTTGCTCCCTTTTTAATTGATTAAATATGGTCAAATTTGATTTTGGTGGTCAACTAACAAAAAAATGGATGAAAACCATTCAAAAGGACTTCACATGCAATGATTGAAAATGTTAAGAGTGATGACTACAAAAAATAAAAAGTTTGAAAAAAGTCTAGTAATGCTTCAAAGATTTGGAGCTTTTATTGCAATTACCCCAAATTTTCATCCTATTCTTCTTCATTTTTTTCTTAGTTTTATAATATTATTTTTATTTGAGAAGAGAAATGTTAATAATTAGTGTGTAAAAAAAATAAAAATAAATCAATAAATTCATCAGGACACTTGCAGCACGTGACCAACACTAACTATACAGGGTATTGCCTAAGGTATAATTGGATCATGCTACAAGGATATTGACAAAAAATTTGACAAAATTGACAAGAGGGTTATGCTACTTGTACAACTTTATCTTACAACTACTCACAGTGGATTTTTTTATTCACTGTGGGACCCCTCCCCACGTGAGTGGTTGTAAGAGAAAATTGTACAAAAAAATTGTACAAATAACATAATCCTTGACAAGATGTCACTATTGGAGGGGCGGCTGGTTTTTGTAATCTATTTTGTACAAATAGATTAATCGTTCAGACCCAAAAGGAATTGGCCTCGGGATTCGTTACTTCGTTTCTCCCCCACCCTTCACCTGAGAAGAGCAAGATACAGAAACAATGGACAAAATTCAACACAAAACAATCCATGTAAACGGAATAAATATGCACGTTGCAGAAATAGGTCAAGGCCCTGCAATCCTATTCCTTCACGGTTTCCCGGAGCTCTGGTATTCATGGCGCCATCAAATGCTCTCCCTTTCTTCCAGAGGCTACCGCACCATCGCCCCTGATCTTCGCGGCTACGGTGACACTGATGCGCCGCCCTCCGCCGCCAGCTACACCGCCTTTAACATAGTGGGTGATTTAGTTGGTCTGTTGGACGTTATGGGTCTGGACCGGATCTTCCTGGTGGGCCACGACTGGGGGGCCGTTATTGCCTGGTACTTCTGTCTTTTCCGACCGGACCGGATTAAGGCTTTAGTCAATTTGAGCGTTGTATTTCATCCGAGAAATCCGAGGAGGAAACCTGTTGAATCTATGCGTTTTATTTTTGGGGATGATTATTATATATGCAGATTTCAGGTACTATAATTCGGTTTAATTCATACGATTTTCGGGTTCATCTTAAAAGTCAATTATTACTTTTAATGCTTGAATGATGTCGATTTTACCAGATTTGCTGGGATTTTTTTTGTTTTTAATTTGTTTATAATTGAGTAAAATTAATACATTAGGATAATTACTGATTGGGTGATGGGTTGATAAGGCTATTATTACTAGTTAGTGCTAAAGAGGATAAGGTGATGACATTATTTATCTGTAATAGGATGTAGTCTGCATTTATGATGTATCTAATTTTATAAATTCCTTGTTTTACTTAGATTGTGTAGGACAAGGATAGCACGATATTAATTTTGAGTTACAAGATAAACGACTTGCTGAAAGTAAAAAGTACAGAAAATAAAGATTCAACACAAGAGAATTATTTCGGTCTAAGACTGGAGGTTCGGCGATCACTTCCAACGCCTACATCCGCATCCAAAAATTTGAATTACGCTGTTGCACTAAATAGCCCAAATTGGCAACAAAGATTACAAATGTTTATCCAATACACAGAGATAAAATCAAACACTTATCTCTCAAGAATTTCAACAGATCTACAAAGAATCACCAAAAACCTTCACAGAACTCCTATGAAAAGCGACTCACACAGAACCTTCGTTCTCACCGATATTCACACAGAATATCACTAACCAGAGGCTAATAGTAAGAATTACAAGACTCAAAATCAGGAATTTGAGAGATGAACAAAGAAGAAAAACCCTAAGAACATGAGAGAATTTTTTTTTCTCTCTCTCACTTAAGAACCGTCAGCCAAAATGAGGAGTCACACAAAAATGAAGAGTCAACAGGGTCTTCCAGAAACTCTAACCAACAATCAAGATTATGCCATGTTATTAGATCCCACATTGGCTGGAGATTTAAAGTGGATTAAGTTTATAAGGTAAGGGCAAACCTCCCCTAACAAGCCGATTTTGTTGGGTAGAGTTAGGCCTAATATTCTCAACATGGTATCAGAGCAAGCCCAGTTCTACAATGTTGGGGCCCCTAATATCAATTTCAACAGTTGTTTGGCATAGTCCACGCCGTGCGTGAGGGTGCGTATTAGATCCCACATTGGCTGGAGATCTAAAGTGGATTCAGTTTATAAGGTGAGGGCAAACCTCCGCTAACAAGTCAGTTTTGTTGGGTAGAGTTAGGCCCAATATCCTTAACACATCTGTCATCATCCAACAGAATTGGCATTTTAATAAAACTTCAAAATTCTGGAAGCACCATAGGTTCGGACCAAGGTTCGAATCACACAGAGTGCATTAAATTCAGTGGCATTTTCTTGTTTTCCTTCCAATCATATCTCTAAGGAGCATCCAAAAGACCGAGTTCAATAATTTCCGCCAACAATTTATAAAAATTGTGCACAAGTTGGTCTTGGTCAGTGTGTGTTGAAGATGAATATTAATTAAATAACTTTGTACCCCCTCTAGTTCTCCTGATTCAGAATCTCAAATAATGAATCAGAGCACGTGAAGCCATCTCTCGTTCGCTAGAATCTTATGTGCAAAGCTTTGCTCTGCCTTCCCATCTCTTGGTTTCGTGTTGGACAGCATGAATAAGCTGGATCAGGCACCATAGCCGATCAAAAGTCTGATTTGACGAAATCCTTCGAAGACCAAAATAGTCATTGGTGAATCGGGCAAAAAATTAAACTACATACATACATATATTTATTTTAAAAAAAAGGTAAAGCCAATGTTGTAATTTTTTAAATGAGGTGGTTGACGGTCTCAACTACTCAATGCAAGTTATTTGGTTACGTGGGTTGTGTGAATTCGTATTCTGGTCAGGGTTGTATGATTTGCTTCCAACTTTCCATCAACATTAAGCTGTTATGCGAAAAAGCGGTAGGAAACTCTATCGTGAAAAACTTGAAATAGAGAGCACTTTTCAAAAATTTTCCAACAATGTGCTAATGTTGAAGTGCATTGTATGGACCCCTTGCCTTGCTCATAAGGACTTCATATTGCTGTTTCTGAGAGAGCAAACAGGAAGATATATGAAACACCTCTTGTGTGCGTTCCATTCTGAACAAAATTTGTTGAGCTTGGTTCGGAAGAAGTAAAATTAAGCCTGGACTAATGAGTTCAATGCTTTAACAAGTATATTGTTTTCATTAACAATATGCTAGCCCGGGCTATTATCTCAATGCTTTTTCTACTCTGTTTCAGACCTTGTTTAAATTTTCAATACAGTTGAATATTCATTGTTCTTGAATCTGATGAATTTATGTTGGTCCTTTGGTCTTTAAGATGATGAATTGAGTTTCACCTGTTTCATACCTGAGACATGACAATACCTCAGTACATGGCTTCCTCGCGACTTTGTAGATCAGTTGCATCTTATGGTTGTCTGTACCATATGACTCCTACGTGCTCTGATGTTGAACATCTTGTTCAAATTTTTGTACAAGGAATCAATTGAATTGTTAATTTTCCTTTAGGAACCTGGGGAAGTGGAAGAGGAGTTTGCTCGTGTTGACACTGCAAGATTGATCAAGAATTTTTTAACGTGTCGAAATCCAGCTCCACTTTCTGTTCCTAAAAGTAGAGGGTTTGGGGGCTCGCCTCATTCTTCAATTATCTTGCCCTCTTGGTTATCAGAAGATGATGTCAATTATTATGCTAGCAAATTTTACCAAACAGGCTTCACGGGTGGATTAAATTACTATCGAGTTATGGACCTGTAAGTTTTACTCGCATTTTCATTTTTCCTTTTCTCTTTTAATCCGTGATAAATTCTTTTAGGATCCATGCTTTTATTTGAGTGATACATCTTTGACATGGATTGTTGATCTTTTCATTTTCCTTTTGGACAATATACAACATTTGGTGCTTAATTTCCGTGCACAACGTATATAGCATTTTTTGTTGAGTGCATCCATCGATCTTGACATGTTTGGTAAGATAGATCAACAGTACAAAACAATATTTAAAAAATCTAGTTCAGAAATTATTCAAGATGCATAATACTTCTTAACGAACATACCCATAGGGTTTAATGCATAACAGTTATTTGCAGGACTGTTTTTGCAAGCTGTGTAATATTTCCATTCTTACTGCTACAGGAATTGGGAGCTCACAGCACCGTGGACCGGGGTGCAAATAAAGGTTCCGGTTAAGTTTATCGTGGGAGATCTCGACCTTACATATAATAACCCAGGTGTAAAGGAATATGTACACGGTGGTGGCTTCAAACGAGAGGTGCCATTTTTGCAGGAAGTAGTTGTCATGGAAGGAGTGGCTCACTTTCTTAATCAAGAAAAACCAGATGAAACCAGTGCACACATTTACGACTTCATCCAGAAGTTTTAATATGTTTTTGATTCCTTACACATGTTGACACAACCCTACTTGGAGATAATTTCATGATAAGAATAACAAGACTCCTTCCTAGTTAGGACTGATATGTTGGCGAGGGTATTTGTTGACGAATTATTATTCGATCAAAAACACCGTAAGTGTGTGGTTCGTTAACAAGTGATAAAATGGATTTTTAGTCCATATATAATTTTCGTAGAGATTGTACGAGTTCAAATTTGAATTAACTTAACCTTAATCGAAACAATTGAAATTTACGATTTTTCCTATAAATTAAATAATCTACTCATGAATACACAATTTAACTTAACTAAAATAAATGCAAGATTGTAATTAAATGCATTTTTTTTATAAAAATACGATGATGAAAAGCATACTAGAATCTTGAATTCACTTATATTAATCCCTTTAACTCGAAGTTTATAAATTTGACAACACGATTCAATTATGAAGCTCAATATTCATAATTTGTTTAATAATTTTTCTCGAGTAGAATTAAACATATTTTTACATGTGATTTGACTATATTTGTATGATGGATGTGAACATATAAAAATGTATTAAAAATTTATGATCACGTAAAGCATAACGTTACATTTTCATTTCCTATCAGACTTTAGGCTAATTGACATTATATTTAACTTATTTTCAACATTTTGTAATTAAAATAAGCCACTATATTTATAGAATTAGTGATCAAGTAATTGTAGAGAAAAATAAATTCATGTTAATCATTCAAGAATTGAAAACGTATTTTAAATGTAAGAAAAAAATAAAATTCAGGAGTTAAATATTCACGATACAATGTTCATAAAAAATTCTAGCACTAAACTATTGTGGTCTAACATGTTAATAGAGAGAAACAAATAAAAGTGGAACGGCATAAATTGAAGGAACGTGATTAATCTCCAAATTCTTTGCACAAATTGTTGATGAATTTTGTACAAAAAACTGAATTTAATACTTCAATTATGCGTGCCTGCTGTCTGCTTTATGTATCCTTCCTGTGCGTGTACGTTTCTTCTTCTTCTTTTTCTTTTTCTCTTTTTCAACAGCCGCCAATCTCCCGTATAAATGTCTGCTTTAATGTATGTATTTTCCCCAATTCAGCCGCCCAATTAGTTTCCTCCCCTTGTTCTCTGTTTGCATGTCAACATGAGTTATGTTGCTTGGATAGGATTTGAGGACAAGATTGGTGATAGGTGCTGCGTTGATAGCACTTGTGTGAATCGATTTTTTTATATTGTCCAATGAAATGTTGACATGTGTTTTCCCATTTTTAAATCATGTCAATATAATTTAAATCTCTGCCCTGCGTTGTTAATTGAAGAGTCCAATTCCATTTTTTGGCCCCAATTTCAATTCGACTTTCCTGCCATCAGCTTTCTTGAATTCTAGTTTGATTACAATTTGATTCCCATTAATTACCATGTTCAAAGGCCCTTATAATGTGATGCTCGTCTTCAAGGCCTCGTTCTTCATAATTAATGCAATTTAGTCCCTCGAGTCCATTTATTTGTGCAATCCATGTCGTCTTTATTTTAATTGAAGTTCTTCAATTTTCAAAGTGTGGAATATTATCTCCAAATTTTCATCGAACGGCAAATTGATCATTCTTTCTTTTCCAATTGCCTCAAAATGGGTCCAATATTGAAACAAACGAAAATTAACCAAAGTTAAGTAGAAATTAATAATTTAACGACATAAAAGTTTAGTAATATGATCCGAATAAATGAACAAAATGCACATATCAATATCCCTGCAGAAATATATCAATTGTGTATTATTTTCAATTGCATTATTGTGGATATCTCAGACTTGACATTGTATGATAGTAGTTTATGGCAAATACATTGTACTTACAAACTTGAATGTTTCATTCTATGTTAGGGCTTGTTTGATAAACCATTTTTTCTATGAAAAATGGAATTGAAATTCCATTTCTCACCTTTGCTATGTTTGATAGACAATATTTTCTGGCATTTTCTTGCTTTTCATGAAATTTGCTTTCCCACTACTTTTGTGGGAAAAGCAATTCCAAGTTTTTTTTATTTTTATTTTTGGTGGCAATTGGAACAAATTCTAACTCCTATTGTAAAAAAATTATTCATTTAATTGCCAATTTTCATGGAAAACAAAGCTAAACGAATGATATTCGAGTTCCTCTATTTTTTGGCAATTGTAACAAATTTTATCCATTTAATGGACAATTTTCATGAAAAACAAAGTCAATCGAATACTACAAGATTCAAATTTTCAAATTTTTTCATGTGAAAAATTATACCAATCAAACACAATTAATCGACAATTCCCGATAAAATAAGTTCCAGACAATTCAATTACTTGTAATTCGTTTTCTTTCCACCCAAATTTCATCGGACCCATAGTGTGAGTTTGATTCCAGTTCAATTCTTAACATTGGATCTAAGTCAATCTTTACCATCGATCTAATGCATAAAACCAAAATCTTGTCAAGCATCAAAAACTTCCCATAGTGATTTAAATATTTTGCAGAAGACACACCTGCTTAGTCGAAAACATGCAATTTTATAAATTGTAGAGAATTGTCTGGACTGATTTATTCAATGATTTGTTGAAACTCCAGTATGACCACAGGAAAATAGCATGAAGATTCATCAGAACTTCTTGATGAAGTCGTATATATGTTCGCTGACTTCCTCGGGTTTCTCTTGGTTGAGGAAATGGGCGACTCCTTCCATCACGACCACTTCTTCCAGGTATGGAACGTCTTTCTTGAACCCACCATTGTGTATGTAATCCTTGACACCAGGAACATGGTAGGTTATGTCCAGTTCACCAATGATAAATTTCACAGGTACAGGTACTGTTGATCCAGTCCATGGTGCTACAAGCTCCCAGGTTCTGCATCGATCACTCAAACAAATATTATTACACGGCAAAGAGGGAGGTCACGTAGGACCTTGGAGGGGGAATCGGATGAGGATGAAGATGAAGAAGGGGACAACGGACAAGAACAACTTACAAGTCGAATGCTCTATAGTAGTTCAATCCTCCAGTGAACCCCGTTTTTTCGAATTTGGTGGCATAATAGTTGAGATCCTCCTCAGTAAGCCACGAGGGCAATGTTGATGGAGACTGGAATAGTGCATTAAGCCCTACATCTTTAGGTACAATGATAGGTTTTCCACCTCGGAATGAAAAGAGTGACTTCATTACATGTGGTGTTTCTGCTGATGCAAGTGCCTCTTCTGCTTCACCTGGTTCCTGGATCATAAAGTAATATTCAGTATGTTTAAGGGACCCTTAATTCAAGTCGAAAGACGAGAATTCTTATCCTATTTCTAGTTTAGACTTCATTATGATTGGGGATTTAGAATTTGACGCTTTGATAAATCATAGAGAGATTTGGTTACTAAAATATTCTATTGGTTAACATGTACATACGGCATAATTTCACTAAGAATCAAGAATGACAGTATTTCTCCTCTTCATGGGGATGCTACAAGACCATAAATTCACACCCAATTTAACGGAAAAGAGAACTCCAAAAATTCATAAATTATCACATGAAAGCACACGATCTTTTGAAAGAATTATCTCATTGAAATAATCTTTTATGAAAGAATATGCTGATTAATAAATAAAATTTTACTTATCTAAAGTTAGAGGTCTGCAAAGGCTCGAATATACCTTTAAGTGACAGATCGAACAAAGAGAAAAGTCATAACCTTTGTTTGGTTTAGTTAAAAATTAAAAATTTGTCTGATTTTGTTAAAAATTGATGAAATGTATGATTGAAAAATTGTGGATCCCATAAAATTTATGGTTGAAATGAATTTCAAGTAAAATAAATGGATTTCATAAAATTTAAGGTTAAAATGAATTTGAGGAAAAATGAGGTTATCTTAGTGCCCTCATCTTGACCCATATATATATATATATATATATATATATTATTTTCATACCTTAAAATAAGAATTAGGTATTATTTTAATTTAAGTCAAAGTCAAACAATAAATATTAACCACATTTTTCATGGGTCCCACAACTTTTCAATCATACATTTTAAAAACTTCTATCACAATCTACAAAAAAAAAAAAAATATCTAATTTTAATCTCCAACAAATACCCTCTAATCTATAATTGAGAAACTTATTAGCCCTTGTTTGATGGTTATTATTTAGGAAAAATAATATTTTGAATAATGATTTTAGGAGAATGTATAATTAAAAAGTAAGATAAAATTTTGAGTTTACAAATATTTTATTATGTGAATAGAAAATGAATATGTTGAAAAAAAAAAAAGTTCAAAATAATGTTCATCAAATAAGGACTTACAAGTAAACTATTTAAGCTTAAGTCAAACATGTTCAAAATTTGTTAACATACCTGAAACCTGCACATGTAGAAATCATCACCTAGAAGAGATCTATATCCTTGAATAAATGAGACGGAAGGGTTCCTCGGGTGAAATTGGACGCTGGTATTAACCAAAGCCTTAATCCGATCCGGCCGGAACAGGCAGAACCACCACGCAATCAACGCGCCCCAGTCATGCGCCACCAGGAAAACCTGTCGGAGTTCTAAAGCATCCAGTAACGCCACCAAATCGCCAACAATATGGAAGGCGGTGTAGCTGGCGGCGGAAGGCGGTGCGTCGGTGTCGCCATAACCTCGGAGGTCGGGGGCGATTGTTCGGTAGCCTTTGGAGGAGAGATAAAGGAGCTGGTGGCGCCAAGAGTACCATAGCTCGGGAAAACCATGGAGGAAAAGCACAGCCGGACCTTCTCCTATCTCGGCTACGTGCATATGGATCCCGTTTACACTCAAGTTTCTGTGCACAATCTTATCCATTTCTTTTTTGTCACTAGCTCTCAAGCTGAAGGAGAGTTTTCGTGATGCTAATGGCAATTGTATTTTAATTGATAATCTATACAGACCAGGTGCATTGTCAGGTTGTGCCTGATTTGAATAAAAATTAAGAAAAATGCTGTGGGTGTACACACAATATGGGTGACCGTCATCACCTAAACAGTAGGGTCCACGATTTAATCTATACAGACGGGAAGATGCTACAGCAACAGGAAAAAATGACAGAAGCCTGAACGACTCTCACAATAGGAATGGGGCCCACTTTTTTTTTTTTGCGCGAAAATCTGTCAACCCCCATGTCAAATTTTTTTTTTTTTTTTTTCCTAACATTGTGGCTTTTTCCATACAGACCAGGTGCATTGTCAGGTTGTGCCTGATTCGAATAAGAATAAGAAAAATGATGTGTTTACAACGTTTGTACACAATATTGGTGATAGTCCTCATCTATACGATAGGATCCGCGATTATTTTAATAACGGATTCCATTCCCAAATATGTGAGTGTTGTGTATCGTGCTGTATCTGTAGCCTCTTCTTAAGAATAAAATCCCTTTATACACCTATACCGAGCTTTACAATTTTGTGTACATTCTCCTCACATGAGGGAAGGGCTCACCCCAATAAATGCGCGGACCATGTCTCATGTGTGGGGGACTATAAGGCTCAGTATACGTGTAGCGACTCCCTTTGAATAATTTGAATTGTTTAGTAACCCTTATTCCCATTTTTTTAAATACATTTTTTATCTTTTTAATTTCTTAATAAAATAATATTACACCTAAATCTAAAAATTTTCTTTATTTTTTAATCATACAATCTCCATCAAAATACTATTTCAAAACACATCAATTCCAAAAAAATGGAGCTCAAAAATGCTTTAATTGAGAATTTTATAATGAGAGATGATGTACAAGAGCATCTTCAAAAATATTCTTTATTTGAAAGATATTTTGAAGTTTAAAATAAAAAATAAAGTGACAATGTAATAACACGAATTGTATGACATTTACGAATCACTTGATAGAAGTGAAGTTAAATTCTAATATGAAAACTAACCAAAACCTTTGTCCAATTACTAATGTCGTTCGTTCCGTTTATTTGGAGAGTTTCTTTCTTTTAAATTTATTTTGAAGGGGATGAAGATCAAGTAAAATTCAAATCAACTTGATTTAGGGAAAAAAAAAATTTAAAAAAAAAAAAAAAATCTCATTTTCTCAACTAAGGGGGAAAGGTGCCTGGACCTACTTACTAATCAATTGAGTTGAATTGGACAACTATGGGGGAAAGGTGCCTGGACCTACTTACTTTTAAAGAAAACTAATCAATTGAATTTTACAAGTTGAATTGGGCAACTTGCTATGTCTAGCATAAGAACAAAATTAAAGAATACGACGTGTTAACAACAACAAAAATCTGTGCAGTGTTTACAAATAAACTCACTTCATTGTTTTTTTTGTAAAGTTGTAAGTGATTATTGATAAGCGTATCTTGTACAGTTATCTGTACCGTTAAATTATATTATTTGTTTTTAAATTTTATTAATCATGGTTTAATTTTGCACATATTTTGTTTGTTAATAGCACCACTAAGAGATTCTTTAAGCATAAGATTCTCTTTATTTTAAAAAATCAATCCTTAAAATTTTGCTTTAAGAGACTCTTTCAATTAACATTTTAAAATAGAGAGTGAGGTCGGAGAGTCAAACCCACTCTTTATAATTAAATGCACTCAAACTATTTCAATTTTCAAAAGATAGAGAAAAATAATAAATTCTTTTTGCGAGTAGTAAAAGTAAATGATAAAAATAAAGAGTCTATTTAAGTACTTAAAATTTATATATTCTCTTTAAAAATAGAGAATTTCTTGGAGATGTTCTGAGTAAAACTCCATACAAAATGATAGAATTGAATGACAATAATGAAATTAATCGGCAAAAAAGGGAGAAATCAAAAGTTAGGAGATTAAAATGCAAACTTTCAAAAGTTGAGTCTGGTCGTTTATTGACAATTGGATGATGCTAGGAGTCAACTAGGTGCAAAATAAAAGCTAAGGGCTAAGAAGGAACGAAAAATGATCAAATTACACATTAGAAGAAAATTCAAGGACCAATTTGCAAAATTGGCCCCCAAGTCTTCTACCATGCGCACGCATGGCTCTGTTTCAGAGTTGACGAGTTGGTTTCCTTTTCGAGTCCAACTCTTGATGGTATGAAATTCTAGCCTCTATTTTAATTAATTGAGGCCGCCACGACGAGGGACACAACATTAGAGTGCAAGGAAGAGGTCTAACATGAGAATCAAAGGCAATTAATACAAGAAACTGAAGATTCAAGATCAAGAAATTGATTATTCGGGATTCTTCGATTTGTTCTTACTCCGTGTAATGTCATTTCAAATCTTTTTGTGCAATTTACATACTTCTAGGCTAAATTTTTCTTTGTATCAAATCCGTGATGGAGCCAGACTTTTCGTATTATGGGTTCAAAAATTAAAATGCATTGTTTTTTAAAAAATAACATAACATTAATGAAAATAAATTAATACATTCCTATAATTGTAGCTTACGCGTTTGCATACTTTGAAAATATCATATAATTATATCGTTATCAATAATGTTGTCTGCGTGTTTTCATACTTTAAAAACCCTAAAATTGTCCTTCCATAATAATTGGGCCGCGAAGGATTCTACACCTAAACCCATGGCAAAAAGGAAAGCATCCCTTGAGATTCAAATCCCATAAAAAAAAATGGTTTGAGAAATCTAAAAGCAAAGTAAGAAACATAATAGGATGAACAAGTCAAGAAAACAGTAGTTGCAAGAACCTTAGAACATACTCTCCCAAAACTCAACAAGAGTACAAGACAAAGGGAAGAAATAGCATTGTTTCACGCGAAAAACGTTAACAATTAAAGGAAGGATCAGACGATTGTATAAGGAACAACGACCTTTCAAGATAAAGTCCCAACGATGGGTGTTTATTTATGAAAATTACAATTCACAAGACTAGAAATGCCTCTAAGGGGCGTAAGCACACAAAGTAACTAAAATTTGACAATGAAAGACTTAAAGGAAATAAAATTACATAATTCTCTATTTGAGAGTGATTTGTTCGGTCATTTCTTCTGTATTCTTTTTGTTCTTTTATACTCGTGGGTAGTTTCTTCTTATGAAACCATCTGAAAATCGCTCATCGCTTCATAACCAACCACTTTCTCCATGATAAGCATTCTTCCTGGAAACCTCCCACTTTCTCCATGATCACAGCTGATATTCTCGGATGGTAAGATGTTATAAGGTTTCTCCTTAAATGGTTACAAATTGTATTTTAAGAAAATACAGTGAATATTGATCTTCTTGTGTCAGCAAATATTGCTAAATCCTCTGATTAATGATCTGGATTCTTGAAGACGAGGGGTCACGTGACTTGGATTCTGAACTTCAAAAATTGTTGCAAACTTGATTTATGGAGAACTTGAATTGTTTGATACTTGGATTTGGAGACTTGAATTTGGATTTGAACTTGAGGACTTGGACTTGAATTTGATTTGAAAAAGACTTGGATCTTCTTGAATTTCTTTGAATTTGAAGAAGATTTTGATCTTCTTGGTGTTTCTGGACTTGGCTTGAGAGGATTTGTTTTCTTTCCCCGGCTTTGGATTTCTTTTGCACTTGAGAAATTTTCCGTAACTTTTTCACCCTACTTCTTTCATGGACCTTTGGTCCTATTTATAGAGAAAAGGTAACCACCCATGATTTATTTTTTGATTTAATTTAATTGAATTGAATTTATTGAATTTTAAAAGTAGGATGAACCTTTTTATGGACTTCTTTTATGTGGGCTTTAATAGACATTAGTTTTAATGGATTTAATGTGAGTAGCTGTAATGCTCGTTCAAGTCTGGGGTATCTTCGCGCAGCTGAGCGACATCGCTGTAATGCTCACTCAGGTTTGGGGCGTCTCGCGCAGCTGAGCGACGTCCAGCAGGTTTGAGCGATTATGGGTTATTGTAGCACGGCTCATTCTTGGGTAATCTCACTTGGCCCTGCCTTTCAAATTGAGCTTTGTTCTCTTCTCGAATTAAGCTCTACTGTTTGAACCATTTAATTGGGCTTGATTTTGTGTGTCAACAAACATAATGGACAATAATTGAAGAGGATACTACAACACAAGGTAATTTTTTATTAGTCTTCTTTAAATCTTGATTTTATATTACTTACAACAATCTATAATATGATAAGAACAATCGAAGTTTCATGTTGAAGAGAACGATCAGAAAGTAAAACAGGAAGCAATATGAGTTTACATGTGTTGTAAAGCTATAATAGAAAGTCTTCACATAATCACATCCTCTATGAAAATGCTCTTTCGTAGTACCTTTCCTTCACGTTTTCTTTTTCCTTTCGCTACCTTTGTTTTCAACTTTCAAGCACGCCATTTCACGGGTCGATTAAATTACTATCAAGCTATGGACCTGTAAATCTTACTCGCATTTTCATTTTTTCGTTTTCCCTTTATTCCGTGATAAATTCTTTTAGGATCCATGCTTTATTTGAGTGATATATCTTTGACATGGATGATTGTGAAAGAATGGACAGAAGAAAGAAAACTGTAGGAATTATTTTCATTGACGTTCAAATCTTTATACATATACAACAAATCTACTTTCTATACAAGATAATCACTACAATTATCAAAGACAGCATAAGGAAAACAAATATTTAATATTAGTACAATAATATGGCAGATTCGGTTTTCCAACACTCCCCATCAAGTTGGAGAGTGGTAGTCTTGCACTCCCAACTTGTGAATCATAAGTATAAAGAACTTCTTTCCCAAAGCTTTGGTCAAGACGTCAGCAAGTTGGTTTGCAGAGCTTATAGATCTTGTTTCCACAAAAGCATCTTGAATCTTATCTCTTATAAAATGACAATCTATCTCTATGTGTCTTGTACGTTCATGAAAAATAGGATTCGCTGCTATGTGTAATGCAGCCTTATTGACACAATACAACAATGTAGCTTCTTGATGGAAAACCCCCAAATCTCTGAGTAAATAGTAAAGCCATGTCAATTCACAACATGCTCTTATCATCGCACGGTACTCTGCTTCGGCTGAAGAAAATAAGACTATTTTCTGGCGCTTCGACCTCCAGGAAATTAACGAAGGGCTTAGGAATACACAGTACCCTGTGGTAGATCTTCTCGTAAGTGGACATCTTGCCCAATCCAAGTCACAGTAGGCTCGTAGTCAAAGACCACTAGTTGAAGAAAAGAAAAGGCCTTGGCCAGACGCAAATTTTAAATAACGCACAACTCGCAAAGCTGCTTCCCAATGATCATTTCGAGGTTGGTGCTTAAACCTGCTCAATATATGGACAGAATACATAATATCCGGTCTTGAAACTGTGAGATATATTAATCTCCCAACTAATCGCCTATATCGTTCTGGATCTTTGAGTGGCTCACCTTTATCAGATAATTTTAAACCACGGTCCATGGGGGTATTGATAGGAGCTGCTCCCAACAACCCTGCATCCTTAATAATTTCCAATGTATACTTTCGTTGAGAAATAAAAATGTCATTCCTAGATGCAGAAATCTCAATATCGAGAAAATATTTCAAGTCACCAAGATCCTTAAGACAGAAATTATTATGCAAGAACTTCTTGATATTGGCAATACTTATAGGATCATTTCCAGTGATTAAAATGTCATCAACATATATCGAAAGGGCAGTAAAGGACTTTCCTTGCTTCCTGATGAACAAAGAGTAATCAGCTTTTGACTGTACATACCCAGCCGAACGGATGGCCTCGAAAAATTTAGCAAACCATTGACGAGATGCTTGTTTTAAACCATATAGTGACTTGTGGAGGCGGAGACATGTAGATTTCTTCATGGAGGTCACCATGGAGAAATGCATTATTAACATCGAGTTGATGAAGGGACCAGCCATGGGCAGCAGCCAAAGCCAATAAACAACGAACATAGATGATCTTAGCTGTTGGAGAAAAAGTATCCTGATAATCAACTCCCTCCAATTAAGTGAAACCCTTCGCCACAAGTCACGCTTTGTACTGCTCAACTGAGCCATTAGACTTAAGTTTGATGTTATAAACCCAACGATAACCAATGAGAGATTTACCAGTCGATAGAGGGACGAGAGACGAAGTACCATTCGCCTGAAGGGCTTGCAATTCGGAATGCATAGCCTCTTGCCATGTAGGGTGAGTGGTGGCATCCGAATAGGACCTGGGTTCTGTAACATTATTGATTTGAGCAACAAAAGAACGACATGCAGGCTTATAGCGGTGATATGAAACATAATCAACCAGGGGATAGCGTGTACCTTTGGGTGGATCCGAATGGAGGAAGACGATGGGCGGGAGTAAACGTTGGAACAGACATAATCATTGAGCTTGACCGACGGGGCGGTTTGGCGGCTTGAACGATGGAGCGGTTCGGGTGGTGAAGCGGGAGTGTTGGACGATGAGAGAGTGGAAATGAGGAGGAATAAGAGAGAATACCGATGCCGGGGATGGTGGACCAGAGGTTACTGGTTTGATGGTGGTTAAAGGGAATAGGTCGGGTGCACGTTGTGGTGGAGGAGGTGAGGAAGAGGTGGGAAGAAAGTTGGTTAAAATCCGAGTCAATGGGTGAAATGGTATCCTGGGCCAACAATGGAATTGAACTTGGAGAATGGACTAATGAAACGGGCTGGACAGAGGCATAAGGAAAAGTGTTCTCATGAAATTTTACATCCCGACTTAGTCGATAAATCGAATAATTTATATGTTTTTTGACCGATGGGATAGCCAATGAAGATGGAGGGCGTGGCACGATGGTCAAATTTGTGAGAAGTGTGAACGTTGGTTGCGTAATCAAGACAACAAAAAACACGGAGATGAGAGTAAGAGGATGGTTTTGAATAAAGAAGTTCGAAAGGAGTTTTGAAAGAGAGGACCGGTGAAGGTAATCGATTGATGATGTACATAGCGGTAAGAGCACAATCTCCCCAAAATTGTGAGGGGAGATGAGCATGAAATTGATAGCACGAGCCACTTGTAGGATATGACAGTGTTCGCGTTCCACGACCCCATTTTGTTGAGGGGTGTAGACACAAGAATGTTGAAAAATGACTCCATCAGCGTGAAAAAAATGAACAAAGTGAGAAATTCCACTTCGAAATTTTTTGATGTGAGTGTCGAATTGAGTAAAAAAATAATTGAAGAAGCGTTTTAAAAGTGATTGTGCTTCATTCTTGTGGCGCATTAAAAAATTCACATGAAACGTGTATAATCATCAACAATGGTAAGAAAATAATTAGCACCAGAATGAGAAGGGTGTTGATAACGACCCCAAATATTACAATGTATAAGATCAAATGGCTTTGTAGAGGAAATAATACTAGTACTAAAAGGTAAACGACTTTGCTTGGCCAAGGGACATATATGGCAAGCATTATTTGACTCAATAGAAAAATTTTAAAAATTCTTAGCAATGAAACTTAAGCGAGAAGATGATACATGGCCTAAGCGACTATGCCAAAAGTCGATGGATGAGATGGTGATGTTGCAGGCTGGTCTGTTTGTGTGTGATAAAGGTTTTGTTAAAGATTTCTTTATCGCCAATACTACCAAATAGTATAGTCCGTCACGTTGTTTACGTAAACCAATTGTCCTCCTCGTATCCAGATCCTGCAAAATACACCAATAAGGAAAGAAAGTCATCGAACAATTTAGACCTCTTGTCAAACGACTAACTGACATCAAATCAATTTTGAATGTAGGCACATATAATACATCATGCAAATAATAGACTGAATTTAGAGGCACATATCCTTTGGCAACAATATTCGCCTTTTGTGGTAACGAGCAATTTTTATCTTTGTATAACAAGTTTGATGATGAAGTAATATGATCGGTCGCCCCACTGTCAATGATCTAATTGAGAGAAGCTATTTTAGACAAACCTGGCTTTGTTACTACATTCACTTTCGAACTAGAACTCTCATCGTGATTGTTAAGGAGTGACAAAAGTTGCTTGAGTTGGGCTTCTAATAATGAGACTACAGGCCGTGGTTCATCGTTGTGTGGCACCTCCGACACTTGATTAACTGAAGAAAACCCTTTATGTTGATTTGAGTTTTGTCCCAAATTCATTCTTGCCTTGGGATGACCCGGTGGATACCCATGTAGTTGAAAACATTTTTGGATCCAATGGTCCATCTCTCCACAGTGAGTGCACTGGGGTCGTCCTCTTCGTGATCCAAAACAACGACGATCCTGGTCGAAGCGTCGCTCGCCTTGCGGTGCTATCGGATGATCATATCGGACATTCGGTAGTTGAGATGAACGACTCCATGGGCGATCTGCTGAAAAGTTCGATTTTCCACCATTGTTATTGTGGCGCACCGCCATAGCAGTGCTCATACCAAGGTCAGTTTCGATCTGTGTGGCACTGAGAAGTCTTTGTTTTTCTTCTTGAGAAATCAAATAGTAGACTTGGCGGACAGAAGATAGGGGATTCATCAGAAGTATCTGACCACGAATTGTACTGTAAGTTTCATTCAAACCCATCAAGAATTGCATCAATTTCTGTTGGTCTGCCTATGTTCCATGTGTTGCGTCTGAATATGAAGCCAATTCATCCCATAATCCCTTCAATTTAGTGTAATAGGCAGAGACGGAGAGCTGTTCTTGTCGAAGGTAAGCAATATCTCGCTGAATTTCGAAGATACGAGGTGCATTGCTTTGAGAAAATTGCTCACGGAGATCTTCCCAAACGTCATGAGCAGTAGAATAATAAATCACACTGTCTGCGATTTCTGGATTGAGGGTATTGACAATCCAAGAGTGGACCATGTCATTACATCGCGACCAAGTTGCATAGCATTTGGGATCAACCTTTTCCGAGGGAGCTTCGATGGAACCATTGACGAATCCGAGCTTGTTCTTAAAGTTTAAGGCTAGAGTCATAGCCCTTTTCCAACTAGAATAATTGCCTCCATTCAAGGATTTGGAGACTAAAATCAATCCGGGATGATCCGAATGATGGGTGAAATAAGGATTTGAGATGTCAGTTTTCAGAAGATTTGATACATAATCCGGCTTGGATGGATCGGAAGAGGCAGCAGGCTTGCCTGAAACGGGGTTCTCTTCGTTGGCCATGATGACTGAAGAGTTGGGAAGGTTCTACACGAGAAGTTAAAGTGCAGCGATGGGTCGGGATCTTAGTCCTGCTTTGATATCATGAAAGAATGGATAGAAGAAAGAAAACTGCAGGATTTATTTTCATTGATGTTCAAATCCGAATACATATACAATAAACCTACTTTCTAAACAAGGTAATTACTACAATTATCAAAGACATAAGGAAAACAAATATTTAATATTAGTACAACAATATGACAGATTCTGTTTTCCAACGGTTTGATCTTTTCATTTTCCTTGTTACATCTTTTTGGTCAATATTCAACATATGGTGCTTAATTTCCCTGAACAACGAATGTAGCATTTTTTGTTGAGCACATTCGTCGATCTTGCATGATCTGGTGACTCACTAAAAGTTGGGATGATGCTAATGAGGCTCGCTATCTATTCATTCATATTGATTGGTATCCTTTGTGACATGTTTGGTAAGATAGATCAACAGTACAAAACAATATTTAAAAAATCAAGTTCAGAATATTATTCAAGATGCATAATACTTCTTAACGAACATACCCATAGGGTTTAGTACATAACAGTTCTTTGCAGGACTGTTTTTGCAAGCTGTGTAATATTTTCTTTCTTACTGCTGTAGGAGTTGGGAGCTCACAGCACCGTGGACCCGGGTGCAAATAAGGGCTCCGGTTAAGTTTATCGTGGGAGATCTCGACCTTACATACAATGGCCCAGGTGTAAAGAAATATATACACGGTTGTGGCTTCAAACGAGAGGTGCCATTTTTTGCAGGAAGTAGTTGTCATGGAAGGAATGACTCACTTTCTTAACCAAGAAAAACCAGATGAAATCAGTGCACACATTTACGACTCCATCCAGAAGTTTTAATCTTTTTTGATTCCTTACACATGTTCACACAACCCGACTTGGAGATAATTTCACGACAAGAATAACAAGACTCCTTCCGAGTTTGGACTGATATGTTGGTATCAATTGCAGCATTATCTTCAATTGCAGCATTGTGGATATCTCTAAGACTTAACATTGTGTGTTAGTAGTTGGCAAATATTGTACTAACAAACTTGAATGTTTCATTCTATGTTAGTGTGAGTTTGATTCCAGTTCAATTCTAACATTGGATCTAAGCCAATCTTTATCATCGATCTAATGTATGCAACCAAAATCTTGTCAAGCATCAAAAACATCCCATAGTGATTTAAATATTTTGCAGAAGGCACATCTGCTTAGTCGAAAACATGCAATTTTATAAATTGTAGAGAATTGTCAGGACTGATTTATTCAAAGATTTGCTGAAACTCCAGTATGACCACAGGAAAATAGCAGATTCATCAGAATTTCTTGATGAAGTCATATATATGTTCGCTGACTTCCTCGGGTTTCTCTTGGTTGAGGAAATGGGCGACTCCTTCCATCACGACCACTTCTTCCAGGTATGGAACGTCTTTCTTGAACCCACCATTGTGTATGTAATCCTTGACACCAGGAACATGGTAGGTTATGTCCAGTTCACCGATGATAAATTTCACAGGTACAGGTACTGTTGATCCAGTCCATGGTGCTACAAGCTCCCAGGTTCTGCATCGATCACTCAAACAAATATTATTACACGGCAAAGAGGGAGGTCACGTAGGACCTTGGAGGGGGAATCGGATGAGGATGAAGAAGGGGACAACGGACAAGAACAACTTACAAGTCGAATGCTCTATAGTAGTTCAATCCTCCAGTGAACCCCGTTTTTTCGAATTTGGTGGCATAATAGTTGAGATCCTCCTCAGTAAGCCACGAGGGCATTGTTGATGGATTCTGGAAAAGTGCCTTAAGCCCTACTTCTTTAGGTACAATGATAGGTTTTCCACCTTGGAATGAAAAGACTGACTTCATTACAAGTGGTGTTTCTGCTGATGCAAGTGCCTCTTCTGCTTCACCTGGTTCCTGGATCATAACGTAATATTCAGTATGTTTAAGGGACCCTTAATTCAAGTTGAAAGACGAGAATTCTTATTCTATTACTAGTTTAGACTTCATGGGGATTTAGAGTGTGAAGCATTGATCAATTATAGAGAGATTTGGCTTCTAAAAGATTCTATTGGTTAACATGTACGTACGGCATAATGCCACTAAGAATCAAGAATGACGGTATTTCTCCTCTTCATGGGATGCTACAAGACCATAAAATGGAACCCAATTTAATGGAAAAGAGAACTCCAAAATTTCATAAATTATCACATGAATGCACATGATGTTTTGAAAGAATTATCTCATTGAAACAATCTTTTATGAAAGATTATGCTTATTAATAAATAAAATTTTATTTATCTAAAGTTAGAGGTCTGCAAAGGCTCGTATAAACCGTCAACTGACTGGTTGAACAAAGACAAAAGCCATAACCTTTATTTGGTTTAGTTAAATATTAAAATTGTTGTAACATAAAAAAAATAAAGTTATGACCTTTCAAAGTTAGAACTCATAATTTCATAATGTAACTTATATTTTAATTGGGATAATTCTCGTTATTGTGGGAGTTAAGTCTTACACTATAACAGTGAGTCATTTTTTATAGTTTGATAAAACAACTTGAAGCATTATCCTTTTTACAATTTTATACTATATTCATATTATTTTGGCAACTCGGTGAGAGACTCATTTTTTATTCCCATGTGGTTATGTCCATAAAAGGAGAATCGATCGTGAGCCACATGGATTTTATCTTGGAACTGTGTAGTGTCGAAAGTACCCACACAAATGGGAGGCAACACGACTTTAGTAAAACATCTTCAACGTGACTCTCAGTGCTTGCTTTCTAAATCTCTTCTCTATTTTATGTTATATTATTATTAAATTGTATTTGTTATTTGATAATAATTACACACACAAATCACCTATTTTTCCAACAAAATTTTAGTAGATTTTGTTAAAAGTTGATGAATGTATGAAAGAAAAATTGTGAATCCTATAAAATTTATTGTTAAAAATGAATTTTAGGAAAATGAGTTATTGAAAATGAGGGTTATCTTATACCATCTCCAACCCTGTACCAAAATTTGAGGTAAGTTTTGCACCATTTTACACCAAATCTTGCTCCAAACTAAAAATCATTTCCAACTCATTACACCAAAAGTTACACCAAATGAACAATGTATAATTATTTTCTTTATTCTCAATAATTTATTTATATGAAAGATTATTTATTTAATCTACAACTTCTTGAATTATTAAATAGATAATTATGTTTCGTTAATGAAAATATTGAATTCATTAAGAATTAAATTTGTTGTATAACAAGAAAGTGACACATATACTCTTAACAAAAGTTGCTGCAAAATGAAAAGAAGAGCAAAAATGACATTAACCATTTTACACAAAAATGGTGCAAAATTTGGTGGTGGAATAGGGATTTTGATTTGAGAGTTGGAGATGCCCTTAGTACCCTCATCTTGACCCATAATTTTTTTGGTTGTGATTTTTAATTTTAATTTTTATTTTCATACCTGCAAATAAGAATTAGGTATTATTTTTATTAGGGGTAAACATGGTTCGATTTGGATGGTTTAAGACAAATTTTCAAATCAAATTATTTAAAGCGGTTTGGAAAATTCCAAACCAAATCAAACTACTTCGATTTTTAAATCAAACTAATCCAAACCATTTTTTTCGGTTTAGTTTGGTTTAAAACCACGGTTTAACAAAGAAAAAATTAATATATATCAAATAAGTTAAATAATAAATATTAGTTTAAAATTTCACATTAAAACATAATTGTAACATTAAAAAAATTACAAATCAAAGTTTTATAATTATAATGCAACAAAATGATAATAAATATTTTAAACTTCTAGTCAATACTAATGGTATCCATCTACAATTTTAATACATGATTCATTATTTTCATAATTATAAAAATATAATGTATGAATTCGTTGATTATAGCTAATTGATATAAAATAACTATTAAAAAATGAATAAAAAATTCAAATGCAATAATATTTAGCTCTTATGACTTTTTGTGAATCATTTAATGCTTCTACTCCATCCAAATATTGACGAATTATTTTAAGGGAGCCTAACAATGATTAGAACAAAACAACATAATTACCAATAAAAATATAGAAAAAATTATCAAAAAATAAAAGAATTTGTATAATCTGACTTGAATTTAGACAAAATTTGAGAAAATATTAGTAGAAGAAAATGAAATGCGCAAGTTTGCATTAAAATCTAGATTTAATTGTCTGCTCAATTGTAATGGATGATCGATGAATATGATTTAGCAGTAGTTGTTCAACACTTTACCCAATTTTGGAGTTTTATGTTCACAATTGTGATAACTGATGGGTATTTGGATATAATTTAATTAATTAATTGAGATGTATAATTGTCAAATTTAGTATAATTTTATTATGTCTAATATGGATGTATCTTTTTTAATTGACACATGTTTAGTTTTAATTGGATTAAATAAAATTTAGACTAGTTATTTTAAAAAATTTATTTTTGTAAACGGTTTGAAACGATTTGTAAAGATTGAAACATAAACCAAATCACTTCAAAGCAGTTTGATTTGGTTCAAAATCAAAACGTTGACGGATCCACGTAGAACCAAATCAACGATTTCATAAAAAGGTTTCGGTCCGATTTTATGGTTTGACGGTTTCGCTGTTTAGCTCTAATTTTTATTGTTTGCTTTCAAAAAGTATCCTTATAATGCTCTTAATCTATAACTGAGAAACATATTTAACTCTTGTTTGATGGTCATTATTTGGAAAAAAAATAATGTTTTGAATAGTGATTTTAGGAGAATGTGCAATTAAAAAATAGGAAAAAAATTTGAATTTACGATCATAATATTTTATTATGTGAAATATTTGATTGAAAATAAGTATATTGAAAAAATATTCCAAAATAATGCTCAACAAACAAGACATACTTACAAGTAAATTGTGTAAGCTTAAGTCAGACATGTTCAAAATTTGTTAACATACCAGAAACCGGCACATGTAGAAATCATCACCTAGAAGAGATCTATATCCTTGAATAAATGAGACGGAAGGGTTCCTCGGGTGAAATTGGACGCTGGTATTAACCAAAGCCTTAATACGGTCCGGCCGGAACAGGCAGAACCACCACGCAATCAACGCGCCCCAGTCATGCGCCACCAGGAAAACCTGTTGGAGTTCTAAAGCATCCAGTAACGCCACCAAATCGCCAACAATATGGAAGGCGGTGTAGCTGGCGGCGGAAGGCGGCGCGTCAGTGTCGCCATAACCTCGGAGGTCGGGGGCGATTGTCCGGTAACCTTTGGAGGAGAGAGAAAGCATCTGGTGGCGCCAAGAGTACCATAGCTCGGGAAAACCATGGAGGAAAAGCACCGCCGGACCTTCTCCTATCTCGGCTACGTGCATATTGATCCCGTTAACAATCAAGTTTCTGTGTAAAATCTTATCCATTTCTTTTTTGTCACTAGCTCTCAAGCTGAAGGAGAGTTTTGGTGACGCTAACTGCAATTGTGATTCATTTATAATAACTACATGGCCATCCTAACGTGAAGCATAATTCTTATTTTAAAGACTAGAAAAGGTTTGTCAATAATTCAAACTTTGTCAACTCCGCCAAACCAACTAGGTTTGGTTAATTCTAATTGTCACCAAACAATGTACTTTGTCTCCAGAGTCAGGGGCGGACCCACCCTAGGACCTAGTGGGTCCTATGACCCACCAAAAAAGAAAAAAAAAAAATTTCTTTTTTTTTCAATTTTTTTTTTATTTAAAATACTGTACAATTTTGGGATATAATATGTTAGATGTTAGATATAAGTACAGATTTTGGGATATAACATCTATAAAGTATACTGTAATTTTTCATTATAACATGTTAGATATAAATACAGATTTAGATGAAAAATCAGAAATCTGGCTTTGAAAATGAATTTTAGTTAATTAAGATTTGAATTTAGAGAGTTGTTGAATGTTGTGATTTATTTTGATATTAAGGTGTTGTTCTTTTGTCCGTTTTGCTGGTTTAGTTGTATGTTTGGTTCTTTCTAAGGTTGTTAATTGTCAGTAGCAACGAAGTGTTTTTATCTCTTGTAGTAGATCCGTCTAATTGTTGAAGAAACTGTTTGGTAGCATGGGTTGAGACCTCGAAATTGGATAGAAATTCTTGTCTACATATTTGAATTTGATTTCGAACAGTCTAACACAATTAAAAAGTAGTTCTGATTTCAGTTTGTCAGCTTACTGCTGTAATTGGTCGGATGAGCGTTTCCGAGTTAATAATTTTTTCATTTTTACAGCAATTTAAGAATGAAAAATAATATGTATTTCAAACTTCTATCATTTTAATTGTACATCATTATGAATGTTTGTGCTATCCGCCTCCAAAAAAAAATTTTAGGACCCACCAGTTCTAAAATCCTGGGTCCGCCACTGTCCAGAGTGGTAGTTCTTCAAAACCCTAAAACCATGTAGTGGCCCCACTGCCACAAGTTGAAGATCCACACGATTGGAGCAACATTCATTGAATTATAGAAGATGGAACCCCCCCCCCCCCCACCCCGACAAGCCCCAAATGGTAAACTCACATGAGACAAAGTATCTTAAATAGAATACCATAGGGGCGTAGGTTCAGGGTCACATCTATTACTCAAAGAGGTGAATAGGGTCCCAAATAATGAGAGATGTAAAAAGCAGGTTTGATTACTCCTCAGTCCTCCCTTTATATTAGTATTAGGAAAATGTATAGAAATTGTTCCATACATTTTGATGCATAGGTCAGTTTCATCATTTACGAGCATTCACTCGCTCATATTTATTAGTTACTCGATAAAATTTACGATGCATCAAATTACTCAGCGATTATGATTTTTTGAAGGGTTTTGATACTTGTACTGCACGGTGCACAGTACCCTCTAATAGGGAGTGGGGCCCGCGATTATTTTAATCGCGAGCCCCACCCTCTATTGTGAGTGTGCTGTGCACCGTGCAGTAACTGTAGCACAACCTTTTTTTGAAACCCTAAAACTATGTAGTCCCAATACCACCACTGGAAGATCATCACAATTTGAGCAACACTGATTAGACACCACCCCCACCCCACTTCCCAAAATTAAAAAATTCCCATGCATTTGGTCTATTCAATGTGTTTTGGAAGTGTCCTTAGTGGTGGTATAATCGAGAATGAAATCATCAGATTCCTCATTAGACGGCCATGGTAGGGTCTCCTTGTTTGTCATTTTGTTGACAGTATCAATGCCAACAACACTTCAAGGTATCAAACTCATGAGAAAAAATTCGTTGGCGATTGTCAGACCAAAGTTTTTCTCCAAACTTATAATTATTAATTAATTGTTTATTGCACCAATTAATATAATTAATTATTTAACATATGTAAGTCCACTTAATTAGATTTCACAAAATCATTCTATAAGATGATGATTATTGTAATTGCTTTCACTAAGGTCCGGTTAATTTGGTGACGAGTGTTAAAAAAAAATGTTGTTTATTTTAAAGTATTATGGTAACTTTTTATTTGCGGAATTCACTAATATTCTTCTTTCCATTGCTCTTTGTAAATTATTTTAAATTTATCAAACGGAAGCTAAATATAAGTTGATATAGCTAAAACGAAAAGAAAATTAAAATTTTCTCCGTTATATTGTTTAATCTTGTCCAATACTATATCTTAAAAAGGAGCTTATTCAAAATTAGGCTTATTTAGTCCCTGTTTATTTGGAAAAAATGATATTTTGAATAGTGATTTTTTGGAGAAGGGTCATGCTTCATGTACATGGCCAAGGAGACAAGTGTCTTGGGAGAATGTGCAGTTAAAAAGTTGGAAAAATTTTTGAGTTCACGTACAAAATATTTTATTATGTGAATTTATGTTTGAAAATGAGTATGATAATTAAAGAGTTTTGTTTTAAATGAAGAAAATTGTATTCAAAATAGGAAATAAAGTATGAGGCATAATTGGCCCACAATATTGTTGAATGAAATTAAAATAAAAATTTTAAAATTTTAGCCCTTGTTTGATGGGAATTAAAATATGATTTTTAGTATATTTTGATTATAAAAAATAATGAAATATGTGGTTTAAAAGTTGTTGGTCCAATAAAATGTGTAGTCAAAATTAATTGTTGACTTTGATTTAAATTAAAAGTTAAATTTGAGCTCTTGTTTGATCCCCGTTATTTCTAAAATACATTTTTCTTTCTTTTCTTTTCTTTTCAATCGAACGTTCTCAAATAAAATAATATTACACGTAAACTCAAATTTTTTCTCTATTTTTAACCACACATTTTCTATTAATCTAAATAATTAAAAATGAGATTCAAACATGCGCTTAATTTATATCAAACCGAGGCTCAAATTGGTGACATAGTCCACCAAGGACCCGACAATCCCTCATAATTAGAAATTTAAAAAAATAAATTACAAAGAAAAGTTAATGGCTTTAGCTTATAAGTATCACACATCCTCTCTTTTTCTTTTCTACTTTGATTTTTTTTTTTTTTTTTTTTTAAATATGTAACCCCATATATATGTCGACACAAATTTCTTTTTTAATTTTTAATTCAGTATGAATTGAAATTCCGATTTTAATGGTTTGCCTAATTAATAATAAAAGTAAAAACAGATTTTCATAGTCCCATAGCTCATATAGTTATATATATATATATATATATATATATATATATATATATATCTAACGGAATTAACGTGCGTTGCACGTTGGTTAGTGTTAAGAATAAGTACATATAAATTTGGTTAATGTTATTTTTAAAAGTGTTGCGCATTTGTAAAATATACTCATCTCTACAGTACAGAATTTATAAAATATTTTTTAAACATCAAATAAGTCTAAATTTTCCAGATTGGTTTGAACAAGTCATTCTTTGAATATATTAACTAAAGCAACCATTGTACCAAAAATGTTCTAATATTGAAACACCAAAAATTCTGCTGGCTTGATTTTTCAATAAGAAAGAAGGAAATCCTTACATAGGCTGCAAATAATTCAGTTGGGTTGAAACGTTAGCAACATTTAGAGTAATGATAAGAAGCTATTTTCAAATCTCCTTTCTTCACAATCAGAAGCTGTACAATCTACACAATGGAGATAGGTGGACATAATCTACACAATGGAGACAGGTGGACATAAACATCAAGAAATTACCTAAAGAATCACAAAAAATAACTACAAGAAGAAGAAATTACAATAAATTGCATAAAGTAAGTAGGAAAAAAAAACCATAGACCTATTCCAAAAGTGTTACAGATAAACTCTGCAGATGCATAATCAGATGTGATAAAATCCAATCCAACAACTGCAGATGCGAGAACGAAAAAAAAATGACCATTTGATTCGACCATTTGACCCTTGATGTTTTAACCTTTTTCGGGTCAATGATCTGATCGATTTTTAAAACATTGGGAACTACTAATGTCATGTGATCCATTTATTTGGTGAATCTCTTTCTCTTACCTGGATGAAGATCAAGTAAAACTCAAATCAACTTGATTTTTAAAAAAAAAAATTAAAATTAAAAAAAATTCATTTTCTCAACTACGGGAGAAAGATGGCTACAAGTACAAATGGACCAACCTACTTTAAAGAAAACCGATCAAGCGAATTTTACAAGTTGAATTGATAACTTGCTATGTCTAGCATAAAAACAAAATTAAAGAATACGACATGTTAACCACAAAAATCTGCGTATTGTTTACAAATAAAAACTTCATTGTTTTTTTTTTTTTTTAGTAAATGTTTATTTCAAAATTGTAAGTGATTATTGTACACTTATCTGTACCGTTAAATTAGATTATTTGTTTTTAATTTTAATGAATTATGACTTAATTTTGTACAATTTTTATTTGTTAAGTAAAACTTGATACAACGGATGACAGGAATGAAACTAATCAAGCAAAAAAAATAGAGAAATCAAAAGTTTGGAGATTAAAATGAAAACTTTCAAAAGTTGATTCGGGCCGTTTATTGACGATTGGATGATGCTTGAGTTAATTGGGTGCAAAATAAAGACCAGGGACTAAAAAGGAACAAAAATGACCGAATTATACATTCGAAGAAAGTCCAGGGACCAATTACAAAATTGACCCCAAATATTCTACCATGCACATGCAAGCATGTGCGCAAGAGGTTTAATTTTCAAACTCAAGCCCAAAGTGGCCTCATGTTGCGTGCACAGTGGGGAGAGCTACCATGTTTTGCCTAACGAGTTTGTTTCCTTTTTGTAGCAGAACCCTACTATCGGCCCAAGGCCAAAAACAGGGGATCAAGTGACGTCTCCCTATTGAAAGGGGGGGGGGGGGCTGTCGGGTGGCTCTGGACTTTAAGGGTTTTTCTTTTTCGAGTTTAACTATTTATGGTATGAAATGCTATCCTCTATTTAACCTAATTGAGGCTGCAGGACAAGAGACACCACATTAGAGTGCAAGGAAGAGGTCTAGCATGAGAATCAAAAGCAATTTACACAAGAAATTAAAGATTTAAGAGAAATTGATTGTTCAAGATTCTTCAATTGTTCTTTTTCCACAGTATTGTCTTTTCAATTTTTTTTTGTGTAATTTACATAAGGATATGCTAGGCTAAATTTTTTCTTATATTGGATAAAGATCAACCTTTTGTTTATTTAATTTTAGCCCTTGTTTGACAACAATACTTTTAAAACTCTTTTTTTCTATATGTTCATTTTCAACCACACATTCATATAATAAAATATTTTACACGTAAATTAAAAAAAAAATATTATTACTTTTTAGTTTTTACCACACATTCTTCTAAAAATTACTATTCAAAACTCTCATTTTCAAAAGTATGATTGTCGGGGCTTAATTCAAAGACAAGTAGTTTAGTAATTCTTGTGTTTCTTGATTAATGTTGCATTCCCGTTACATTATTTAATTACTTGGCCACCAACTAAATAATTAGTTTTTTTGTTGTAGTGCTGAGAGCCTCGCAATAGATTTAGAACATTACAAAATTAATGCAGAGACGATTAATGTTAGGAATAACATGTATGCATGTGCAATCTCTTTGATAATAATGTGTTTGAATGTGTTCTACTCATATTAGTTCGGACTAGGAATAAGATCGAATAGTGTTTACAATAAACTTAATTTATCTTGAAAAAAAATCAAATATAATCGAATTATTGATTGTCAAGATTGCATGAATAAAAAACTAGATTACGTACATAGTTGAGAATTGCATTAAATAACCATGGGCGAATTCAGAGTCCAATACACTCATTCTTTAGCTTGATAGAAATCAACGCATTTACATATTTCATAGAATAACTTAATAATTACAAGTCACAAATCTCTTTTGTTACATACTTTGAATCTGATAAAACACTTGTACACTTTAATTGAAATTTATTTCCCGTAGCACTATCACTTGTAACTCATCACGTATTACTTGTCAACAATCCAGTAAACTTGCAAGAATTATTACAACGATTATTGATTAAAGTAAAGTAGCGAGTCTGTAAAATTTAAATGGATTATTTTTCTTTTTTCTTTTAAAAGGGGGGAAAAACTTTAAACTATTCAGTTTGATTGCAAATGACTTTTTAAAAACTTTTGTAATTTAAACCATTTCGTTGACAAGTCCATGTGGATACAAACCAAAATTTTCAAAATTATGGTGTCAATTCAGTTAAAGTAGTTGACAATTTTCTATTAGACTGAGATTTGTGCAGCCTACCACACTATTTAAGATCAAATGGTCCAAGACTTTACTTTTTCTTTTTCTGCTCATTGAACAATATAAAATATCTTGATATTTTGAGAACATGTTCGAGTCAAATGACGTTGATTCAAAACACTTCTCACTACACTATTAGAAAATCTAAGGACTCTTTATCATACGAGTATTAGAAAACCTAAGGACTCTATCATATGAATATGTAAAATACAAAATTTCGAGTTCTCGAACTCAGAAAAGAATTCAATTAATTCGGAAGAACTAACTAATTAGCTGTTTGATGTGAATATTATGTGGACGGTTCTTGATCGATATAGAAATAGTGTCTATCTATGCTACTCAAAGCAAACATCCAATTTGTATGTCACTGATCAATCGAAGGTAGTTGATCGCCTACTCAATAAATGCAATAATTTGTTTAATAAATAAATAAATAATAGATATCTAATAACATGCAAAATGTTTACCAATTACAATATAGTCCTACCACTTCTCGATATACATCCCAACAATTCTCCCACTTACCCTAAAACATATGTGGCATGTCATGCATTTCCGTACTTTTCAGCTTTCGTGTGATCCTCGAAAATCTTACCTGGTGAGTCAGCTAGGTTTTGTGTAAAAGCAATCTTGCACATCGTCACACCCTACAATGGAAAATCTCTCCTAAGAGATATTCATCCCCAAAATAGACAATCTCTTTTAATTCTTTTAAATTAACTATCTCTCCACTATTATTACAATATGATCAGGAGCTAAGCTGATGCGGGTATCATCTCTAAATAGTAAATCCACCAGGAATTTCTTGATTGAGATTGCCTCCTAGACTGCTTCACAAATTGCTACGTATTCAACCTCTATGATAGAATCAACAATACATGATTAATTGGTGTTCCTCCATATCACGGCTCCACCGTCGAGTGCAAAAATTGATCTCAATGTTGACTTCCTAGAGTCTATGTCTGACTGAAAATCTGAGTCAATATAAAAGGACCAAATGAAAGAATCTAAAAGTTCAGGGACTTAGACTACAAATTCACATGAATTGACATGTCCGTTAGTGCGTGAAAGTTTAGCTTCTATTTCCCGTGCATGAACGCCCCAGGCCGTAACAGATCGTATTTTACATATATGCAGATTCAAATTTCAAAGGCTTACAATTACGATGAATTAATTTCTTAATTATGGCAAACGATGTAGCCTAGTTTAAACCTTTGATTTTATTAATGAAGTTTTTATTTTTATTTGACATTGGTGTATCGTTTTTTTATCCTATTGATCTTTATGTATTTGATTACCTGGTAGTAATTGATTAATTTTGAATGGTAATTGATAGCGTTTTTGTTGAAATATTGGGTCAAAAGCTTTAACATTAAAGCTCAAATATGTATGATCATCGAGGAGGAGGAGCAGGACATGTTCTGTCCAGATTTTAGAACAAAAAACAGGAACATAAACATATATATATTCTGATTTTCTGGTGAGAAAATCAATTGAAGGGAAGGACTTTTAGGATTACATTTTTAATATATTTCCTTCATAATTTTCGAGTTATACAATGGCCATGTATATAGACCAATCTACAAGACATTATAGCATACCTCAACTTGTAGTAGGTCTTACTAGAGAATACATTTGCTAATACAATACCATACTTTGTTTATCTTTTACATCACAAAATCAGTTGGACTTAAACTAAAATACATAACTAAACTAGAAACCACAAATACATTGGTTTAAGTGACAACTAAAATATCACAATTCCAACACTCTCCCATGACATTTTAGTTGGAATCATCAAAACATTCTTTTAAACCATTTTTTGTTGGTGGCAACAAGCTTGAAGTTCCTTTGTTTTTCATTTGATTCAAGATTTCTTGGTTGTAACTCTCTTTCGTAGTTGATCAACTCTTTTAGCCTTTAATCAACCTTACACAAAGAACTTTTATTTTTGCATCTTTTCTCAGATTTCATGTTGAAGCTGGCTGCTGGTTCATATCAGATTTTCATCCCATCCCAGATTCACTCCTTTTGGCTGAGCTTACTAGGTTTCAAGTTTACTGGCTTCTACGAGATTCACTCCTTCTTCGCTAACTGGATTCACTCATTTTTCTGACCATTTACAACACTTAAAAAGACAGCACTTTCATTTTCTTTGCAGTCATTTTCATTACCAACTGAGATCAGATTTCCCCAGGGCAGTTGCTGGTTTTTGGCTTGGCTGAGCTTAATGGCTTTTACCAAATTCACTCTCCTTTTCAGCCATTTCCAACACTTATAAAGACAGCATTTCTGCTACCTTTTTCTGGCCTTTTTACAGCTCATTCATCAGCATTTTTCTTCCATTTTTTAGCACCAGATTTCTCAAAATTTTCAGCATTTTTGCAGCAATGTATTTTATCCAATATCTTATGTTTTGAGGTGGTCCTGCTGTATCAGAATCAGCATAGATCATATCTATGTTAGACGAAAGCTTAGACGGTGAGTCTAGAAGATAACCATATATGTCAAGAGCTCTTTTCAGATCTGAATAGCTAGGTAACCAGTCAATTTTGATGTCTGATGAATTGGCCTCAATTTCAGGTGAGAGAATGGAGCACCAAAAACTCACAGGCAGCTTTCCTCAATCGTTCCTTTGATGAATATAACATCAAATTAAATATCCAAGTTGAGATGGATTTTTCAACTCGACCTTGTGTAAAGATCAGCTTCAAGAGAGCCAGCCAGCCATCCACCAACAACCCTTCAAGAAAATTTTCTCCTTTCTCAATAGTAAGTTCAACCAATGAATTGAGCTGGTTGTTCATGATAGACTGCAAACTATAACAACTTCTTGGCTCTGGATATTCCAAAGCTGGAAATATTTTCTGATCTCCAAAGACTTGAATGCCCCACAAGGGCATTTCATTGTCGTCGTTTATTTGATCCATCTCTTTTTGGCATTTATCAACACATTTCGACAATTCTTTTTTTCTCTAGCATCCTCATCCTCCTCTGAGTCAGAAGTAATTTTGATTTTTTTTTGTTTGTTTGGATTTCTCTCATTGATCCTCTTTTGCTCCTTCTCGTGATCCTCCAAGAGATCATCCAAACCAATAACTTTCTTCTTTTTCTTGGGGACAGAAGGAGAAATATGAATGGGCTCTTCAAATTTGAAATCCAGTGGATCGTATGAATCAATCATCTCTTTAACCCTCTGAACACACGCGCATACCATATATGTGACTTACCGAATTTGAATGCACATACCAGATTTGGCTTTAATTGAAGATGCCGGATATGAGGTGCACATACCATATATCAACAACTTTGCAAAACTTACCGGATATGGGGTTTTAAAACTTACCATATAAGGAGTTTTAAAACATACCGTATATGATAGCTTCTTACCGAATTTTGGGCTTCTTTTTCAGCGATTTTACAGCTTCTTTGTGGCCCTTTTTTTCTTCATTTTCTGGCACTTTTCAGGTCTCTTAAGAACATTGAAGCTCGATACCATGTTGAAATATTGGGTTGAAAGCTTTAACATTAAAGCTCAAATATGTATGATTATGGAGGAGGAGGAGCACGACATGTTCTGTCCAGATTTTAGAACAAAAAAGGAACATAAACATATATATATATTTAGATTTTCTGGTGAGAAAACCAGTTGAAGGGAAGGACTTTTAGGACTACATTTTTAATATATTTCCTTCATAATTTTCGAGTTATACAATGGTCATATATGTAGACCAATCTACAAGACATTAAACAAGATATTTTACCAACTATTCTATACCATACCTCAACTTGCAGTAGGCCATTCTAGACAATACATTTGCTAGTACAATACCGTACTTTGTCTATCTTTTACATCACAAAATCAATTGGACTTAAACTAAAATACATAACTAAACTAAAAATCACAAATACATTGGTTTAAGTGATAACTAAAATGTCACAATTTCAACAGTTTTGCGCACTTATTTAGACCATAAAATATGAATAATTACTTGTAATTATGTTGAAGTATTGCTTAATTCTATATAAATTGTGTTTGCAGGATAATGTCGATGAAAATAACGAAAAGTATGTGAAAATGAGCAAAAAATGACCAAAACGGAAGAAAGATAAAGTACATGGACTAGGATGCAATTATTCAAAAGTTGACCCGAAATCCAAATCAAGAATGAAAACGTATTAAGTACAAGATTGGTGAAATCAGAGGATACTAGAAGGAAAAGAATGAAGAAAAGAGGTCAAAATGAGGAAGAACGAAATTCAAGGACCGAATTGAGAGAAAATTGAAGTTTTATGTACCATGCGGCCGCATGGTACAAACTTCCATGCGGCCGCATGGTGGTAACCCAAACATAAATTGGCAAAAAGAAGTTAACCATGCGGTCGTATGGTATAAAATTTCGACGAATTTTCTGGTTTCCTTTTACGACCCAATATCTTATGGAAACATATTACAGCCTCCTTTAAAACCTTAAAGATGTTCAGAATGGGGGACTATGCAATTTGAAGAGGAAAATGTGATTTTGGGAGCAAAAATACAAGAAACTCTATGAAAAATCATCACGCACTTCAAGAAATTAATTAAATATTAACTCGGGTGATGACGTTTCTTCAACTAATCTTTTGCATGTTGGCTAGTTTTTCTTATACTAGGAGATCGATGAACCATGTAACGTGATATTTTAATTTTTAATTTTATATTTTTGACATTATAAACACTTTTTTTGGATATTGAATAATTTATACGTATTTCTTCCATATAATTATTGTACACGTTAATTATATGAATGTGGTGACCTGTTTTATGCATTCGAAAGAAGGGAAATAAGTTTGACGTAGTATAAATTGTCATAGGGTCTGATAGGGATAAAAATATACCGCTATGCCTTGTGTGAATTTTTAAATGTTCATAAAAGATCACGCATTCTTTTATGTTGGTATTCGTCGTAGAAATATAGTCGGATCGCATGATAAGATAGGTTTAGCATTATTTGAGAGAGGCTGTTAAATTTAATATGAACATTGATTCTTCAATATACAATCGTGTTGTCAAATTGTAAAACTAAGATTGAAATGGATTATTAAATGGGGATTCGTGATCCTAGTGCGTTTTTCTATTGTTAATTAATCAATTTGCATTCAAATTTCATATTGCATTTTAGTATAATTCGCATATGATTTAGCCAATTCATTCATAGTAGCATTCATAATCTAGTTCGGTCATAATTTAGTAGAAAACACTCAAAAACATATCTAGTTTCGATTAAAGTCGAGATAATTATTATTAAGCTACTCAATCTCTGTGAGATCGACAATCCGGGCGTTAAAAGTCCACTTTATTACTTGTAACGAACCGTACATTTGCGGTGATTTTAAATCGAACGTATTTTCGTGAATAATAATTAGCCAAAAAGTGAATTATTTATTTAAACCAAATAGAAAAATCAATACTTTGCTAGAAGATAGAGATATAATTTTATGATTTACAAGATCGTTAAATTGATTTCTGGTAATTTATCATTTAATTAGACCAAAATATTCACTCAGAGATACAGTGCATTAACTAGAATAAGTAGAATTCATTTTTCTTGAGAGAGGTTTCAATTAATTTTGAGAAATTCAACAGGACACACATGTAAATTAATATTATTGCTTTCTTTAACTTCTATTTGGTTCAACTTATTTGAAAATTATTATTTTTTCCTCAAATTCATTTCAATTACATGTTCTTTCAAAAAAATAATTTTGCACATAAATCCATTTTTTTCTCTTTTTTTTTATCACACATTTTTTAAAAATCATTTTTTCACTTCAATTATTCTCTCCAAAAATCAATAGGGGAAATCTATGATGAAATTGTTGGTCCTATATTACTTTTTATTATCGAATTAATAATTCTTAAAAGCTCGGATTTTCAATCTTGCAACTCAATTAAGACCCTGTTTGATTGACACATTTGCCATGAAAAATGTCACATCCGAGAAAAATATTTTTTATTTTGGCCGTTTGATTGCAACGTGAAATTGAAAAATATTTTTCAAGGTATAACCACTTTAAGCGTGTTTTCAAAAAATTTCATGGAAAATATTTTCCTATGGTTTATGTGATTTTTTATTTTCTAACTTACATGAAAAATATTTGTCTTTCCACCTTTGCTGTCAAACGAATCCTTAATTGCTTTCTTAGTTTAGAATTAATACAATAATTGTGTTTGTCAAAAAGGAATTTGGTTTATTAAAATCAATATTTGTGTAGAATAGTCCTTGTGGGCAGGGGCAGAGGGAAGCCCAGACCTAATAGTTTTTTTTTTCTATGTATTAGTTTTGTACACATTTGTTTTAGGACACACTACACCAAAAATCACCTTTTGCAGCGGCCAAAAAACGCTGCGGTAGATCTTTTGCAGCGTTTTATCGTGTGTTGCGGAGGTCGGTGTTGCCATTGAGGAAAGACTTTTTGCAGCGTTTATTCACCGTTGCGAAAAGTTTTTTTGCAGCGCTTATTAAACGTTGCGGTAGACCCTTTTGCAGCGTTTTTTGAACGTTGCGGTAGACCCTTTTGCAGCGTTTTTTGAACGTTGCGGTAGACCCTTTTGCAGCGTTTATTAAACGTTGCGATTGACCCTTTTGCAGCGTTTTTTGAACGTTGCGGTAGACCATTTTGCAGCGTTTTTAAAACGTTGCTATAGACTCATTTGCAGCATTTTTTCAACGTTACGATAGACCCTTTTGTAGCATTTTTTCAATGTTGCCGTTTACCTTTTGCAACGTTTTTTTGACCGTTACGAAAAGTTGATTTTTTTATTTTTATTTTTTTGTGTTAGTCACCAACAAAATTGAAAATGAAACATTATGAACAAATTTGAAATTGCATAAAAATTGATAATTTTATTATAAATTTTTGAATCAATACACTTGAACTCTAGAATGTGATGCAACACAACTTTATTGAAAATGAATTGGGATTAAAAAGTTTCTGTTGCATCCTCTATAAAACTTGAAACTACAATAAACTATCCAAACTACAAATTGCACAGAAGCAATGACACATAAACAAGATCGCCATGTTGATTACTTTCAGGATCTGCTCCACCACTTCTAGGAACATGTGTACCGAAACGACTACGTATCTTCCTTCACATCATTCCTAGAAACACTTTCAGGATGTTGATAGCACAGAATAGCATCACCACGTGCTCTAATCCCACTCCAAACCCATCATGAGGTGGTGCATCGTACCTTCAGCAAGCCAAACACATTCAGATTTCACAGCATTACTGATTGAAATGTTTTTAAAACTTGTAAACGAACCTTGCCAAGCATATGCTGAGGAACTCACACAAACAGGAATTATGATTGTAAAATAAAACTGTGAGTCAGCAAGAAAACAAATTAACATGAGATCGTAAGTCAAACAGAAATTTATTTCCCAGGTAAACAAGTGATAGTCATGTTTACATTGATGGAGCAGGCTGCAAGGACACATGATATATCTATTGAAACAATAGAACTATTGAACAGTTCTTAACAAAAGACCGTACTTGTGGCTTAATCCATTTAAAAACCTGATTGTGCAGTTGAAGGGCACGACACATTAACAGATGGCAAAACAAAGTAACCATGAGCATAGAATATTTAAGACAAACAGCTTGTACTAAAGTTTCTCTCTTTTCACACCCTTCCCTATTAGAAACTATATATCCAACCTTCTTTTAAGGCTCGATCTTGCGAAAAAATTGGACATTGAGAGAGAATAAATCACCAAAAGACAGGTTTACTCAAACATACATGCCCTCTTGCTCCCATATATCAACAAGAAACTCTCTCATTTCCTGTTGCCATTTAAAGGTCATGAGGGTCTATTCAACATAAATGCAACAAAAGAAATATATGAAAAGAAGCTAGAAATAGCATAATCGACTCACTGAGAGAGGAATAGGTTGAGGGAAACGCTTGCTAGTGCCTAGTAAGCTTTCATAACTTGCATTCCAACTGCAATAAAAGTACTAGTTAGTCAATGAAAGGTAAAGAACTGTGATGTTGAAGCACAAAATAATCCACAAAATGATATATGTTCAAGGTCGCTTTGAATTTAATCAGAAGTTAAACATGTTTAAACAGAGCTGGGTAAAAGATCTTATTAAACGCAGTAGCGGTCGTTGAACTAGAGCAATTACATATTGGTCAGAAAACTTTAATTTATTTCAAGTTGATTGCTAAACTTAAACTTGGTTTCAAGATATAAAAACATGCTTGTAAACTAGGTAGAAATTCATTGGCGTCATATATTTGCCTCTGCAAACCTTACAACAAAAAGACATCACACTAAGCCCATCCCCACGTTTGATAATTACAAATGAGAATCATGATTTGATATCCTTCTAATAAATAATACTAATAAATATATAATTAGAACTTCCATCCCCTTTAACCTCTAAAAAATCTCTTAAGACACCAGACAAAAATGCAAAAATAAACATTTACATAAAACACGTCAAATCTGTAAAAATAGCAGAATTAACGAGTAGTTTAGATAATATATCCATATGTTAATAACGTACCAGCATGAATAGCGATGTTTCCATCATAATTTAAAAAAGAAGCGTATTTTAAATGAGGCAAGTCCTCAAACTGTACATTTTCGCCATTAAACTGCAAGTCCCACTGGATTTTGGACCTGGGTATTTCACCGACAACATTTAGGGTTCTAAAGGCAAGCAGAAAACTATAAATCGTGTGCAAAATCAACAACTAAATCCTGATGAACCTAAAGTAGAGGCGGACACAATTACCTTCCAAGTTTGATAGCGTGAGATGTAAAATTGAAACGGGAAATGATTGAGGTCTGAAGATTTCGACTGAGTTCTAAAGATTTCGACGAAGGAAGACGGCTTCTGATTTCGACAGTGCTCTAAACGAAGGAGACGGCGAGCTAGGGTTCTGGAGAATGACAAATGAAAAGGAAAATTTCCAACGTATGTTTGTAACATCAGATGTCGGGTCGCGGGTCGGGTTATCCCAGTCCACAATTAAAAAAATTGGCCCAACCCAATTCACCTTACCTCCTTACTTTTTGCAACGTTTAATAAACGTTGCGAAAATGATGTTTTGCAGCGTTTATTAAACGTTGCAAAGGATCAACCTTTCGCAACGTTTATCGAACGTTGCAAAAAGTTTGATTTTTTGCAGTGTTTATTAAACGTTGCAAAAGATCAACCTTTCGCAACGTTTAATAAAACGTTGCAAAAGGGGTTTATTTTGCAACGTTTAATAAACGTTGCGAAAGGTTGATCTTTTGCAACGTTTAATAAACACTGCAAAAAATCAAACTTTTCGCAACGTTCGATAAATGTTGCGAAATGCATTTTTTGCAACATTTATTTATAAAACGTTGCTAAAGCTCAATTTTGTTAACCAATGACAACATTCACTTATTAAAATGTTGCAATAGACCCCTTTTGCAACACTTAACTAACGAATGTTGCCGTTTATGTGTTGCAAAAAGCTTTTTTTTCTTGTAGTGACAATGTTAGATGTACTCACACTTTTGTACAAATTTTCTTATTTACTACTCACAATAGGGGGTGAGGACCATATTGTCAGATTATTTTATTCACGCGAACCCACATGCCATGTGAGTATGAGTAAAAGATTTTATACAAAATGTGAGTACATATATCTTTATCCTTTGTTTTTATTCCCATGGCTCCACACCTTATTGTGGGACAATAATTCGACTTGTTAAGTCTATTTTACTACTTTTTTTTAAGATAATGTGTGCCTAAAATTTTGATAACATTTGCCCTATTATTAATTGGTTTAAGATTTAAATTCTTTTCATAAGAAACTCATATATTTTAAAAGTTCCGTATGAAAATAATTTAGCCCTTGTTTGTGCCCCATTAAAATCAAATTTTGGAAAAAATATATTTTGAAATAGTGAATTTTTAAAAAATGTGTGGTTAAAATGAAAGAAAATTTTGGATTTACTTGTAATATTATTTTATTGAAGTATGTGTGGTTGAAAAGAATAGATAAAAATACATTAAAATTTTAATGGAGGCCAAACAGGGGCTTAGGAGGTTTTCTTTTTTGCACTACAACAAAACTGTGATTCCACAACAAGATTTTTTGAGACATACAAAAAGTTGTCGCAATAAGTGACTTAACGCGACACATTTTTAAAGTTTGCCGCGAAGATTGTAATGTAAAAAAAAGTTTCAAAAAATATAAAGCGACAGAAAAAGTTGTCGTGAAATGTGAGAAGTTGCGACAAATAATAAAGAATGTCACCAAAAATATGAGGCAAAGCGTCAAAATATTTTTGGTGGGAAATTTATGGCGACAAACCTTTTTTTCTTGCAACAAAATGCTTGTGACGCAATAGGGTCTACTTTTTTGCGATAAAAAATATTTGTTGCTAAAAATTCTATAGTTGGATTAAAAAAAGGCTACAAGAAAATATTTTTTTTCAACGGACAAAAAATGTTGCAGTAGGCTTTCTTACAACTCTCACCCCTATATTGTAGGCTCTAATGTTATTGTAGAGTAAAAGGATACGGCAACGTATAATGCACGTTGCAAAAGCCCTCAAATGTACGTTGTTATAAAGTTTTTACGACATACCTCGCTCGTTTCTTTTATTATATTTTGTAACACTTTTTGCTTGTTGTCTTAACTTTTGTTTGCAACACTATTTTTTTGTAACAAATGTTTTTTTTTTCAATCTGGCTAAATTGAACGTGTAATAAATTTTAGAAAAAACTAATTATTTTTTATCAAGAGGAAATTTTTTTATAATAAAAGCTTTATAAAATTTCTAGATAAAAATTATTTCCAAAAAAATTTTAAAAACAAAAAGATTAAACTTTCAATCACATCATAACTTACAAAAAATGTACTATTAGGTCAAACCAATCTGTAAACAAAAATAGATGTCTCAACACTTGAAGCAAATAAATAAACAAATCATAATTCATATATTATGAGTAGGTGGTGGCATGCTGAACATTGTCGCTGATTCAAATTGTTGTGGAGACATGCTAACTTGACTCGATACGAATTTATGCATTAGTGTCTCAAATTGAGAAAGCCTGGAATGCATATTCAATAATTCTTGCTCCTGCTTTTGTATTTTCTCTCGAATGGCTGTTGATTCAGTATCAACCGACGTCAAATGAACAGAGTGGCTTGTGGCATGTTTTGGACCATGTCCAAGTCCTCGAATGTAACATTTAGATTTTCCCAAAACCTCATGCATAATTCAAGTTCAGTAGGGGCCTCAGATCCCTCTGGAACATATTGCTCTTTAATTTGAAGCATCCTCTCATATATATAAGTAAAGAGAAAGAATAGAGAATATATGTTAATAACAGAATATATAAAAAATGCCAATGAAGATGAATAAATTGTTAATATACTTACATATCTTGTTCGTGCTTCATCCTTTACCTATCATTTTTTCTCACTGTAATGAGTTTCATAATAAATGTCTATTTCTCCTTGTGCATTGTCTTTAGTAATTGATCTCTGTTTGAAATAATATATATCATGTTATATAAATATATTTTTCTTTATAAATTCAAAAGAAAAGATTACATTTTCTTCAAGACGTGCTACAAATGATTTTGATTCGCTACGATGATTGTATTTGATGCAGTTGTTGCTTGCTAAATTACGTGTAGATAGTGCCTGCAATTAATTTATATATAAATATAATTAACTCCGTATTATAATTTATTATTTTTAATTATATTAATTATTTTAAGATAACATCTAAATTATGTTATTCTCAATATTTTTAATAAAAGTTACCTAAAACTCTGGGGTAGACCAATATTGGCACAACCAGTCCCAATCAACTTGCTTATGTCAGTTGGGCAGTTCTTTATTGCATCATCCAATGTTTTTCCATTGAAATATTTTTCTTTGAGTCTATATCTATAATCACGATATTTTCTTGCTAAATATCGTTCACACATTTATGGACATGCTCAACTGTCAAATCAAGATTGAATTTTGCCTACCAAAAAACAAAATGTTTATATACATAAATATATTATTTATAAAAATATGGGAAACTAATAACTATTCAACAAAATGTTGTAAAATGTGAATTTGTTTATGACTTACCAAAACTCGATCATATAATTTATTTTTCTCTTCACTGGGTATGTCGATCCACCGTTTGTAATAGAGTGGAGCGAAGGATCGAACGACATAGCCACACTCACTAGCCAAACGTGCTTGCTAATTTCCAATAGATCTTCCCAAATTTTTAGAAATCTCCAATGATATTTTTCCAGCTGCATTGACGATATCATCAGTGCCCTTGCCTCTTGTAGGACCATGTCCCTTCCTCTTCAAAGAATGAGAATCTATGAAATAAATTACTCAAAGGATCAGAATATATAAGCAAAAATTGAGATTCTATCAATTGAATGTATACATTATGATGATTTTATAACATAAACTTAAAGATAAATTATTACCGTTGGCAATGAGAATGGTCTCATGTGCCAATGTTGTTGCTTGAGATGAATTAAGTTGAGACTGAGATACTGAGGCTGGAACCTGAAGAGGTTGAGGTAATGGAGTAAGAACTTGAACATTGCTAGTCTGAGACAATGAGGAAGAGATAGTAGCTTGAGGAATAGTCTGGGATAATGGACCCTTGCATGTTCCCTTTGATGAGGAAACTTCTGAAGGTGGCCCATAGGGCGTAGTAAAAACTTTATTTTTCTTCTCAATTCTTGTTCGAGAAGCCATTATCTACCAAGAAAAAACTTAATTCACCACAATTACAGACACCAAAACTAAGAAAGCTCCACAAGAGGACCCTCAGTCCTATTGTGGTGTGACTTGTAGAAGCCTGAGACTAATGTTTACACTAGATAATAAAATGCATCTGGTTATTTTTCGGTTGCATTGGAAGATTTACATAGTTCAAGAAGAAATGGTAATCAAGCAACAGAAAATTTATTGAGAAATGGAAGAGCCAAGTGCATGTACATGTACTTTCTAGATGTAATGACCATTGGCTGATTTCACAGGGACAAGCAGCCAAGCAGGCCATAGCATCTTCCATGTCTTGACATGTTCTTGACTTTCTCAAAAAATGGATTTTATAGATCACTGAACGAGGTGAAATTATAACAATAACCTTTTTATTTCTGAATTTGAACTCCAGGACTGTAAACAACAAAATGCACAGGTTTTTCTATTTTGAAGAGAAATTGTTATCTGCCCCTTTTAATATGTATATTACTCAATATGACTCATGTGGTTGTATCAGTGATAGAAGAATCGAACTTTACAGATGTATTCAAATATGTATCAGCAATTTTAACACAGTTTTCAGATTTTATAAGCACATCTTCATATTTAAAAAATTCTTAAGTAAAGAATCTTTTTATCTAAAAGGGGAAAAAAAACAAAAATACAAAAAAAAACTGTGATGAATTCATTGTTTAGGCAAAATCATTTGTTTTTCTTGTAAATTAAATTATGTGAGCACCAAAAGATTTGTACAATTTCCACAAAAAGCAAACACCACGAATTGCTATAAAACGTGAGATGGAAAAAAAGGGATATGAACGTACCTAGATCGTGAATAAGTATATCAACAAAAAAGAACAGTAATAGATTATCATCTTACTTCTATCAATGTGAATCGCAAATGGTACATGGATGATTCCTATATACTTGGCATTCAAGCATAACAAGTATTTTATATGAATGATCTAGTGTTGGGTCCACAATGGAAGGTAGTGGAAAATGTACAACATAGAGGTATATGAGACGTTCCTTAAAAAAAATAAGATGGGGATAGTGAGCAAGTAATATTTCAGGAAAATGAATCATCAGATATTATCTTGCCAATAAACAGGAAGATCTTGACACTCAAGTATGCCATAGAGGCGATGTTGATCCAGATATTATTGAAAATGAAGCACTGCAAATAGATGTGGAATAAATAAATAAAAATATGAATGATGTTATATATGATACTTCGGAAGAGGGAGATGATACATTGAATGAATATTACAATGAATATGAGAAATCTCTAGATGGTAAAGATGATAATCCTGATAGTGATATTGGTAAGTAAAACATTCTTTATATATTTGGTTTTTTATTTTTATTTTATTGTCTTTGCGTAATGTTTTTCTATTTTAATTTTTAATGACTCTATATTTTTCCTCTCCTATGTAGATTCGAGTACTAATGATGCATCTACGGAGAGTTGATAAGAATTTTTATTGACATTTAAGGTTAGAGTAATCGACTACTGAGATATATTTGATTACTTATTGTGATGGTTGTTGATCTTGTGCTAACATTCAATATGATTATAAAGAATTACACAAGATATTCATTTAAGGTCCGTTTGATTGCAATAGTGAAAAATGGGTGGAAAGAAAATGAATGATAGGGAATTGAATTGCCTAGAATTTGTTTTACAGGGAATTGTAATTAATGGTGTTTGATTGATATAATTTTTTACCTGACAAATTTTTCATTTGGCTTTATTTTTTTACGCAAATTGTCAATTAAATGGATAAATTTTTTTACCATTGACTTTAAAATGTGTTTCAATTGCTAAAAAAATTGTCAAAAAGTTGGAAAACGTTTTCCCACCAATATGATGAAAAAACGTTTTTTAGCTTTTGTGTATCAACCGCTTGTACCTTGAAAAACGTTAAAAACGTTTTCCCTAGAAAATTAGTGCAATCAAACAGGTGAATAATAAAAAGAAGGAAAACGTTTCCACCTTCCACGGAAAACTTGGCCAATTAAACAGGCCCTTAGTTTAGATATTTTTGCACTAATGCAGAGCTTATAGAATCGAGGCCTATCAGATATTGTAGAAGACAAACTATTAATTATTCAATGTACACGCAGTAATGAAGAGTATGAGATGCAGTATCGTATTTTAAGTAGTAAAACAGAGTATTAGAAACAGTAGGCCGCTGCAAAATCCATTACCTTAGTTCAGTATTATTCGAGTATACAAAATAGTTTTTAGAATATGTATTATAGCATATGTTCTTGTATGGAGTAAAACACAATTTATTTCTTTTCAGATTTAGATGACTATTAATCTTTTTGCATCAAAACTTTGTCATAAATTTGTAGTCACTGGCAACTTGTGACAGTTGAATTACTTGGATCTTTTTTATTATAGACTTTTTTAATGTGAGATATTTGAAATATTTTCTTTAAGCTAATATTTTATTACCTTTTATATGTACACGTTTGACTAAATTTGTGGAGCTTTTCTCTACAGGAGTTCTCATTTAACCAAAGAACATATTGATGGTGAGTTGGAAGCATATCTTGGAGTCAAGAATGTCATTTGGGTGTCCCGTGAGTTTTTTTGTTATTTCTTCCATATTTATAGTTCTATTTTCTACTTTTCAAGTTTGGTAACCATTCTAAGTAGTTCGACCTTGAAATTATCAGTACTATATTTTATTTGTATTTGTTTTGATCTTGGAGGTAACCAAGTTTGTAGATAATACATTGATTTATAATTATTTAGTTGACTATAATATGATTTTTTTTTAAAAACCTATTTTGATATCAATTATATTTTAATAATTGTATGTTGAAGCATTTTTCATAAAGTTGCGAGTTATTTCTAATGAAGTAAGTTTCATTTTCATATAAATGGGCACCACAATAACGATTTCATTGCGACAAAGGAAATTGAAAATTATGTGTTTAAAATAGAATCTCCGACATACGTAAATAAAGATAGAATTAGTTAGGCGACAATTGTAGATCGTTGAAGAGACAAACACTTTGTGTTGCGGAATAAATTTAACTACGAGTACAACTTGACACGTAAATAAATGTTTATTGTTGCAACATACCTTGCATAGTAATTTTATATGTCGTAAAATAAAATATGCAACATATGTAAATAATCACGAAATAAATTAGGCAACAACTATACTCGTTGCACAAATGATGGCGCGATAGATTATTTGTGTTACGAAATAAATTTAAATACATACACCACTTGTTACATAATAAATTGTACTACAAATATTGAATATATTAAAATACATTATGTGACATATCAAACGCATTATAAAACATATTTCACAACAAACATTAGTTGTTATTAAAAATATATTACTATGTGCATGTGTTGTTTCAAAATAAAATAGATAGCAAAAGTTACACCTTTAAAGGAATATTCGCAACAAAGGTTATCTCGCAAAAACTTTATTAGAATAATCGTTGCAACAAACTGTCGTGTCGCCCCTTTTGTTTTTTCGCGACTATAAACATTGTGACAACATTATAGCTACAAATTTCGTGTTGCTAATTCATATTTTTTGCGACAAATAAATAGTGTTGTGATTTTGTTAATGCGATGAATGGTCGAAAGTTGTCGTAAAATACATTCGGTGACTAAACATTCGAAACAAACATATTTCTTGTAAAAACATTATTGGAACATTAGTTGCAACAAACTGACTTGTCGTCCTTTAAATTTTTCGCGACATATATACATTGCGACGACATTATGGCTATAGATATTGTGTTGTCATTTCGTATTTTCTGCATCAAATAAATAGTGTCGCGATTTTGTTGATGAGACGAATGTTCAAAAGTCGTCGCAAAACACATTATGTAACTCATATATAGTGAAAATACTCGCAATGAACGTATTGTCGTCGTTAAATTATTTTTGCAACAAAATTTCAATTTTTGCGACAACATTTTTTTGTCGCGAAATCAGTTATTTTTTGTAGTGTTGTGTTTGACCTTATGAACAAAAATAATTGAAATACCTTATGGGTCATTCTCTTCATGTTTCAGTCTTGCATTTTGAGTTTTGAATTCATTTTGTATTTTGTATTTTGAGTGTCTGTTTTGAAATTGTTAAAAATGCGTTCTTTTTATCATTCTGAAAAACTGTTTCTCAAAACATAAAAGTCAAAAACACATTTACTATCATGCCAAACCCCAATCTTGTATCTCCACCACGGCCGAAGCTGACACCACCGCCTAAAACTGCATGTTCCATCAGTGTCAAACAATGGTCAAAGCTAATACCATCGCCATTATGGATCAAATTTTCGATGACTTTCGGCACCAAGACCACCGGATATTAGTACCATCGGAAAGCCCTCAACCTCTTCTTCAACTATCAACCAACTTCTCCCCATAACTCCATTAGATTCAACCAGAATTAATCCACAAAGTAGACTGCTCGAAAATCTGAAAATTACCGACAACTCCACCTCCGGCCACCAACTTGATTTGAGCCCACCATCGGTCGATTGCCCACCACAAACTGGCCCCAACCATGGTCCCAATTTACAACCAACAACAATTTAAAAATCTAAATTCAACCCAAAATTTTGCAGATTCCAGCACCGTCCGATCCATCCATGGTTGCGGACTACATGGGTTGAACTCATCTTCACCTGGAGCACCTTGTCCAGCCATGGGTCAACCTTAATTTCGCCCAGAACTTGATGAATTTATAGGTGCAATTTGATGGCTTGTGCGAAAACTTTTTCTTATTTTGGGTGGTCCACTGACTATCTTTGCCCAAGTGTGGCTCCGCCACTGGGGAGAGGTGAGTGGGTTCAAGTGGTGGTGGAGTTTGGTGGTCTATGTGGCGGGTGATGGTCGATTTGGCGAGGAAGAAGGCTGGGCTTGTGAAGGAAGAAAGTCAGTGGAAAATTTTTGAGTTTGGCTTGTGAATGAAGAAGCAACATTGTGTTTCCCATGTTTTGGAAATTTTGGCTTGAAAACGTTCAAAACGTGAAATTTTGGGTTTCCTTAACAATTTTTTTGGTTGTTTTCAAAAATTCGTTTTCGAAAATGAAAAAGAAAATGAGTTTTCACCGTTTTGAAAAATCGAAAAACAGAAAACAGCTTGAAAATGACAAAGAGAACAAGCCTTACTTTTTATGAGAGGTGTGAATCTAATTTATTTGAAACACTTCTTTTGACGCTACTTCGAAAACCTAAAAATTCTATCCTATGGGAGCATAAAGTACAAAATTTTCCAGTTCTTGAATGCGGAAAAGCATATAATTATTCTAAAGGACTATACGAGGAGCAATATGGGATTACAATCTCATGTAAGGTTGTTAGATTGATAAGGGTGACAAGTCGATTAGATTAAATGGCTAACAGCTTTTACATCCCGACTTAAAGATAGCATCCACTGCTGCCCCCAAAAAACCTGTTGGATGCAATGGCTACAAACCGCAAAATTAGATTGAATGGAAACAAAGCACATGCTAAAACAGCCATAAAATTAACTGGATAACCCGACGAACTCGTGCATTTTCTTGATAATGAACGAACCAAAAGAAAAATCAGAAAAATTGAATAATTTTCCATCACAAGGTTCACTCCAATTAAGGAATATGTGGTTCCAAAAACAGTTTATAATCACACTGAGAGCAAAAGCTTTATTTCCATTCACAAGCCATCGGCGTTGCCAATAAAAATTCTCATCCTTCTTAACAACTCAAAAATTGTCTCATAAACGATTCAAGGCCATTATGGCTGTCCCAAGAGAAATTGGGGTCAAAACATGCCTTCTCTTGAGTTTAGCCTTTCTCGCGATTGGAGCAAAATCCATCCCCCTGAATGGTGTCCGTCGTGGCCTTGTCGGTGAGACAATTTTTGACGTTATGGAGTATGGGGCTAAAGCTGATGGCAGGTTCGATAATGCCCAGGTGAGTTATTGCAATTCCGAGAAAACCCGTATTTGTTTTGTTTTTATCAGGGCTTAATCTTTAACATTGTTTAGGCATTCATCAAAGCCTGGAAAGCAGCATGCGAATCAACGGGACCAGCAAAGGTTGTTATTCCAAAGGGAGACTTTGTGGCTGGGGAAGTTATTTTCGAGGGGCCATGCGCTGCTCCAAAACCCATAACCATTGAAATCCAAGGAAATGTATTGGCAAGCACAGACATTAGTGCTTACTCTTCAGGCTCATGGATCAGCCTCGACGAAATCGATGGCCTTGTAATCAACGGGGGAGGAACCATTAATGGCCGGGGAAAATCTTCGTGGCAGTTCGCTGGTGTCCATAATGAAGGCCCTCTTCTCCCAGTTGTAAGACCACCTTTGATTTAATCACCTCATCTAAAAGTTTAAATTATTAGAATGACGAAAAATTAATTTACTTAAATTTTTTTCTGGATTTCGTCCGCTCACGTGCATGCTGATACACTTTTTCATATAAGGCGTGACAAGTGCACAATTTTTGGGTGCAGTCTCTTATATTTCAGAAGGTAAAAAACTCCGAAATGCACGACTTGAATTTCGTCGACAGCATGGGTTTCCATTCTAAGGTCACTTACAGTGAAAACATTAAAATATCAAAACTCACCATATCTGCCCCCGGCGACAGCCCTAACACGGACGGCATGCACATAAGTAGTTCTAATAATGTCAATGTCACCGATTCCATCATCGGAACCGGTGATGACTGTGTCTCCATTGGCCAGGGCACCACCAACATTCTCGTCTCCGGAATCACTTGTGGCCCTGGACACGGCATCAGGTCAGGCCTAGTATCCCATCCCATAATTTAGCCCTTGTTTGAGCCCCATTTTTGTGGTTGAAATTTTTTAGAATAGTGATTGATGGGAGAGTGTGTGGTGCAAAAGTAATGAAAATTTTTAGATTTGTGTGTAATATTATTTTATTTGATGAATGTGTGATTGTAATGAAGTGAAAAAAAAATTAATATAATGTAATGTAATTTAATGGGGATCAAACGGGGGCTTAAACTTTTAGACGTTTAAATACTTATTATATAAAGTTTGTATGTCAGTGTTGGTAGCCTTGGAAAGCGCCCAGATGAAACAGATGTGAAGGGAATTAGTGTCATCAACTGCACACTTAAAGGAACTACAAATGGTGCAAGAATCAAAACCTACCATGGATCTCCATCAATCCAAGCTTCCGACATTCTTTACAAAGATATAATAATGACTGATGTTAAAAACCCCATCCTCATAGATCAGCATTACGACTCCAAGACAAAACCCGAGGTACCCGTAATGGTTTGATTAATCTTGAAAATATCTGTTTATACGATGTTTAACATATCTTTATTTTTTTCTGCAGCAATCGAAGGTGAAGATCAGCGATGTTCACTTCGTAAACATAAAAGGAACGACAACTTCAGAAATTTCAGTAGCTCTAAACTGCAGCGAAGCAGTTCCTTGTGAAGGTGTTGAATTGGCTGATATTGATTTAGCGCCTTCTGGTGCAGTTGGTTCTCTTAAATCTGTTTGTGACAATGCAAAATTTGTCTTAAAAGGAAAACCTATCCCGGCTGGTTGTGCATGAAGTTTCCATCATATTATACAAAAATGGCATCAAAGAAATGGGAAAAAAAAATGGTACAGTGAATAATTATTTTGATATTTTCAGATCGAAAGATGATATTTTGACAATTTTTTGACCCTTAAATGGCAGTTTGGTTTAAGGTGTGATGAGTTTTAGGTAATTGTAAATATAATTCGAGTGCACAATCAGATAATATCAGACGGATAAAATAATTATCGCATATGCATATGAATGTTTTCCTACACAATCATTCAACATTGATTATTCTCTCTTACAATTCAGCTTCTTATTGGTGTTCAGGGCCGAACTAGAGATTTTCATACCTAAATCGAACTCTAAAATTTGGAACCTCAAATTGCTTTCGATTGTTTTTCTTTTTAAGGATTTTTTGTAACTAACTCTATAAACTAAAAACTAAATAACTATAAAACGGCAAGCACTTATGAAAATTATCTGAATGTTGACAAAATTACTGTCACCAGATAAACTTGACGAGTAGAATAAATAAATAAATAAAAAGGCTCTCAAGATTGCACTTTTGTTGGATAAATATGGTAAAATAAATACTACATATGCCTTTGTTTGGAAATTTTATAAATTGTTTATAGAGAAATAGTAGTGAATCTTACAAAGTATGTGAATATTAGTTAGTAATAATTATGAATGTGTGATAGAAATTAATATTTGACTTTGTCTCTTATGCCAACATTATTTTTCAAATAAACGAAGAAAATGCATATTTTTCAATCTTCGGTTTTAGAATCAATGAAGGGCCTAATTTCATCTTATATTTTTAGTGAAGTTTCACACTCTACCTAAAATAAAATAATAAGAAAAACTATTTTTCACTATAGTTTCCAATTTATTTTATTTCTCAAAGTCACACATTATGTAATAATTGTTGTTATTTATTGGGCTGTGATGCCAATTTGTTTGGCCCAGACCAATATTAATGGACAATGATGAATTGGGCCTAGCCCACTTACCTGATCCATTTGCCATTGCCTGATAACACAACACAAATGGAGCTAAAGCTGGTCCCTTTATAATGAAGACACGTGTGCTGCTCTTAACCGTTGGATGACTTACCTAAGATGTACGGTGATGGGAGCTGAGTATTTATACCACTTTAAGTGGTTTCCCTACTAGACTTTTCTCTTGCTTTGTGCGTAAAGGTTCTAGGGTTTTTCTCTTTCTCAACCGTTTTCTCTCTATTCTTCGTAACATCACTGTAAACTCTAAAACCTCTGGTTTTAGAGTGTTAATGGTGTTTGTTGAATCTGTGTGATTCTTCGATCTGAGATCTTGAGGGTTTTATGTCCAGTTGAGTGTATTCTTGAGCCCATCGAAGTAGCTGCCTCTGTCTTGTATATTAGGGGCTAGGTTTGTGGAGATTTCGTGTTGTACAAAAGGGTACAATGTATTTTGAGCCCTAAACACTTTATTACTTGAGTCACTGATCATTTGTTGGTTGGTTTGGTAAAGTTTCACATTCTGTTCGTGTGGTTTTTCTGGTTCGAGTTATAACAATGGTATTAGAGCCTTATTCTTGGCTGATCGAACTTTGTTTTTCTCGATCTGGTTGTAGAAAATTGATTTTTACCACCGGATCTTGAAAGTTCTATTGAGTGGTTGAAACCCTAGGTTCAACTATTGTTGGATCTTGGTTTCTGTGGTATTTTCTGTAATAGATATTTGTTATCTAATGATTCTTTGTGTGAATCTTGAAGTGGATATGGCTGTTCTTGGATTTTTCAGTTTTTTTTCTGCATAAATACCTAGGCACTTTTTGGCTGCTGCTCGATCCTCTTGGTGAAATTGCTTAACCCTAACATTCTGATTTGATTATGCTTTATACTGCTATGTGTCTTTTACATAAAAAAAAAGTGATTTATATTTCCATATTGTTTCATTCCTTGTATTGAGGTAATCCTTATATTAAATTTCTTGTGTTGATTCTAATTTAGCCTATACATTTGTCACATGTTCTATTTTTCCCATTGTGTTGTGTGTTTTGAATTAAGCCTTAACCTGACGTCTTGAACCTCACGGAATCCTGGTGAATTCAAACACACTATATTGAAGTTATCCCCTATAATTTGCATTTATTACTTTTGTGGTATTTTCACTGTGTTTATATCCTCTTAGAACTGTCTGATATTTTCTGATCTTATGTGATGCTTTGTGTTAGTCTACATATCTGTGAAATGCCTATTTTCTTGTTGAACTTTGACTTCAAAAACTTTCTTGTGTTGATTAAAACCTTCAAGTAACAACTGCTATGTTTGAACTTGGAGTTTTTAATGGAACATGGGATTTTCCCATTTGGCAACAAAAAATGAAAGGACTCATTGTTCAACAGAAACTTTCTAAAGCTATGACCGGTGAATTTCCTAAAACTTTGACTACTGAACAAAAGGCTGAAAATGATGAACTTGCATATACTTCTATTATTCTTCACTTGTTTGATCAAGTTTTGAGAAAAGTAGGGAAACTAGATAATACTAAGACTTTGTGGGAAAAACTAAAAGAACTGTATCTTGTTAAGTCTTTACCCAATAAGCTCTTTCTTTAAGAAAGATTCTTCAGTTTTAAAATTGATCAAACCAAACTAAAGAATTAGATGATAATCTTGACATCTTTAATAAATTAGTTCAAGATATTACTAATACTAGGGAAAAAGTATCTGAAAAATATAAGGCAGTAATACTTCTTAATTCATTGTCTGAAGCCTATAGAGAAGTCAAAAATGTCATTAAGTATGGTAGAGAAACTTTGACACCTGAAATTGTTGTAAATTCTTTAAGAAGTAAAGAATTAGAGATTAAGGCTAAAAGACATGGTAGGGAGTCTGAGAGTTTGTTTGTAAGAGGTAGGACATTTACTAGGCATAATAATAGTCAAAGGAGTCATAGTAATCAAGGGAATAGTAACTTCAGGAAGAAAGGAAAATGAATGCATAGGTCTAAATCTAGGGGTGAAAATAGGAAGTGTTATGGGTGTGGTAAAATATGACATTTTATAAAGGACTGTTTTATGAAAAAGAATGAACAGAGAGCGATGAATGTAGATGAGGGGAATGTTGTAGAGCCTTTAGATGATGAAACAATTGATGTCTATGTGGTGATTGATTCCATCTCTGATCTGAATACTGCAAATTTTCCAGATAACAGTGATCAGAGTGTTGAATGGATTTTAGACTCAGGCTGCACTTTCCATATGACCTTTATGAGACCTTGGTTAGATGACTTTAAGGACCTTGATGGTGGGGAGGTTGTTATGGGTAATAATGTTGCATGTAGAGTTAAGAGCATGGTAGTGTGACCTTAAAATTTGAAAAATGGATACACATTTACCTTAAAAAGAGTTAGGTATGTTCCTAACCTAAATAGAAACTTAATTTCTATGGAGAATCTAGATAACATGGGCCTGCAATGCAAGATTGATAGTGGTAGTTTGAGAGTAACTAAAGGTTCTCTAGTTATTTTCAAAGGTATCAAAAGAAATGGTATATATGTCACTAGAGCCAATGTTATAGGTCACACTGCTGAATCATCTAGTGCTGAAATTTATGCCACTTTGAAATGACACAATATATTAGCTCATGTTAGTGAAAAAGACCTGCACATTTTAAGTAAAAAAGGTGCTGACATTGTTTCTAAAGTTCCATTTTATGAGTACTGCACTTTAGGCAAACAGCATAGGCTGCATTTTAATACTGGAAAACACAACACTGCATCTATTCTTGAATATATACACTCTGACCCGTGGGGTCCATCATCAACTTCAACCCAAAGTGGAAATAAATATTTCCTAACTTTAATTGATGATTTTTCAAAAAAAGTGTGGGTTTTTCTATTAAAACAAAAATCAGATGTTTTTGAAAAGTTTAAAGTTTGGAAAATCTTAATTAAAAGTCAAATGGGTAAAAAGATCAAAATTCTTAGAACAGATAATGATCTGAAATTTTGTAGTGCTGATTTTGATAAATTGTATAAAGATGATGGAATTTTAAGGCATAAAACTGTTCCTTACACCCCCACAGCAAATGGTGTAGCTGAGAGGATGAATAGGATCATTCTAGATAAGGTTAGATGCATGATGTTTAGTTCAGGTGTCCCTAAAGTACTGTGGGGAGAAGTTGTTATAACAGTTGTATATATAGTGAATAGAACACCAATAGTTCACAAGATGGAAAAACACCTGAAGAAGTATGGTCAGGAAAACTGCCTAATTATACTTCTTTGAGAATTTTTGGTTGTGCTACCTATTCACACCAAAGTGTAGGAAAGTTAGAATTTAGGTCCCAGAAATGTGTTTTCATGGGATTCCCTGAAGGAGTGAAATAGTATAGACTCTGGGTGAGAGATAATAGGGGTTTTAAAATGATAACCAGTAAAAATGTCACTTTCAATGAAACTGAGATGTCTTGTCTAGGTGAAAGGGTCTCCAATGATGCTGTTGAAAGGGGAAAAGAAAGTAGGACCAGGCTGCAGGTGGAGTTGGGGTCCTTTCCTGAACTCATTAATGAGAATCGGGATGAAAATGTGGCTGGAAATGAAAATGATAGTGTGAATAGTTCAGGGAAAACTAGGGAATGCATTGTTCAAGATGTTAGTAGTGAGTTAGAAGATCCATTACATGATTATCAACTTGTCAAGGATAGGACTAGGAGGAAAATAAGGGAACCTGTGAGAATGAGTGATTACTTGTCCCTTGTTGTCTTAACTTATGAGGATTTAGCCTTTAAGGAGCCAAAATCTTATGAGACTGTAAATTGCCAACTCTCTAAAGAGTGGCAGCTTGCTATGGAGGAGGAGATGAGGTCCCTAGTGAAAAATAATACTTGGAGTCTAGTTTCAAAACCAGGAAATAAGTCTTTAGTAGATTGTAAATGGATATATAGTATTAAAGAAGGGAATTCTCCTAAATAGCCCCTTAGATTTAAGGCCAGATTAGTGGCTAAGGGTTTTACCCAAAAGCCTGGCATTGATTACAATGAGATTTTTTCTCCTGTTGTGAAATACACTACTATAAAAGTCATGTTTGCTTTAGTAGCTCAATATGACTTAGAACTAGAACAAATGGATGTTAAAACAGCTTTCTTACATAGTGATTTAGAATAGACAATTTATATGAATCAACCTCAGGGGTTTAATGATGAAAAAGGACCTAATCATGTTTGTCTCTTAAAACGATCTTTATATGGCCTAAAACAATCACCTAGACAATGATACAAGAGATTTGATAACTTTGTGTCTTCTGTTGATTTTATTAGAAGTGATTTTGATCATTGTCTTTATTTTAAAAGGGGTGACAGCAACTCTGTGATTGTTTATCTGCTTTTGTATGTAGATGACATGTTGTTAATAGGTCAAAAAGTAAGTGATATAAATGACATTAAAAGGTTGCTAAGTGCTGAATTTGAAATGAAAGACCCTAGAAGGATTTTGGGGATGGATATTAAAAGGAATAGATCCCAACACACAAGTATTTTAACACAATATGACTATGTGAAAAAGGTGTTATCTAAGTTTGCCATGCATGATTCTAAGCATGTTTCCTTGCCACTTGCGTGTCATTTTAAACTAAGTAAAGACCAATGTCCTCAAGATGAATCTGACATTAAATATATGCAAAAAGTACCTTATGCAAATGTTGTAGAATCTATAATATATACTATGGTGTATACTAGGCCTGATATGGCCCAAGCTATTAGTACTATGAGTAGGTTTATGGCTAACCCTGGACCTGAACATTGGAATGCTCTAAAATGGTTACTAAGGTACTTAAAAGGATCTGCTGACTTAGGTTTGTGTTTTAGACCTTGTAAAGAGGGAGTTACCCTAGGGGGTTATGTTGACTCAGACTATGCTAGAGATAAAGATGATAAGAAATCAACAACTGCTTATATGTTTACTTTGTGTGATACTTGCATAAGTTGGAAGTTTCAATTGTAGTCTATTGTAGCCTTATCAACTACAGATGTTGAGTATGTGGCTGCTACTGAAGCCATTAAAGAATCTTTATGGCTAAAAAGTTTGTTGAATGAGGTACAAGTTCTTGTTGCTGATCATCTTTTGTGAATTTCTACCAAGTGCTCTGAGAAGTTCCTTGTTATTATTTTTCAACTTCTGATCATTGGCATCAAGGTGGAGATTTATTGGGCTGTGATGCCAATTTGGTTGGCCTACACCAATATTAATGGGCGATGATGAATTGGGCCTAGCCCACTTACTGGATCCGTTTGTCATTGCCTGATAACACAACACAAATGGACCTAAACTCGACCCCTTTATAATGAAGACATGTGTGCTACTCTGGACCGTTGGATGACTTAAGATCTGCGGTGATGGGAGCTGAGTATTTATAACACTTTAAGTGGTTGCCCTACTAGACTTTTCTTTTGCTTTGTGCATAAAGGCTCTAGGGATTTTTTTTGTTTTCCTCTCTCTCTCTCTCTCAGCCGTTTTCTCTCTATTCTTCGTGACTTCTCTGTAAACTCTAAAACCACTGGTTTTAGAGTGTTAATGGTGTTTGTTGAATTTTATGATTCTTCGATCTGAGATCTTAAGGCTTTTTTGATCGATTGAGTGTATTCTCGAGTCCATCGAAGTAGCTGCCTCTGTCTTGTATATTAGGGGCTAGGTTTGTGGAGATTTCGTGTTGTACAAAAGGGTACAATGTATTCTGGGCCCTAAACACTTTATTACTTGAGTCACTGATCATTTGTTGGTTGGTTTGGTAAAGTTTCACATTCTGTTCGTGTGATTTTTCTGGTTCGAGTTATAACATTATTCTTTTTGTAACAATTTGATAATTGTAACACAAAGTCACTATTGTTAACCGTTTGTGTTACATCTAGTTAAATTGTTACACAAAGTGTAACACTTGTAACAAGTGGTGGCACGTATCCATTGCCATCAATTTTCACTAGCATCGTTGAAATATTAGAATAGTAAAATACAAAGGATGACACTTGTATGCCGTTACTGCCACTACTACAAACCACCATGCACCACCACCAACACAAACACCCAACATTAAATCAATCCATAAACAAACAGAAAAAAAAACATCCAACAAATATGAAAAAATTCAAAGAAATTAAATTTCACAGATGAAAATGTGAACGAATTCTGGAAAAGTTCACCGTCGAGATTCAAAAACCAATATTTCTCCATTTATGATTTCAAATCTGATTTAAGATCCCAGATATGAAATCCTATATGCAATCCATTGAAAAAGTGATGGTGATGGTGGAAACTGAAGGTGGTGGTGGTGGTGGGTGGAAGTGAGAAGGGAGAAGGGAAAATATGGTGGTGACTTATGTAGAAGGAGGTGATGGTTATGGTGATGCCAGTTAAGGGTGGCAATCGAGCCGACTAGCTCGTCGGCTCGTAAAAAATGAGCCCGAGTCATGAGCTAATCAAAAAAAAAAATTCAAACGAGTCAAGTCGAGCTCGGATCATCATGAAGACGAGAGCCGCTCGGCGAGCGGCTCATCAAATTTTAAAAAAAAAAAAAAAAAAATTCAGGGACCAGAACGGTCACTGAAGTTTTTCAGTGACCGTTTTGGTCCTTCAAAATTTTATTTTTTTTCAAATTTCATTTTCTTCCTATAAATACCTATCAATTACAACATTTTTTTCTCACCAAACTTACTATCAATCTCTTATTCTTTACTATACTCTTTACAAATCAATTATTATCAATATTTTTCATTCATTCTCATTTATATACTCTCCTACATTTTATTTTGAAAATATTGAATTATAATCTTGATTTTACAATATATTTTCTACACTACTACATAATCTTCATTCACTTCTCAATTCAAGTTCACTTCTTCTTCTTCAACATTCAATTTCAATTATTTACAAATGGATCTACGCTCATTTATTGAAAACTTGTTCGATGTCGGAGTCGGGAATGAAGCACATGTACCCCATAATCAATTTGGGAATGAGTTCGCCGGTTTAAATGAAGTACCCATTCCAGAAAGTATTAAAGATTACGATGTTCATGAAAGTAGTCATCCAATTGATTTGGATGACGTTGATATTGATGCTAGTCATCCAATTGATTTGGAACAGGATGATGAAACTGTGTTAGAAATTCCCGATACAAGAGGGAATAGAAAGGTGAAAAAGCAGGCAAAATGTTGGGACCATTTTAAATTGGTTCAAACTGGTCGTGTGATCAATGGAATTCCAGAAACCAAAGCAGTATGTAAATACTGTCAACAACGATTGGCCCATCAAAAAGGCATTGGAACCACTCACCTCAACCATCGCTACAAAACATGTGCGGCCAAACATGGTCTTATTCCTGCGGTGCTACTACTACGCCACTTAATACGTGGATGTATTCAGAGGAAAGAACTCCAACAGGAATGGTGAAATACATTGTCGAATCTGAGTTGCCACTAGCACAAATGGACAACCAACATTTCGTTACATTTGTGAAAGAATGTCTTTAACCGAGGTACGTTGGGGTAAGTCGAAATATTCTTCGTTCTGATACAATAGAATATTTAGAAAATGCAAAGAAAACATTGATTACCGATTTAGAAAAATATGGGGGTGTGATATCTTTAATTTCGAATTTATGGAAAGGGATTAATAAAAGAGGTTATATGACTGCAATTGCACACTATATAGACCCACTTTGGATCATGCATAAAAAAATAATTGCTTTTAAAATTATTGAGTACCCGCACAATGCTCCCAATATATTTAGTATTATTATGAACATTATTATAGAATATAAATGCGAGAGTAAAATTCGCTCTTTTACGTTCGACAACGTTTTTGTAAATAAGTCTATTATCGATAAATTGCATAGAGTACTTTAACCCGAATTCGGTGATTTTTTATTTCATATTAGATGTGTTTGCCATATTTTAAATTTAATAGTACAAGACGGTTTAAAATATGTTAAGGATGAAATTCAACGAATTAGAAATGCACTAATGTATCTCACTATTTCACCTAGTAGAAAACAAGCATTGAGAAATTTTATGCCGAAATTGGGGTGTCGCATTTAAAAACCTTTATTAGTGACGTAGCGTATAAATAGAACTCCACATATTTATTATTTAAATCATGTGAACGTTTCGAACATTTAATTACTGAATTTTCTAACAGTAGGCATATTAGGGGCGACAACGAAAATATTTTGAATTAGTCCGATTGGGCTTTAGTTATTAAAATTAAAGCTTTTTTGAAATATTTTTATGATTCTACAAATATTTTGTCTGGTATTTATTATCCTACTAGTTATATGGTCTTTCAACGTCTTTATCTAATTTCTAGGACTTTTGAGAAATAAAGATGACCCTGATTTTAGTTCAGTTATAATTGTCATGAATTAAAGTTTAGAAAATATTGGGAAGACTTGCCCATGTTATTTCCATTAGCATGCGTCATAGACCCAATATAATTTATCGGGTACTAAATTTATAATTGATCGAATGTCAAAATCTTTAACTTTTAACGTACATATTACCTATAGGAATTTGGAAGCAACTTTATTTGAAATGTATGTAATATATGCTTCACGAATGGGTACACATGTTACTCGTGTACCCTTCGACTCTACAAGTACTTCTGCTAATTTAGGAGATGACGACGCTGAAATTTTAAATTTATTTGAAGGCATGAACTCATATAAATATGGTCAAACTGGATATGCATATGGTTCATCCAGTAATAGTAGTTTGTCTTCCACTGCATGTACTCAAATATCGAGTAATATTCCAAATGCGTTGCTTGCGGAATTACTTGATTACTTTAATCATAATTGGCTTAGTAACAATGAACTAAGAAAAAATTCATAAGAAGTAGTTAACTTCTGACGAAAGTATGAACGTCAATGGCCAATAGTTTCTGCAATGGCAAAAGATCTACTAACACCTCTGATTAGCACTATAGCTTCGAAATCTGCTTTTAGTGCAGAGTCTAGGGTTCTCTCTGAGGTTAGGAGTTGACTAAAAGAAGATATTTTGAAAACATTAATGTGTGTGAAGGACTAGAAAGACGCTCATTTTCGACTGCAAGATAAATATGTCGAAATTGCATGTAGTCAACTAAGTGATATTTAGTTTAACTATATTTTATATTTACAAAGAATTTTTATTTTAATACTTTTATAATTTTTTTAAAAAAATTGTACACGTAACAAGTTGTTCGAGTACAATTTTTAACTCCGCTTACTCGAAATTGAACTATTGAAGTAACCGGTCCCAAACCCGGATAAAGGAAGAGTGTTTATATTTTATTATTTTTATTATTTTAAAAAGAAAAAATATTTTGAAAAATCATTTGACAATTTCTCATATTTTTTTAAATTTTATCATTTATAAAATAATTATTTCCAATCAACATGTTTTCTTCAAAACAAACTTGAAAATGAAAATATATTAACTAAAAATTATTTATAAGTAAAAAAATTAAATTATAATTACAAAAAACTTATAAGTAACTAAGTAAGTATTATTTATAAGATAAAATCATAAAAAAATATATTATAATTAAAATTACTTATACATTATAAGTTATAAGTAAAAAATATTTTATCTAAATAAATTGTTTACAAAATAAAAATACTTATAAGATAAAAATTTACCGAAAATATATATTTTTTTAAAATATTTATAAAGAAAACGTGTAAAAAAAATTAAAAATAAAAAAAAATAGACGAGCTCACATTTTTTTCAACAAGCTCGACTCGGCTCATTGCCACTACTAATGCCAGTGGTCAAGATGGTGGTTGACGGCAGCAACGGTGTTGGTTTGTTAGGGTTTGGTGTAGAATGGGATTAGGGTTCTGAATTGGGAATATTTGGACAAAATAGAATTGATACCCTGCGCACAATAGGCAAAAGTTATGTTGCACATGGGTCGATATGGCATTGCCACGTTAATTTTTTTTATCATAACCTTGAAAAATAATATCCATAACCATAGAACAATAGTGTAACGTGTCGAAAACTCTAGGCTTTTTATGCAATAACAGCCAACCCCTTGTTTAGGCGAAAAAATGTTTAGGTTGTGCCCATTTACTTAGCTAGAAAAATAAGTTAGGTGTGAACTATGCAATAAAGATGCAATTTAAGGGTTTGCTTGAGCCTTTTTTTTTTTTTAAGTTAATAAATTATGAAATAGTGATTTTTTTTAAAAATATATAGTTAAAAAGTAAGAAAAAAGTATTTGATTTACATTTAAATTATTTTTACCCTGTTTGACAATCAATAAAATAAACTTTTTTTCTCAAACTCGTTTTCAACCGCACATTCTTACAATAAAATATTTCGCACGTAAATCTAGAAATTTTTCATACTTTTTAATAAAATATTTTCTTCAAAAATTCACTATATTAAAACTCATTTTCTCCAAAAAATAATAATAATAAAAAAAATTAGTTTAATGATTGTCATACAGGGACAAAAAATGTGGATCAAACAGTGACTAACTGAGCTTAAAAGGTGCTCATCTTAGTCATCCATGTTCAACTCCTTATGTACCTTTTTTTCTTTTTTTTTTTTTTTCTTTTTTGGCTAAAATTCTATTTTACTCTTTATTTTCCCACCATACCTCTGTAGCTAATAACGCACTGTGTATAAATTTGTCAAAGGCAGTCGAACTACTCGATTGACTCTGCTTGGAATCTAGCGGGTAGTTGGTTTGCAAGTAAATAGTTGTTGATTATTCGAGCTACGAAGAAGTAGACAATCGTGATATTATCTTCTCTCTATTCTTTCCCTTTCCCTTTCCCTTCCCCTTCCCCTTCCCCTTCCCCTTCCCCCCAAGTAATGACCCATTTTTCCCTCCTTCTCTTTCCGTGTACTAAGAAGCTATTGAGTAAACGAAAAGGATCGCTAAAAAACTCAGGACAAGAAAATGCGAGATAGAGGGACGATTAGGAATGGGGAAAGAGAAATAAGACTAGAAAGTAAAGCAATACAATGTCTTCACTTTTTGTTTACTAAAAATAGCGTTTTATTGAAGTTGTAAATGTTAATGTTATGTCGTATCTCTATTGTATATCGTATGAAACAACGTGCTACTTTATGCTAATAAGCAGGGGCAGATCCAGCATCATGGTTCAGCGGGGATGAGAATGGGTTAGTCCCTACTAGTAAGAATTACGTTTTATTAAAGCTTGTATATTTTTAAAGTGATACGTGTTACTTTCATATCATATCTTTACTTTATGTCATATAAACGTGTCCACTTTTTATTTGTTAAGAACTGCATATTATTAATGTTGTTTGTGTCAACTTTATGTCATACTAAACAATGTGTTCATTTTATGTATAATAACTTAAATTAAGATTATTGGTACGGTAAGATGTGAAAAAAATTTATACTATACATAACTTAAACTAAGATTATTGGTACGGTAAGATGTAAAAAAATTTTATACTAACTCTCATCAAAATTGGATAAACTCTAAACTCGACAAAAACGAGATCAATTTGAAATAAGATTACAATAGGGGAAAAATTTATATCTAAGGTGAATTCTTTACCTCAATTCAAAAGTAAGATAAATAGTTTAAAAATTCAAAACTCAGGTATGTATTTAATTAATTAAAAATATTTATGAAATAAAAATAATAAAGTCACAGATTATGATTAATAGTCACAGATTCATAATTATAGGTTACAGATTTATTTACTGGTCACATATCGTCAAATTTATTGGTCACAGATTATTTTGAAGTCACATATCAAAAATTTTATAGGTCACAGATTATTTGGAGGTCACAAATCAAAAAATTTATAGTCACAGATTATCAAATTTTAAGGTCACAGTTTACTTTTTTAGTCACAAATTATCAAATTTTAAGATCACAGTTTACTTTTTAGTCACAGATTATCAAATTTTAAGGTCACGGACCAATTCATTGGTCACATATACCAAACACTTCACTTCCCATCACAATCCACCACCAATACTTGGTCACGGAGTAGTCAAATAGTTGGTCACAATCCGCCACAACACCCCCACGCGAAAAAAAAAAAAAAAAAAAAACCACCAACACCTATCCACCACCTCTATCAGTTGCAGGGAAGGTGGTCGATCATTCTCTTCTTCCAACTCCTTGGCCCAATTTTGATTACAGATGCTGGACGACTGAAGGTCCAGATCCTTTATCGTCTAGCCCAAGTGAACAGATCAAACGACATCGTTTCGGTTTCGCAACTACCTATCTTTCTCTTTTCCCGAAACAAGAGCAGTAACACTGAACAGTCGCATTGTTTCACAAAAATGGTGGTGATGGATTCAAGTGCAACCATAGCTGATGAAGAAGAAAGGGTGGAGTCGCCGCCTTCGCCGAAAGTAGCATTTTCCATCGACCTAATAGAACCGGAGGAAATCCAGTTCCGCCGCGCCAACTCCGCCGTTCCACCATCCCCGCACACCCCCGGTCAATGGTTGCCATCAGAGATTACGAAGACGAGAATAAGCACCCAACGATCATCTTCCCTCCAATTAACCACGAGAACCTTCAGTTTCTAAAGATATTCCTCGAGTTCACGGCGAATCATCGATTACATCTTCACCGTACAATGATGAATATTCCGAGTTCGATTCATATTCGTATTCCGATTCAGACTCAAACTCCTCAGCCACATTTTCTCCGTCTGATTCCAGCGCAGCGAGTGCGTCTCCTTCGTCACGAAGTACCAAGGTTAGGTCGGCAGGTGACATCTCTCTATGGTTCGATTCATGGGTGGAGATACTGCGTTCCAAAGCGAATAATAGCATACGTTGCTGCAGCTTCCGGTGGGTGAATGGAGTTGGGGCAGTAGTGGTCGACGGGAGGATAGAGAGAGAATGCAGGGATGGAGGTGACGAGTTTGGGAGAATTGTAGAGAGAGAGAGAGAAGGTATTAATTAGGGTTCGTAAAAATATTAATTAAAATAAAATTTCTGATTTTAATTATTATACTGATATCTGATTTTTGAATAATGAAACTTTTGCCCTGATTTTTGAATTGTGTTTTTTAAACCTCGGGTATTATGTAATTTTCCCTTACAATAGCCCCTACTTGCCCACCCACGGCTGGGCCGCTGGCCCTTCACCCATTTCCTATATATATATATATATATATATACACTGCAAACCCCTCATGGACCAAGGCCATGTATCCAAATCCATTTTCAAAATCTTTCTATATCATTCGTTTCTGTGTTGCTCTGTTCTTGTTTCAATTTCTAGTTTACCAATCAGAGAATTTTCATTTATATAATTCAAGAATGTGTGGCGGTGCAGTAATTGGCAACATCATTCCCCTATGGTAACCGCCGTGTCACCTCCGCCGACTTCTGGCCCGACGCCTCCTCCGGCCAAAATATCACTACCAGTTTCAAAACATCTCAACCCCACAAAGGTAAGATATCGAAACCCATGCTTTTCTCTGTTCTTTTAGTTTTAGTACGCTTTTTATATGTTCTCTTGGGTTTGAACTTGACTGGTACAAACAGATGGTGTGCATGTTGTGAAAAGTGAGGAATTTTTACATACAGAGGGAGAGGGTGAGCATGCTGTGAAAGGCGCCAAGGGAAAAAGGCAGAGGAAGAATTTGTACAGGGGAATAAGGCAGCGACCCAGGGGCAAATGGGCAGCTGAGATTCGTGACCCAAGAAAAGGCGTTCGGGTTTGGCTGGGCACTTTCAATACAGCTGAAGAAGCAGCTCGGGCCTATGATAAGGAAGCTCGTAAAATCAGAGGGGAAAAAGCCAAAGTTAATTTCCCCAACGAGGACGACGATTATCACTACAACAGATTCAATCCCAACCCTTATAATGATAAACTGCACAATGGGAATTGTGGTGATTTTAATCGAGTGGAACCATATATTAATGGGTTTTATTCAATGATGAAGGCTAACCCTGTTGTGGAGTATCCGAGTAAGGAAGTTTCAGTATCCGGGAACGGGTTGAATTCGGGCTTGGAGGAGATGAATGGAAATACTAATGGTGGTAAAGAGACAGTAATCAAGGTGGCGGATGAGTCGGCGACCGTGGCGGTGGCTGAGAATGAAGTGCAGAAGCTGAGTGAGGAGCTAATGGCCTATGAGAACTACATGAAGTTTTATCAGATTCCGTATCTTGACGGGCAGTCCGCGGCGGCGCCAGCTAATTCGGTGCAGGAGATGGTGGTGGGCGGTGGTGGTGATTTGAATCTATGGGACTTTGATGACGTCACTCAATTCTGAGTCTGACCTCAGCAATATTTTTCAACTTCTGTTCTTCAAAATTATGGTGTAAACTGATGTGGATTAGTAGTCAATTGTCTTCGAAACTCCAAAATTTATTCAATAAATTGAGTTACATTTCCCATCCAAAAAGCAAGCATCTTAAGGAATAAAATTATGGTGTATATTTCAATTTTTTTTCCTTAAAGATTTTTCTTTTATTTTAAAAGAATTGTTTGCAAAACGTGATCCTATTTTTTAAATTTAAATTTATTTTCAATCGGATCATAATTTTTCAATTATATATTTTATTAAATTTTATCAAAATTACTAAAAAATTAATTTTTATTTTTAAAAAGGGCTGTAGCCTGTAGGTGCTAATTTTTTATACTATAACTAGGCTTTGACTCTATATATTTAGGGTCAAATCACGTTTTATTATAAATTTATTGTCCAAAATTGATGTTTTCTTCAAAAATAACTAAAACAAAAAACTTGTTTTCGCATTCTAGAAAGGCATGAAACTCAGAGTCAGAGGAGGATACGAAAGAGGCGGTGAACTGGCAAATGCGTGCTTTTGTAAGTTGGCAAAAACAATTCAATTGGCGCTGCTGGTTTTAAGCGGCAACGACTTGGGCAGTAAGAAGAAGTACGATGTATCTAAGTCGTACAATTGTACTAGATACATAAAAAATATAGCTCTCATCCAATATAGTTCAAATTAATCATGTTACAGTACCATAATATTGACATAATTTTTGACATATTATTTGACTGTTTAAAACATAGTCAGTTGTTCTTTAAAATTAGAGTTAGTCTACATGTACACCTCATGGTGTACATAATAGACTACACCCCCTCACATGGAGGGGGACCCACGAATATTTAATTATGTGTGGCCCCCCTTCATGTGAGGGAGTGTAGTCTATTATGTACATATAGATTAATTCTTAAAATTATCTACTTTTATCTAGGATTATGTCATTGCATCTGATAAAATTTATCTAACAATGTAGCAAAATATTAGCTCAAATTAAAAATGAACGAGATTTCGTAGTCATAGGACAAAATTCTGAGCATGAAGTGTGTTGATGATAAAAAGAGAAAAAAAAAAATGGATGTTTTGAAGTAAGAAACAATATTAAAAGTGAATAGTCGAATTTTGAAGATCAATAGAGTACAAGTAAACTGTAAAAAATAAGTCTAGGACCACTCGAGCATGCCATTGCCTAGCTTGAGTGAGGCCAAAGCATTGGATAAGGCTAGCTCAATTCGCTCGAGCAAACGTCGAACAAAAGCAACATATAATTTTATTAGTTGGAGAGGACTTGTACCAGAATTGCAAGAGAAGGCAGTAAAGTTAGATTTTTAGAAAGCAGTTGGTCCAATTTGTGTACAAAATGTAGATCTTAGACAACACCTACGGAAAGTTTTAGGATTCAACTGGGGACAATTCTTTGAGAGAAAACACGTACAATCACATTGGCAACTACATCAACCTGAATTCTTAAAGTTCAAACGAGGAGACAATTCGACTTTAAGCTCTAAGTTTGTATTTGCCTTAATTTTCATAGAATTTGGTGGTGTCGTTCTCTTCCAATATTTGTTGTAGCAATTCAAATATAATTAGCTAAGTTCCTATGTGCCAAGACGACAATGTAAACAATTTTTTTAATAATTAGCATCAAATACTTGTTCAATTGAATGTTGATATCTTGTTCAATACGACTTGAATTATTTCTATCTAGGATTATGTCACTGCATCTGATAAAATTCATCTGGTTGGTGTCATGTTATTATGATGGAACATTGTGTTAAAGTAATAGTTGTAATAGAAATTCTAATATAGTGATAGTATTTAAAAATTACAATGTAACTTTATATTTCAAAATGTTTAAACTAATTCGAAGAGTATTAATATTATATAAATAAATATATGTAGCTTTCTATTAGATACACCAATTTAAGGGTGTGTTCGGTACCAATTTTAATCCAATTAAAATTGAAAATATGACCGTTATTGGGTCCCACTCGTCTAATAAAAGTCAACAATAACGGCTAGTTTTTCAATTTTAATCCGATTTTAATCTCTACCGAACACACCCTAATTGTGATAAAAATTAAAAGTTCTAAAGACTATCTTTTCACCAAAAGACGAATATCGCACTCTACAACATAAAAATAAATAAATAATCATCCACAATAATTTAGGAAAAAACGTTCGCCAAAAACAAACTAAAACTATTCTCTATACATTTTTTGAAAAAACCATTTAAATAATAAAATATCTGCAACGATTGACTCATATTCAACCCCGGTAAAGAGGTCCCGTTTGATTCTCATTATTTGTAAAAATGAGAATAAATAATATAGCCGTTATGGGCTCTACACAAAGGATGTAAAGTCAAAAATTGTGATTGAATATAATGAATAACGGTTATATTTTTCATTTCTATGAATGAATAATGGAAAACAAACGAACCCATAAAAACCTTAATATATCTTGATCAGAAGCCAACAAATATTATCTCTCTCTCTCTCTCTCTCTCTTTTATTGAATCAGTGTTCATAATAATGAAATATGTTTATATATATAATTTTTTATTTATTTACATTTAACAACAATTCACCGGTTGAACGGGTGCATTTAATTGCCAATATTTTTCATGAAAAATTCAATTTCTATGCCGTTTGATTGATATTTTTTTATGAAAAATCAAATCAATCAAACACATTTAATTGAAAATTTTTATGCAAATAAATTATAGGCAATTTAATTGTTTAAAATTTATTTTATTTTCATGTAAATTTTATGTGCAATCAAACACACCCCCAACAAAAATTGGTCTGTTAGTCGAAGTAGTGGCCCAATGAGCCAGTGCTATGACCGGTTCGAGTTTGATAATTATGGGCTGTACTAATATTCAGATGATTTCAGTGCTTTAAGTAGATCAGTTTCCGGATCCGGCCCATAAATGAGCCAAAAATGCATTTGGGCCCCTAGATAAATATCCGTATTTGGACCAATAACAGAAAGCAGCCCAAATAGAAAACAGAAAAATGGTATCATAAACCCTAGAACAAATCGTGTGACGTATAAAAGGCAATCGCCTCAGCACTTCACTTTCCCTTTCATTCGCACAGCTGCGAAAATACCCAGACAAAAAAGGAGAGGTAGACCAAGAAAATGGTGTCGCTGAAGCTACAGAAGCGGCTCGCTGCCAGCGTCCTCAAGTGCGGCAAGGGAAAGGTCTGGCTCGACCCTAATGAAGTCAATGAACTCTACAAGGCTAATTCCAGTACGCTCTTACCTCCTCCCTCAATCACAAATACATACAAAGATTTATATATGTTTATGTTTATGATAAGTACTTTTTGGATTCATTTTATGAAGATCCGATCCGATTTGATTCGTTTAACAACCTCTTAATAATTGTGCTTTAGTGATTGATTTTTCAGTTTTCGATTATTTCTTCTTTTTTAATAATTAAATCTTGACGTTAATTTTATTATTAAACGTGATTTCTATTCAATTTTTTGACAGAGTTATGTATTAATGTTTAAAATTTTAGTTACATAAACAGTCTTGTCCAAATTCTCATGACAAATTAATCAGTCTTGTTATCAATTGTTTTCCCTATATTCTGAACCTTCAAGCATTGAATAGAAAATTTAGCAAGTTGTGTTTGCAGTTACTCAGAGGACGAGATGTGTTACAGAATTAATAAAAATATCTGAAAGTGAAGCCTCTACTGCAATACTGTGTTATAGTAATTAAATGTTGTCAATAAAATTTTGAATAAGTAACTAGAATTTGCTTGATGTACCATTTATTGACTTGTATTTTGCATTGTTTTTAAATTGATATACTTTTTTCTGAACTATTGAAATCAGCAGCTCTTTTTCTTGGCTCAATTTAGTAAGCATCTAGTGTTGTGAGTGCTGATAATGGTATTACAAATTTTCAACCACTGAAATGCAGGACAAAACATTAGGAAGTTGGTTAAGGATGGTTTCATCATCAGGAAGCCAACCAAGATTCACTCACGATCCCGTGCTCGCAGAATGAAGGAGGCCAAGAGAAAGGGACGTCATTCCGGATATGGTACTGTTTTCTGATTGCGAGAATTTTGTAAATTCTGGATTTTGATTTTTAGAATTGTAGTTGTTGTACTTTGAGCAAGAACAAATTACTGTTAGTTTGGGAAATTAAATTTAGCTTTAAGCAATACATGGATCTTATGACTGTCCTTTCATTTATCCATGAAATTAAATTAAACAACTTTATCTTATTTTCTTGAAAAAATTAGGCCAGAGTCACGATTTTTATGTTGTACATGTCCCCAAATTAACATGGCCTGCAGATTGCGCCCAAACGCAGCATTGGTAACCTAGATTGAAAATTTCAACTGCTACTGAGAGATTATATTATTGTTTATTGTTAAGATAATGTGCTTACATGCACTGTTCTTATCGGTTTAGTTTAGCTATTTGTTGCGTAGGGGAAGAATACAAGCCCAATTTTGAACATGCTTTCAAATAATTGCAGGTAAACGTAAGGGTACTAGGGAGGCCAGATTACCCACGAAAGTGCTTTGGATGCGGAGAATGAGGGTCCTCAGGCGCTTGCTACGTAAGTACCGGGAGTCGAAGAAAATTGACAAGCACATGTATCACGACATGTACATGAAGGTGAAGGGAAATGTTTTCAAGAACAAACGTGTTCTGATGGAGAGCATCCACAAGTCTAAGGCTGAGAAGGCCAGAGAGAAGACCTTGTCTGATCAGTTTGAGGCTAAGAGAGCGAAGAACAAGGCTAGTAGGGAGAGGAAGATAGCAAGGAGAGATTTACGTCTAGCCCAGGTGATTATGTTTTCCCTTCAAGCTCTAACTTTGATATTAGTTGGCTTGTCCAGCATCAGTTTCTTTGAACTCAAAAAGAATAAGGAACTATGAATTGCCTGTGCAATTATTTAGCATGCATATGTGTGTGCATGCATGTCGAAGGCTTCGCTCCCTCTAGATTTGAAGAACTCAATATGGTATTTTGTGACATTAACCAATTGTGCACATTCTCCTTTACCTCGGGATGTGTTTTTTACCATCCAAGTGTCAGGGATTATAAAGAACCATTTTTGATAAAAGTCCATGAAATTTGTCTTGTATTTGAGCCTCATTCTTATGTTGATTGAGCTAATCGCTTCTGCTCTTTCTATTTCAGGGGCCAGGGGAGAGAGTACAGCCTACTGCTGCAGCAGCCCCTGCATCCCAGCCAGCACAGTAAGTGATTTCTGAATATGCTGCAATCCCTTCCTCAAGTTGCAACTGTGCTCTGACCTTTTTAAATGTTCAATGCAGGGGAAGTAAGAAAGCTAAGAAGTGAAATATTTATCATGGCAACTTTTAAGGATTGGTGGCTTTATGTTATGGCACTGTTTTTGTTAGTATGGCACTTTGTTTTTCCCTTTTTTTGTTGTTATCTATATCTAGACGAAAGGAGTATTGAAATACGTCATTCTTGTTTGTCATATTTTGATTTAGTTATCGTCTCTAAATTTTCATGTTGGCATTTGCTTCTTTAGATAAAGCTTGTCTATTACTCAAGTATCTTCTGGAAATGGAATGTTTTTCAACTGTATGATTAATCTTGGTCCTGCTGGAGAGCTATTCTGATTTGGGAGCCAAATTTCTATGAGTTGGACAGCATTTTTAGAGCTCGTAATGAAATTTTCCTTGGAAGTTGTTGAACATAAATTTCTTATCATTTTTAATCAGCAAATCCTATAAAATATATGATTAAAAATGAGTTCTAGGTAGTACGATGCGATTTAAAAGCGAAGAACAGTTGGTGAATCAGCGAATCCGTGAACAGAAGTGGAATGTTGAAAAGCTAAAAAGAGTCTGGGGGATATACCAAGTATTGCTGTTTTAGCTTAACCGATGGATCGATCCAGAGCCACTATTGATAATGCAGTAGAAGACTTGGTCAAGTAAATAAACCTATAGTTGAGGCACATTTTGCGGTAAGCAGCGAGTACGTTTCGTCTGGTACACCGGACAGGATCAGAGGAAATTGGATTGAAGTGGATTTTAAATATTCTTGCATCGTGTCCGATGTTGCCGAATTAGAAAACTGCGCAAATAATATAAAGTAAGAATCTAGGACAATTTTTCTTCCAAGCTTAAAAGGGTAAAGTCTTTTACAAGTTATTTATTTATTTATTTATGTAAATGAATTTGGATTACTTACTATTCTATTGCTTTTGACTAAATTACCTTCTTGTCAAAGTAACTTGTTTATTTTAATTTGATTAACAAAGAGTTATTTTATTTTAAAATTTACTTATTTACACATAAGTAAAATAGTTTTTTAATTTAAAACTTACCATTTACTTATAAATACATTTATTTTCCATCCACTAATATTTTTGGATAACTCACCATTTTCACTTTTATTCATAGAATTCTACATCTTTTAAAATGAACCTGTACATTACTGCTCAAATAAAAGAACGAACTTATTAACTTCAATAAATAAATAAATAAATATATATATATATATATATATATATATATATATATTAGAACTAATGTATTTAAATATTAATAAATTTATTTATAAAAAATAGTCATATTACTTAGGATGTGTCGAAGGCAATTTTTTATTTTCAGAAGCAAGTTGAATGCAATTTTTACTTTCTTTAAAAGCGGGTCGAAAGCAAATTAGTTGGCTAGTGAGAATATATTGTTGGAAATGGTGTGATTTGAGGGAACTGGAGGTTGAAACGCATTTCATGGGAATTAAGCTATCCGGTGTGGACCATATTAAAATATTAACACGAATTAAAATAATTGAAATATAGATTTCCCCAAATAATGGATAAGATAAATTCCAACACATTCGCAATAAGTTCGTTACGACTTGAGTTAAGAACAAACATTAAAATATTCGCGAAATGTCAAGCCTTTCACTTTGCATCACATCAAACTACACAACAGAATGGAGTAGCAAATGGATTTATGGATATGTTATCTAGAAATAATCTTTTTTTCAAATACAAATCGAAATCGAAAAATTAAAATAACACCTTTACTTGGGGGACTTAGAAAGAAAAGACTAGACAGTAGAGAATGTCTCACTGGATAATTTTTCGTAACCTTAGTCTAGCTGCTGACAAATTAAGCCCTCGTTTGATTTCAATTTTTTTTTTTTTTTCAAAAATACATTTTTCTTTCTCTTCTTTTCAACCACACATTCTTCAATAAAATAATATCACACAAACTCAATTTTTTTTTTCTTATTTTTATACCACGCATTCTCCATCAATTTACTATTCCAAAATATATTTTTAACCTTTTAATGGGGCTCAAGCATGAATTAAGTGTTACTCGAAAACAGGAACCTTGTTTTTCAACTAGAACGTACGATCATTGAAAATGTCCAATGAACTAAATCACATGAGCATGTGACGAAAATAATGAAATTACATGAAAAGCAAATAAAACACAGTTCATGCGAAAAATGTATAACGAAAATACAGGAGAAGATTTCTAGTGTGGTGTTGTGCACAGTATGAACACGGTTGGACAATATAATGAACAAGAGATCAGTTTTTATCTTTCTTTCTTATTTAGTAAAGTCCATTATGTATCCAATCTCGTCGACAGATGTTCTACTAAGTCGCCAAACAATGATAAGCAACCGATACATAATTTGGAGGCAGAAGTAACACCTTCAAGGTACTTCCCTCCTTGTGGGCTGTCTTGGCAACTGATGCAGCCGATTTTCTATAATAAAAATAGCATTTAGGCAAAGAACAATTGAGATAAGAGAGACACCAAAGAATGTAAAAATAAGAATTTAGGCTTAAACTTACTGGATTCAGAGATGTGACAATCATGAGTGACTGTGATTGCAAGGTTTTCCAAAGCACAAGAATATCAATTAGATTAGGTTGTTTCATTAAATTAAATGTAACGAGATTTTTCATGTGTGTATGTAGTGACTAACCTCGTGTAATAGTTTAGAATTTTTCTCTCTATTTGCTTGAATTCCCCGATACAAAGGTAAGGAGTGAACCTGATACCTGAATTCCATACTTTACCTGCAATCATAGCGAATATCTTTATATATTTATAGGACATAATTATTAAGCAACATTTAGAATTCGACAAAAACAACTCCATCAAGCTAGAACGATCATTCTTTTAAAGGTAATCGCTAAAGAGCTTACTTGGGTGGTATAGCCACTAAATTCTTGTCCAAGTGTCAAAGGTGTTGCATCTTGAGTGTGTGTACCACCAATTTTAACAATGTCTTTGAATTCAACAGACTGGGTCATAAATGTACTGGTAATTAACATAGCAAACTATTATTAAAGTGTCAAATGATGATAAACATTATTATTATCACATATCCATGCAAAGTACAAAAGAATAACAGAAATATTACTATGATGATTAATGACCGCACATGAGAAAGCGTCCTACATCAGGCACAACCAAAAATGTAGCAGATGACAACAGAAAAGCATATCATCAGAACCGAAATAACTTGGGAGTTGTTATTGCTTTAATAATAACGACATCATTTTACTACTAAGTCGTTGCCTACTCCCTTTATGGTATTTAATCAGATGCAATTTCAACCAATTAGTTTGAACTTTGAAGCTTTCTTTTTCAAAACGCAGGTAAGAAAACCATAAATGCAAATTCATAGGCCTGATCATCGAATTAGGATTCCTCATGTAGCTCTGAAAACAGAATGAAATTATAATGTTGAAAGCAAAAGGCCTGACCCTAGAGCTATTCTGAACTAAGAATCCAATGGTGCCGCACTTAATACCAGCAAATGCAACAGACGCTCGATTATGGTGTATTACAACACCTTGCACCTTAAGATAGCTTTTCACAACTAAGTTCAATTCTCTGTTCATTATGTTTTTATAGCCAAATCGAAGTTATCAATCAAATTTTTCCTACCAGAAGATCAACACCATTTCAAAAATCGGAAGTAATTGCAAGGCATAAAATATGGGAGATGAATCTGTGACAAGCTTAGAAATACAAATATTTTAAGTTTAGTGCAATTACTTCACTGCCTTTTTTTAAACAACCATGTTACATGTACATAATGCATTACACCTCCCTCACATGGAGGAGGGCCCACACACAATAAAATATTCATGGGTCCCTCTCCATGTGAGAGGGGTGTAAGCTATTGTGTACACCATGAGGTGTACACATAGCTTTATTTTTTTTTTAATGGTGGGTTGGTTTAAGGTCCTGGTAATTTTTTTCATAAGAAATGTAACTCTAGTAACTATTCCAATAAAATGTTTTAACATCACATCAGAAACCAGAGAACAATCATAATAAATCAGCTGAGCAAATGATAAAGAAATAGAACCTAATAAGAGGAAAGTCAAATCTATACCACGCCCCAAAACATTGTGCAACGATGCATAAATTGCCTGATAACTTAAAGACACTTGCAGTAAGGAAGGGAAGAGAATATAAGAAGCAGACACATTAATTATCACGTAGAGAAATAAAGATGATAAACAGCTTACTCAAACCTTTGAATGTAGGGTGGTATGTAACTGTTTCAATTTTGGTACTAATCTTGAATTTATTTCCATGGCGGCTGCAATATGCATTACCTATACACAGGACAAGGGAAAATCAATAACTAGAAATGATTTAAAAAATAAGCTTGAAATCAGATCAAATCGTCATTTACTGGAACTTGACAATAGTATCCAACAAAAAGCTTACAGTGGGGAATGTATCATTAGAAGATTGTGATCTGTTCATGTGGTCATTTGGATGCACAAACTTTTCACCAGGCTTGTGACTCAGCCGCCCTATTTGCAATAACCTGGAAGATGAAGTGCGCACAACAGAAAAACATCAGTAAATGATCATTAATTGAAAAGAGATACCAGCTATAATTTGTCCAAGGACGCTTATAAAAAGGAGATATGATAAAACCGAGGGAGAAAAGCAAAACCAATTCACTGTGTTTTTGAGAATGCACGAGACATTGAGCAGTTGATCCTACATAGTTGCAAATAAATTGATGAGAAAGTAGAAACAATTGTCATGGACATGAAAAGATTTCCAGAAAACCTCCAGTGGTTGGTTTCGACAGTCAGAGGTCTCAAGATCGAGTCCCCTCCTCCTTTCTCCAATCTAGCAGAGCCAAGTTTGTTATTCCCCCTCTATCTTAAACAAAAAACTAATGTTACCAAGAAAGAAACATGACCTGGTATACTGTATAGATATACCAGAAACCAAAATTTTTGTTTTTTAAGTACACGTTTTCCCTCAATTAGCGAGACAACATGCAAAAAATCGCAAAATGCGGATCACATTGCAAACTAATTAAAAGACACGCAACAAAGAACTGTATTATTAATTCCAAGCAACTGAAACAGGGTGCAACTGCAAACATATAGAAAGAAACAAACTTTATTAGCTAGAAACTTCACGAACTTGTGAATACCTCATTAGCATTCATGTTACTTTGAGTACCACTACCGGTTTGCCAGACCACCAGTGGGAAATGATCGTTTAGTTTTCCCTCAGCAACTTCTTGGGCAGCTTGCATAATTGCTTTTCCTATGGATGGATCAAGGCCATATTCCATGTTCACCTGCAAAGTATGACAATTGCCACAAGATGGCCATTAAGTCAAAGAAATACGACTCTTGTATTGTGCAAAGTGTGCAGAACAGAAATTTGACGAGAAACAATTAAATGACACTTATTCCTGACAGAAGGTTGCGCTGGTGGAAGAAACCATCTCTCATATAAAACCTAAAATCTTTTCCTTTTCTCTTTGTTCTGTGTACTACTATATGCATTGCATTAGGGATGAAAGCAGAAAGCAATAATATGAGTATGGCAGTTTGGATAGATAGATCAGACAAGGAATATAAAACAAAATTAAGAGAATGTTGGTCCAGTCTACGTTGTTGGCAAAAACTGAGTTAATTAGTAATAGTCTACCTTCGCAGCACACCTTTTAAGAATCCCAAATGCACGTATAATTGGTTCGGGCATTCTTTCACGCTCACCTCCAATATCAAAGTTCTGCAAGGACCTTTGAATTTGAGCACCCCATAATCTGAAGGTTCCCAATTACAACAAAAGATTATATTCATAATCAGAAAAATAATATATTTGATATGATGAGACTCGGCTTATTTCCAATATTTAATACTGTGAAAATAGCACAACAATACTAATCAGATAGACAGTTAAAAATATTCTGAGTGGGCGCCTATTGTCACTTTTTGCCAATGTTCTAAAAAGCGTAAAGGGTGGCTAAGTGTGGAGTCGAAACTTCAAACTTTACGAGTTTAGGCGAGACTTAGGCGTAAAAAAATATTTTCTTATTTATAATATTATTTTAAAATTTTAATCTTTTAAAAATTATTTAATAATTAAATAATACATATTAAACATCTAAAAATTATAAAATACAATATTTATTTGATAACTCCTACTATTAGTTAATTATACAATTTTCAAGTTTTGGAAATGCAAAAATTAGAATATTTCTCATAGTTTCAATTTTCAACTAGACAAGTCCTACTTAATAGATTTATAGGAATTTCATACATATCCTACATAAATAAAAGAATCAGTTTTCAAAATACTATTCATAAGCCGAAGCCGAGTTGTGTAGTCGAAGTCGAGTGGTGTCCTTCCTTTTGTCTTTTCCTCACAGTTGATTAAAAAATGACGTTGTTTTATGGAGAGTGTTTTTTAATGATCTGACACTCACATTACGTATCGTCTCTAACACTCCATCTCTGTTCAGATGTCATATCTCCAGTTTTCCCGTTCCTGCTATTTTTCTTTCATTTTCATTTTCTTTATCTTTCTCTTTCTCTTTCTCTTTCTCTTCGAGTGAAACCCTCAAAGTAGAAATAATTTTGCAGCCGACTCTCTTCTTTGTCGTCCAATTTGGTTCTGCCAATTCCCGTCGAACTTGTTGTAGAAGCAACCGGCGAGCTTTAAACTTGCTAAAGCCATCATAAGCATCGAAGCCAGTGGAGAGTTTTCAAGATCTGTTCGAAGAACTTTAGACTTGAACTGTCAATATTTGGCGCAAAGGTGTGTAAAGCTTTTACTTTCAAATACATGTTTCCACAAGCTATTTATTTAGGTACCACGAGATGCTTTTGGAGGTACGATTGAGGATTTGGGGTTAAATAAATTGAAAGAACAGCGGCTACAATTTTCGATTTCCCCAAAATATTGAAAATTTGATGCTCTCTAAAATAATTCCTTTTTTTCCTTTCGTTTTCCTTCCTTTTCATTTTATTTCGTTTTCTTCTATGTATTCTGTGACCAGATTTTTTGTTTAGTATCTTTATTGTTTTCATTTTCCCAGATTTATATCCCATGGGAGGGAGTTGAGCAGGAGAAACTCGAGGCTGAGTTTAAGCCACGTTCTTTTGATATCAAATTCCACGACATCCAAGGAAAGAATTATCGATGTGCCATACCAAATTACACCAGGAAACACTCTTAATTTTTTATTTCTTTATAGTTATTTCATAATATGTGCTGAGAAATATAGTGTATTTCTTCACAGGCAAGGTTTATGAAAGCTGCCGTTGCCTATAAGAAGATTGAATTCAATGGTATATATGCTCAATTCTACATTATTAAAAAACACCAGTATGTGTTCTTCTTCTTCTTCTTCCCTTTTTTTTTTTTTCCCCAAATGCTTTAAACTATAAATTGTGTACAAATACTCTCCTTATGACACATTTTTCTCATGCTAGGTATGACAGGGATGCTGCAGAAATATGGACTCATAGGTAAGACATTTATTGTCTGAATTTCTTACCAAGAAATATTCAACATTTAATTTGTATCTCTTATTTTCAAGTTAGGCCCATATATTCTCAAATATGATTTTATATCACTTGATTTCTTCCCAAGATCCAGTTCTTCAGTGGAGAATTGATTTTATGCTTTTGTTCGTCCCATAATTTTAGTACTTAGTATTTCATTAAAATGGACCAAAAGAAGGAAAAAAAGAAAAGAAAACTTGTGAAGCCATTGCAATTGCCGGAAATACGATGCCTTTATTAACACGTGTAGTTCATGCCCACCTCACCAATTATTGTTTTGTTGAGGGTAAAAAGGCTTCAACTAATCTTAACTATCAAACTGTAGTAGAAAGTTAAAAATAGAGATCATACATATGCTCGAAATGGAAGGTAGAACCTTAATGACAAGGTTTGCCTTGTGTTGATATGACCTTAGATGTAATTCACATGCAATTCCTTATAATTGTTCTCTTTAAACAAATTTATATTATTTGATAGAAAATTGTGTCATAGCAAGATATATAGATGAGATGATGTTAACTTTTCAGTTTCTGTGGCGTATGTGGCCTTGTCAGGAATTTTATTAAAGTTGGAAAAATGAAAGGAATCATATGTTTTGCCCAATAGACCTCTTTTTTCATCTCACATTCACTGAATGCATCAAGATAGTTGCCCACTATTACTTCAGTTGCATCAAGTACCAAGAAGTTTGCTTCGGATTGGTAAAGGAAAACTTTCCTTAATGGCTGTTCATATTGTTTGAATGGATGGGAAAGACATTATGCATTTCTGCAGGAGAAACCTGATGAGGATTGAGGGATCAGTACTTGCATAGTTGGAGTTGTCGGGTGTTGCATGCATGAACCTGCCTTCAAGCTTTAAGTGGCATATTACCTTGAGAAATTTTTCTGAAATGTTTCAACAATCCATTTTAAGCAGATCCATATTTTACCAATTGCTGCTATGATTATTTTCTTCAACTCATTCTCTCAGCTCTGCCGCAATTTGTGAATGTGTGGAATTCAATTAGTTTGGCAAACTTACAAACATGATTTTTTTTCTGTATTTTTGTTGAACCAAGGTCTCCGGAAGTATAAGACGGATTGTCTAATTTTTTTGCCGAATGCAGACATAAGAATTCATCTATGAATTTATGTTTATATTCAATTACTATCTGATTGAATTGTGCATGAAATTTATTAAGGTATTCCATATTTGTCCATATATATATATGTTCTTTTGGCAATAAATCTAATATCTTGTGATGTATAGGTGAGGGAGCTTACAGATAAGGAAAAGCTGATTTTGCTGCTCGAGAAGCAGTATTCGGTCGATGTTGGTATTATAGCAGCTTTCCTGTTCAATTATGTGAAACTTAATCCAGGTGAAGCCCTATATATTGCACCAAATGAACCTCATGCATACATAAATGGAGAATGTGTTGAGTGCATTATGTTGTTCGCACTGGCCCTACACCGAAGTATAGAGATGTTCAAACTCTCTGTTCCGTGCTCACATTCAAATAGGTGATGATCGAACATAACGCTTAGGAGATTTTTTTTCGTTACATCATTGCTTTGGACAAGCTGATGATGACACCATGCCTGGAGCACCAATAATGAACCAACAGCTTGATTATGTTTCGGTATTTCATTCCGGAACATGTTGAAAACTCAAAAGTGTGTGCCTGTTGTAAGCAATATTTAGAGTGTCTAACTGTCTATGTGCTTAGTACGAACTTAGGCATTAATATAATATCTATGCTGAATATTATGGTAGACTTCCACTAAATCCTTTCATCCACCTACTATCCAGGAAAAAGAAGATTTGGGACTGAGAAGTAAGTTGGCTGTTTATACAATTAAACATCAATCCTGTGTTAGTTAATTATCATTTTCTCTTTTACATGTTAGAGATATCCATAAAAAGGTATATTTGTAAAGTTTCCTTTGATATTTTCAAATATGTTGAATGATGACAGAGAACATAAACTTGAAAACAAAGGAATTATGATATGGGAAATTTAAGGAGAAGATAGTACCAGTGAAAACTAAGGTATTAACTTCTTAAATAAATTCTTAAAAGTGATCTTAAATATTTTTATTTCTTTCAAGTATTTATTTGAACTTCTTCTTTGGCTCTAATTTACATGTCATAGGAAAAAAGCGTCTACCTAAAAACTGGGGATGAGCAAACCTGTAACAATATTTGTTGCTTCTACGCTAATAAAAACATAATAACTATAAAACTCGTGCATCGCACGAGGCACAAACTAGTTTTTTAAGAAGTTTGTGTTAAAATGAATCTCAAGATTATAATTACATAAGTATCTAACACCAAAACTTAAATCTTATTTAACTATTTAGATAAAGTCATTTTTAACTTTTGTACAGATAAAATCTTTTAAAAACTTGAAATTAAAGTCAAATGAAAAGTTTTTTTAAAAAAAATAATAATAAGCTAAAGTAAAATAAAGGATTTTTAAAAAATTTAATAAAGTGTCTACGGAAGACCAAAAAAATGAAGGAAAAAATTCAGTCATTTAGGAATTAAAAAAAAAAAAAAAAGCGTCTAGGAGCGAAGTGAAGCGTTTTGCTTGAGTTTCGAGCCTAGGCGATGCCTAGGCGTCTCCTATGCGAGTTTTTTAGAATACTGCTTTTAGCAAACCAAATGTTTTGGCGTTAAAACGGGAATTTCAAGATGGGAAAAAATTCTCTCTCATAACAAGAAGTTAACATCCATTTTAAAATTAAAGAAGAAATGTTTCAAATTTTTAAAATCAAATTAAATATATTAATGACACAAATTTATGTAATATGATTACAAATTAACGATTTAGTTAGTTACATATTATTTTTCAGTCACAAATCAAAAAATATATGTCACAAATTATTTTATGGTCACAATTTAAAAATTTTATAGGTCACAATTTGTTCATCGGTCACAAGTAAAAAATTTATAAGTCACGATTTATTTATCGATCAAAAACCACAAATGTAATAAGTCATCAAATTATTGGTCAAAAATTAATAATTTTTTAGATCACACATTATTTTTCAGTCACGGATTATCTTTTTTTCATTGATCACATATTATTTATTGATTACAGATTAACCAATTTCATAATCACAGTCAACTAAATAATTTGTGATCACCACCAGCACTTAAGATCATCATCTCACCACTGCATCCAACAACACCATCACCACCACCACCACCACCATTGTCACCAAAACCACTACCATCACCTCAAACAAATCAACACATTACATAAAAATCCCACCACATCGTTGCATCAAATCCACCATCACCTCGACGGACCCATTGCAACCACCATCGCCAAAAATATCACAGCCACCATCACCCAAATCACTACACAACTACGACAATTGTAATGGCTTCGGTGATTCTGACAATGCAGATCTGCCACCAACATGCAATCACCACACCGCATCCGCCACCCCGCAACCTCCATGTTACAGAACTTGATGAGCTCTCGCTCGGTATTTGCCATGACGAGGAATGGTTCTGTTGTGAAGAAGCTCTCAAGGAGATGGAAATAATGTTTTTTTACTGCAATTGAATTGATGAAAAATCAATGGTGCCCTCTTCATTAATCTTCCTATTTTTTTATATACAATGGAAACAACCACTAAGTGCACAATCGGTGGTGCACTTTCTAAGAAAACGGAAAATATGCAGAACATGCAAAGGTGGCCAATAACCACTCAGAAAATGGAAAACATGCTAAACATGCAAAGGTGGCCAATAACCACTCAGAATAATGGCCACTACAAAATAGGAAAACATGTGCTGAATAATAAATAACTAATAGTAATTCCCAAGATAGGTTGGGCACGTAACATTCCTCCCCTCTTGAAAATAGCCTTGTCCGCAAGGTGTCAGAGAGCTTCTTGTCCTTCAACAAATACCTCAGGTAGAGATTCTTCTACACTTGTGCCACCTTTAAGCTGCTTCTTAAGTAATGAGATATGCACAACGGGATGTACTTTACTTCCTTCTGGTAAAAGTAACTTGTAGGCAACTGGTCCAATACGCTCCACAATCTGGTACGGACCATAGTATTTTGCCGACAACTTGTGCCTCTGTTCACCAGTTAAAGAGAGCTGTCGGTACGGTTGTAATTTGAAATACACCCAATCTCCAACTTCGAATTGTCGATCCTGTCTTCCTTTATCATATGTAGCTTTCATTCTCTCCTCAGTCTTGGAAATGTGTTGGTGTAGTTGAGCAATACCCCGATCCCTTTGTCTCAACTCTAAATCCACACTTTTTTCCTTAGCTGGCCCAGGCTCATAAAATGTTAAAATTGGAGGAGGTCGTCCATATACCACTTCAAAAGGTGTGAAGCCCGTAGCCGAATGCCAACTAGTGTTGTAACAAAATTCCGCCAATGGTAACCAACGAGTCCACTTCTTTGGGTGATCTCCTGTAAAACATCGTAAGTACATTTTGAGAGTACGATTGGTTACCTCCGTTTGGCCATCCGTTTGTGGATGATATGATGACGAAAAATGAAAATCAATCCCTTGTAGCCGAAATAATTCCTTCCAAAATGAACTTGTGAACACCGGGTCTTGGTCGCTTACGATCGACTGTGGTACTCCATAAAGTTTGAGGATATTCTCATAATAGGCTTGTGCGGCACTGTTGGTGGTGACATGTTGTGAAATTGCAATGAAATGCGCCATTTTTTATAACCGATCCACAACTACCATAATTGTTGTTTTTCCTTTAGAAGATGGAAGGCCAACAATAAAATCTATTGAAACTTCTGTCCACACTACCTTAGGTGTAGGAAGCGGTTGAAGAAGCCCAGATAGTGTGCCTTATTCTCTCTTATTTTAGTGGGATCCATGTGTACTTCTCCTTCCTTGATGAGATGCCCCAAATAATGTACCTGTGAAACTCCAAAGCAACATTTTTCCCTTTTAACAAAAAGTTGGTTGGCAGTTAAAATTGAGAATACCACATCCAAATGTTTCAAATAAGATTCCCATGTAGAGCTATATATCAGAATATCATCAAAAGACAAAAATAAACTTTCGCAAATATGGCCGAAAAATGTCATTCATTAATGCTTGAAATGTGGAAGGAGCATTGGAGAGACCAAAAGGCATTACCAAAAACTCGTAGTGCCCATCATGAGTGCAGAATGTCATCTTCTCAACATCTGTTGGGTGCATAGGTATTTGATGATATCCGGCACGCAAGTCCAATTTTGAGAAATATTTTGCCCCAAACAGCTCATCAAGTAACTTATCTATTACCGGTATAAGAAACTTATCCTTGATAGTGGCTAAATTCAAAGCCCGATAATCTACACAAATCGCCATGTGCCGTCTTTTTTCTTGACCAGTAGGACTGGCGAAGAATATGGGCTAGTGCTTGGCCTGATGATGCCACTCTCCTTCATCTCCACTACTAATTTCTCTATCTCCATCTTCTGGTAGTAAGGAACGATAGGGTCTCACTGAAATTGGTCCAGTACTAGGTTTCAGTGGAATTTTGTGACTATGGGACCTATCTAAAGGGATTTATTCCAGCTTTTGAAAGATTTTTGCATATCTCTCAAAGAGAGCCCCCATTTGTTGTTGTTGAGAGGTATCCAACATTGGCTTGCTTTCTTCTCCATGGGCCGTAACTACATCTAGCAAAAGAATTTGCATCAAGGTTCCCATGTTGCCATTTACTCGTAACTCTTTTTCCATCGCACGCCGGTCAATCATGGCTGGTCGGTGAGGTGGAACGCCAGTGAGAGTGAGTTCCTTTTCTAACCACTTGAATGCCATTGTCAGTTGAGTGAAATCCCACAAGATTGGTCCTAAAGTCTTCAGCCACTGGGCTCCGAGAACAGCGTCACAACTTTCTAGTTCTATCACAAAAAACTCCACCTGGAATGGGTTCCCTTGGATTGTGATTGGGGTGTTCGGTAGCCGACCCATACACGGAAGCTTTTCATCGTTGGCTACCATAACATTCATCCGTCTCTCTCCCTCTGTCTTCAACCCGAATCGCGAAACCCATGCTCGGTTGAGGAAATTGTGTGCTTCCTGTTCCAACAATACCATTAGCGAACGTCCATCAACCTTGGTCGGAACCCACATAATTTGAGCAGCGGATGATCCAGTAATGGCATGGAGAGAAATTTCAGCGTTTTCATTTTCTGGTTCGGGCTCGACTTCTTCTTCTTATGTATCTTCATCACGGCTATAATCAATAAGGAATAGTCGTTTGCAACGATGACCCGGCATGTAAACTTCATCCCAATTGTAGCACAGGTTGCGGTGTCGACGATCTTGGATTTCTTCAGCTATGAGTCGCTTAATCGGTGGTGCTACGATTTTTTTGTCCTAAGTTGGTAATTGAGTGGGTTTTGGGTAATTTTGGGAAGTTGAGATGATACTGGAACATTTGCCTTCTATGTTGATCGAAGCCTTCCTCTGATTTTGATACTTCATTTTGTAGAGACGGGCAAGTCTAGCAGCGTGTGGCAGAGTTTGTGGGTTCATCGCTCGAACATCGGCTCGGATAGATTCTTTAAGTCCGCTGACAAAGCAACCAATCTGTTGTTGTTCCGTTAAAGTACCAGCCCTTGCTAGTAGGCGGTCAAATTGGGTTTGATAATCGCGTACTGAACCGTCTTAGGTAAGCTTGGTGAGTTCCCCATAGAAGTCATCCAACAATGTTGGCCCATAACAATCATTTAGTGATTGCTTGAATTCCTCCCAAGATATCCGTACTTGAGTCCTTCTAAAGGATTGAAACCAGAGATGCACTCATCCATCTAGATGATCGGTGGCAGGTGTTTGGTGAAATTCAAAGAATTGTTCTGCCCAATCAATTCAAGTGATAGGGTCGTCGGTACCATCGTATCGCAGAAAGTCTAGGCGGACTACCTGGGGAACGATTGTTCCCTGTGCTTGCAGAAAATTGGATTGTTGATGCGAATGTCCAGAATTGTTACGTCGTGCACTTAATTCATCCATCTTTGTTTGCAGTTGAATGAACATCTCATGCATTTCATGCTGCATTTGTAACATTTGTTGTTGGGTTGCTTGTAACGAATCTTCTACCGGTTGCTTGGATGGGTCACGATGAGCGACCCTATTGTCGGATCCCTGCTCTGATACCATTTTGTTACGTGCCTGAACTTGGTGAATTCTCGCTCGGCCTCTACCACGACTTGGAATGGTTCTGTCGTGAAGAAGCTCTCAAAGAGATGGAAAATAATGCTTTTTACTGCAATTGAATTGGTGGAAAATCAATGGTTCCCTCTTCATTAATCTTCCTTTTTTATATATACAATGGAAACACCCACTAAGGGCCTGTTTGATAGCAGTTATTTTCTAAGGTAGTTGGAAATTTTTTTCTTGTTTTCACTTTTTTTGTTGTTTGATAGGTCTTATTTTCCTGTCAAAACAAATTCTAACATTCAGGCACGTGATGCCCAATTCCAGCAAATGGATTAAAATGTTTTCCCAAGGTTTAGGTGGTTTTATATTTTCTTGGCAACTGAGAAAAGCTACAAACCACACGTAAACTCATACAACCCCTTTTTCCTTTCTCCCATTCGCGAACTGTCTCCCATTCTCTTTCTTCTCCCAAAGTTCTCATTTCCTTCTTCTTCAATCGGCGACCGAATCCATCCCACTTTCTAGTAGACCCAGCGACGTCCCCAACTCGTGAAGTAAGGCTTGCCAATTCAGGTTTGCACAACGCCGATTTATCTGTGCTTGTATTTGTAAATGTGAATCGTATATGTGTTTCCTTCATGTTCGTGAGAAATCATTCTGTTTATCTACTCTTCTACTATGCTATCTGGGTTGTTGATTTCGGATCTGGTAAGACGTGATTTTAAGTTTTTGGTGCGACTGCTGTGAAAAATGCAGAGCTTAGGGTTATTTTCATTGTTCATGGATCTTGTATTTTTGTTGAATCGAATTTTCAAAAATGTTGAAGGAAAACTCAAACTGTGGTAATACGAACTTGTTGTTTTGATTTCCTTTCTTTGTCCTTCTCTTTTCTGTTTGGCTATTTTTTCGAACTGGACGTTGCTCGATTTCTGGTTATTTGCCGAATGTTGGAGTGTTCGAAAATGTCAGAATACGGTGGCTGTTATGTGGGGTACAGGGGTGATGTTCATGAGCGTTTACAAATCTGAATATGTGAGTATTACTAGTCATATTTTTCAGAAAGTGAAGGCTGAGAAATATTGGGACAGATTTAGGTGGTTAAAACATATACTTAGGGTGTGGATTCAACTCATTTCCCCTATTCATTTTAGACTTATAATGTCCTGCTCCAAGTATTGATTAGTGGTGTAAGCAGTTGAAACTGGAAAGACAAACTTGGTCGGGTGGAGCAGTTGAAGCTTTTTTGCCTCCCATGACCAGATTTCCCTCTGGCTCCAGCTAGTTTATTGATCGTCGGGTCCAACTGGTTATGCCATCTCAATCTACAACTCTTATCTTCAAATTCCAGGAAAAAAAATGTCATAATATTAAGAAAAAAAACTACATGTTCTTCCTTCAAGCTTCTCTGCTATGGCATTCCAGTTTTGTGGGCCATATTGGGTAACATTTTATTAAGTTTTTGGTCCTCCGAAGGTCTCCAACGATGTATGCTACAAACTTTCACTTGTCTTCTCAGGTTATCATTCATCTTGGATCCCTGTTCTTGGTACTTACCTCTCAATTCCCAAATCAATATTAGATAATTGGACTCCACTCTAGCCTGCGATAGGGCAGGCGACTCCACTCCAAATCTAGGCAGTGTTTAATGTTATATTTTAATTTGACATTTGCTAAATATTTTTAGTTTTTCTAATTTTTACAAGTTAGAGGTACAATAACAGATTTATTTATAAAATACAGGACAAACAAAATGAAGAATAATACTAGAAAAAAATGAAGTCAATTTGATAGTTAAAACACACATTTTTTTATAAAATTGTTATTAGTTTTATGTTTGTGCAGTGCTTCTTCTATTAGCTATGAACATCCGTAATTTTGCTATATTTGAAGATAGTTTCACATTCTTAACTATCATGGCTTTAGCATAATGATTAAACCAAAATTGAAAGATTACTTTACTTTTTGAAAAAATAGCTAGTTCTAATTTTGTAAATCATCATTCATGAGCATTAGGTAGGGAATACGAAACGGAGTCAATTCATTAACTCATTAATGATATGTTTGTTATGTAGTATCAAATAGAGTTAAAGAATACAATTGATACAATTTAATTATTTTCTTGAATACTTCCATTTATGGGGCTAAGATTACGCTTTTCTTGATACAAAATTTAACTTTTCTCGTTGATTCCATTTTAGGCTTGATTGTTGTGGAAGAATTTGTACACTATTTATTTCTACTCATTCATAAGGTAGATAATGTATCATGTGAACAATAATTTAATCATATTGACATTTTTTTAAACTCCTAAGTACAATGGATTCCACATTGAACCAACGTCGTCGCCAACGTCAACAACTGGGTATGTTTTGGACGATGGTCATGCAAGCAATTTCCATATTTCATACCATCCGACGTCGTAATCAACAACTTTTTCGCGCCCCACGTAGAAACTGGGATTATGAAAGACAAATGGCACTTACACGGATGTTCGTACGAGTGATAGAATATGTCATGATCTACTGCAGATGAACATAACTGTGTTTGACCGATTATGTGAATGTTTAAGAACATACGGACTAGTTGACAGTAGATCTGTTACAGTTGAAGAACAAGTGACTATATTTCTCAACATCGTAGGACATGACCAACGTAATCGAATTGGAAGTTTTACATTCTTCAGATCTAGTCAAACAATGAGTTATTACTTTCATCGAGTGTTACTAGCATGCCTTGGATTGTATAAAGATGTTGTGAAAAATATCATTGTTCATAACTCACCATACGACAAGGATAAGGTGCATCCATGGTTCCAATATTTTCAAGTTAGGTGCAAATATGTAATTTCATTTTTTTCCTTCACGATCACTATCAAGTTTGTAACCAAACTAGCTCATTTTCTTATTAGGATTGCATGGGGGCAATTGATGGTACTCACATTCCTGCAACTGTCCCTGTAGAGGAACAAGCAAGGTATCGCAATAGGAAGCAAATGATATCTCAGAATGTTTTGGTCGCTTGCACATTTGATATGAAGTTCACGTATGTGCTTGCTGGTTGGGAGGGATCCGCCCACGAGGTCGGTTGTTAAGGAGTGCAACTTTACGACAAGGACATAGGTTAACAATACCTGTTGGTAAGATGTACTTTTTGTGCGATAATTTGTCTTTCCATAAATAACGTTAGCTTAACAACCATACCACAACATTCAGACGCAGGCAAAGATTGTTCTTGCATGTTGTGCAATTCACAACTTCTCAAGGATTTATGATGCAGAGGATCTTTGCGGTGAGGACTATTACAATAGCGATGATGAGATTAACCCTGGGCATGTTGATGCACCCGAAGATGACACACAAAATGCTCCTATATCTTTCATAGCGGAAGCTGCATGGTCAACTAAAAGGGACACACTGACTGATGACATGTGGGCCGTTTACCATCCAAGTCATGATGCGGGGATTGATTTCGATTGAATCTATTATTTTGTATTTCAATGTTTGTGTTTTTCTGTAATTGTTGGATATACAGTAAGTGTGTTAGTGTCTCATTCTAAGTTGTACTCATAAGTTTTTCAGCTGTAATTATGTCTTATTTCGAATGGTATAACAATCTGCATCTATGATATACTGTAAAATCTCTTTATCTAGTTTATTTCGAGTGTAGCTTGTTTTCCAGATGTTTGATGTTATTCATTCTATTTATGCTAATATTATCCTTCTCAGGTTCTCAACTCACAGCTATCATGTCACAGAATCGACAACGCAATACAGCTCATTGTCGAGTTCCCAAACCTACCACCCCTAGTGACGGGAATGACATTAACTTGGGTAGATTGCATGTAGATCCGAATGCTAGGACTCGTCACGTACGTTGGACTAATGAAATGGATGGTTTGATGATCACTTCACTTGTTGAACAAGTGCTAACTAGGCACAAATGAAGTGACAATGGGTTTACTTCATTTCAAGTATCTAAAGCTATGGAAAGGGTTCTTAATGGATGTGAGGTCGGGGTATCGAAAAAGAACGTACTGGCAAGGTTGAAGACTTTGAAAAAATAGCATGTTGAAGTTCACCAACTGTTAAATATGAGCGGTTTTGGGTTGGATCCCAAAACTGGACGCATAGTAGCAAAACCCGTTGCTTGAGACGAATTTATTGAGGTACGAATCATATTTTGTTGGCATAATCGAGAAATCAATATTTGTACTCACGTGTTTTATTTTGCTGGGAAAGCCAGAATTTTGGAAGTGGAAGACCAAACTTTGTCCACGATATGAGGAGATGGAGACTATGTTTGGCAATGAAGCTGCCACAGGAGATCGCGCAGTATCTGAATTCGACAGTTTCTTACCAATGAACGGTACGCAATATATTCTGTTTTTTCAAAATGATTATATTCATGTATAACTTCTAAAAACTTGATATCTCTTTTATGTAGTACCTGATGAGAGTGTGAATGAGGTAGAATTGGAAAATATGGAGATGGATCACAGCCCAGTCCACTTTCATAAGCGTTCCACCCAAGAAGGGACCAACAAAGACAAGTGTCGACGTAGACAACCGGTGGACGAGAGTACTATCGCATTCCTGAGGATTGCCGACTCATCTACCAAAATTGCACAAGTTATAGAAACGTAAGCTACGATAGATATACGGAATTTTGTAGACTGACAACTGATTGTAGAGAAATTGGAGGCCATGAACCTAGACATGGGCAACATCATGCAAGTAATGAAAGCATTTCCATCCGACGATGGTTTGGCTAAGGTATTTATGAACTTGACGAGTATAAATACATTCGTGCTCTAGTGCTTGAGTTACTTGGTCGTGATCCACCTCCACTCCCTTAGATTGCAGTTCACGTATGGCGTTGGTCTGTAGTAACTGTTATGTATTCAGAAAACTTTATCCACATACGTAGATTTGAAAATAATAGCTCTATAAGTTTTTTGTAACGCACACACGATGGAGACTACTATGCTTTGTTTTGCTAGCAGGTGGTGCCCCTTGTATTTTGGCAATTACGTATGTGGTAAACATTATTCCACCTAACATATGGTGTGGAAATCTTTTGTAAAGTATGTATGTTTTGGCTTATAATGAATGGTAAGTATTATTTTCATTTATTTTTGGCATGTGGATTTTGGAAATGGACAGCTTCATGTTACTTTTGGAAAGTAACAGCTTAAGGTTACTTGAAATCAACTACTTCGGGTCACAAAATATTCATATGAAGCAGTTATTTTCTCTGATTGCCTAATGCATGATTTTGGACAGTGTCTTTTGTGTCTAGATCTCATAGGTAAATATCCATTTCGTCCAATTCTAGGTCTAGTTTGCTGAAATCTTGTTACAAGGTATGGGAAATCTTTTCACGTCAATACCACCGGTGCTCGCCAACTATTGCTCTCTTGCTTACATAAAACCATGGTGAATTTTGACAAGTGTGTTTCTACCACTTCAATTTATTCGTGTCAGAATTTTCAAAAAAAACAAAAATTTAAGATATGTTTGAATTCTCTGTCATTTTCAGCAGTAATCCAATATAGTAATATTATAGATTGAGTTTATCATCTTACAAATTTAAAATAATTTCAAAAATAAAAAAAAAAACATATTTTTCTTACAAATGCCTATCAAACACCAAAAGTTGGAAAAAAATATACAATTTCCATGGAAAATAAAGCGAATCAAACACAAAAAGATGGAAAATGTCAGATTTTTCAGGGAAAAAATTATACCAATCAAACACACTTAATTGAGTTTTCCCGGTAAAACAAATTTTAGGCAATTCAATTCCCGATAATTCATTTTCTTTCCACCCTAATTTCACATTTGCAATCAAACGGACCCTAAGTGTATAATCGGTTGTGCACTTCCTAAGAAAACGAAAAACATGCAAAACATGCAAATGTGGCCAATAACCACTCAGAATAATGGCCACTACAAAATAGGAAAACAGGTGCTGAATAATAAATAACTAATAGTAATTCCTGAGACAGGTTGGGCACGTAACACACCACCTCCACTAAAATATCTCCAAACCATCGCCACCATCATGACTTCCACAACCACCACCTGCAAACGCCATCCACAAAAACTCATCACCAAATCACTGTAGAACCACCGCAACCACAAGAGCTTCAACGATTCCGACAGCACAGATTCACCACCACCCCGCAACCACCACCTCTACTAAAAAATCCTCAACCCATCACCGCCACCACGACCTCCACAACCACCACTTGCAAACACCATCGACAAAAACTCATCCCAAATCATTGCACAACCACCACAGCCACAATGCCTTTGACAATTTCGATGTTGTTGTTGTGACTTCCGACGACGCTGCTGCTATGTATCATTACCTACTATCCACCGACGGTGGGTCTCTCGACGGTGGTAGAAGAGAAATGACGGAGATGATAGATAAAGTGAATAGAAATAAAAAAAAAATGATTTAGGGTTAGGGTTGGAATGGGGATAGGGTGGAGTAGTAATATATATTAAATTATTTTTATAAAAATTATTATTAATATTTAAAAATTGTATTGCTATCTTACTTTTTGTATGAATAAAATTAGCATGTGATTTATGAATTGAGATCTTTAAAAGTAGGGTTTCTTTCGAGATTTGTCCACTTACATGGCTTGTAACGGATGAAGGCCATACAAATTGGTTGAAGTTCTGTTATGGACCAGCCCAACTCAATCCAAAGCGAAATTGGCCTTTTGACCCATTTTAGGGATAAAATTAACTATGGAATTTTATTATTATTATTTCAAATACACAAATATAATAATGTAATTAATGAAAACGAAAAAAAAAAAAAAGTCAAAGAATTTTTTCACTCAAATTCCATTAGGACCAAAGATCCAATTGCCCCCACATAGCTGCGCCCCAACCTAATGCACATAGAATTAAGCTAGTTGTATATCCATAGTGTACAACTAGTTTAACACCCTCTGAGGTGTCAAAACCAAGGTCATTAATTTGAATAAGTATTATTAAAATTACTGATAAAACTATGTGACATGTCAATGAGTATTAACAAAGCTTTCAATCATAGTATAAGTGTAGCAAAATTGATGCATGTAACATCAATGAAAATTTAGCTTTTTCTTATAAATAATTTGAAGCCAAAAATTCAAATACTTTTTCAACACACTATTTTATTCACATCTTATCTAGAGTTTGTATTAGTCAACTTCACATCATTAGTCGTAAAGAGAAGTAGAGTAAAAATGAATTAAATTATTATCGTCTCAAACAATTCATCATGCATCATAAATTCATGAGTTGACTTGGTCCTAGAAAACTCTTGAGCCAAGGGTTCTTGGAACTTAACGTTAACCTTTATGTGCAGTCATACGTCCACGATTTCTTGTCAACCCTCGATACAAAAATAGTCAATACTTATTTTTTCGACATCGTTTTTCCTCCCAAAAAAGAAGCTTACGAATCACAAACCGTCCATCCTCCTTTTCACACGACATTACTCCGACATCCTTTCTGCGACCCACAAAAGTTTTTTAGGGCTTGTTTGATATAATTACTTTGTGTTAAAAGTTAATCAAACTTCATTTTAATCACATGTTCCATTCTATCAACAACTTATATCCACTTTTAGCTAACACTCCAACTTTTATTACTTTATTTGCCAAAAATCTACCAAAACACGTAGGCAGTGACTAGGCTGGGTGAAATACATGAGAATAAATGTCTTTTGACTGCAATTAGGAACGTACAGACAACATGGGCCACGAGAGACATGAGGCACTTCTTCAACAGTTCAAACTTAGAACCAAGAATCAGACCCCACCCCACCCCACTCCTACCCAATGGCAGGCCCTCGTTCAAGTAATATCTTGCGAACTCATCGAGGCTATTCTAAAGGCAAGATTTTTTCCGTAGTATTTAACTATGGACACATACCCGCTTGATACAAATCACAGGGAGTGATTAATGGCTCATAATTATGGAATTTAATTGATAAGTAAGTATAATTCTTGTCTCACTTTCCTAAATTGCTTGATTTTTCATGCTTGTCTCACTCTCCCAAATATAATTTACTTGAAATCTTCAATTCACTCAGCAGATTTTTTTTTGTAGTTTACAGTACAGTTCATCTGTGTAATTTTACCCTTTTCTTTCTTCTTCTTCCCAGTTGAATGTGCGGTTGAAGGGTTTTTGACGCGTGGGTTTGAATCAGAGAGAAGAAAAAAGTTATGCTGAATCTAGTAAGTACATAGGCATTTATTGAATTTCGTTGATCAAAGGTTTCTTCAATTATAATAGTTTCTGGATGATTTTTTTTCTTTTTCAAGTTATGAGCGTATTTCCTTTACTGAATTGGTAGCTTCCTATTAGGTAATGTTAATCTTATATTGATATGCTTCGTTTGGTAATGTGAACTGTAAGTTACTAAGACAGAAAAAGAAGTTTTGTGTGTACCAAACATGCACGTCTATTGTGTTATATTTGCATAAAAATTGATGTAAGTGTTGATTTTTTGTTGCAGCATTATGAATTGGTTTTGATGCTGGTGCAGCGCATGTAAAGTTGATCTTGGGGGTTTTCTAGTTTTGGGGTGTGGGTGCCAGTTAATTTGTCTACATTGTCTATAAGAGACAACTAATCATTGAATACTAGATTTAAGCCATGTTTTTTTGGTAAATAAAAGGCTCTTTTTGGCAACGAAAGGAATGATTTGTGTTTATAATAAGGGTGAAAGTAATCAATTGTACTCATATATATAAATGTTAGTTGTTGGGATCTAGTTTTGTACTCTTTCTGAGATCTCTACCATTACTCTTTTCTTATAGCGATTTCCAAATCCAGCATTCAGAAATTGTTTTTTCTAAGACTCAGATCTTGTCATTTTGCATTTTGTTATCTAATGGTGTTATTCTGTACTCCGACTTGTTGTTTTGTTGAATTATAACCGTTACGCGTGGCGGTATACAAGAATAATACATTGGGTGCATGTTTGGTATTTAGTCCAGTGCTATCCAAATGTTGTGTCTATTTATGAACTGCACTTTAACTTCTTCTTTTTCTGTCTTCTTTCTTTCCAGGTGATTTTTCTTTTGCTCGTGGCATTGAGTTATGCCGCAGAATACGAAGGAGAATGCGAGTCCTTTCCGCCATTAACACCTAGACTTCACACCATTTCTATTTTGGAATTTGGGGCCGTCGGGGATGGGAAAACATTAAACACTGTGGCATTTCAAAATGCCATTTTCTATTCGCAGTCGTTTGCTGACAAAGGTGGTGCCCAACTTTATGTACCCGAGGGAAGGTGGCTTACTGGAAGCATCAACCTTACGAGTTATCTGACGCTGTTCCTGGAAAAAGATGCGATCATTCTTGGCTCTCAGGTTATTATTCTTCTATAGAAATCTACCTTATTTCTAACAAAAGGAATTTTGGCCGGTTAGTTTATGAAGAGTGCGCTATTTTTCTCTTTAAGCTGCCAGAACTTGTTATAATCACCACAGAAGTATGATTGGATAATTCATTCTCAAGTTGGACTTCCTCTTACTGATTGAAACACCTCATTGGGTGTTCTCTTGATTAAACAGAATAAAAATGCCATGCCTATCCTGGTTATTTTTTTCTCACTATTTCTCCTTAAGGAGATATAAATATCCAGGTTTTAATCAATACCTTCTGCAGATTTTATTTGCATGGCCATTCTTTCGATTTCTGCCACTTTTCAAATTTAGAACCTTTATCTTCCTTTAAAGTTTCACGTTTGATTTAATTTATTTTCCTGAAAGACCTCATAATAGAAAAAAGTTGAGGTAGATTGGAAATTTAAAGGGGAATAAAAAAGAAAAAAGTAATGTGTCACTAAATTGTGTTGTTTCTGCCGTAAGGTTTTTTTGCTGACAAGAGTTGCTCTAAGAATTTGACATTACTTTGTTTTCGTCCTGGGATTAGAGTATTTTTAAAAGTTTTCTCCTCACTTTTGCAGGATCATAGTTACTGGGATGTAGTCGAACCTTTACCGTCTTTTGGCCGAGGTATTGAACTACATGATAGAAGATATGGCAGCTTAATTACAGGAAATAATTTAACTGATGTTGTGATAACAGGTAGGTGTTCCTCCAGCAAATTTCAGCCAATTTCCCTCTTTCCCATATCTTTACAATTCAATATTGCCATTCTTGCGCAATTTTCCTTATTTTCTACAATTATACAGGCAATAATGGAACAATTGATGGCCAAGGCTCCTTATGGTGGGAACAATTCACTGCTCATTCTCTAAATTACAGTCGACCAAATTTAGTGGAATTCACTGGTTCAAACAACGTTGTTCTCTCAAACTTAACCTTCTTAAATGCACCTGCTTGGAACGTTCATGTTGCTTATTGCAGGTGGCTTGGTTGAATTTCTATATTTCATATTTTTAATTGCAATTTTAAGATTATCTCAAGTTTTACTCTCTTGTTTTTTGATGCAATATGATGCAGTAAGGTGTTAGTTCAGAATGTAACAATTTATTCTCCACCCAATGTTCCATACGCTAGCGGAATAGTCCCAGGTCCGTTCAAATCTGAATTATTGCATGATTTCTTGTGGGATAAACTTCAAATGTTCACATAGATACGTATTATGTTGACTTTTTACCTGCCTTATCGCGCATGCAAGAGTTTGCCTTGAAGTGTTATGGAACTTTTTCTTTACATCTTGCTGCGAATCCATGGCTTGCTCTTACTCTCAGCTTCGGTGAAGACTCTGGTGACAGAGCTTGTCCCTACTTGCAATTGGGATCCAAGTTTTGTTTGTATGGGGACCAACTCCATTTTTTTTTTTTTATTTATTTATTTATTTATTTTGGGGGGGGGGGGAGGGGTTTGGTGGGCAATGGACTGCAAATTTGCATTCGAAAAAAGAAAAGGAATTTCAACACAGAGAGAGAGAGAAGGGGAAAAAAAAAACGAAAAAAAGAACAATCCTCTCCTTCTACCACTCCCCCGCTGCACCTTCTCCTTCCAACCCAAACTGCCATTCCCAGGCAGCTTGTTGGGGGAATGGAACAAAACCAGGGATGGAGGGTTGGTTGTGTAAGCAGCAGTTGGGGATAGAGATGGACGAAGGAATGCAGGTAACAGGGGTGTAATGCTATTTTTCCTTTCTTTCTTTTTTCTTTCTATTTCTGTTTCTGTGTAATTTATTGAAACAGTGTGTGTTCACTTACCCATATTACCCCCTCAAACATTATTTCATGTGCATTGACTTGACTTTTAAAGCCCAAGGGACAGAAACCGTCCGATAGAGACTCGGAGTGCTACAATTTGAAACATTGGGGACCGAAATGCTATAAAACAAAGTTTGGGAACCATATTGTGATATTCACGAGGCAGGATTCTCATCTAATGTTTCTCTGCAAAGTAAAACTTGCAATGTGAAGTGTTCAGATACTTCCGAATATGTTTCCATCCCTAACATTAAATTTTTGTGTTTTTATGATGTTGTTGTTATTAAAAGTGATTATGTGATTATGAGTCATTAGGTGTTAAATTCCAAATTTCACTTTTTGCTTGTCTAATTTTCTCTATTTTCTTTAACTTGAAATGTTTTTCAGATTCTTCCGAGCATGTTTGCATTGAGAACAGCAACATTAGCACAGGTTATGATGCTATTGCGCTTAAAAATGGTTGGGATGAGTATGGAATTGCCTATGGAAAACCGACCTCGAATGTTCACGTTCGAGGCACTCGTGTGCATTCTTCTTCAGGATCGGGTATCGCTTTCGGCAGCGAGATGTCGGGTGGCATATCCGGTATACTACTCGAGCACCTTCACGTTCACGACTCCCCAACTGGCATTGGGCTTAAGACATCAAGAGGAAGGGGTGGCTATATCAAAGGCATATGCATATCAGACGTGCTCATGGAGAATGTAACGCGAGGAATCAAGGCAACAGGTCAGTGCAAATCTCATCCAGATGACAGATTTGATCTTGATGCATTGCCAGTAGTTAGTGGCATCACCTTTAAGGACGTGGTCGGTGTGAATATTGCTACAGCTGGGATATTTTACGGAATTAGTGAATCTCCTTTCACTTCCATATGTTTGTTAAATGTTTCCTTCTTTGTCACGTCTGACCCCTCCACATCATGGATATGCTCAAACGTGTTCGGTTCCTCTATCAATGTGTCACCTGAACCGTGCCCAGAACTCAAGGGCTTATTTACAGGTTTGTCCTCCAATTATTTCTCCGTCTCCTATCCAAATACTGAAGTTGCAGTTTCGTGATGTACAGTGCCGGACTTTCAATTATATAGAATGACATGCTGAAATTTCTCTACCAATTCTGTTATACAATATTCCATACCCAGCTCTTCTTATTCAACACCAGCTCCCTCCAGCAAACTTTTCCGGCAGTCTCTGATCATATTACCGTGTACAGCAGTCTGGTTTTTCAATTGGAGAAAAGTTTAGCATTGTCATTGATTTCAAATTGCCGGTCAATCCTTCACATTGTAAGTTGTCGTACTGGATATTTCTGCAAGATTGATTGTTCAGAATGAAATGGTTTCTTCATTGGAGATGATATAGTTGGCATTTGGTATACAAGTTACTTTGCATTCTGTCTGTACTTTATTTGCATGTTCAGTAAGGTAGACTCGACTTTGGACGTACTTTAAACAGACTAGACCTCATTGTGACATCAATTCCAACTGGTAGTTTTCTGAAACCTATGCCAAACAAGACCTTTAGAATCAAATTTCAGTATACTCTACAAAATTTTGTTTATGTTTGTTTAACCCCTTTTACCCGATTTAACTCATTCGCTTTTTTGGGTCGATGCCGATGCCCAAACCCATTCTTAAAATATTGTTTAAGACAGGGCTCTTGTTGAAGACAAGAAACACAGTTTGAGTTTACTTTTATTCTATACAAAAGTGTTGCATCTTTTTTTTTTTTTTTCTCAGGAGACTCTGGACATCCGGGCATTATTTGTCCTAAGCCCCAGGCATCCAGTTACCTTTGTTTGCTGATCACCACCAAGGATAAAATCAGCTTCTTTAACACTAGTCATGGAAAAAAAAATCCCCAAAAAGCTCGAACACTTTCTTCAAATCCAGTAATAGAAAATGCAAGTGTATATATATGTTTCCAACCAAAAAAACAAAATAGAATTGTCACATGATATCAATACACGCAACTGGAATAGTTGCTACATTTCCATATATACCAACGACCAAAAAAAAAAAAAAAACAGAAAAGAAAAGAATGAAAAAATCTACATATATCCTCTATGAGAAAAGAACAAAAGATTAAGATGGCCTTAGCGCAGCCCTCGACAGGTTTCCTACTTTCTGTTTCCGGCTTTTCGTTTCACTTCAGCAGTCTGCCTTCCAATCCTCTGCGGAGGATGACCAGCCCGATTTCCGACTTTTCGTGATGGCGATGGCCCTAATCTTGCAATCATGGTCCTGCTACAAGTAGTCCACCAAATGATATTATTATTATTAATAATTTTTTTTTTTGAATCAGAAGATTTTTGACATGGATCAAACACATAGCATTGAACCACCTAATCTAAAAGCCTAGTAGAGTGGAGACACGTTTTATTTATCAAAATTTAGCCTTCAACCCTCCCTCTCATAAGAGTTTGTAGAATGGAGTTGGACATATTTATTTAAATTTAGTAGTCCCTCTCCCATGTGCAGGCTAGATTCTTCATCTAGGCTTGCTACGTACATAATTTACACAAGGGGTGTTGCATCAAAAGTCAAACCCGAGGATCTTTGCTTAATTTGAACAACCACCTCAATGACCTCATTTAAAAGCATAAGCAATAGTTTATATTTATTTAAGTTTAGTTGAAACATATATAGCAAGGATCGTATTACCTCAATTCTGGGCTTTGGGCTTGTTTCAGATCGGGTTTTTGGATCTTTGGTGCAATGCCATTGGTGAAGCTGCCAAGCTTGGAATGGTTGAACTGCCACAGCAAATCTGGCTCGGATGAGTCGCTAGTTCCAGCATCAAGCTCATCCAGATCATCAGTTGCCGCAATGTCAAACTGATTGCTTGATGGGAATAGGTTAACTGATTTTTCAGGGTATAGCTTTGAAGGATCTGAAAGAAATTGGTGATAAAAGACATCAGATATGTTGCCTGCTTCCCGACACTCTGTGGGGCTTCCAACTCCATGGACGGTATCTAGCTTGTTCACCATGACCTTGTCTACCCACTTGCCTGAGCCGGTCTCTCTGTCGTCTTCCCCGAAGTTTGGACAAGGACTGCTGACTGGCGGCCAGGGAGGCGAATTCCCAAGTAACTCATCAAGATCAAAGCTTTGCCTCTTTTGCCTCGGTGCAGAATTGCTGTGGACCTGTGATATCAGCAGAGACAACTATAAAATCGAGATTTTTGAAGATTAAAACAAAAATAATAAACTTTTATTGGAAAAAAACACATTGAAGTAAACTCTAGAAGCACACTTGAGTGAACATTGTATGCTTTTACTTCATTTCAATAATGTATGGTCTTACTTTGAATGATCCTTGGTTATATACAAGTACACAAGAATTTTGACAAATAGCAAAAGCCAATGCCCATAAAATGTTACAAGTGCATTTACCTCTATGTTCCCTACATCTTCCATTGGTTTCCTGAGGCCATTAGGTGACTGCATGCCCACATTTCTAGCTTGTAAATTAGATTGAAAAGATGATTGCTGCATGGATAATGGTTCTCCTTTCCTTGCTAAGGCAGCCTTCAGGCTGCCAATCTATCAAGACAGCGTAACTTCAGCTACTTTAACTATGATCCAATATCGAACACTTGAACAAATTAGCTTATACGATGGAAAGCAAAGATTAGGATACAGACCTCTTCTTTCAGCTCTTTAACATCTGTAGAATCCTTATTTACTCGTGCAGCGCCAAGTTCAACAGTAGCAACACGCTCAGCAAATTTGAGTGTGCTAATTGTTTCTCCTACAGCATCAGGCTCGGGGCTTATATGAACAAACATAAGTGTCTTTGCCTGTCCCCCTAAGAAGAATCATCAAACCATATTAAGAAATAGAAGACCAAAACATGAGAAATCCAAAGAACAAGCCTGATATTCTGTTTATCCTTACCAAGTGAATCTTGGAGGAGTTGTGTGAGTTTACTGTTTCTATAGGGTACATGAGAATTCTTTTGGGCAAGAGAGGCAATCACATCGCCCAATGCAGAGAGAGATTTATTTATGTGCTGTGCCTCTTTTAGTCTATCTCCCGTCGCTTCAGATTTGTCGACCCTCTCACTTCCAGCCAGATCAACTAGATGCATGCAACCTCGAAGAATGGCTCCAGTGGTCAAGTCTCTTCCTTGGACATGAACAGTTAAGCAACTGTGATAATAAATAATACAAAAGTCAGTGTACCGGAAAAAGTTAAATATTATAGTTACAGCACTTATATTCACCTGTGAGAGCGACTACTACGGTCATTTAGGGCAGTTGCACCCACTGCACGATTCCTTTGTCCAAGGTTCATAAGGTCTATTACATCAGCTGTTGAAGAGACGTGAACCAAGCTTGCATCTGGAACACTGAGTCCTGATTGAGAACTATTACGAATTTCTAATGTGATTATAATTAAAGAATATTTTGAGTAGATAAAGCTGGACAATTTGCCGAGTAATACAATGACAAATATAAATGAAAATTTCAATGGTGTAAGATAATAGTAATTGAAAGGATATCTTTTATTCAAGCCATCAGTAACAAGGAGATCTCTAACTTGTTCATTATATATCTCGATCATCTGGACGGACACGTCATAGCGGAACGTGTCCTTTCTTTGTTGTGCGAGGAGGAACAAATCACCTAAGGCCCTATAATTTACTCCTTGGGTATGCTCATTAATATCCTTAGGTCCAGTCTGGAAAAAATATAAGAAAATTAATATTTGTGTTTCTTAACACAAATGAAAATGTGTTGCTGTAATTTAACAGATATTTGGCTTCTATATCTCACCATGGTGTAAGTTTTTCCTGATCCCGTCTGACCATAAGCAAATATGCACACATTGTAACCATCAAGGACTGATCTAATCAATGGTTGGGTATCCGAGAAAACCTCCTCTAACATAGAGAAGAAGAACACGTTATAAACTAAGTCATGAAACTTAAATGGTTAGCAATAGGAATTTTTTAATTTTTACGTTGATGGCCTACAAACCTTGTGTAGAAGAAGGCCCAAATACTTTGTTAAAAGTGAAGGATTTGTATCCTTTTCCATTCTTTGCCGGAGTACTTATCGTAATAGTTCCTTCTTCAATGTGATCCACAGTGCTTAAGTAATTCAATTGCCCTCGAAGGAATGGTCTTACACGACAATAAACTCTAATGTTTCCTAGTTGAAGATAAATATTTAGCATTAGTTTCATGGAAACTCAAATACAAGACGAGTAATTGACAAGACTTGTACAGGCACAATAACATACCCTTTAGGTCCTGGACTTGATTATAGAGCTTGCGGTTTTCCTCAAGAACTTTTTGGTATCCAGAGGCAGCATGAGCAAGTCCATAAATGTGGTGGCCTGTAAAGGAAATAAACTCGAAAAATGATTGTTACAGCAAAGGACGATGAAAGTTACATTAACTACTAGCCAGGGACTAAGAGTTACAGTATACAACCAGATGAATACAGCAAGAAAGTTCAAAAATTTACCAATATTATGAATTTCTTCATGGAACTTCATTTGCATGAATTGCATACCAGATTTTGTAGTAGAAAGAGTTTGCTTCAATTCCTACACACATAAATCACATAAATTATTCACATTTCTTACCAGTTTAACCCTTCCAAAAGGAGAATCAATTTTTTAAAGGCAAAGGTGAGGGTTCTAGTTTCAATTGGTTTTTACCTTGATATCTTTTTGTTGTTGGTCCACTATCATTTGTTGCTTCACAAATCTTCTCTCAGATTCTTCATCAGTAATATAGCTCTTACAAGTTACATCATCTTTCTTCAGGAGGGAGCCCTTCTTATTATCGATCTTATTTGTTTAATAGAAAAAAAATACAAAGTATAAGTACAAGAAACATACTTCTAGAGAATCACTTTCTTACTAAATTTCTTTTTTGTATGTCATTTAAACAAACTACCTTCACATTGAATGAAGAAGGTTTCAATACAGATTTGCTCCCGTGGGAAACATTCAAATCATTTGAAGTTGCTTTTCTCTGGTAGACAAAAGCATGCAACAAGAGAAAAACAGTGAGTTTTCTAGAAGCAATATCAATAATAGTCTTGATGTAGCAATGATAAAATAAATAAATTATCGAAAAAGATATGCAGAGTAGTTATGGAGGAGAGTGGTACTTATTATTCACAAGTACAACAGAAATTTGAGCTATGACTAGAAAGAATAGCATACCAATTCAATTTGGCTTGCAATGCGATGCTCAAACTCCTCGACAACCTTCCTTAATACAGACTCTACAAGCTGTAACAAGCAGAAGTGTTGCAATTCAGAATCAAATACATTAGATAAAATTATTGATTACTCACAAGTCCTTAGGAAAAAACACTGCTATTATGTATTAGAAATACCAACACATCATAAGATTAAACATTTTAATTCCCAGTCATAGATTCCCCATGTAAAGGATCAAAATGCTGGCACATATTATTTTGACTTGCAACAATTAAATTAGCATTGGGCTTATTCACACTTACATTTGGAACTTCATCGGGCTTCTTATCTAATAAAATTGCACGAACAAGTGTACTTAAGGAAGAACTAGACTGCAAAAAAGAAGGCAAATTACTTCAGTTTATGACTGTATTGTCCAAGGGTGAAGAGAGAGAGAGAGAGAGAGAGAGAGAGAGAGAGAGAGAGAGAGAGAGAGAGAGAGAGAGAGAGAATTTATAAAAATCAGTCAGTTCAGTACACTTACCATTTTGTTAGATTCCAATTCAGGACATACACCATTCAAAGATTTCTCATTTGCTGACAGAGTCTTTGTCAAAGAACTCATGAATGGCTCAGAATTCTTGCGAACAAATTGTTTTCCAGATGCAGTAGTTTTCACATTTCCACCAAATTTCCAGACCCCATTACCTCCTGCCAGTTTATACTCACTGTATGATTTAAGTGCCAGAACACAATTTACGATCCTTGAAGATTTCCCTCCCTGAAAAATTATCAATGTTTATGAACTATTATCTAGCACAGCTCCAGAGTGAGGCTAGCATTAACAATACAAGTCCCACGTATAATTTTAATTATAAATTAACATTTTGACTCCTAATTTATAGATTGGGATGAACTACCCAAAGAGTCCGTGCATTCATTATAAATTTTTCCTTCCAACAGCTACACTTACTTGTTCGAGATCAGAGGCCTCAAATGTAGGAATCCCAAACTCTTGTATGGCTACTAGAAAATTTCTCACGTTTTCAAAGTATTGGTAAGCAGATAATGCAGCACCATCAGGTATAAGAGCAGCATCGCAGGGACTTTCAACAACCTGAAATAGATCGATCAAGGTCAATCAAGTTTAAAAAACATAGATTAAAAAATTCTCAAATAGCCAGTTTTGAAGGGAGGGGGAAAAGAACAACTGGATTAACCTTTTGTACGGCTCCAGGTTGAATTTTGTTGACTACATTACATAGGATAATCCCACTTCTCAAACCAAGCCGAAATTCTTCCTCAGAAGGTTCAGCCGGTAAGTCTTTTGCGCCTACAACTCCTACAATTTTTCTCAACCACGCTGCAGCATCATATCTTCTCATGGCTACAGAATCAGAAATAGACGATTACTCAACTTTGAATGCTCCTAGAAATGCCTCTTAGAGAGAAACGAATGTATCAATGTCATTAAAACTTGATCAGACAGTGAAAAGTCAGATTAATCATAAACTCAACCCACACACCATCCGATAGATTTAAATTTTTTTTTAAAATAAAAAATAAACTAACAGATTTAAAAATAAAAGGGAAGAAAACTGTTACTAAAGAATTCCATCTTCCAGCAACCAATAAGATTGATATAGAGCATTGCACCGAATCAAATTGTTTATATCGTTAAATGCCTTGTAACCATTTATCAGAAATCAAATTTGAATTCGCCCCAAAAAATCAACTAAAAATGGAGTTTAAAACAAAAAAGTTAAAATTCAAACAAGAATTATAAAATCAGCCGAAAAGGGTGATTAAATTACCAGCTTCCTCAGCTCTTCGAGCGTCCAAATCGAGATCTCGGGACCCGTTTCCATGCTGTTGCAGAACATCCTCGACTACTGACGCCGCTGAAAATGAAAACGCACCTTCCACTGCCGCCATGGCGATCACTAATGATTCTCTTAAGATCGAACTTTATCCGTCCACCATACACAAATAAATCTTCGGAAATACGAAACAATTATAAAAATTTCATCTGTATGCCTATTAAATAGTATCCTTCGAGGCTCTTAGTACTTAAAATCAGAGTGACCTTAGGATTTCAAGATCAGTTCAGATAGATATAACAACAAATAGAATTAGATATAGTCACAGAGAATACACCATTTTCTCTCTCTTCAACACTACAGTTCAGCGTTGGCCGTGCTCATTGAAATCCTTCTTCACTTTTCTCTCTCTCTCACAGTCTCTCTGTGCAAAAGAAAAGCTTCTTCTTTATACTACTTCTGCTAAGTATATAAGTGGAAGCTACTTTTTTGAATCTCTCTTTATAACCTGTCTAAGGCCACAAGATTCCGAGCCTCTCTCCGAACCTCCAGGCTAAGGATCTAACTTTCAGGTTGTATTCCCTTTTAATTCCTTGCTCTTTTATTATGTGTATGTGTATATATATATATATATATATACAATCCGCCAATGCGGTGAAATAGGAAATAGAATATCTTCTACTTGCTTCTTTTTTCTCTCTTATAAGTGTAAAAAAAAATATTTAATTAATGTATTTTCTTTGTAATTTTATTTAATTTAATCTGAAAAATCTAAATTATGAGCATTTAAAATGAATAATGCATTACCTACACAAATAAAAACTCTGACTCGTCAATTTTGCAAACAGATGTTTGGTACGCAATATTAAAAGAGATTGAACCATTCAGTTTATTGCAACTATTTTGTGGAGACATAACAAATCAATGTGACGATATTACCAAGAGGAAGAGAGCACTTGTCGAAGTGGCATACGATGAACAAAATTTTAATATTATTTAATAATTATAAATTTTACATATTAAATATACTGTAAAGGTATGAAGATTTTTCTTGAGACAATTTACTTTAGAGGCTGTAGAATGAAATGGACCTTTTGTTAGACATGAAAATGGATGGAATGTGTTATTTTGGGTGAGGGAGGTGGGTGAACACTTTAATTAGTTTGGAAGTCCCAATCTTGAACAGATGCCGACAATGGGGGAAGAATCCAAAGTGTATCTTTTGGCCATGAAAATTAGAAATTTGGCTAAGTTGAATTGCTTACAAGTAAGGTTAAGGGTAAATAAGTCTTTTAGTTAATTAAGGTTAAAAATAATTGAATTACTCAGTTCGACGGTAGTATGCACGAAATTTAACTTTTCTTAATTATAAGTAAAAAAATATGTTTGAAAACAAAAGGTTTGATTTACTTATAAGCTAAGCCAAAAAAAATGCTCTCATTCGCGAATTACTAATTTGATCGAGTTCATCTTGAAAATGTGACAAACGCGTGTTAATTTTTCAAGTGGAGTAATCGAAGAAACAAAAATGACTATTTCTTGTTTTGTGAACATCTCACTATTTTGAAATCAGTTATATTTAGCTATGTGTTGTTTTGTAATTGAACTTTATAATACAAGTTGTAGTTTGTTAAGTTATCGTAATTGACAATCAAAATAGGGCGAATGTGAGGAACTATACAAAAAAATTAGGAAAATTAGCCAGTCCCTCCAATTTCAAATTCAAATAGAATTTCAAATTTTGAAGATGCATTGGTGATGGGCTTGTCCTCATATTTGGTTATCCAATACAGACACTAGTAGTTTTTGTCAAGCACTCTATATATTTATTTTCAATTTAATTGAATTTGGAGAATTCCTTATGGGTTATGGCCCACACCTTAAGAAAACTCTCATGTGTGTGCTTTGAAAAATTTGCCTTAAGTTTTAATTATTTTTCTTTCTTTTGAATTTTTTGAGGAGCCCTTTTTCACTAAAAAAAAATGATTGAACTTTCGTACCAACAATAGCAATACAATGGTTCCGTTTGATCCACATTATTCGTAGAATAATAATGAAAAATATAGTTGTTATGAGCCCCGTATAAGATATGGAAAGTTAAAAATGGATGTGATTGATAACGGTCACATTTTTCATTTTTATGGAGGAAAAATGAGAATCCAAAATTTGAATTTTTACTTAAAAGTAAATTAAGTTAATAGTATTTTATAATTTATAATGTTGTTCAATCATTTTATGTATTACATAAACTAATATTTATTTATCTCGCAGCATTGAATGAAAGACGTCACATATAGAAAACTCAAGACGCTAAGCCCATGTTTGGCTTAGTTAAAAATCAAAATTTTAATAGATTTTAATAAAAGTTTATGAAATCTGTGGTTGAAAAATTAATTAAAGTTATGAATCTCATTAAATGTGTGATTAAAATTAATTGTTAATATTTATTTAAATTTTTATCAAAATTTTATACTCGAAGTAATATAAGGGAAAAGATTTAAGTAAGACGCCTCGTGAGAATTTTTTATCTAACGAAACCTTCTATACAAGATAAAGCCATGGAAAATGCCTAAATTCCCTAATGACCAATCTTTTCCCTTAATTTAAGATCACTCTTTGCTTTCATTAGAAATATTTGTATCTCTTGCTTAGTCTCCAAGATTATCCACTTGTCTAAACTGTATTCCCAATTTACCTTCGATGGCTTGTGTACGTAACAATCAATGTTTCAATTTTGCCACAGTGATACTTTGAAGTTACCCTTTTTGTTTTTACAATTTAACATATGTTTGAAATCAACTTGAGACGAATTAAGAAGAAACAATTAGCTAATCACGATATGTGTAATTAGAATTGTATCCATTCAGTTGTCGAATTCATGGATATACCTGTTTTATTGTAATTATTGTGTAAAAATGATGTTTTGAATAGTAGTTTTTGGGCAAATGTGTGATTAAAAAACGAAGAAATTTTTTGAATTTACGTATAAAATATTTATTGTGTGAATGAGTGGTTGAAAATGAGTATGAGAATTTTTTTTTTTTTAATGGGATAGTTTATTTGATCGTGTAAGGGATGCAAAAGTTAATCTCGTGGATCAATTAGAAGTTAGTCGAGAGATTTGATTGCGAAAACAAATGTAGTAGAATTAACAAGAACGTTGAAAACATTAAAATTTCTTAGATTCTGAAAGTTCTCGAAAATTCCATGAAATTATTTTCAACGAATGTATAAATATTTTTAGCGATATCTTTCTCGTATATCGATGAACAACAATAAACTATTAACCACATTTACAATTGAAAATTGACAAAATGTCCCACTCTTGATAGTGTAAGTAGGCAATGCTTCATTTTCAAGAAATGATTAATAGTTGAAAACATCTACCTTCAAATTTGGTGTCATTGATTGTATCCGGTAAAAAACAAGAAAATTGACCAAAACGACACAATAAACCTTTGGGCTTCAATTCCAAGTATGAAGCTTTTTACCAAACATTTTTGCTTTCTTTGAGTCAAAGTACATTATTATTCATAGAAGTAAACAGTCTGAGGCTCCATAACCAATTTTAATTTTAAAAAAGGGGGTAAATTTTTGGTGTTTATCAATTTTCAACTGTCATGGATGCGATTGGTTTTGATTGATTTATAATTCTTTTTGTTAATAATAGTGGATAAAAATATATAGAAGAAGAAATGAAAGTCGTGGTTAGGGTTGTGCATGATCCGATTCGAGAAATTTTCGGGTATTTAGTAAGTAGAATCGTTGGGTCCAAATTTAATTATAAAACCGTTCGAGTTCGGTTCGATTCGATTCTCTGATTCTGTAATATAATTAATTTTTTAAATATTTACAAAACTACATTAATTAAATGTCAAAAGGGATAAACAAGATTTTCATTGTTATATTTGACACATTCTTTCATGTACAAATCGAATTTTTTTTTGAAAAATGTCCAATGTACAGGACATTTTCCTACAGATGTTGTACAAGCCCCTCACTGTGTGAGGGGCCCACATGTATTAGAAAAATTGTGTGGGGACCACGCATGTGTTTGCCCAATACAGGGCTTGGTACACCAAGCAAGGTTCTCTATTTTTATCAAAGGTCCGACACTTCAAATTTTTCGTAACTAGGTGACAAAAAAATGTACAGTAAATTGTATTGATACATCATCTAATTCAAGTACGGTGGACCTCTACACTTATGAAATGTGCAATCAACCTTGTTCCAAATGCACCCAATATTCGTTTTGCCGGAGATGCATTTGGGTACGTGATTGAGAGATTAACAAAGAATTTGCCATTCTAAAAATTGATTTTAAGGGTAATTATATTTTTTACAATGTACTTTCATTTCTAACAATACCTTCTAGAATATTCCTATATATATTTCAAGAGATTTTATCCATTACCACTTTTTACTTAGAAGTTAAGGATATGATATTAGCTAAACATATATTGTGCAAGTAGCACAGTTGAAAAATAAGAAATTATCAAATATCCTCTTTTCTTTGTCAAATTAAATTAAATTGAAGATATATTTTGTTGTTAATTTGATTTAGAGCTAGACTCTGAAACAGTTCATACGGCCTAAATCAAGTAACATTTTTTTTTGTCATACTCGATAGAGCATAGCAAGTTTTTACCAATTCATTTGTTGACATTCATTAATTGCATCCCAACGTGTCACGTGGAGTGTGTCATATTCTAATTCGTCATAACATATGTTATTTGAATCCTATGGCTTGGAGTATTAGCTACGGTTTGTTGGGATTAAAATCAGATTCTTTTTTAAATTTTGTTAAGAGTTGATAAAATGTGTAATTGAAAAGTTGTGAATTTCATAAATATGCAATTAAAATTAATTATTGATTTTGACTTAAATTAATATCAATATTTTAATCCCACCAAACATGATTTTCACATTGATGATCTCGAATAACTTATTACTAATTCAACAACCAATATCGAGTAACAACCTTTTTCGATGAAATAATAAATGACACTATCTTGTGTCAAAGAAAAGGAATCGGAAATCAGAGTGATTTTTGTTCCCACATTCTAACTTACATATATAAAAGCTCCCTAAATGATATAAAGATCGTGTTCGGCATGGTTTAAAATTTAGGTTTTAATCTAAATTAAAGTCAACAATTAAGTTTAATCACATATTTCATGATATCCACAACTTTTCAGTTACATATTTGTATCAATTTTTATCAAACTATACTAGAAATTTATTTTTAATCCCAGAGCTTCAAAGAAGTCAACCGTAAAAAAATATTATAAATGCTAGTCTTGCATTAACTCTAAAAAATAAAAGGTCAATTTGTTATTAAAAAAAGGTAAATTAAATTAAAATGAAATTTATTTTTGAAAAAAAAAAAAAGGAAAAAAAATCTGATTCACTCAATTTTCTTGGAAAACCGATCAATTCCTAACATTTTTGCAAGTTTTAATTTTTTTTTTATTTTACATGTAATTGGACTAAACTACGCTCCTGTTTAATTCTTTTTTTTTTTCAAATTTTTTTTTTCAATTACACATTTTTCGATAAAATAATATTACACGTAAACTCAAATTTTTTCTTTAATTTTTAATCACATATTATCCATCAATCAACTATTTAAAATACATTATTTCCCTCAAAATAAAAATCAAACATATTTTCAGTCAAACTAGGGCCGAGTTATTATAGCATTGGTAAATAATATAGTCCAATATCTTTTTCAAATTTGATGTATAGAGGTTGATATTTAATAACAACCGCTAAAATTAAATCCTAAGGGCGTCTCCGTCCATTAATTATAAAGGCCTCATCTAACGTTCGAAATTTTCAAATTGGTGGTTCGGTGCCGAAGCTGGGAATTCCGGACCTCGCCTGGTCCCCACGGAGAGCGTAGAATTGCGGGCCCAGTTCACGGCGATTTTATTGTATTAAAACAGTTCATTTTCTAAGAAAAAATCTTTTAAATACAGGGAGAAAAATATAAATAAGAAAATTGTAATAGCCTGTAAGCGGTCACACATAAATTGCTAGATGAGCCAGTAAGAACCCAGCACAAGGCCCATTTTTGGTTTAGCTACAAATTAATTTTGAACGAGTTACCGCTACCCGGAGTTTTGGGTTAATTTCAGAAATGATCACTGAAGTTACAGGAAAATTACAAAATGGTCACTGAAGTTCAAAACTTTCAGTAACGGTCACTGAAGTTTCGGGCGCTTTAAAAAACGGTCACTGAAGTTTGGAAAACTTTCAAAAACGGTCACTGAGTTACAAACACTTTTTCAGTTTTTTTGTGACTTTTGCGACAACTTTTTGGCCAATTCCGACCACCAAAATCAGCAAATTTTGATACCTTTGGAAAGCCCACAATGTCCTCTTCAATTACCACCCAAAATCTTCTCGTAACTCCAAGGGATTCGACTGAAAAATTGCCGCAAATATCGCCCAAAAAAATCTGAAAATCTGGGCAGATTTTCAGATTTTTTGGGCGACTTTTGCGGCAATTTTTCGGCGACTTCCGACCACCAAAATCGCCGGATTTTGATATCGTTGGAAAGCTGACAATATTATCTTCAATTACCATCCAAAATCTCCCCCCAACTCCAAAGCATTCAACCGAAATAAGCCCACAAAGTTAGCATCCCGAATCTGGGCAGATTTGCGCCTTTTTGGGTAGCCGACTTTGTGGGCTTATTCCGGTCGAATGTTTTGGAGTTGGGGGGAGATTTTGGATAGTAATTGAAGATAACATTGTCAGCTTTCCAAAGATATTAAAATCCGGCGGTTTTGGTGGTCGGAAGTCGCCGAAAAATTGTCGCAAAAGTCGCCCAAAAAATCTGAAAATTTGCCCAGATTTTCAAATTTTTTGGGCTTCTTTTACGGCAATTTTTCGGTCGAATCCCTTGGAATTAGGAGAATATTTTGGATGGTAATTGAAGAGGACATTATGGGCTTTCCAACGGTATCAAAATTTGCTGGTTTCGGTGGTCGGACGTGACCGAAAAGTTACCGCAAAAGTGTTTGTAACTCAGTGACCGTTTCTGCAAGTTTTTTAAATTTCAGTAACCGTTATTGAAAGTTTTGAATTTCAGTGACCATTTTGTAATTTTTCTGTAACTTTAGTGACCATTTATGAAATTAACCCCCGGAGTTTTACACTCTAAATTACTTGCCTCTCACATGGTATGGGCCCCGTGCATTAATTGGTCATGAGCCCGACCTCATATGTGAGAGGGAGGTGGGGTTGGGTACACTCCCGTGTACCAATAGTTTTTCCTATTAATTTTTTAGTAGATTTTGATAAAAGTTGGATCCCATAAAATATGTGATTAAATTTTTTATAAATCAAAACCATCAAATTATTTCATCTACTTTTTCGTTGGTTGAATTTCATTTGATTATCGATGATTCTGTTACGTGTAGGAGAAACAATAGTCCAATTTAATTTGTGGGCAAAATTTTAATATAATCTTCAAGCTTGTTTGTCACATGTTTCAAGTGATTTTTTTTTTTTTTTTTTTGCAATATTCTTTAAATTCAATGCTGAGCAAATTCAAACATTATTGAATAAGGAATGATTAAAAATTGGATGTTAAATTCAAAGTATTTGATTTTTGTAATTGTATCATGACCATGGTTAAAGATGAATATACTATAAATTACTCTAATTCTGGCGAGAATTGGTTTTAACAAGAAGTGCTCGATTATCTATGAAAGAGTAAATCGTAACGTGATCGAACTAGCTAGATTTGATTCAATTGTCATGCCATTTTGGGACTTAATGCCTAAAAGTTATTTGCAATTAATACATACTAATAAATATTCTATATTTCTTTAACAAGTGAAACATAAAATAAACGAAAGAAAATTATTCATTCTCGAATGATCAACTAATTTTCAGTTCACAGTAATACAAACGTAATTTTTGAACGCCGACTCGAGTGAATATTGCACATCCCTAGCTAATTGCCATATTGTTCATATGATTATTCATATAAAGCAAAATAAATAATATGGCTAAAGTTTTAATAGGCAATTATGCTTCCTTTTTATTGATTTATCTTTTTTGGTACCCCTTTTAATTTTTTCCACATGCTGCAAAAAAATAGCCAAACCCACGTGTGTTGTCGTTTTTTTGACATAATTAGTGTTTAGGCCCTATGGCTCTACCCTTGTTATGAATTGGAAATTATGAAATTGTTGAATTATTTACATGGAAATCCTATACAAATTGAATTAATTTCTCTCTTTTTGTTGTTACTCTAATTAAAACATGTTAACTTACGAGGGATAAAACGAGCCAAAGATAAGAACAAGATGATTGAGAACTCGAAAATAAAATTTATTTAGCGAATTTCTAAAATTATGAGTGACGGATAATATTTGATTCATATTATATAACAATTTCAAAATAAAAGATGTAATCAATGAAGATTCATTATGATAAATTTACCCAATTGGGAAGATAAAATTCACATAACTCTATTCATACTTATATCTGAACTCAAAAGTCGCGAGACGATCACACGAGTATTAATTTTCTAGGTGCCATTAGAATATCAAGAGACAAATTTAGTATTATGATGAATGATTCTAGAAAATTCGATAAGTCCAAGTGTCAATTTTAAGATTGGTTCTCTTTCACACTGATCAAGGCTTCATAATTCTTTAAAGTTAAAACACCTATTTCCTTGGAACATTTTAACGTGAGAGTGACCACACACAAAAATTAGTCACCCATGTTACGCGAGCCTTTTTGCATTTGCAATAGTGAAAATAAGTTTCAAGTCTCATTCATTCCCTTTATAAGTTGGTTAGGTGTCAAATTATTCATAATCCAAATAATGGTTTATGCAATAGCATTTACGGGAAGGAATTACTTATTTTTTTAAATATATTTCAGTATTACTTTGTTATCGATCATTGATAAATACCTGGCATTACAAAGTGGTTATTTATCGATTCACGTGTAATTTCACGTGTCACATAGGACTCAAGTCGTAATGTAAAGTAATAACAGTTTTGGTTACTAAACTTGATACCTACATTCTACTCCGAAAATTTATATAAAAAATCGAGCTATTAACAAACCACGATCCAATATTTCTTGCTAAAATACGAGTTTTTTTATAAGATATTTTTTTATTGAACTAAATCTACTTTTTGATAAGAATAAAGTAAACCCAATTACTTAAAGAAAAAGAATTGGGTCCATGGAACAACTAGCTATTGCCTAGACATCATGAAAGCGTAGCACTCCTAATCCTATGGCTTTAACTTTTACAACCCACCAAACTATGATGAAGAGAAAGGTATCATTTCTTTTGTGTCATCCAATGATTCTACACTACTTTGCTACAAAAATAAATAAATAAGTGATTATATGCTTGGATCTGGTTTAATTTTTCCTTTTTACTGGTCTGAAGGCATTTTATAAGCAATTTGTTGAATGTAATATCAATATATTTAATGGCTATTGTATTTTTTGAAATTCCTAACTTGGATTTTAGTCGTCTAATTAATTGAGAGATTTATAGCGTAGAACAATTGATTAATGACATTATCGAAGTCTTCTAAATTATGAAGTTGACGATGATTCAATTACTCTGAAATCTATTACAGGCAAGGAAACACTCGAAGCAACAATGACATTGAACAATTTATTGACATAGCGTAATTGAAATTATTAATTTATCTTCTTGGCCCAACTCAAGATCGACAAAATATATAGTATAATATAATTTATTAATTTATCGAGAATTCTTCCTCCACCATATGTTAATGACTAATACTAAATCTGAATGGCCGACTTGATACTCGTTCGGACTAGTTCATAACATAATCAAGCTACATGTACACTCTTATTTATATCTTTGTTAGCACTCTTTCACATGGATCCATCAAAGTCATTAATTTTGAATCTATCTATTACGTCGTTAGACAGATTTCTTCCATATAGGGAGATGTCAACCACACTTCATAACGTAGTGGTACCTTATATGAATCTATCAGTAATGCCTCTCTGTGGTCAGGTGGCAAAGGCACATGCTCTCATCATGTTAAAAAAGGTGGCCGTGGGGTTGAAGATTTGACTTGGGACAAATTGAGTCATTTTGGCATCTTGTGATCTTGTTACGTTGTAAAATTTTGAGGTCTCTAATCTACCACACTTGATGATATGGAATGTTTTTTTGACATTGACTTGGTGTCTAACTAGTTGTCTAGATGTGTGATTTAGTGTTGATAATATATTTGTAAGCAAGAAACTAGTATTTGTGTGATGAAGTTGATTCCTATAGAGAGATTTTTTTCCTTTTCGCGAAGCATGCTATGTATTGATAGAGTTATTAGAACTGTAAAGTGGATTAAGTCGCACATTTGAGTTGGTTCAAGGTTAGCTACCTTTAGGGATAACACTACCTCAATTTTTTATGTTGTACCAGTTCATTCAGAAAAAAATTAAACTACTTTGCTATCACGGTTGACACCCCCGATGACATCGTCCTCACATGGGACGCGTGAGTCTCATGCGAATAAAATAATCTCAAACCCCCATATGTGTGTGTGTAGTGTCATCCTCGCGGTCAATCGTGCTGGTCGTATAGCGCGATTGTTCAGAAAAGTACAAGTCAATCAAGTAGTAGCATGTTATGTAGTTTCATACCCAACATTTTTTTAAAATGAGCGAATCCAACCCACATTTATATCCTTAGTTGTGGTTTATCAAAAAGGTTTCCACATTCACCATTTTGATTTTTTTTCTCCAATTGGCTCTCAATAGAAGCAAACCGATCAAGAAGATTGACTTGATAATATGATTATTTTAATTGAGTTCTACCACGATCGTTGAAATCTCATATCATAATGAGGTTACACAATCTTAGTTATAGATCAATTAATTTGAGATGATTCCGCATTTATTGTGAGTACATAATCAAATAGTTATGTTCATTATAATTTACTCATGTTCATCTTAATTGATCGACTAGTTATTCTTAAGATTCCTATTTCATATGTAATATGTACGTCAACTTGCATCCGATATCATTCACATTCATACTAATAATTATACAATATTACTAGGTGAAAATAATAATAATAATAATAATAAGTTGCTTTAGAGAAAATTAACAACTTATTTTACAGAGTGGGACATCCAGGTTGTCCCTGATTATGACATATCAAATTAAATTCACAAACATTTGTTAGCCTAATGAGCTGTCTGGTTGGGACATTTGCCTTTAATTATTAGGGTTAATATGGCATTAAGAATGTGACCACAATTTAGTATCCTAATCCCAATGCTTTTTAGTGGGAATGCACCTCGTAAGGGCATATTCTTTAAGCTTTTGTTTTTCGTAATCGCACCATTAGTAAGCTGATGATACGAGAATACAAACTATGTCGACTTTACTACATATATCTATCAAAAAAGGTATTTTTTAGATATTCGACAATTTATTGTCCATATGGTCCCATTGTTTGGACATGGCTTCAAATTCCCAAAAAAATAAAAATAAAATAAAAACTATGATTATTATAACAATGCCATGTATAATTTGCAAATATATAGTTGTAAAGTTAGACAAATAATAGCGAATAAATAATGGGGAAGTTGAAGTTATTATGGTTAAATTGTTGTAAAAGGAAAGTTTATTAGGGTTTGTAGTGAATGACAATTATATCCCTGTAGTCCTAGAAATTATTACCATTGTATCCCTGATTCTTACCTATAAATATAGGGCTCTGGTCATTAATAAAATACACACAATTCTATTGACTTAATTCTCTCTTCTTCTTCTTCTTCTCTAGTTTATAACACGTTATCAGCACGAAAGCTTAATTATTCAAAGTTTAGTGAAGGTAGTAATTTTTTTTTAGCATAATCATCTGTCACATGTACCAAAATTTATTTGGTGACGTGTGAATTTTTTTTTTATAATATTCTACCTATACAAAATAATCCACCTCGTGAATTTTCCGCTAATTGATTGCGGTTGATTTATTCACAAGTTGATTGTGGCAGATTTATTTTGCAATCATATAGATTATTAAATCATTAGATGTACTAGCTTTTTGTGACCAACTTTTTGGTTCTACCTTAATTAATTATACTTTAATTTTCGTTGATTAATCATGCTCTGTACAAATTAGTCTTGGTTTAATTTGTTAATTCTATCACAATCAATTAGTATGCATGATTCCTGTATGTATGATTTCTTTTCAGGCTGCAATTTGGTGTGTAATATGATTTTTTTTTTTTTGCTTCAACTTTGCCTGTATAATATGATTTATTTTCACGTTTTATTAATATGAACATATCATGCCAAATTTAATTCACGTTGCAATTTGGTAATTCATACCACAATTTGGTAATTCATGCGACAATTTAATAACTCGTGTATCGTAATTAATAATTTCCTATGTGGTAAAAAATAACTTTAGAGCATTTCTTTTCAAGATTTCTTTCTTAATGTATGTTTGGAAATTAAATTTCTTTATTGGAAAAAAAATCACTGATGAAGATATGTTGGAGAAAACTTTCTCTACCTTTCACGCCTCAAATGTGCTCCTGCAGCAGCAATATCGTGAGCGTGGTTTCAAAAAGTACTCAGAACTTATATCTTGTTTGCTTATTGCTGAACAAAATAATGAACTTCTAATGAAAAATCATGGGTTACGTCCAACTGGTTCTGTACCATTGCCTGAAGCAAATGGTACTGCATTTCCTGAAGTAAATGCAATATCAAGACAAGGACGTGGACGTGGACGTGGACACGGATTTGGACGTGGATGCGGACGTGCACGTGGAATAAATCATGGACGAAATAATCAACAAAGTTATCATCAGCAAGGCAACAATTTCAAAAGACACAAAGTAAACGAAAGTAGCACGCCCAAAAAGGTGCATGAAGAAAATTGTTTTAGATATGGAATGAAAGGGCATTGGACACGTACCTGTCGTACGGCAAAACACCTTGTGGATCTTTATCAAAAATCAATCAAGGAAAAAGGAAAAGTTGAGACAAATTTCGCTAATTATGATGGTCTGATTGATGTGACTCATTTGGATGTCTCTGACTTCTTTGCCGATCCAAATAGAAATATTGAGCAATTGATTGGGGGTGGTGTTATGGAAGATATAGATTAATTTATTTTCTATGCTTCTAGTATTTCACTTTATTTTAGAAATTTAGTTAGAAATATGTTTTTATTTTTCACAAAAAAAAAAAAAAAAGGAAAACTTTATTATGTATCGTCAATTTCATATTATTGAATCATGTTTACTTCTTTAAATTTATAAATTCAAATCTTTATTAAAACATGTGTATTTTATTGTATTTATAGATTGATGATGGATTGTCAAGATACTTGTTTGATAGATAGTGCAACTACACATACAATTCTTCAAGACAAAAAATATTTTTTGGACTTAACATTAGCAAAAAATAATGTTAATACAATATCTGGTGCATCGAATATCGTTGAAGGCTCTGGAAGAGCTTGTATTATTTTACCAAATAATACTAAATTATATATTGACGATGCACTTTACTCTAACAAATCCAGAAGAAATTTGCTTAGTTTTAAAGATATCCGCTGCAATAGATATCACATTGAGACGATGCAAGAAAATAGTGTTGAATATCTTTGCATAATTTTCTTTATATCTGGCAAGAAGCAGATAAAAGAAAAATTTCATGCACTCCCATCTGGTATGTACTATACATTTATAAAAATGGTTGAATCAAATAATGTCACGAACCAGAAGTTCGTTGACCCAAAAAGTTTTATACTTTGGCATGATAGACTTGGACATCCAGGAGCTATAATGATGCGCCGAATAATAAACAACTCACATGGACATCCTTTAAAGAACCAGAAGATTCTTTTACCTAATGATTATCCATGTGTAGCTTGTTCACAAGGCAAGTTAGTCATTAGACCTTCAACTACAAAGGTCAATGTTGAATCTCCAACTTTCTTGGAAAGAATTCATGGAGACATATGTGGGCCAATACACCCACCATGTGGACCATTTCGTTATTTTATGGTATTAATTGATTCTTCTACTAGATGGTCACATGTTTGCCTACTTTCCACTAGGAATGTAGCATTTGCTAGACTACTTGCTCAAATCATAAAATTACGAGCACAATTCTCCGATTACTCAATCAAGACTATTCGTCTTGACAATGCTGGTGAATTCAGATCACAAGCATTCGATGATTATTGTATGTCAATTGGGATTACTATTGAACATTCGGTTGCGCATGTCCATACACAAAATGGTGTTTAGCAGAGTCGTTTATTAAACGTCTACAACTTATAGCTAGATCATTACTTATGAAAACAAAGCTACCAACTTCTGTTTGGGGACATGTCATATTACATGCTGCATCATTGGTTCGTGTTAGACCAACTGCCTATTATCAATATTCACCCTTACAACTTGCATTTGGTCATGAACCTGATATTTCTCACCTAAGGGTTTTTGGTTATGCTGTCCAAGTCCCTATTTCACTCCCACAACGTACTAAAATGGGTCCCCAACGAAGACTTGGGATTTATGTGGGTTTTGATTCACCATCCATTATTAGGTATCTGGAACCTTTAACGGGTGATCTATTTACTGCACGTTTTGCAGACTGTCATTTTGATGAAATGACTTTCCCAATTTTGGGAGGGGAAAAACTACATTCTAAAAGACAAGGTACAATTTCTTGGAATGAAATAACTCTATCTCACTTTGATCCTCGCAGTAATCAATGTGAGCAAGAGATTGAAAAAATCATTCATTTGCAAAGAGTTGCAAATCAATTACCTGATATATTTGTTGACACGAAAAGAGTGACAAAGTCATATATACCAGCAGAAAATATTTCAGCAAAAATTGATGTCCCTGCAGGACAATCTGCTGTAGCAAACGAATCTAACATACGCCAGAAGCGTGGTCGACCAGTTGGTTCAAAAAACTCTGTACCTCGAAAAAGAAAAGTACAAGAGAAAAACCAACCAAAAACTTCGGAAGAAGTAACATTAGAAAAGATTGATCAATCAAATATTGAAAATATATGGTTCCTGAAGAATCACAAGTGTCCGAAAATAATGAGATTTCAATAAATTATATGTTATCTCATAAATTATGGGAACGGAAAAATGTTGTTATAGACAATATTTTCTCCTTTAATGTGGCTCTTGATATTATACAAAATGAGGATCCTGAACCACAGTCAGTTAAAGACTGTTAAAATAGAAATGATTGGCCAAAATGGAAAGAAGCAATACAGGCGGAATTGAATTCCTTAGAGAAACGAAAAGTGTTTGGACCTGTAGTTCGAACACCTGAAAATGTAATCCCTGTAGGATACAAATGGGTTTTTGTACGAAAGAGAAATGAAAATAATGAAATTACAAGATACAAAGCTCGACTGGTAGCTCAAGGTTTCTCACAAAAACCAGGAATTGACTACGAGGAAACATATTCTCCCGTAATGGACACCATCACTTTTAGATTTTTGATTAGTTTGACTGTGTCACAAAAACTTGATATGCGCCTTATGGATGTAGTAACTGCATATTTATATGGTTCACTTGATAGTGACATATATATGAAAGTCCTGAAGGACTTAAAGTGCCAGAAACAAACAATACATACCCGAGAACCATGTTCTCAATTAAATTACAAAGATCATTATATGGATTGAAACAATCCGGACGCATGTGGTATAATCGTCTTAGCGAATATTTGTTGAAGGAGGGTTATAAAAATAACGATGTCTGCCCATGTGTTTTCATAAAGAAAACAAATATTGGATTTGCAATTGTCGCAGTTTATGTTGATGATCTAAACTTAATTGGAACTCCTGAAGAGCTCAACAAAACTGCTGATTATTTGAAAAATGAATTTGAGATGAAGGATTTAGGAAAAACCAAATTTTGTCTCGGGTTGCAAATTGAACACTTCCCAGAAGGATTGTTTGTTCATCAATCTACATATACAGAAAAAGTTTTAAAACGATTTTATATGGATAATGCACATCCATTAGCATCACCTATGATTGTTCGATCACTTGATGTGAAAAAGGACCCATTTCGTCCACTTGAAGATGGAGAAAAGGTTCTTGGTCCTGAAGTACCATATCTTAGTGCAATTGGAGTATTAACATATCTTGCAAATTGCACTCGACCCGATATAGCTTTTTCTGTAAATCTCCTTGCAAGATATAGTTCTACACCAAGTCAAAGACATTGGAATGGTGTTAAACACATTTTTCGTTACCTAAAGGGTACGATTGATTTAGGATTATTTTACTCCCAAAAGTCGGGATCTACTTTAGTGGGATATGCAGATGCAGGTTATTTATCTGACCCACATAAAGCTAAATCACAAACAGGATATGTGTTTACACGTGGAGGAACAGCTATATCATGGAAATCTGTGAAGCAATCCTTGACAGCAACATCCTCAAATCATTCTGAAATTATTGCAATCCATGAAGCAGGGCGAGAATGTGTATGGTTGAGGAACATGACCCATCATATCCAAGCATCATGTGGGTTAATTTCAACAAAAGATAGTCCAATAATTTTGTATGAAGACAATGCAGCTTGTATTGCACAACTCAAAGGAGGCTATATCAAAGGCGACAGGACGAAGTATATTTCTCCAAAATTCTTTCATACACACGAGCTTCAGAAGAATGGCGACATCGATGTTCAACAAATTCGCTCAAGTGACAATTTGGCCGATTCATTCACAAAAGCACTGCCAACATCTACATTCAAGAAGTTAGTCCTTGGGATTGGAATGCGTCGACTCAAAGATTTTTAGTGATCAACATCAGGGGGAGTAGCTGTACTCTTTTTCCTTCGCATAGGTTTTATCCCACTGGATTTTCCTAGCAAGGTTTTAATGAGGCAGCATTTATTTTTAATACTCCCAAAATAACTGTACTCTTTTTCCTTCGTTTGATTTTTTTGTCCTATTAGGTTTTTATCAAACAAGGTTTTAACGAGGCAGATATTTTGTAATGTGTCATTCAAGGGGGAGTGTTGTAAAAGGAAAGTTTATTAGGGTTTGTAGTGAATGACAATTATACCCCTGTAGCCCTAGAAATTATTACCATTGTATCCTTGATTCTTACCTATAAATATAGGGTTCTGATCATTAATAAAATACACACAAGTCTATTGACTTAATTCTCCATTCTTCTTCTTCTCTAGTTTATAACATAAATAACAATATTGCCATGTATAAGTTGAGAAGGTAAGCAGGGACAAATATGTCACATCATGATTGAACATATTGTTCATGTTTGATTTAGATAAAAATAAGATTTTTTTATATTGATTTTGGTAAAAGTTGATGAAATGAGGGTTTGAAAAATGGATAAAGCTATTTGTACACCTTATGGTGTACCAAATAGCTTACACCCCTCTCACATGGAGAGGGGCCCACAAATATTTTATTATGCGTGGGCCCCTCTCCATGTGAGGGGGGTGTAAGGAATTGTGTAATGTATTATGTACATATAGACTAACCCTTGAAAAATTATATATCCTACGAAATGTATAATTAAAATTTATTGTTGCATTTGACTACGATTTTAATAAACTTTTTAACTGAACCAAATAGAGAAATAAGTCCAATTCGAAATCCAAGGTGACTCGAAGTATATTTGGGCGCATATCTTCTTGACTTCCCTTCCACTAAAGGAGAAATAATTGGGTAAACACCGTCCTACGTGGTGCAATCGTTGAATGAGGATCCGTCACCTCATCGAATGGTTCAACCTCACCCAATGGGGTGAAGCCATCTCGAGCCTTAAGTTTCTTTCTCTTTCCATCTCAAGTTTCAAGGTGGCCTCACCTCATTGGCTGAGGTTAGGCAGCCTGATGAGGTAGCGGCTTCTTATTCAACAATTACATCACGTAGGACAGTGCCTACCCCATGTATCTCTCCCAACAAAGGGATAACCTTGTAAGCTCTTGTTTGTGCCCCATTATTCTTAAAGCTCACTTTTTAAATTTTCATTTTCAACTACACATTCTTCCATAAAATAATTTTACACGCAAATCCAATTTTTTTATATTTTCTAGCCTTGCATTCTCCAAAAAAAAATCAATATTTCAAAATATATTATCCCCAGAAAATGAGACTTAAACAAAGCTAACAAATCACAAGTTGAAATGTGATAACAAACCCACTCATGTAACCATTCAAGGGTAACATACTTGTACAGACTTGAGAGATGATAGGGTTTATTCACGAAAATATGTTTCGATTTAAAATAACCGCAAGTGTACGGTTCGTTATAAGTAACAAAGTGGACTTTTAGAGTCCGAATTATCGTCCCACAGAAATTGAGTAGTTTAATAATATTTATCTCGATCTTAACCGAAACAATAGTAATTTGCGTGTTTTCGTAGTGAAATTACGACTAAACTAAAATACATATGAAATTATGAGTAGATTAGCTAAACTAAATGCAAGAGATAAATTATGCAAACTTGATTTAATTTATAAATAACAAACGCACTAAGATCACGAATCCTCATGCAATAGTCCATTTCAATCTCAGTTTTACAATTTGAAAACACGATTGTATATTGAATAATCAATGTTATATTCAACAATCTCATTTGAGTAATGTCAAACCTATTCTAATATGCGATCCGGGTATATTTTTATGACGAATGCCAACATAAAAGAATGCATGAATTTTTATGAACACTTAAAAATTCACACAAGGCATAGCGGTATATTGATATCCCCTATCGGACCCTATGACAATTTATATTATGTCGAACATATTTTCCTTCTTTCGAATGCATAAAATAGGTTATCATATTTATATAATTAACGTGTACAATAATTATATGGAAAAAGTACGTATAAACCATTCAATATCCAAAAACGCGTTTTTAATGTCAAATATATGAAACTAAAGATTAAAATATCATATCACATAGTTCATCGATCTCCTAGTACAAGAAAAACTAGTTTAGCATGCTAAAAAGATAAAAATAAAATATTGATTGAAGAAACGTCATCACCTGAGACAATCTTCAATGAATTTCTTAGAGTGCGTGATGATTCTCCGCGTTATTACATCGTATTTTGCTCCCAAAACTCACTTTTCTTCTCAAAATTGTGTAACCCCTCTTTTGGGCGTGATTTGGGGTTATATGGAACCCAAGAGATTTGTTTCCATAAGAATTTAACTCAAAAAAGGAAATTGACATTTTCCTACAGAATTTGTACTATGCGGCCGCATAGTGTGTTTGTATGTGGTCCCATAGTTGAATGAAATTTGACCTTGAAATTGCTGGAAATACCTATGCGACCGCATAGTGTAATTTGAGTATAAAACTTATGTCCTTCAATTTCATTTTCTCATTTCTTGTTCTCTTTTCCAATTTCTTCTTCCTCATATACTTCACGTCTTTGCTAAATTGGTATCTAGCTCAATTACATTCTCGATTTGTCATTCGGGTCAATTTTTGAATAATTGCACTTTGGTCCCTGGACTTTTATTTTCTTCCAATTTGATCATTTTTTGCTCGTTTTCACTTAGGGTCTGTTTGATTGCAAGGGTGGAAAACGGGTGGAAAGAAAATGAATGGCAGGGAATTGAATTGCCTAGAAAACGTTTTACAGAGAATTGTAATTAATGGTGTTTGATTGGTATAATTTTTCACCTGGCAAATTTTTCGTTTGGTTCTATTTTTTACACATATTGTCAATTAAATGGATAAATTTTTTTACTATTAATGTGTTCCAATTGCTAAAAAAAAATTTAAAAAAAAAAAAAAATTGTCAAAAAGTTGGAAAACGTTTTCCCACCACTATGGTGAAAAAACGTTTTCTAGTTTTTGTGCATCAACCGCTTGTACCTTGGAAAACGTTGGAAAACGTTTTCCCTGGAAAATTAGTGCAATCAAACAGGTGAATAGTAAAAAGTAGGAAAACGTTTTCCACCTTCCACGGAAAACTTGGCCAATCAAACAGGGCCTTACTTATTGTTGTATCCATCGGCATTGTCCTGCAAACATAATTTGTATCGAATTAAGTCATATTTTCACGTATTTATGAACAATTGTCCATCTTTTGTTACCAAATAAGTGCGCAATACGTACTTATTGCTCTCCTAATCAATTACGCCTTTCACGCAGCGTGTTGGGGATCCATCGGTAGATTTTAGGATTAACTTTGCCATTGAACAATATATTCGCTATCCTGGAAAAGGCACAAATAATGTAAACCCGAGTTCAATGCATTCAACTGAGTTGCAGAGATGGTTACTGGCACAAAGAATGTAAACCCGATGTCACATATTCAATGCATTCAACTGAGTTGCAGAGATGGGTAACCAGAATATATAAGATAATCTTTACCACGAGTTGTACATAATTAACCGCTTTAAGCTAAACTAAATGACATAAATTGGAATCAGGATCTATAACTAAATTGAATTTTTATAAATCTACGATACACCAGTGTAACATAACAAAAATAACAATGAAATTTAACATACGGGGTCTAATACTTAGCACTCTAATCATGCAATTTGATTCTCATTATTTTTTAAATACATTTTTTTTTTCAATCACACATTCTCTAATAAAATAATATTATCCACAAACCCAATTTTTTTTAACCACATATTTTTTATCAATCTACTATTATAAAATTATGATAGGGCTCAAAAAGGCTCTAATGAAACAAACTTATGGTTGAATTGCGTCATTTAAATAAAATGTGTAACAAAAAAGAATCAATTATTCAAATTGTTGGGGTTTTAAATAAATATTTTCAAATATTCAAAAGCTAGAAACAAATAAAAGTGGAAGTAGAGTTTTTTTTTTTATAAAACTAAATATAGAAAATTAAGGGTCCATTTGATTCAAAGATGGAATTTGGATGGAGAGAAAACGAATTTCAAGGAATTGAATTGTCTAGAATTTATTTTACTGAAAATTATCAATTAATTGTGTTTGATTGGTATAATTTTTCACCGAAAAATGTTGAAAATTTCTATTTTTTGGTATTCGTTCACTTTATTTTTCATGAAAATTGTCAATTAAAGGCATAAAATTTTTACAATTGTGGGATAAAATTTGTTTGGATTGCCAAAAAAAATGATATTTTTTTTATGTTCGTTTGACTTATTTTACATGAAAATTGTCAATTAAATGGATAATTTTTTTTATTTTTTATTATTTATTTTTTTACAATTGGGAGATAAAATTTGTTTCTATTGCCAACAAAATTTAAAAAAAAAAAAAATTGGAAAACAAAAAACCACCTAAAAGGTGGAAAAATCAATTCCACAAAATCAAGGCAAATGTGCACGTGTGGAGGAAAAATGGAAAATCAATTTCATGGGAAAAAAAAAGTGCTATCAAACAGGCTTTTGAGAAATGAAATTGATTTTCCAACTTTCATGAAAAATTTGGGTGTATCAAACAGGGCGGGTCCGTTTGATTGTAAGATGTAATTTAGGCGGAAAGAAAACGAATTACGGGGAATTAAATTGTCTAGAACTTGTTTGACCGAAAATTGTCAATTAATTGTGTATGATTAATATAATTTTTCACCTGATATTTTTTTAAAATTTTGAATCTTTTGGTATTCGTTTGACTTTATTTTTCATGTTTTTCATAAAAGTGATAATTTGTTTACCATTGAATCTAGAATTTATTCCAGTTGCCAATAATAATAATAATTACCATACTGAATATCATTCGTTTGACTTTATTTTTCATGAAAATTGTCAATTAAAGTGATAAATTTTTTTACCATTAGATCTTAAATTTATTCCAATTGTCAAAAAAATTTATCATACCGAATACCATTTATTTGATTTTATTTTTCATGAAAATTGTCAATTAAAACAATAATTTTTTTACCATAAGATCTAGAATTTGTTCCAATTGTCAAAAAAAAAAAAATTGAATTGATTTTCCCACCAAAGTGGTGGGAAAGCAAATCCCATGAAAAACTAGAAAATGTCAAAAGATGGAATTCTAATTGTCAAGAAAAAAATTTACAATCAAACAAAGTAAAAGTGGAAGCATGAGAAATTCTACCCTATCAAACAGACTCTCAATTCTAGGGAAAACAAATGTAATTAAACAGGCCCTAATATCAAAGTCATATTAACAGGGATTGACATTATTTAAGATCTTAACATAATTAATTGTGTTTCTAACCTTTTTAAAATGTTAAAATTTTGTTAAGATTGAAATCTCGAAATTTTGTTGTTAGGTATATATTTCATTATATGAACAATAATAATATGTATATAATAGGTTTAATTTCAACATGAAACCTATATATAAATATATATATAAAGGGAAGGGAAGGTCTGGAGTGGGCACTGGTATGATTCGAATCCAACTTGACAATTGAACAACAATTCAGGTTGAATGAAATTCCAATTTGAGGTCAAACCGACAACATAAATAAACAAACTCAAATCGACCTAAGTCAATCAAAGTTATTTCATTTTGTCGGGTTTAAGAGGATTTTTTTTCATTGAAAATCATATATATATTTTTTTTAAACCTGATCCCTCAACAAAGTCAACTGCAAAATTAAATCAACATCCCTCCAAATTTATCCGAGTCAATTCAATTTGACGGTTTGAATCGATTAAACGCTTAATTTGTCCATCCATCCCTAGGGAAGGGTGACATTGCCTAATTTTCACCACTACCGGCCCATTTCAAGTCCAAATTCAAAGCCAATTGTGAATTTAATGTGACCATGGGTTGCAAGGATCCATGTAACTTTTCCCAAACCTAGATTTTATCAGCCACTTGATACTGGGCTGGATATGGCCAGGGCTATAATGGTCCAAGCTAGTTAGCTACAATACTTTGGGCCATTAGAGATCTGAAGGAATTTATTAATAATTTATGCATATAAATTTTTCCTTTATCTACTTAAGAGCAGTGTTCTAAAAAACGTAAAGCGTGACTAGACGTGAAAGCCAAACTTCAAATTTTACGAGCCTAGACGAAACTTAGACATAAAAAAGTATTTTTTGATTTTAAATTTTTAATCACTGTAAAAAACATTTAATAATTCATATAATATATACCAAACATTTAAAATTATAAAATATTGTATGTACTTGATAATTCCTACAAAAAAGATAAGTTTCAAAATCATAATTACACAATATAGATAGTCTGTAGTTTAAATCTTATTTAACTCTTTATCAGACTCTAATTTAATATATTTTTCTTCATCTACAAAAAAAAAGTACATTTAGTGAAGTTGAAAAGTTAAAAATAAAAAATAAAAAATTTTAAGTGGTCAATATTCTCGTTGACCGCTTAATTCTCGCTTTGGTTTAAGGCGAAGCGCCTTAGTCATGCTTCGCGTCTAGGCGGCGACTAGATGCGCCTTTTAGAACATTGCTTGAGAGTTGTAGGAGCAATATCAGATGCAGGCCAAATTATGAGGTTTACGAAGTCACAACTAAGTAATCTACAAAAAAGTGCGACGGGCACGAATGCTTTGATCCAATCAATAAAAAAAATCGTGATTTAAATTTAAAAAGATGGATTAGTCGAGTCATGCAACTGGAGATCTTTGTTATTTCTTGCTTAGAAATAACAAATATATATAATATAAATATCACATCAAATGAGAATAATTTTTTGGACAATTTTAACCCTATTATAATTAAATTATTTCAATAATACTTTAAATTTCGTTTTTTAATATGTAATAAATACTACAACATTCTTGTTATGTATAAATTTCGTGTTATTAATTCTCAATTAATTAATGTTCACATTAATCTAGTCTAGATTCCATGAATATTGATTTGATGAATCTTGATCTATATGAATCTAAAAGTTATCATAGATGAATTTATTTTTATTTGTGTATCTAAAATTTTTGATGGGTGTTTAAATTCATGTATTAACAATTAATTTTTTTTGTACTAAATATAGTATAAAAATGTTGCTCGTTTGTAGTATTTCATCATCAAAAAAATTGAATATAGAAGTTCAATTTTTTTCTGCTAAATTTCTATCTTAATTTTTTTTCTTTAGTTTGTTTGAGACTCATCACATTTTTCCAACAAATTTGTATCAAATATTACATTTACATCACTTATAAAGTATTTCAGAATAACGTATAATGTACATTCAACTCTGACTAGTAAACTTAAAAATCAATAGAATTTTACATTTAAGAGTATATGTGTGATAAAGTATAGTTAATAGTTTGTATTTCTGTAGTTGTATTCTTATTAACTATCATCCAAACGTTGAATCCTGACAAATATGTGATATTAGAGTACAAAACTAAATATACTGTAATATTTCTAATTTAATTTATAGTATTTTCATCAAATCTACAAGCATCCTTACCCAAACTCCAAGGCATATATAGGGTAATTGATGCAATACCATTCTAGCCTTTACTGATTTTGTGTAATATAACCCTAACATTTCATTTTGATGCAATACTCCCTAATCAACCAAACCTTTCATAATATATCACTATCGTCTAATTCTATTAAATTCTCTGTTAAACTGTCACTTAAACTTCAAACTGAATAAAAAAAATACAAGGACTTTTTCGTCTCATCAACTCCATATTTTCACTTAAGTAGCCAAAATGCTGAAACTTTCTCTATATAATATACTTAAATGGATAGAGAAATTGGACAGAAAGAAAGTTCGTCTAAAAGTTTGCAATGGATCGTCAATTGTATACATTGCAATGAAAATTGAGACGAACACTTTGTGAACACTAGCTAACTTGGAAAGACAATTACAAACATGCCAACGATGTTTTGTAATTGAACTCTAACACCCATTGTTTACAATTTTTGTGTTATGATTTCTGCTTGAAATCATTTTTTTAACAACAAAATGGAGGTTGTGAGTTCTCCTAATGGTGTGACCCGCTTATCTATCGTAGATCTGTGAAAATAATACATGATTTGCTAAGATCGCACACGAACGAAATGTCTTAGAATTATAGAGACAGAATAATGCTTTTGGATTTGAAATTAATCTTGACCTTGACGTTTTCCAACAGTTCCATGATTCAATCCTAGCTTACAGAATATTGCGAAAAACGTCATTTAACAACAACAACAACAATGGACACTTGCAATCCACAACAGAAACCATCAATCTAAAAGACTATTTTAGTTGTGTTCATACTTGTGTGAATCCATAGTAGAAAACAACAATTTAAATTAGAAAGCAAATGTACATATTAGAAGCAGAAGTAACAACGAAATACAACAATCCAAACCAGAAAGAAAATGCAAATATCGGATATATGAAGCAACAACAGAATATAGCATCCCAAACTAGAAAGCGGGTGCACGAATCAGAACATAATACACAAGCAGATACACAAATCAAAAGCAGAAGCAATCCACAACATACACTGATGTACAAATCAACCAATAGACCCAAAAGCAGAAAATAGATCAACGCACAACCAAAAAAATATATCAACACACACATGACCAAAAATGATACAAAGAAAATTGCAGAATACATAATGACACTCGAAAATGTGTTCGACTTATAGTACCACAAGTGCATGGTTCGTTTCAAGTAATAAAATGGATTTTTAAGTCAAAGTATTGTTCCCACATGTATTTAATAGTTTGACTGTATTTAATTCGACCTTAACCAAAACAAAATACCTGGTTTGAGTTTTTGTAACTAAATTGTAATAAAACTAGTAATCTACTTATGCAAAAGTAAATGAATTAACAAAGTAAATGCAAATTTCACTACATGCATTGAAATAACTAAATGCAAGTTTGAGATAACAATCAAATAAAAGACGTACTAGGTTCGCGAATCCCCATGTAACGATTTATTTCAATCTTAATTCTACAATTTGACATGTTTGAATTATGACGAATCAATATTCCTATTTTATTCAAGACTTTCTTTCGATTAAGCTTGGACATATTTTCATATACAACACCGACTACATTTCTATGACGGGAGCAAATATATAAAAATGCATGAATATTTATGAACACTTAAAAATTCACGTAAAGCATAGCGGTATATCTTTATCCCCCTATCAGAACCTACGATAATTTATATTATGTCTAATCTATTACTCCTCTTTCGAATGGTTGAAATAAACTACTACAATAACATAATCATTGCGCATATAATTATGGATAAAAACAATGCATATAAATCATTTAATAAATTCAAAAACGCGTTTTAATGTCAAAAATATAAAACTAGGATTTGAAATATCACATTACATATTTCATCGTTCACCTATCACAATAAAATCTAGCATAGCATGGAAAAACTAAGAAAACAAATAAATTCAATTGAAGAAGACATTATCCTTTCAATTTTAGAGGTAAATATTGAATCTTGAAGTAATCTTCTTATTCTTTACATTCTTCTTGTTCTCCAATATGTCTAAGAATGAGTAGCCCCCTTGTTCTGGTCGTAATTAGGGTTAAAAAGGGGTCTAAAATGTGTTTCCATAGGTAGTTGATTCAAATAATGAAACTGAAATTCTCGCGCCGAAAACGTACTATGCGGCCGCATAGTGTTAATTTATGTGGTCGCATAGTTATGAAAATTTGGGCACAGGAACTCGCTGGACAAACCTATGCGGTCGCATAAGTATTACACTATGCGGCCGCATAGTGTAATGCACTTTGAAAATTTTGCATTTTTGTCCCTGAATTTCATTCCTTCATTCTTGAACTCCTTTCAATTTTCTTCTATGCCTCATATCATTACTAAATTTGTCTTTGACTCACTTCAATTCTCGATTTGCTCTTCGGGCCAACTTTTGAATAATTGCACTCGGGTCCCTGAACTTTCGTTTTCTTCCATTTTGATCATTTTTGCTCGTTTTCGCATACTTTCCACTTCCATCCATCGATGTAGCCTACAAACACAATTTGTATCGAATTAAGTCATATTTCAACATATATATCCACAATTTTCCATATTTTGTGGCCTAAATAAGTGTGCAAAGCGCATTTATCACATAACCATAAAATTGATGCACAAAACCGCATAACCAGAATATATAACCCAGCATTAACGATAACCAATTCCACACTGGAAATGAATTTACAAAATGGTACAAAAACAACAACATGAACTTACAAATTGTTCAAAAAATTGTCCAAAAATACAATAAACAAAATAGGATTAAAATCAATCAATTAGAATTTGTCCGTAAACGTTTAACAAGATAGGAATTAATTTGCAATTGTTGGCTATCTTTCAATTCTGCTCGTTCTGTTGTGTTATATCCCTTAACACAATATGCACTTCAACGCCATTCCTTTTCTTGAAATGTTTTAGTATTGGATGTCGTTGTGCAAGGTCGTAGCATCATTCACTTGCATGTTCACCTATGCCATTGTCCTCATTAGATAAACTAATCTTAGGGTCATCAATCATCAATTCTTCAATCACTTCATTTGGTAATGCATTTGATGTGTAAGGCACTGCCACATATATCTCCACCAATATGTGATAGTTTATGTTCTTCAATAACTTCCTCACATCAGATTCACTCTAGTCTAGCCAAACCATTTCCCAAACCAGAGTGCCTCCTAGAAAAAATTCCAAAATTTGGTTGATCTAGGGATATTGCGTTAAAATGAAAGGAGAGCTGTATTGAGCAAAACCAATAAAGATTACGAGGGTATTTTGCCAATTTCCTGCATAAATAAACATAGATAAGAAAAATCTTTCATCTCTTTGGTTTGAAAATTTCGAGTTATCCGCCGTCATGACTCATTATCCAATTCATGGATAAATTACATTACTAGCAAAGTCTATAATCATACTTCACTCGTATTCTTATGGAAGTAACAACAATTAGGTTTCATAATATCATCTTTCAAGCAAAAAAATGTAACAAGAAAATGTTGAAATTCATTTTCTTTCCCTCCCGCCTTTATTTTCATTAATTTTGTCTTTCAATTTTAAAATTTTGGCAACGAAGCAATTTTAGCCCTTGTTTGATCCCCATTTTTTTTTGGGTGAAAAAATGTGTTTTGGAATAGTATTTTTTTTTTTTTTGAAAAATGTGTGATTAAAAAATATGATTTTTTTTTTTTTAATTTACGCGTAAAATTATTTTATGGGAGTATGCATGATTGAAAATGAGTTTTTAAAATGGAGCTTAGGGGCTGAAAAGGCAAAACTAATTCACTACAGAGTTACATATACATACGTACATACATACATGTGTACACACACACACACACACACACACACACACAAATACGATGATAGTTATCTGCATACCATGGAGTATATGTATTAAATATTTTTGAATTGATATTTCAATTTAGGACTTATCCCCTATTTAATTTAGACAAAAATTAGGGGCTTGTTTAAGCCACATTATTTCAAAAGAATACATTCTTAAACAGTGATTTGATATCATTTACAATCGCACATTTTTCAATAAAATAATATTACACGCAAATTCAAAACTTTTGAATTGATATTTTAACAACTCATTTCTCATTAATACACTATTCAAGAATGAATTCTTATCAAAATAATGTGGCTCAAACACTCTCTAGATTTTTAGTAATATTTTGTAAAACTTGATGCAATGCATAGTTAAAAAATTGTAAATTTTATGAAACGTCTGACTAAAATTTAATTGTTAATTTTGACTTAAATTTTCATTACATATTTAAGGTGGTTAAAATATACAATTTCAAAATTAATAAATAAGTTTTAAAACTTAAAAAATCTGGTCATAAATTTTATTAATTAAAAAAAAAATTAAAAAAATTGTATTAATTAGATATATCAAGGTAACAATAATATATAATTTATGGTTTGGCACGAACCACAAATTTCATTGGTCACAATTTATTATCGGTAAAAAATTATCAAATTAATTAAACGTGTTATTTACATTAAAAAAAATCACAAATTATATAAATCACAGTTTATTTATCAATTACAAATTATCAAATTAATAGACCACCTATTATTTCTCGATCACAAATTACAAATTTTATAGATCACAACTTATTTCATGATAACATATTATCAAATTAATTTGTAACAAGTCATTTATCAGTTACAAATTATTAAATTAATTGATTACAACTTAACAAATCGTGATTATTTCTCGATCACAAATTACAAATTTTATAGATCACAACTTATTTCATGATAACATATTATCAAATTAATTTGTTACAAGTCATTTATTAGTCATAAATTATTAAATTAATTGATCACAACTTAACAAATCGTGAGTCACGACTACAAAATTAGTTGTAATCTCACATTTTTTTAGGTCTATGTTATTTATTGGTCACAAATACCCAAATAATTGGTTACAAACACTTTTCATTCCACCATACTCTAGCTCCACCTTCACCCCCAAATAGTTGGTCACAAATACTCTTTCTCTCACCACCACCCGAACCTCAACCCAATCTCAATCTTACCATCGACACCAATAGTTGGTCACTAATTATGAAATTAACCAAATAGTTGGTTACAAATACTCTTCATTCCACCACCACTAACAACAATCGAACGTCGAGCCATCTCACCATCACCATCACCATCATTTGTGACTACCACCACGACCACCATTTGCAAAAACACCAATAATAGCCAATAAAAATCACCTTAAAACATTGGCTAAGCAACAAATCGGAGAAAGAAGAAACCATATTAAAATCATCCAAAAACCATGGTAAGCGTCGCTGTAGCGACAATTTTAGCACCAATGTGCGTAGATCAGCGTTGACAATGATGATCCGAAAGTGTCACAGTGAATGTCAATGTGATGCTCAAATCAACACTGCTTTTGCACAGATATGTGAGCGCCAGTTCCCATTTTGAAGAGAGGAAGTAAGATATAGAGAGATGATAGAAGGGAGAGAGAATGGAAAGGATCGAAAGAAAAGAAAGATGAAAATGTTTGGGAGTGAAAATGGAGTGAGGGTGAGTATGTAGATTAATTGAATTTTATTATATTATTATTTAATTTTAAGAAATTAAATTATCATCTGGTTTTTGTACAAAAAAACTTTTAAAATTTATTTTTAAAATTGAAAATTAGAAAATTTGAACGGGTGTAATTTTCACTAAATTTTAAGGGAAATTTTCATAAGTAAGAGTATTACTTTGGTTCAATTCAATAATAAGAAAATAAGTTTCAACTTTTAAAAATCAGATTTTTGTTAATTTTTATTTATAATTTAATTAATTAAATATACATTTAATTAATTAAATATATATTTAATTAATTAAATATATTAAGGTCACATATCTATATAATTTGGTCACAGATTCACAATTTAGTTAGTCACATATTATTTTCGATCACAAATCAAAGTTTTTAAATGTCAAAAATTATTTTAGGGGCACAATTTATTCATTCGGTCACAGATTCACAATTTAATTAGTCACATATTATTTTTCGATCACAAATCAAAATTTTTAAATGTCATAAATTTTTTTACGGTCACAATTTTTCCTTGGTCACAGGTGAAAAATTTATAAGTCACAATTTCTTTATTGATCACAAATTACGAACATTATCAGTCACAACTTATAATCGATCACAAATTAACAAATTTTTAGGTCACAAGCTATTTTTTAGTCACAGTTCATATGTTTCATTGGTCACATATTATTTGCTGATCACAGATTAACCAATTAAATAGTTACAATCAACCAAAAAATAGGTCACAGATTAATTTTTTAGGTCACAATTAATTTCGAGGTCACGAATCTGAATTTTAATAGGTCACAATTTCTCTCCGAAATCATAAGTCAGAATTTAATAAGTCACAGACTAATTTTTTAGTCACAATTCCTCAAATTTTATGGTCACAAATCGATCTCAATTAAGATCAACCACCAATACTTGGTCACAATTCCTTTTCAGGTGTCTCCACCGCCACCCTCACACTACCACCAACAATAACAATAACACAACACCATTGCTGCCACGATCACCACCACACTATCACGATCACCACCACCACCCAGATGTAAACCCACACCACCGCCCCTGTCAATGCCACAATCGCCACCACACCAACACAAACAAACCATGCCTTCAGCAACCAAGACATCCACTTCCACAGCTTCCAACAGCCGCTGCCGTCACCGCTGAAACCACCATCACCTACAACAAATCTAACACATTGCCACCATAGCACCCGCAAAACCACACCACCACTATCGCACACACAACACCGCCACTACCTCTCCATCCACAACCACCACCCCTACCAAAAAATTCACAAACTCACCCCAAACCACCACCACCACCACAAACAGCGTCAACAACGCCACCACCACCACACACGGACGCCGCCATCGCTGTAGTAACGGTTCCCATGCCGCGCAACACCGCCCCAAACTAACACAAGAATCACCACCGCAACCTCACCATCACTACCAACAAAACACACCCCAAAATCACTCCACAACCACCACATAATCAGATCTAAAAATAACTGCACAATTATCGCAAAACAAGATCCAAAATCACTGTATAACCATTGGTCACAAAACTAAATCTGGTCGATGAGGTCGCAGCAGCGACACTGGTAGCGACGCTGCTATGGTAGTGGTGGCATCTTGAGCGTTGAGCCGCGGTGCCGACAATCTTTGCAGTGGGAGGTCTGCAGCGCCGCCTAGAGAAAAAGAAGAAGGCAATCTCAGTAAGCGCCACTCGCTGCCCCCAGTGACCAGCTCCGATGTGGTCTTTGATGACGACGGCGTACTTCTTCTGTCGACGGGGAGAGAGAGAGGGCCTCTGCGTTATGTTGAGAGAGAGAGAGGTGGGTGGGAATTAAATTGAGGAGGTAGGGTTTGTGATGTGTGTATTGTAGTATATATATTTAGTAGAAATATTTATTTCATAAAAAAATTTAATTAAAATAAAATTTTTGATTTTTGAAAGATTAAATTTTTCACCTTATTTTAGGACTCATGATTCTTAAGGTAATGAAGAGTGTAATTTCCACAAATTTTAATCAGCTTAACCAAACATGGCTAGATTCTCCCTTTCTTTCTTCTCCCTTTCTTTGTGCCCCCTTTCACGTTCAAACGCAGTAATAAAATAATAATATAGGAAGGAGCACACCAAACACGCACAATTGAAACCTTCCGTTTCTTCCACATTTGCAAACAAAAAACCTCCAAAAACCCTAATTACTGCAATCCCAAAATCACTTAATTCGATCTCATTTTTCATTTCTTATAATCATCGTTTACTAACAAATTCTCCCAATTTAAAATACTCGCGCAACATAAACAATTATTCATGCACACAGGATTTGATTGATTTAATTTAATTGAATTGAGAGTAATGTCAGGTTCGGGAGGCTTCGCTGTGTCGCGGAGCCATGGTGGGGACAGGTTTTACAACCCGCCGGCTGTACGTCGGCACCAGCAGATGCTCTTGCAGCAGCAGCAGCAGCAGGTCTTACTGCAACAGAAAGAGCATCAGCACCAGTTACCGAGGACGCCGGTGAAGTCGGAATCTTCTTCCGCCGCTGCGCTAGTCGAGGCCGGAAATCGGAGTGAATCGGATGATTCAACGAAGGCATTATCTAGACCGTCTTCTGTCCGCTCGGCTTCGCCCCCCAGACCAATGCCGGTGAATATTACCAACTTGGATCGTTTGATGGAATCTGTTACTCCTTTCATTTCTGCTCAGAACTTTTCTGAGGTATTAAAGAATTGTGCTTTCCCCCCCCCCCCTTCTGGTTATAGAGATGAGCCCATTTTAAGTGTCTACTATTCAGAATCAAGTGTACAGTGTACTTCATTTTTGTGAAATTTAAACTTACAAATCAGTTGTCCTGAGTTACTTGTTGATATGTTACATCTAAGGATTCCCACGTAAAACATGGGATTTGACATTAAATGGCTTGAATGCCAGTTTTCTCCCCATTCATTAAATGCATTCTAAAAGGAAAAGAATGTTCTCAATTGATGCATAAAAAGAATAGTTGTTAATTTGTGGCATTTGAAAAATTTGTAGAAATATATATACTGGAAGATTGTGAAATTTGTCAGCTTGAAAAGATTTGTGGAGAAGCTAGCTAGGTTTTTGGAATTGCAGTCTTTTTTGAAATATTTCTGAAATTATTTCTTGAATGGTCTTTAGTTCTCATAATTTTCTATGATTTATGAAAGAGTAATTTCTAGAAGGTTGTCAATTTGAGCCAATTTGAGTCATTTATAGAAGTATTTTTCACCAAGTTGTGGCAGTTTTGAAAGATTTTATCAGTAAGGAAGCTCTTAAAAGTTCGTTAATTTGTGGAAGATTCCGTTTTGACAGGTGAGAGAAAGAGGAAGGAAAACACGGGAAGTAGAGTCCCATCCATTTTATTGCTTGGAGGATCTTTGGGAATCTTTTCGTGAATGGAGTGTGTATGGAGCTGGAGTACCTTTGTTGTTAAATGGGAAAGACCCAATCACACAATATTATGTTCCATACTTGTCGGGCATACAGTTGTACATTGACGCGTTGAAGCCGCCTTCATATCTCAGGTGAGCCTTAATAATATTAATCTTTGGTAATTAGTTATTTCTCTTTAATTATTAGTTTTCTGAGTAAGATTTCATTAACTTTTATAATATCTATTTGGATTGTTTCTGTTATGATCATTTGTTCTTGGACACTTGCTACTCTAATATAATAGGCAACTTTATTGCTAGTGGCATTTCCTGATGCTCGACCCCAAGGATCTCAAGGGTGCCACAAATACTTGGATTGTGAGATAAAAGACTTTCTCTCGAATCTCACTTCCTTCCTCAATTCCAATAAAGGATATTGATTTTCGAATAACCACTTCTGCCTTTCCAATCTACTCCACCAAGCCAGTTGACTTGTAGATCATCTTTTCTGAGGAATGGAAGGATGTAGCAGCATTCGAATTGTTTGGCTACACAATGAGAAGAAAAATCTGTGAACTGACTCGAATAAAATTCCATTTGACATAATATCTAACAAAAATGTGACCTACTACCAATGAACCAAAAAGGTGCAGTTTCTCCTTTGTACAACGACGAACGATGAACTTATACAATGATATATCAGGGAAATAAGGGATTTAGCAAACAAAGTTGATTCTTTTTTATCTTTGTATTTTGTACAGGGCATTTCTGAAGGCATTGAGCATTGCAAAACTGTTTTCTTTTACAACTCACTCATCCGATCTTTTGTTCATGTTGACTCTTCGGCAAGCTTCTTGACTTCTTGCACCACATTTTATGGACTTCCCCTGGGGATTGTTCTTTTTCATAGTCTCCCAGATTGCAAGCTGAGACTCCTAAATAATTACGGAGGTATAGCCGTAGAGACAACCAAAATGTTTGCATGGAAGCAACCACTTCTAGTTTGTACAACCACAAGCGTCCTCCCTCATAGACTTTTATGCCACACTACATATTCAATTTAAGTATCCCTTTATAAGAATCTACACCCTTTACATTTTTAGCATGAAGGATCTAAAAGGAAGTTCCTAATAGAAAGCAGGTCTTTTAGGTAACTATAACTAAATCTTGTTTAAATGATGAAGATGAGAAAATTTATAACCACAATTTGTTAGTTGTTGGTCCATGAAGATTCATAATTAGGCTAAATTTCTTGTTAATTGATATTGCCCACCGATAAAGAGGTTTTTTTCGTTCTCATAAAAAAATGACTTCTAGATAGGTTTCCCTCCTTTCTTGCCATGTGTTAGATAGCTCAGTTATGTTTGTTTATGCATTCTCATTGCTACAGTAATAACTAAGGCCCCTTAGCTATCTTAGCTGCTCGTCATGGTGGTAGACAAACCATGAATGAAGAATGGGTACTGACCTTACAAAAGTGCTGGAGATGAATATTTTTGAACTGTTACTTACTGGCATCAGCATTTGTCTCCTTTAACATTCTTGAGGACTTGAGCAGTAAAAACAGCCACATACTGGTGATAAAGTTACCTTTCTGTCTTTTTTTTTTTATTTTTTTTATTGCTCTTACTTACCTTCTCCTTTTATTTCTTTGCATTGTTGAAGACTCAGTGTTAAAAGTTGCATACTCAATTCAATAGCAGCTTAATATTCTTGCTTTTTTATTTGTATTTTTCAATTCCAAATATGCTTAGTTTTATTAGATTAACAAGAGAACTATAGATGCCAAACTTAGTGGAATTTTTAAGCGATCTTACCAATTTATTTGGACGTGCTAAAACTTTTTCTTGTTTATTATGGGGTTTAATGCATCTATATTATATCACATATTCAAGTAACTTACGTTTGTGTTTTTTGGGGTCTGCCTCTCCTTGTTCCCTATAAGGGGAATGTTTGAAAAGGCTCTAATGGGCGAATCTAAGTTTTATAATCATTTTTGCTTGCAGTGGAGTATAGCATCATTATTCTGGAAAAGCTGATTTCTGTTTCTTCCAATAAAAATATATTGCCAAATGCAGTCTGTGCTACTCTTCTTTGAGAAGAAATACTCGGCTCGCTATTGTCCTACTTGTTGTATCTGTTACTAAAATATCTAGTCTAGATGGTCAACAAATTATGCTGAACGGTTTACTTCTTTAAAGTATCTCCAAGAGACTTTTTATTTTTAAAGAGCATAGTTTATCATTTAGAGGACATCTATAAAATTAGAGAGTAAAATTTTTGAAACATTCCAATAGGCTCTTTATATTTAACACTTAATTTTACTACTTCCAAAAAATATTTATTATTTTTCTCTATCTTTTATTTTTACTAGATTTTCTCTAGATTATTATATTATTTTCCTAGATTGAAAATTGAAATACTTTGAATTTAATTCTAGAGAGAGAGCCAAACCTACTCTCTGAATTAAAGTGTTAATTTAAAGAGTCTTTTAGAGCATGATTTTAAGGGTTGACTCTTTAAAATAGAGAGCATTTCATTTTTAAAGAGCCTCTTGAAGATGCTCTTATTGTCTTTTGTTGAATGTATTTTGGCTTGAATCATGTTGTTACATACAGAAAGGATATGATAGAAAATATACCTTTGGTGGGGTTACTATTAAACTTGTCAAAGGAGCAGTCATTGAAGGCATTGTGATCGCCATTTAGCAAATTGAAGTTGGCATGTTATCGAAGAAGAATTCAAATCTATGGAATTTATTTTCATGATTTTCTGTGTTATAGTTGTATCAATGTGCTCAGTGCTTATACTAAGTAATGAAGTTGGAGAAGCACCTGATAGCCTTCCTGAGTTGCAGGATATATAATATTATCTCAACTTTAGGAACCCATTCAGGTTAGCAAGTTGCTAAAACTACTTGGTACTTGATGTCTTATGCACATTTAACATTGGCGAGTCTTGTTTCTTTAGTTATTTTCACTCTCTCTACAAATAATACATTGATTATTGGTTGGTTGAAAAAGGAAAGTGTCTCGAGCATGTTGTCATTGTTTAACCACATTAAACATCCAAATCTGCGGCTCTTGTCCTATAGATTGCTTTGTTGTTCTTCTATAATATTAGTACTGTTGAAACTTATAATTCTGGATTGTGCTGACTACTTTGCTTTTCACAGTACCATTTTTGCAAATGAGAAGCACTAAAAAAGGTGCTTACTTGTTTTGCACTAGACATTGTAATATTGATTTTCCTTCTTTTTTTCCCCTTTCAGGAGGCCTGGTGAGGAGAGTGATGCTGAGTCATCTAGGGAGACGAGTAGTTCTTGCAGCAGCGATTGTGAAGCAGATAAACTATTGAAATCTGCAGTGGATGGATGTCGGAATCATCAGAATGCCCAGCAATCAAATAGGCTGTCAGTCACAGATAAATTTGTTAAAAGTTCATCTAGTGATGAAGCTGAAATTTCCAATTTGCCTGGATTACTCTTGTTTGAATATTTGGAACAAGAACAACCGCATCTACGCAAACCACTAACTGACAAGGTAGATTAACTTGAGATTAAAAATATTGAATTAGCAGCTATTGATTTCTATGTGCTGGTGAAGGACCTCGGTTGAATATCTTCCCATCGCCCCTTCAGGTTTCTATCCTCGCATCCCAATTTCCCGAGCTGAGACAGTGTAGGAGCTATGATCTCCACCCGTCAAGTTGGATTTCTGTAGCTTGGTATTTTTTTTACTTGCAAATTTATTACACATTTCTTTATATTTTTTGATTGAGTCATTTATAACTCATTATCTTCTTTTTCGATGAACAAATTTATTGCAGGTATCCAATTTATAGAATACCCATGAGCCCAACTCTAAAGGATCTGGATACATCTTTTTTGACCTTTCATTTCTTGTCAACCCTATCTAGAAGTACCCCCCTCTCTCTCTCCCTCTATATATGTGTGTGTGTGTGTGTGTGTGTGTGTGTGTGTGCGCTCTTGTGGTCGAGCATATCTTGATTGTTCTTCATTTTTACTATACAGGTAATTTTTCACCTCAGTTTCATGCTGCGAATACTAGGAAAGTTCGTGGCGTTGTAGACATATCTTCAAAATTTTCTTTACCAGTCTTTGGCCTAGCTTCGTACAAGTTGAAAGGTTCACTTTTGAGTCCTACTGGACCCCATGAATGCGAGCAAGAGAACTCTCTTTTGCAATCAGCCGACAACTGGCTTCAACATTTGCAGGTGAACCACCCTGATTACCAATTTTTCGCACTCACTACTCTCAGCGAAGATGATGGGGCCTGAAGTTTTTTCATGTTCGCATATCTTGTTGACTGCCAATTTTGGTACCAAGACAAGATTTTTGGAAGCTAAACTGGTATAGAAAAACAACCCCCTCCACCAAATATCCTGGTGGAAAATTGTGCAGTGTTGTTTAAGCTCTGGTTTTACTTTTTAGTTGTGTAAAATTCTTTAAAAGGCGGTATAATCAAAAGAGTAGGTAAATCAGGCAGCAGCAGGCGGTGGCTGTTGATGTGCATGATAAAATTTTGTTTTTAACATGGGATATTGGGTGTTCTGCTCGTTCTGCTGTTCGAAGAAATAGAAGTGATCCAATCGGGAATCTCGATTGACCTCCTTTTTTTGTTGTGAAAAGGGGGGTAGGAGTAGTTGATATCGGTATATTAGTAGAATGGCTGGCAATGGAGTCAGTAATTAGATGCCCCCCCTAGTGCACTCTGATGATGATGAAAACTTGAGCAATCTGTAGTCTGTACTAAAATGAATGTATAAAACCTATATACAACTTATATTTTCTAGATTTTACCCTATTTTTACTGTAATTTCATTGCATTTTTATGATTCTCTTGTTGAGATAATAATACCTTACTGTTTTGGGGATGGAAATTGATATTTAAACTCTCTATACATTACGATCAGCCTAATAATTTGGATACTGAAGATTTTGAATGCAATTTTACTCGTGCTCTGCCACTATGAACACTGGCTATTTAGGCCCTACTTGATCCCCATTCTATAAAAGCTCATTTTTTCTATCGAATTCATTTTTAATCACATATTTTTTCAATAATAAATTATCCACGTAAATCAAAAATTTATTATTAATTTTTAGTCAGATATTTTCCAAAAAAATATGATGTAGTATATACTAAAGATGAGAGAACTTCGAAAGTAGCAACTCAAATAAACCTTTTTAGGAAGTTCAGTGCTAACTAAGATATCTAACAACTCAAGTCGACAGAAAACTATACTAATAAGAGTAGGCGACCATCAGAATTTCGAGTGGCCGAACCGCTAACTATGCAAATAGTGGTCTAGGGTTCTCCAACGCAGTAAGGAAATAACTTGTCACAACTCGACACCATGATGACAGAAAACAAGCTTTAAACATAATCATTACCTTCGAATTGAAATCCTTAAAAAAAAAAATTGATTATTACAGCCAGTTTCACTGCCTCCTAATTAAGTAATCAATATCAAATCTGAAATTAGGAATGAAACATTTCCTTTCATTGAATGTAAAAACTAAGAATCCAAAGAAAGTAGCATCAGAGTTGACATTGGTCCAAAAAGTTATAATGGTTATACAATCCTAATATAACAGGACATTGACCATTCAACTCTTCACTATACACAATGGCTCTGGCAACCAACATTTTTCTAAATCCGACCCAAGGTTGCCTGTCTAATTTATCAGCAAAGTTAGCACGCAGCATTGATCATGGCCGTTTCTGTCGATAGCTAAGAGTCGAAAATGCGAACATCAAGATTGTCTGGAGTGGTCATACGTCATCAAGAATAGTGGACAATAATAATCCCTGTATAAATTCGTATCTCCTGGTCTTCTCTTCACCATTGTCTGTTGATGGCGATGGTTGTATTCTGCAATCATCATGAAATTAAGAAAAATGATTATACTTATTGAATATCAAATGGTAGAAAATTCAAGAAAAACCCTCTGTTGGCATCGACAGGACAGAGTCACCACCCTATTGATGCGTAAAGATACCTCCAAGATTATTGATGAAAGGACATATGACAAAGACAACAAAATGAGGAAAGGAAAGGAAAGGAAAGGAAAGGAAGAGGATTTTGAGAAATACATGACATGAAAACAACCAATATGCACTCATTTTTGAGATCAAGATGCCAAAATGGAATGTAATTTTGCACTTTTTACTTCTCCACTACCGTGTTCAATATGTGAAAAAACCTTCAGTGCATTTTGGTATGTTAGTACTGGGTAGGACTAAATGCCAAAAAAATTAGCTTCTTATTCTTCCTTACTACCACTATCCAATCTCCATACCAATCATGTCATCAATGATTAATAAGAGGTTGTTTTGACAAAGCTTCCAATAAAAATTTCAGCAGATTTTTTTTAATGACCGTGGATGTCCGGACTAGCTTACCACCTCAACTAATCCCAAGGGGCCCTGAAATTTGCAGTCGGATACTCATCCTAGTGGCTCGAACTGTGGACCATTGGGGAGCAAACCCAATGCTTGGCCAACTGAGCTACTCCTTAGGGTTAAATTTTTTTGCAGATTTTGATATTAGTTAGAAGAAATTTGTGGTTGAAAAGTTACTAAAAGTTGTGGATTCATAAAAGGTGTGCACTTTGACCTTCAACTTTTCAAGTTTTCCCAAACAAGAACTAAATACTGAACATCTCATTCTTTGAGAGCTCTTTCACCTTATAATTGCTAATATTGCAAAACATCTTATAAGGTAGCATGAATTTCAATGTGTATTTAGCTTTAGGTTGAATTTTAATGTGTATTTTGCTATGATTTCTCTTTCTTTTTCCCCCATGGGACTGCATGGAATGGCTCGTGTTATCATAAACCTTACCTTAATATTCCTTCTCCTGATACCCAAACAAGAGGCAATGGAGGAACTTATTGCACTCCTGCATCCCAACGAGATATTTAAACCTCTTTTATTTTAATGTCATAACCATACAACTCTAAAAGGCAAAACCAAGTGCTATACCCCTATAATCTAAAATTTCTCAGTCAGAACACCGAAGAGTAAAATAAGAAGGAAAAACAATTGAATTCAAATGAAAAAACCATGAGCAAGGAATTAAATCTATTGCAGGCTGAAAGGAATTAAAAAGGATTGATATTACATTCTTCTTTCTTAAACCCAACTATCCCACTGCCAGAAGGGAAAAATAACATTCATTTACGAATGGTAACAGAAACTTAATGATTCCCAGCTTGTCTTCCCTTTCTATTGACCCACACATGACCCCTTCAAAACTTTTTTGCACTTATTTTCAGAAATAACTCAAGAAATTGAAAGTGTAACTCATTGAGCATATTAAAAAAAAAAAAAATCCATTTCCTTTTCACAACTTCGAGACATTGCATGCGCATAACTAATCAAGCATAAAAGATTACCATGTCCTATTTCACAACTTCCCAACCTCCATATGTTTCTCATAAATAGCTAAAAATTCCCTGTATTTCAAAATAAGTCTGAAACACCCTTTTTAAACCATGCTGACTACACCCACTGATAAGGCAAGCTAGCCATGTAATTCGCTCAGAGAAATGACACATCTACCATCTTAAACAACCACCATCAAACTGAGTGCTGCCACTACAAAAATTATACTCAGCAAGGCCAACACCAACTTGGTTGCCCAACCAAACTACCATCATCTCCGTGCACCACTGTAAACAACTGACCAATGAAACATCATAGATGACTGTTAGGTTTTGGCTTTTACTCGTTTAAGATGCAGTAATTGGGGTGGGGGTCTGGTGGGGGTTTCTTTGGGCATGATAAATATGCCTTGGTTTTGGCGTAGTAGTGGAATGGGCACTCCAGAGGCAATGGTAGCAGGAACAATTGTAATAGGAATTCAAATATCATGGATCGGGTAGCTGTGTTCATGTAATGATGGAGGCCCTGGGATGGTACTCTTAAGGGCACAGCAAGAAGCTGGTCTTTTTTTAGTTTTTCTTTCACATTTTATATTTCATATTTAGACATTAGTAATGATTCTGTCGTTATATTACTTAATATCATCCTATTAAGTCCAAAGTTGGTGAATTTCGGCTGGAGAACTGGCAAAATATCCCTTCAAGTACATTTTCAGTACCTGAAAGCTACCGGATGTTTGTTGTAGATGGAAGAAGAATAATGTAGAAGGTCAAAAGACAGAGGAGGGTTTAGCTTGTTTTGAAAACAGAGGGAGCTTAAAAGAAACTTTCATAAAACATGATTTTTACCTTTTAGAAAACAGAGGGGGGGGGGGGGGGGTATCCTACTTTGAAAAACACATTTAGTTTGCAAGAATTAGGCTACCTTCCAATCCCAAAAATTATTTTTGAGCTGATTTTTGAAATATAATTTCAATATACCTAATGTTGTCAATTTATTTCATTCACATTGTCTTAAAGCAACAAAATCACCACCTGAAATAATGTTTTTCAACATACCTGTTGTCAATTTATTCCATTCCATACCTTATATAGAAGAGCAATAGTCATTTCCTCTATCGCTATATGATCGCTGCTACCAAACCCTTGCCTCCCCCACCACCCCCACCTCCACCTCACCTCCACCTCCACCCAAAAAAAAAAATAATAATAATAATAATAATAAATATCCGCTCTCCTCACACAAACAGAACCAAGATTTTTACAAACCATAGCATCTACATCCCACAGATTTCATATTCACATATTTAACATACAAATAATAAAAAAAAAAAATCAACTCAATTTAAAAAGCACTCAATCGGCTAGGCATACAATTTAACCAGAATTGCATGTGCTACTCAAACCCATTTCTAAACCTCCATAAGTGAACTCTTTGACAAAGGAATTTAAGATGAGGAAAATAAAAATCATTTAAACTAAACAGTTACATAAGCTGAGATGTGGGTGAAGGTGGCGAAGAATGATCGTTGCAGAAGGTATTGTCGCTCTTGATGCTACAACAAAGGAAATGAAAGTGTGTTCGTGACGTGGAGTTAGACAGATTTTTAGGGGTTGGATTAAGAACTATTACGTGGAGGTGGCTTTAGGGCCAGGGTTCACTGAATCAGACAACTAGCAGTGGGATTTAGAGCAGAAGTGTTTGGCATGGTTGTGGGGAGAGGAAGGAGGAGGTGATATTCCTGAAGGCATGGGGAAGTTTTACATCTAGGATGGTATGGGAGCTAATAGGATTGCAAACTAAAAACCCAGGGACTGGCAGAGATGGGCTCCAATAATTGGTCTTCGGACACATTTTTCTCCACTAGTTGCCATCTCTTTTCTCTCCTTGATTTGTTTCACCATAAATGAGGGGGAAATAAGAAGTAGTTGAATGGTAACACGAACCATTTCTCAAATGAGTAAGTCGAATGAAGTAACTAATTTTTCAAAACATTACTCTCTGATCTCAAAGACTACAAGTTTATACCAAGTAGCCACCATAATGATATATACAAATACTGTATACAGTTACTCCACACAGACTAATTTTATGATATTTAAACAATTCAATTCTACTCATTGCAATTTTGTTGAATTGGCAAAGTTCGAAATAAATAACATCTGCACTCTGCAAATGTAGGAAGTCATGTGTGTGGAGCATCTATGGAAAGGAGCTAAGTATGGGACTTGACATTAATTAAATATTGTAACTGTTGAGATTAATTGTTAGGTTGTATTGTTTCCTTAGCAAATTTTTTTCCTTTTCTTAGCTATCTCGTGTACTATAAAGTAGTAGTAGTGGAGCTATTGTTATTAACAATAAACAGAAAATTTACTCCAATTTCAGCTTCTTGGTATCAGAGCCTAGGTGTTTCTAACCTAGCAAATCAATGGAGGAAGTCCTCGCCAATAGCAGAGAGTCGGTGACCTCTAAAACATCCAATTTCAAAACAGAGTTCAGTCCATCAATTGACACCCAGGGACTTGAAAACTTATCCTTTCAACTGACAGTGGAAAAATTGAATGCAACGAATTTTCGTGAACGGGCATAATCCATAAATCTCGTAATTAACGGAAAAGGGAAGCTGGGATACTTTACCCGCAATACCAAAAGACTAACCGATGCTGCCCAGTTGCAAAAGTGGAAGTCTGAAAATTCCATGGTGATTGCCTAGTTGGTGAATTCCATGAAACCAACAATTGGGAAGGCGTATCTATTTCTTCCGACCATAAAGGATGTCTGGGAGGCAGTAAGGGACCCTTACTCCGATTATGAAGATTTCTCCCACATTTTCGAAGTTAAGACCATGGAGATGGTGGCTCTTTGGCAAGAATTGGACCTCAGTACTGAGGAATGGACGTGCCCATACGACGCTCACTGTACAAAAAGAAGCAAGAGAATGAAAGGGGCTATGAATTTCTGGCGGGGCTATGAATTTCTGTCAGGGCTTAACTGGGAATTGGATAATGTTAGAGTAAGGATCTTAGGCCGGCGACTCGCGATGTGTTTGCAAAAGTAAAGAAGCACAGCGGTTGGTGATGATGGGAGATGAACGAGACCTCCGGTGAAGTGTCGGCCTTGAATGTAAGAAATAATGGGCCAATTAATTCAACCACAAATGTTAGGCCGAAGAATAATGGGCTAGGAACGTGTATTGGTAATTCAGGAATGAGCCTAGAATTGGGCTCCTAAACTTCAAGTGGAAAAGAGATATTGGGCCTTTCTTTAAAAGGGGCTACAAATGGGCCAAATAAAAAACATGGACGCTCTTGGTGTGAACACTGTCAAAGGCCAGGACACAAAGAAGACATGTTGAAATGTAAAATAGCATGAAGGGTATTTATGTCATTTCATCGTTTCCAATTAGTTTGGCTAGTCGACGTTTTGTATAAATAGGCTACTAACTTCAACTGTAAAATGTGAATTTCATTTGATGAATTAAATCAGTTTTTCCCGCCTTTTCTTCTGTCATCTATCTAGATCATTCCTTCACATTTTAACATGGTATCAGAGCAGGTGCTCGCTAATTAGATTCTGTCATTCTCTTCAATCAGATCTATAGAGCTTCTTTCTGCGATGGCGAATGATTCTGATGTTCAGGCGGAAGTTCAAAGCAAATCCAATCAGGAGAATACGTCTACTGATTCATCAGCTGAGGATGCAGCTGGAAGGGACGTGATCTCTATGGTTAATCGCTTGATGAGCGATCCTAGCAGTTCGTACTATCTTCACTATGGAGATAATACTGGAATGCAACTAATTTCTGTTACTCTCACTGAAGAGAACTATGCGACATGGAGTCGAGGAGCAACCATGGCGCTCAGTGTTAAAAATAAAGAAGATTTTGTTGATGGAACTGTCAATAAACCTTCGCATGATGATCCTTTGTTTACTACTTGGAGGAGATGTAATCATGTTGTCTCCTCTTGGATAATCAATTCAATACGTGAGGAGCTTTATCCAAGTGTAATGCACAAGGATTCAACAAGAGAAATTTGGATCGAATTACGCGATAGATACAGTCAGGTTAATGGACCTCAGATCTATGAATTGAAGAAACAAATTGCTTCAATTTCTCAGTTAAACATCTCTGTTAATTCCTATTTAGGCTCAAAGGATTGTGGGAGGAATTGGAGAATTACAGGTCAGGTGCTGATAACATTGGCTATAAGCATGAGGATCAAATTATGCAGTTCCTCATGGGTTTAGGTGAACACTTTGCTGGTGTTAGAGGTCAGATCCTATTGATGGATCCATTACCCTCGTTGAATAAGGTGTTTGCTCGTCTCACAGGATGAAAGGCAAAGGGAGATAGTTGCTAGTAGACCAGCTACACACGATGTTATTGCATTTGTAGGCAAAGCTGTACAGAAACCGTTTAATCGGAGACTCAATTTTACTAATCCTGTTCAGAGAAGGGAGAGAACTGTGTGTAGTTACTGTGGTGCATCTGGACATATCAGCAGCAATTGTTATAAGCTAAATGGTTATCCTCCTAATCACAGGTTTAGTAAAGGAAAACCTCCAATGGTTAATGATGTAGGACAAAGTCAGCATGGTCAAACATCCACTAATGAGGCTTCAGGAATATTGAATTCCATTTCATAGCTTACAATCACTCCTAATCAGTGTCAGTGGATCTTGTCCATGTTAATGCCTCAGTTGCAAAGTCAAATTGCTCAAAATCAACAGCCACAGGATATAACTTCATCTTCCCCTACTAATCCTGATGCATTTGCTTTCTCAGGTAATCAGAATAAACATTCATCGGTAGCAGGTAATTGGATTTTGGACACTGGTGCCTCAAAACATATGGTGTGTTCTATCAAACAATTGACTGCTGTGGTTCGTGCCTTTGTAAGGTTGCCTAATGGTGACAATGTGGCAGTTACTCACACTGAAAAAGTGATGTTATCTCCTACATTATGCTTAAGCAATTTGCTAGTTGTGCCATCTTTTAAATTCAACTTAATATCAGTTAGCAAATTGACACTTGAACATAATTGCTGTCTGATGTTCTTCAATAACTCTTGTTTTATTCAGGATCTTTCAATGTGGAGGATGATTGGGGTAGGCAATCTTGAGCATGGACTATATCATTTTCAACAATCCAAGCCTCAAATCAAAGTTCAGCCTTCATATCATTCTCATCTCAAACCTGATTCTGCTGCGTTCAACATCAGAAAGTCTGCTGCTATTCCCAATGTTATCTTTAATCCCAGTTTTCCTTTTGATTATAATAAATCCATTCCAGTTTGTAATAACGTTGATGGTACTAATGTCAAAATGAACATTGATATCTGGCATTGTCGACTAGGACATTTACCTGCCTCCAAACTTTGTATTTTACGTAAATCTATACCTAATATCGACGTCAATAAGGAGTTACATTGTATTATATGTCCTTTGGCCAAACAACACAGATTACCTTTTCCCAACACTAAAAACTAAAACCTCACACACGTTTGAGATTATACACTGTGACATTTGGGGACCTTATTCTGTCCCTTCCTTAGATGGCTCAAGATATTTCCTAACTATAGTTGATGACTATAGTAGAATGACCTGGACCTATCTTATGAGAGACAAATCTCAAGCTAGAACTCTCATTCAATCTTTCTACCATCTCGTTCAAACCTATTTTCATTGCAATATAGGGACTATCAGATCAGATAATGGTCTGGAGTTCAAAATGCCCGAATTCTACCTCTCTAAAGGTATTATTCATCAGCTTAGTTGCGTTGAAACACCACAACAAAATGGTGTGGTTAAAAGGAAACATCAACACTTACTTAACATAGCTCGAGCACTCAAATTTCAAGCCAATTTACCAAAACAATTCTGGGGAGATTGTATCCTGACAGCCACACACCTCATAAGCAGAACACCTGCCAACTTGCTCCAAAACAAATCTCCATATGAAATGATGTTCAAAACTACACCCTCTTATAGCCATCTTAAAGTTTTTGGGTGCCTATGTTATGCTTCTACTCTGAGAAGGAATCGAACAAAGTTCGATCCTAGAGCTGTTCCTTGCATCTTTATTGGCTATCCATTTGGGATGAAAGCCTATAAACTCCTCAATCTTGATACCAAAGCTATTGTTATATCCAGAGATGTCTCATTTTATGAGAATATTTTTCCTTTCTATCATCCTACACTTCTTGCATCTCTATCTAAATCAAATTCTACTAATTCAACTCATTCTCCTTTGTTTTCCATAAATCCTCAGTCACATATTCATGACTTTCCTTTCAATTCCACTTTCGATACCACCAATTTATCGGAACATCAAGATTCTCAGATTCACAATTCTTCATCTCCTGCTGTACATTCTCCGTCTGATTCCTCTAAAACTTCACTTGCAGATCACTCATCATCTGATATTTCACCTGACATGAATTCTTTACCTCAGCCTACAATTACCAGAAAATCCGATAGACCTAAATGTATTCCTTCATACCTAAAAGACTATCATTGTAGTCTCATATCTCCGTTGCCAATACCTCAACCTGATTCCATGAAGAAAGGTTCTGCGTCTAGCAAGCAATATCCCATTGAAGACTATTTGGGTTATGATATGCTGTCTCCTACTCACAAGGGTTATACTTTGGCTTTATCCACGGTTTTTGAGCCCAGCGATTACACTGAGGCTTCACAGTATCCAGATTGGATTGAAGCAATGGATGTTGAATACAATGCTTTAGTGTATAATAATACTTGGGAAGTCACTGAACTTCCTTCTCATAAAACCCCAGTTGCCTGCAAGTGGGTTTTCAAAGTTAAGATGAAATCTGATGGCACAGAAGAAAGGAAGAAGGCGCGTCTGGTAGCAAAGGGTTTACTCAACAGGCTAGATTGGATTATGAAGAGACCTTCTCTCCTGTTGCAAAGTTAGTGACTGTGAAGACTCTTTTATCGGTGGCAGCCTCCAAATACTGGCACCTTCACCAATTGGACATCAATAATGCCTTTCTTCACGGTGAGTTAAATGAGGAGGTTTATATGCTTATGCCTCTAGGTTATGAGCAGCAGGGGGAGCAAGGAAAGCAGCTGGTGTGTAAGCTAAACAAATCTATTTACGGATTGAAGCAAGCTTCAAGGCAATGGAACATGAAATTGACATCTCATTCTGTCACAAGGCTTCAGGCAATCAAAGTCTGATTACTCTTTGTTTAGCAAAATCAATGGCTGCTCATTTACCATTCTTCTGATTTATGTAGATGATATAATAATTGGAGGAAATGATTTGTCTTACATCAAACAATTCAAGGATGAACTGAATAAATAGTTCAAGCTGAAGGATCTAGGGGTCCTGAAATATTTTCTAGGTTTTGAAGTTGCAAGAAGCTCAACAGGAATAACTGTCTGTCAGAGAAAGTATGCTTTAGATGTCTTAACTGATGTTGGCTACCTTGGAGCAAGACCATTAAACAACCATTTACCTTGCAATTTGAAATTGAGGAAAGATGAAGGTGAGGCTATTGCTGGTCCAAGTGTCTATAGAAGACTTATAGGAAGGATTTTGTATCTTACTATAACCAGACCAGATTTGTCTTATCCTGTTCAAGTACTAAGCCAAGCAACTACATCTAGATGCCGCTCATCATGATTTGAGGTACCTGAAAGGCACATCAGGGCAAGGCTTATTTTTCTCCAGCAAATCTGATCTTCAACTCAAAGGTTATTGTGATGCTGATTGGGCAGCTTGTTCTGATATAAGGAGATCCATTGCGGGTTATTGTATATTTTTGGGAGATTCTTTAGTAGCATGGAAGTCTAAAAAGTAGCATACTATTTCTAGGTCCTCAGCTGAAGCAGAATATAGATCAATGGTTGCAGCAGTGTGTGAATTTACATGGCTAAAGAACATATTGAGTGATCTGAATGTCCTTCATACCAGACCAGCTTTGTTATTTTGTGATAATCAAGCTGCTATGCATATAGCAAGCAACCCCGTTTTTCACGAACGGACAAAACATATAGAAATTGATTGTCACTTGATGAGGGATAAGGTTCAAGCAAATGAGGTCAAGACGTTGCATACTACTTCTCAACAACAGTTAGCAGATTTGTTAACCAAACCTTTGGCTGGAACAAAATTCACTTGATTACTTAGCAAGATGAGAGTGTTAAATATACACTTGCCATCTTGAGGGGGAGTGTTGAAATGTAAAATAGAATGAAGGGTATTTATGTCATTTCATCATTTCCAATTAGATTGGCTAGTGGACGTTTTGTATAAATAGGCTACTGACTTCATCTATAAAATGTGAATTTTATTTAATGAATTAAATCAGTTTTCCCACCTTTTCTTCTCTCATCTATCTAGATCATTCCTTCACATTTTAACAAGACACGTATTGGGAAATTCGTGGAAAACCCAAACATAGGCAAAATAATCGAAATCGGTGATACCAAGCTGAGACAATTAATTCTACTTCAAACGGTGCGTTTAATTCCGAACAAAACAACTTTATCAAATGTTCTCTAGCCTTCAATCTTCTGGTTCGACTCCTCCTAAAGGTCCTAATTCCCTTGCACATAAAGGTAATTTGTTGAGACTTAAATACTTCAAAATATAAGAACTCTTGGATTATTGACTCCAGTGCGTCTGATCAAATGACGGATTCGTACCAACTATTATCTACATACTCAACCTGTGCTGGGGATGTTAAGATAAAAATTGCAGATGGGTCGCTCTATTTTGTTGTAGGAAAAAAGAATATTCGAGACTCTGAATTCACAACACTAGACTCTGTCCTCCACGTTCCAAATTTGTCATGCAACTTACTATATATTAGTCAACTAACGAAACAATCCAATTGCTCTACTAATTTCTTTCCATCTCATTATATCTTCCAGGACCTTTCATCGGGGATGATAATTGGTGGTGCTAAAGAGTGTGGGGGATGTACTACTTCGAGTACTGATGTGAGTAAATTGGATCCATTTACTACCTGAAATTCTGCATCTATCTTTAGGGATAGTGAACTTATGTTATGACACTAAGGAATGGGTCACCTAGGATCTTCCATACTTAAAACGTGTACTTCCATCTATTTTCATGAATAAAACTTTAATTGAATTCTAATGTGAAAGTTGCGAACTTGTAAAACATCAGCGTACATCATTTCCAAATTCTACATACAAACCATCTACACCATTTTTCATGATTTACAGTGACTTATGAGGACCTTCCCGCAATCCTATTCATATCCAAACAAAATGATTCGTCATGTCAATTGATGATCACACTCGAATTTGTTGGGTATATCTTCTAAAAGAGAACAGATGTCTGCTCAGTGTTTGTAAATTTTCATTCTATGATCCAAACACAACTTCAAATCTTACACACTGATAATGGATCTAGATATTTCAATACCACTCTGCAAGACTACTTAGGCCCCATTTGACCCACATTCTCATTTTCATTTTCATTCTTCTACTCATTTTCAACCACACATTTTTCAATAAAATAATATTTTCTATCACATCAATAAATTTTCCTTTTTTTTCAACCACACATTTCCCATCATATCACTATTTCAAAATTCATTCTTCCCCAATAATTTCGCTCAAACACACTCTTAACAAAACATGGAATTGTTCACCAAAGTTCTTATGTCAAGACTCTCCAACTAAACGAGATTGCTGAACGAAAAAATAGATATATACTTGAACTTTCTCGTGTCCTAATGTTTACAGCAAATATACCAAAAATATTTTGTGAAGATACAATTTTAACATCTACATACTTCATCAATCGTACGCCTAGTCATATCCTCTCCTTCGAGTCACCTATACAAAGATTCCAAAAACACCTTTCAACGTCTCGTCTCAAATCAGATCTAACGTTAAAAGTGTTTGTATGTACTGCTTTTGTACACGTTCAGTCCTAGCACCGAAACAAACTTAAACTACCTACAATTAATTGTGTATTCATTGGGTACTCACCCACTCAAAAGGGGTATAAATGCTATAACCCATCCACCAAAAGGACCTTTGTCAGCCTCGATGTCACCTTTTTCGAAAAAATACCTTACTTCCAAAAATCTTCTCTTCAGAGGGAGAATCTGAGTAAAGATTGATTCTTAGATCAAGATTCCCTAAATTTCGACCTCTATACACCTAACCTATATACCAAAACCATCACCCCACATTCTATTGTATCATATACAGAAGGAAACTTGAAGTCAAGAGGAGATGTTGGAAAACAAAGCGATAGAGAGATTCTAGTTTACTCAAGGAAGCCTAAATCAAAGTATAAAGAAACTCTCACACCTAAGGCACCAAGAGAGTCGGAACCAGTGAAAGGACCTGTTGAGAATGTGTCCAACCAAATCACGTGTCCAGATAATGACGATTTACCCATTGCCTTCAGGAAACAACTTCGGTCATATACTCTTCATCATATTTCCAAATTCATATCTTACAATAATTTGTCCACATGATTTCGTGCTTTTACGACTAACCTTGACACAACAAAAATTTCAAGAAATATTTAGGAGACCTTGGAATCACCAAAATGAAAAGAATCGGCAATGGATAAAATGAGACCTTGAAGAAAATTGAAACTTGGGAAGTGGTAACCTACCGAAGGGAAAGAAACTAGTAGGATGCAAATGGGTGTTCAATGTGAAGTATAAGGTGGATGGGACAGTAATCGCTTTAAAGCTCGACTTGTTGCCAAAGGGTATACACAAACTAATGAGATCAACTATACTAAAACATTTGCATCGGTAGCAAAACTAAATACAGTTAGAGTCCTGTCTCTAGCAGTGAATCTGGACTGGCCCCTCCAACAACTAGACATTAAGAATACATTTCTGAATGGAGAACTAGAAGAAGAGGTCTACATGACAATACCACCAGGAAATGAAGAGAATCAAGTGTGCAAACTGATGAAGTCTTTATATGGCCTCAAGCAATCACCAAGAACATGGCTTGATAGATTTGCAAATGTATTAAAAAAACAAGGATATCAGCAAGGGCAATCTGATCATATCATATTCTTCCAACAATCTAGAAATGGTATAAAGACGATCCTAATTGTATACGTTGATGACATAATTCTACCGGGAGACTACATAGTGGAGATGGAAAGATTAAAGAAGTGCTTAGCCACTGAATTTGAAGTAAAAAACTTGGGACAAATGAGATATTTTTGGGATGGAGAATGCAAGATCAAAGAAGGGCATTAGTGTCTCTTAATGGAAATACATCCTTGATATTTTGATTGAAACAGGAATGCTAGGATGCAAACCTAGTGATACACCTATCAAGGCAGGAAAAATAAAGGATACATGGAACACAATGGACATGTTCAAATATCAAAAATTAGTTGGTAAGGTAATCTATCTCTCGCATGCCAAACATGATATTGCTTTCGGAGTCAGCATGATAACTCAACATATGCATTCTCCCAAAGAAGCTCATCTAGAAGCTATATACAAAATCCTTAGATATCTAAAAGGCACGTTTTAGAAAATGATTATTATTTGAAAAGAGAAATGAATGGAGTAGAAGTTTTTACCGATGCAAATTGGGCTGGATCAATCGATGATAGAAGATCCACCACCGATTACTGTACCTTTGTATGGAAAAATTTGGTAACTTGAAGAAGCAAGGAGCAGAATGTAGTAACAAGAAGCAATGTTGAGGTGGAATTCAGAGCTATAGCACAATGGATATGTGAAGAGCTATAGATAAAGAAACTCTTGGAAGAATTGGAAGTTAAAATAGAACTTCCAATCAAACTTTATTGTGATAACAAAGCATCTGTCAACATTTCTCTCAATCCAGTACAACATGACAAAACTAAACACGTAGAAATGGACAGATATTTTATCAAAGAGAAAATGGATAATGAAACTATATGTATGACGTATGTTCCTCCTTTCTCCTAAGGAACAAACTGCAGGTATCTTCACCAAAGGATTGTCCCGACAAATATTCGACGACCTCAGCTACAAGTTGAACATGATCAACATCTACAATTTAACTTGAGGAGTGTAGGAAACCATGTGTGTGGTGGTCTAAGGAAAGGAGCTAAGTAAGGGAATTGACATTAATTAAAGATAGTAATTGTTTGGATTAATTGTTAGGTTGTATTGTTTCCTTAGTTAGCAAATTCTTTTCATTTTCTTAGTTATCTCGTGTACTATAAAGTAGAAGTAGTGGAGCTATTGTTATTATCAATATACAGAACATTTTCTCCAATTTCGGCTTCAGCAAACATTTAACATCAGTGAGACAAACAGTCTGCAGTTTTGCAGTTTTCAGAAGAGAGAAAAAATGACTTTTTAGCAATCAGAAGACCAAGCAAATAATAAAAGAGCAGCTTATAAATTTTACATTTTTCCTTCTACTGATGAACTTAAAAGGCAGACCAGGGTCCTCTATCAAAACATTAGGAAATTTAAGAAAAATAATAACTTATCGAACATTACAGATATGCATAATCTAGCAGATGAAAAATTGCAAACAGCACACCAACATGCACAGCATAAAAGAAAGTACAACGCCTTGGGAACTTGCTAATTTTCCCTGTGCAAGTTTCCTTGACAAAAAATATAATTTATCCTATCTGCTTGCTAGCACAACTAGTTAGGAGCAATTGTGATATCGGAGGCATAGGCTGAGTGAGAATGCAGTTCACTTATGATACGCTGGAGGTTAGGAGTATATCTGAAAGTTCTATTCAGTTATATATTTCTGTACTCTAATCTAGAGAGAGCGAAATATAGAGCTGCACGTGAAGGGGTAAACTGTCCCATCATCCAGACCCAAGGGCAACATAATAAATCATAATGAAACAGTTCTAAACAGGTTTGATATCAGCAATTGATTTTTGTTCTAAAATGTAGGAACACTATTTGGAAATGCTGGAAATATTGACCATGGTTCGCATACCTTTCTAAAGAAGTGTCATCTGAACTTTTTCCTGATAAGCTTGCCTCAGTAGAAGAAGTAGCTCGTATGCTTTTAGGATTGTTAGCAGATTGTGCATTATGAACAAATGATAAAAGCATAGAATCAGCTGCCACATCAGAAGAAGAATCAACAACAGAAGGCTCCTTAAGACAATGTAAATGTTTCTCCTGCAACTCTTTCCTCAACATAGATACGGCTGAACGAGAATGAGCACTGCGGTGTTTCTTATTGCATAGAGTGTAAGCTTAAGTCAAGGTAAACGCAACCATACCCACAATACACATACTTACAGCAATAAATAAGTGTAAATCAAAAAACATAATTAGACTCGTGAAATTCAACCAATAAAACTAACTGAAGGATATCTTTAAAATATTCTCATGCTGCGAGATTACATGTGAAACCATGTTTATTCCCACCTTTGTGATGCAAACAGGGCAGATCTGCAAACAAAAATGAACTCATTGTGAAAAATGCAACCGTGCTTCGATAAAGCTATAATAGAAGATAAAAAGATCGATCTTACATGATTATGACTCGCAAAAAATAAATTCTAGAAACAAGCATGCTATCTTGTGAGCTTGAAGCAATTTTCAGATGTTAAAACTTCCCACCTCAAGAAGGTTAGGCATGAAATTCAAACACTAGGCACCACCGTACCAGCATACCCAGCCATTATTTCTTGGTTAAATCTTCCACATCTCAATATGTCCCGTAATTTGAGCTTGATTTTGTAAAACAGATTTTTATGCATGGAGTTAAGGAACTAGGAATCAATCTCTTTGATCCATTCACTGCCTCTAAATTCAAAATTTCAAATACATGATAAAACGATGACTGCTTTTAGTTCTTCATTTTTGTGTGTGAGTATGAGTTTAACAGGAATGTATGATACAAAAACTTACCATTTCTTCTGAAACAAAGCTTACTTTTTTGGGCCACAATGGTAAATGTACCAACAACAAAGCAGAAGAGACTTTTTCATAAGAAAAAGTCGGTAAAGGTTACCTTATGCATTATTTGTTGTCTTTACCAATTTATTGATCCTATGAACAGAACCCTAAATGACAGCACAAAAGTGGACTAATGGACTTGAACATAACTTAATACGTAACATGGACTCTTTCAAATTTCATCAGCATGCTTCAAAATCCATCAATCAAATGAGATAGATTTTCAGCTAGTCCCAACTAAACTAACCAATTACCATAAAATGGAACCTAATTCCCAAATTTAACTCCTTGTAAAGTCTTTGCAATAGCACTAGCAATAACCATTATAACACAAGAGGCTTAATTCGAGTTGATACAATGAAACTCTGGGTTCACAAGTCACAAACTTTTAGTTATAATTTCATTTGCTAGTTCGTCCAAGTAATTGAATTACACAACTCAGTAAAACATTATCATCTTGATCGTAATAAAAACAGTGAAAAAATAGAAATTACCCCATGCTTAACCTCCATCCGATGTTCGGAATCAATGTGGCAGCACAATCCAAGAACATCAAAATCCTCGAAGCAAAATGGGCACGCCAATTCGTCCGCCCTATCATCGCTGACGTCGTCGTTTACGTCATCATCTTCGAAATCTTCTTCCGTCTCTTCGTCGTCATAGAAAATATCTTTCCAAAATAGAAAGTTCATTAAATAATCAGCACCCAAGAAAAAAGGAAAAATCGAAAACTATATACTAATATCTGTATCCATGCAAGTTTATATATACTGACCAATATTTTGTTTGGAAAACGAAGACAGCGTAGTTTCCAAATCCTTACAAAATAGATCACCCATTTAATTATTATTCTGATTAAAACTGTACACGATATAAACAAATAAATTGACGAAAGATAAGTGATTGATCGATAGTGTGTTCAAGAAATTTAGCAGGGTTTTTAATGGCGGAGGTGTTTAGCCCTTAGTGTGTATGTATAGAAGTCCACGCAGAGAAGAGGAGGTGCAGGGGAAAAAGGGTACCCAATTGAGAAGTAAAGGGTAAAATGGTAAAAGGGGAAATTGGAATTTCGGGTCGGATCCTTGGGGACCTAAATAGTAAATACCCGTCGACTCCCGCGTACTTTTGGCAACGACCACAATTTTTTGGTCAACTTGTGCCAATTATTCTAAGGGGGAAAATTGGGGTAATTAGTCCCTAACGTTTACACTCATTGTTAAAATGATTTTTATCGTTTTAATTTTGACATTTACATCCTTATTTCAAACGTTTATTGCGAGATTGTTCATTCCATCCAATTCTGTTAAATCAATCGTTAACAATTTAATGAAATTTACAGAAATGGTCCCTAACATTTACACTCATTTGCTAAAATGGTCTCTATCTTGTTTGAATCCAATTAAATTTTATTCCATTACATTTTATTTTTCTCTCTTTCCTATTTTCAACCACATAATTTTTCATAAAATAATATTATATGTAAATCGAAAAATTTTCCTTCTTACTCAATCATTCATTTAAAAAAAAAAAATATTTCACATATTTTCATTCACAAAAAATGGGGGCCAAACGGGAAAATTAGTCAACTTCCCATATTTTTTACCTCTTAAAATTTTCAGTGAATATAATTCCTATGGTTTGATGTAATTTACAACTTTATACCCCAACTCAAAACGTTGTCGGCAAATATTTATTGTGTAGCAATTTATTTTCCCTTTTACTATGATATTTTATATCTATTGTAGTAGGTTAATAGTGAGAATTTATACTACATAGCTCATCAATGATTATTTGTGCTAAATGGTTAGAGGGTTAGGGATGATATTTACCGACAACGTTTTGAGTTGAGGTCTAAACTTGTAAATTATATCAGACCATAGGAATTATATTCACCAAAAAATTTAAGAAAAGAAAATATGTGGGAAGTTCACTAATTTAGCCCCTGTTTGGTCCCAATTTTTTTGTGAATAAAAATAGATGGAATAATTTTTTTTTGAAAAATGAACGGTTGAAAAAGAATGAAAAATTTTCGATTTACGTATAATATTATTTAATGAAAGATTGTGTGGTTGAAAATAGGAGAGAGAAAAATAAAATGTAATGGAATAAAATTTAATTGGATTCAAACAAGATAGAGACCATTTCTGCAAATTCCATTAAATTGTTAACGGTTGATTTAACAGAATTGGATGGAATGACCAATCCCGCAACAAACGTTTGAAATAAGGGTGTAAATGTCAAAATTAAAACGATAGGGACTATTTTAATAATGAGTGTAAACATTAGAGACCATTTCTGTTAATTATCCGGAAAAATTGCGTATGTCGTCCTAACTTTTCAAAATTGGCTGACATGACCCCACCAATTCTAGTGACACCTGCCTTCTTCTAATTACTAACCACGGTTCGTCCCTCTACACGGTTTCGATTCAATTTGATTGTTAACATCGCATAAATTATAAATTTGTCCACCACTTTAAATAAATAAAAAAGACAAAAAATAAAAAGAAAGAAGAAGAAAAATAACCAAAATGTCAAACACTAATTCACTTTTTTCCTTGACCCCACCCATCCTCGAGTTGTTGCCACTATTTTCTTCCTAAAAATAAAAACTCATTAATTCATGCATAGCTCATCGTTCTCCATACATTCACCCCACACCCAGCACAAGAAAAATTGGCACCGCAATGAGAATCGCCGTTACTCAAATCACCATCAACTTCTTCAAAATCTCTTAAAAAGGGCATCGTCTACATCACAAATTACCTCCACCCCGTTGAGAGTAGTTCAATCACGGCCTTCTTTTCATCCCCAAACTTATTTTCCAATATGCACAAACCCTTTTCCACCTAAAATCAGCTTCCCCGATCATCAATTCGTCCAATCAAAGTCAACTTGAAAACCCTAGATGGAGCTCTCCAAATCTCTCTTACCCATTATTGGCTTCAGGGCTGGCCCTGGCATAAGGCCAACTAGGCCTAGGGTCTCCAATTTTTGGGGGCCTTAAAAAATTTTTTTAACCCGCATCCATTTGCAATTCCAACCAAAACTTATAAAGAAACCCAACTATTTTAGATAGAGATAAGAGGAAGAGAAAGTTTGTTACTTTTCCATAAACCCAAATAGATGTTCCTTTAGTTTTTTATTTGGGTATTTGAATTTCTGTGGTCAATCCATTTAAAAATATTAAAATTTTCCCTAAAAATTACTCACTTTTCTCTTATATACATAAATTATGGGTTTCTACAAATGCTGGAAACATTAGAATTCTCGATTTTTTTTTTTGTTTTTTGTTTTTTTTAATTTCATGGTTTTTTGTTACTTCATTACTGTTCATATTATAGACTATGAGGGATTTATGCACGTCTTTTGGGAATAGACTTTGATTTTCATTTGGGTGTTGTATTCTTTATTATGAACATGTTGTGCTCTATTCTATTTAGTGTAATGGATGTGTTAGTGCTTAAGAAACTTGAGATTTTTTTTGTTAGAGTTTCAATTTTTATCTTTCCTTAAAATTATTCTCCATTCTCACTAAACATTGAACTAACATTGCTAGAATTCCTGGAGATCCACAAGTGGTAAATTGAAGCTGTCAAAACCTATTAAAATAACAAAACAAAAAAAAAAAGATAATTCTTCCAACCTTGGATTGACAAGTCTTTGAAAAAACTATGCTGAAGACATACATTAAAAATAGTTGTAATAGACTTCTTATTGAGATTTTGATCCTGTAAGTAGCTGAGCCGTGGAAAAAAATTGTTAAATATATATATATATATATATATGTGTGTGTGTGTGTGTGTGTGTTAAGGGCCTCATATTAAATAATCGCCTAGAACCTTATAGTTCTGAGGGTCGATCCTGATTGGCTTGTCTCGAAATCTTATTTGATTGCTGGTTTATTTGTATATAAGATGTTGCTACCTAAAGGGTACAATGATTCTGTCATTGTAGTTGATTGTTGACCCTCCATCCCTGCTTTTGACTAGTTAATGATCATATTTTCACCATTACATGTAACAAGTTTTAGTTGTAATTATTTCGTAAATGGACTAGATCATAACAAGTAACGTAGAATGAGTAGACTGTCAAATTCACAATAATTTATATCGATCTATTTACTTTAATCAAGAAAAACGCACAATGACTTATTTGGTATAATCAGTTGTCTATGAAATAAGCAACTACAACAACTAAGCAACAAAGTCTTGAAGTTTAATCAAATAGCAAAAGTTATTGTTATCCCAAATTCACCGTTGTTAACATATTTTAATCATCAATTAGCCGTTATTGATTAATTCTTATTTTATGTTGACAATTGATATTTCTTAAGGGTCTGTTTGATTCAAAGATGAAATTTGGGTGGAAAGAAAATGGATTGCAGGGAATTGAATTGCCCAAAATTTGTTTTTCTGGGAATTGTCAATTAATTGTGTTTGATTGGTATAATTTTTCACCTAAAAAATGTTGAAATTTTCTATCTTTTGGTATTCGTTTGACTTTGTTTTTCATGAAAATTGTCAATTAAAATGATAAAATTTCTTACAATTGGGGATAAAATTTGTTTTGATTGCCAAAAAGAAGGGAGATTTTTTTGTGTTCGTTTAATTTTATTTTATATAGAAATTGGCAATTAAATGGATAATTTTTTTTTACAATTGAGAATAAAATTTGTTTCTATTTCAAAAAAAAAAAAAAAAAGTTGGAAAACAAATCCCCACCAAAAAGGTAGGAAAACCAATTCAACAACATTAAGGAAAATGTGCACGTGTGGAACCTTTTGGGGAAAACCAATTCCATGGAAATAGATGGCAATCAATTAACCCAAAACATGGAAACTGGAAAATATTTTCCATGGAAAATCAGCCAAATCAAACAAGACCTAAATGTTAATTTTCTCTCTCGTGATAGATTAAGAGTATATTTGGTTCCAATTGAAATCTGATTTTAATTTAAGTAAAAGTCAAACAATCAATATCAACCACATCTTTCATGGGTCCCACAACTTTTTAACCACATATTTTAAAAACTTTTATGACAATCTACTAAAAAATATAATTTTAATTACCATCAAACACCCTCTAAATTAGTTTATATATATATATTAAAAAAAAAATGCAATACAAATATAGAATATCAATTTAAGATTACACTAAGTATGGAAGTGTCTTTATATCTTATATAGTATTGTTTATTATTTCAGCTAGAAAGATGATTTACCTTTCGATATAATCATGAATTCCAATAAAAAAAACCTACAACTAACCAAATTATAGGATGACAATTAATTCAGTAACAAACAATCAACAATCACAAGAATTTAACTAACAATGAGCAATTAATTAATGAAAGAGCCAATGTTTCATCTCAACCATAACAACTAGAAGTTCAGCCTAACTGTGGTTGAATTGCAAAAAAAAGGCATTTGAATGAGAGTACATCATAGGATTTCGAAATAATGGAATAAAAAGGGATAAATTTTAAATTCTTCAATGATCTTGAATAATCTTCCTTCTTCTCTTTGCTTCGATTACAGAAAAAATCGAATGAGTTCTTCTTCAATGATGAGAGAGTTCTTGATTTTTGCCTCCTAAGAACTGTCTATGACGCGTTCTCCATTTTCTTTGACCTAAAAGTGGTGCCTCTAGAGAATATCCAAAATGCCCTTAAATTTAGGTTGAGAATCAAGATTCCGTGATCTCCAACTCACCCCGCCAAGTTCACAAGGAGCATTCTGCAACAACCCCGCAACCAGCGGGGAACAAATCATTCTTTGTTCTTTCCACGGAATGTATTTTGATTTTTGAGGCCGCAAGTCCCAATTTCTCGTAATTGCACCAATTGGTCCCCAATTTCCAAATTTTGCTCAATTCAGATATCCAACTTTTGACTCCTTTTATTTTAGCCCCGAACTTCAAATGTGTTCCAATTAACTTTAGCGTCCTGACATTTTTTGGGATGACTGTAATGTCCTAACATTAACTTTGATTTTAATAGTATATGTTTACTCATATATTCTTTATTCCAGCATCAACATTTTCTCATCTTGAAAAAATTTCTAGTACTACTATTGAAACTCAGTACTCTCTAGTACTATTCAATTGACACGTGTATTATTCATCCATACAGTCTTCTACGACGGATTACATGGTCCCGACTCCCATGATGTAGGGACAGGCTGCATTTTCAGGAGAATTGAACTCTATTCACTTGTTTGGTAAATGGATGTATTTGAGGGAACTAATGCACGACTTGGAGCCAGAGCCGATCCTGTGATTTTCGAGACTTGAAGCGAACTTCGTAAATTAGACTCCTCAAGGAGAGAAAACAAGATTTTCCTTTTACAGATTACAGTGTTTACTTAAAAAAAATAAAAAAATTAATTAATTGGGCCAAAAAATGCCGCCTCATATTTTAAACCTGAGGTAACAGCTTCTTCTGCCTCTATGCAGATCCGGCCCTGCTTGGAGATATGCTTCAAGGTCATTTTTGTAGTGTTTCTATGGTCTGGACTGATCTTCTTCATTGTCATTTCACTGCAAGGTTACACGGCATTTCAGCCATCCTGATAGCATGTTTGACCTGCTAGGATTGCGTTAATAAAAAGAAGTTAAAATATTGCATGACCCGTGATCTCTAATCAAAGATTGAACAAGAATTGATTTGCATCATATCTAAGACATTCCTTGACTCCTGAGGGTGTTGCCTATCCTGGTCAGCTTTCCTTGCAGTTGGAGCTAACAGATATGAAGTTTTTCTACTTCGTCTGAAGGTCTGTATTCTCATTTTTCAATGTTTTTTTCCTCGTCTTTACTGGGTTTGTTCAATTTATTTGCAGTATATTTCCCTGTTTTATGAGCTCATAAGTTTCATAGCTAAACTAGAAGGTGATCCATATATATAGTTGCACCCTATAGTTATACATATCATTATTTTATTAAACATCCGGTTCTTCATTCTATTGCCTCCAGTACTTCCATGGAGTAATATGAAGTTCAAATGGAAAGGCTTGACTTTCATCTTCTTGTAGATTTGAGCTCAAATCCGCTGGTTGATGTGGGGTTATTTGCTAGAATTTCGAGGCAAGAATGTTTTCATTCAGCTTTAGATAGCAAGTTACTTATTTTCTTATTAACATTATACTCAAATATGTGTATTGGACCGGTGTTTAAACAGTTGAACCACTTAAATTCAAATAAAATAAACATGACTAGGATTTGATTTTGAAATGTTTGTGATCAATAGTTGAGGACTTCAAAGAAGGTAATCAAGAAAAAGTGTCTCAGAACGATCCCAGGTAATTGTAAATGTTTCTGTTAATGATAAATAACTAACTTAAGGTTAATTTGGAGTTGACTTTATCAAATTCAATTTTATGCCACTGGTTCAATTTGTTGCTATATCTACATAACCCGTTTGGAAATTATTTTCAACCAACAATAGACGCGTCTCGGTTAGAAACTTACTAGCTGCATCATTGCCCCAAGCGCAAAAAATGCACTTCTATTTTCTTATCGAAATTAGATTTTTAATAGATCTTATCAAATACCAAGTAAAATTTAATAAAACTAGAAGAATGTAACTTAATAATAAACAGTTAAAAATATTACTATTGGCAGTCGGAGAAACTAATATATATATATATATGTATTATTAGATTATTCAAATTACGTACCCACATAACTATGATACATTTGTTCGAATTTATAAATTTCATGAATCGTAATATCTAATCAAATACATAAAAAAATCTTATATTATGGGCAAGAGTTATTTTTTGAGTTGCACACTTGAGAAATTATTTGTCAAAAGAGACTGAAAAAAACGATTGAAGTACTATACTATATTAAAATGATGGATTGCAATTGCATCTGTTGAGAATAATTTCTCAAAATGAAGTTGATAAAATCCTACACTTGGCTAACAATGTTATAAGAAATGTTGAATGGATTAGTCATTGTCTCTATTGAAAAAAAAGAAGCTCTAAAATAAATTGATGGTAATAGTATTGTTGATTTTCTATCAAAAAATCGAGAAGAGTAAATTTAATTTAGACATTTGAAAGTTCGGGACCGTTCCATTTATTCATAATTTTGATACACTTATTTGACAAATAATCGTGATCTTTAATTTAAATCAATCTAACGCTGAGTATCTATTTCACTTGGTCATAGATCTCAAGTGGTTATAACCAACTTTCCCGTGATTTTAGTGAAATACATACTGAAAGTTAGATTGACTTAAATTAAATGTTATGATTATTTGTCAAATAAGTATGTCAAATTTATATGTAGAACGAACGATCTTATGAATATTTTTATTTAATAAATTTTTTTATTTTTTACTTTTATATATATATATATATATATATATATATATATTTATAGGATCCCATATTTGAAGTTGGCATAAGGTTTCTAAAATCTCATAACCGGCCCGGGCAAATGAGTATTAGTGGAAAGATTAAACACAATTTACCATTCAACTTGCTGGTCTGAAACTACATGTACACCTCAAAAAACTGCTTTATTACTGAAAATATATTTTCAAATAATGCTCAGCAGCCCAATTAAAACATGATTGTGGATTGAATTTTTTGTTTAAAAAGCCTTCTTTAGTTGTTTATATGGATTAAGCGTCCAATTCAACATTACTAAAAATAGTAATAGTCGATTTTTAGTATTTTTATTCTAAAGGTATGATCAACTAACCCAATGGTCAAATTAGTGAAGATACACTTGAATCGTACTAATGTACGATCTAGTTTGATAATCTTAATTGACAACTCACACTTGACAATATCTCATTCATCCATTTCAAAAATTATTTTTTAAATCAATTGCCCAAATTTTGACAATGCCAACATTGTCAACCATTATCGTCAACGTGATTGTACAAATATCATAATTGAATTACACTTAGCTAAACTACTTGTACTCGAGTTGTTTGGCAAAGTGACAAGAATACATGGTGTCAAAAACAACGTGCAAATAAATTCGTTTAAGCAAACTAACATATAAGCACAAGTCTTTGGACAGTAAATAATTTCGAAATTTACCCATTATTTGAAAGAGTTTTTGATTAAAAAATGTGACATGAAAATCTAATTATTTTTTCAATTAAGCAATACCACACCAGCTGTTCTAATCAAAATTTAACAAATTTTAAGTACAACGACCAGTTTGACAAAGTTTAACTTCACAGAACAATTTAAGACAAATCAAGTATATTGATCAATTTGGCCCCTAGGAGCACATCCAAATTGGCAAAGGACAGGCATTGCGGGGCTTGCAATCTCAGCGTGGGGAGTTCGATTCCTGGTTGGAGCAGTTGAGTGATGTAATAACCATTTATTGGTTGGAGCAGTTTGGTGATGCAATAATCATGGAGGAGGCTCCTTTGGGGTCAAGAGTATAAAGGGTGTACGGACCCTAGTCAACTTGGGCATAATCCGCGGTTTACTTTCGTCAGTTACTGAGAGGTCGATGACTGATGGTCCAGGATATAGTCTGGCGTAAGTTGGGAAACCTGGGTATCAAAAAAAAAAAAAAAAGTATATTGATCAATTTGTCCCTGGGACACATCTCCAAGTGGTAAAAGAAGAAGGTGGAGAAATTCAGCTTTGCTTGAGGCTGTCGCGTCAAAAGTTCGAATCCTGAAATATGAATTTGGCTCTTGGGTAAGTGCAAGTGTACAAACAGTCTTTTATCCTATACTTTTGGAGGCATAACCTACGATTTACCTCCTTCACCAAGGTCCAGGGCAAGATAAGTGGGAGCGCCAATAGTGGCACGTAATCCCAAAAAAAAGTATATTGACCAACTTAAACTCTGCCAGAAGCTTAAACAACCACCACCAACTTTTTCAACTCTATTTTCAGTTACTTTCATATCAATTAGTTGATATAGGCAATGTAATTTTGACACATTGATCTGAACATTATTAAATTCAGCAAAAATAAGTTTCCAAATAAGTTTGCTCTTGTTCAATATCTTATCTCATTAAACATGAATAATAGTATTCATCATTATTTTATGATCATCACCATTCAAGATTTGTTATGGACTATCTTATTCATTATTATCTAATTTAGTTCGGATGCATTTCAAAATACTGAATAAAATTAGTCGTTGAGTTTATCAAATATATCATAATGAGATATGATCACCACTTGTTTATGTCAATTTATTAAAAAAGAATCACGACTCTATTGAACAATGAAATGAAACAAGTCTACCGTCACTTAAAACAGTGATGGTCACGACTGATTCATTGTACAATTTATCAAATAGAATCATGACTCCATTGAGTAATAATGAAACGAACAAGAAGTTCACCACAATTAATTATAAATAACATTATTCTTCTCTACCATGTCAAGACTAAAAGGAAGTCAAAAGTGTTCTTCCTTGTGGTTGATTATCTAGATCACGAGCCAGTGGACTTAGTATCTAACATCAGAATTCTTCAACCAGCCGGCACCGCACCGCATCTCATAAGTTTTGTCAAAATCTCTAGACGTGCCAAAAGACAAAACAAAAACAAACACCTTGCAATTCACAATTATCCCAATTTTGTTTCTTTTTAAATGACATTGGACAAGCCACGGCAGCACTTGGACAGCATGCACTCTAGTAATATCCATCCAACATCTGTCTTCTTTCTTACCTAAGCTATCCTCATCCTAATAATCGACACAAAAATACATGTTAGATATGCATCTTTAACTAAACAACACAACAGACAGATATTTTACAGATTTTTAGTACCATCACCTTAAGAAAATTTTCATTTTAGTGTCACCTAAATTGAATATGCAATTTCAGTGAGATTAAATATCATCACTTCCGCGCTTTTATCTCAATAACATTAGATGCAACTTAATTAATTTTCTCTCTTTCTTAATCTGGACTTCGTGTTACATCAAAGAATGCTAAAAGTTGCGCACCATCCTGCTAAGAACATGTGGTCGACCACTATTTGCACAAGAAATTTGTATATTAATCAAGAAATATAAAATTCCACAATCATAATCTGCATGGACCCACCCACTAAGTCGAGGCTGCCTAGCTGTCGCGTATAGCCTCGCAATCATATACAAATGAAAAAGAAGCTAAAATAATAATAATAATACATAAGAATTTATTACCTAGAAGCAAGTAGACCGACAACACAGGTCTTCACTTAATTTGGATTTGATTATTGAGTAAATTTCCCTGGAGGTACCAAACTAGGAAGCTCTAACAAACTGATACACAATTTAAGTTTCAGGGCACCTTAAAAGAATGAAACACAACCAAATCCACACAAAACTAACTTGCTACAAACTTAAAAGAATACAAACAACTCTTGCTAAAACCCGAAAATGGGGGTCGATTCCCAACCTGCACGATTGCAATAATTGTTGGGATTGTTCTCGACCTTTTAAGTGATTATCTATTTCACCCTTCAAAGTGTGAGAGACTTGAACGCAAATTAACTGAAGACTAACTTACAACAAACGTGAAAGGTTAAAATCAACTCTTGCTAAAAACTTTAGGGTCCCAATTCATAAGAAATTGGTCTCCAAAGTTTTTAGGCTGTTCCAATCTCTTAAATAATTATTTTTATTTTTACCCATCAAAAAGTACGACGTGCAAGTTCATTGAAGAGTCTAGATTGACTTACTACCCAGTTGAAGGTTTAAAGAAACTTTTTCGAGAAACTACAGCTCGAGAGTCCTAACCCATTCAAATTGTAACAAAATGATGTCTAATTAAAGATCGGATTAATTTTGCTATACATAAAGGTGTCCATACGAGTACATGAGGTGGGGCCCATTAGCACAACCCAGATTTTAGTGTCAGTTCTCAACTTAATACAAACTTGAAGTTGGAAAACAACCTTGCCAAAAACTAAACATGAAGACCAACACGTTATAAGTAAAATAGATTAAGACCTTCGGGGTGCAATTTTCAGCTGTTTATAACTTTACATCCAGTTGATTGATTAAAAGAACTGAATAAATCACAGGTAAATGCAACTGGTGGGGTCCCACTCTAAACTACCCAGACCATCATCAGCTTAACGTTTATTATACTGTCGGTCGTGCGTTTTTAATGTTCTAATTAAAAAAACTCAACAGACTGAACTTCGCCAGATGAAAACGCAATTCTATAAATTGATTAATATATCCTTTTTAACTTTTTTTATTTTCCAGGCAAAACAGAATAATCGGAAAAATACAAACTCGCCTGAAATGATCACTTAATCAAAATAAAGAAAAAATAATTAAAAAAAGTGAAAATGCAGGGAAAAAAAAGCGAATTTACCGCGGAGAGTGATCGGAGTTGAGTTTACAGGTTTTCGTACAAATCATAAGGGGCCCACGACGCGTCGAGTGCACGGCTGCTTGGAGTCGAGCCGAAGCCACGGCTTGCCGCTGCCGCTCCAGTGAAGGAGGCTAACCGGGCCATGGTGGAGGTCCCGGCAGCTTCCCTTCACATTATCGCCTCCCAAGCCGTGCTGATTCCACCGGTGTTCGATCGGTGCCACGTGTCCGGCGAACACTAGAAGATACGGCGGCAGCGAACCGAGCTCGTAGATCCGGCTAGGACTAGTCTTCTGTATCTCCATCCATCGCTCAATACGCCGCGTGTACCCGAACCGCCGCCACTTGACCAGGTCTATTACCATCACTCCTGTGTTGAAATAGCAAGGTTTTCTGCCGGAAAACACGACTGGCAATCGACGGTCCGACCAGAAATACTCGGTGAAATATTTGGTGAAATTTGCGTGACAATATTCGGGTGCTCCAATGGTCTTCTTCCCTAAGCTTGTATTCCAAAGCTTCGAAATATCATCAACCACTACTAGATCCGAATCCAAGTAAATCACCCTTCTGACGCATGGCTCTAAAAGGTCTGCTAAGTAATTTCTAGCATAATTAAGAGGTTGTTCAAGCGCTTGCCTCACGGAAGTTGAGATCAGGCTCCGGACCCGTTTTGGATCGAAGAAATACACTTTAAACTTCAATTCTGGGAAAGTGGATCGGACTAGGTTTTGTAGACCCGGTTCCGAAACTAGGAAATGGAAGAACACACTCTCCGGGCACTTGGAATGATGAAGAATAGAATGAACGGCAGCAATTGAACCTCGTAAATATTCAACATCAAGAGTAATCGCCACATGGACCAGAGAAGGATGGCACGAACCAGATTTCCCCAATGTTAATGAGCGGCATTCATCGGCATTGTGGAATACATCGGCTTTTCTGAAAGAGAATCTGTTTAAAGAGCCTGCGGATTCAATCGGAGCGTTTAATCGGATATGAGAATCGGTTTGAGAGGATTTAATCGCTTCCGCTGGAGGGAATGACTGAAGATAAGGGGAGAGTACAATCATCACCATCGCTGCAGAGAAAAACCCAGAAAATCTCACAATCCACAGCATTTTTCCTCTGTAAATGAATCTCCGTTTACGCTTTCTTTTCCTTAATTTGAAATCAAAATGATTAGAGGATATCAAAGAGATTACGAACGCTATGGTTCCTCGAAGGTCCGCCAGAGTGAATTGCGAGATTTCCACGAGAAAACCCCAATAACAAACAGTGCCTTTTCCTTCTGGAATTTCTTCTCTCTCTAATGGGATTCCATCAGAGGGGAAGGATGAAAAAGGAAAAAAGAATCAATCCATAAACACAATGAAAATGGAGGCGGATAAATAATAGGTGGGCAGTGGGTTGAAATTTGTGGGCGGCACAACCATCAGTCCAAAACACACACACACACACACTCCCTACTGGTTATTTTCTCGCTCTTGGAAATGGTGAAGAAACAAGTAGAGAACCACACAAGGAGGAAGATAGATAAATAAAGAGAGGGTCGAGGGAGAGTTTTGGCCCTTTTGGGGAGTGGGATTTTTCTTTTTGTTTGTTGAATTTTTGTATCATATTAATCCACGGCCAAAAATCCTAAATTTGAAATTTAGGGAATATTGTACTACTAGTCCTAGATCTATTATTGTCGAAGTAAACTAGTCTATAACCTTTGAAAATGAGTAGCTTAATATACCAATCTCTTATTTGAATTATGCTACTTTGTTGTACGCATGGCACCCCCGATGATCGAGCCCTCACATGGAATGTGTGGGTCTCATGCGAATAAAATAATTCCGACCCCTTTGAGTGTGTGTGTTGGTCATCACCGCGATCATCCGTGCAGGTCGTATAACACGTTTGCTTTTATTTAGTTGCCAACAATCAATGTTGGCCGATAAACTTCTAAATCCTTAACAAAATTTAAAGAGAAATATACATCACTTCAAATTTGTGTACACTAGTTCAATTTGGAAAGCAAAATCGAGACACAAAAAGTTGGATATGATAAGATAATGAGATGATATGATATGACAGATAACTATGAGTATGAATTTTTATGAAAATACCGGAAATACACTAAAATATAAATTTAGTTTTGCAGATTAGTTCAATTTGAATTAAAGTTTAGCTAGTTTCGATTCTAATCAGCTAGTTTCAAGATCCAAACAACATAGTCTAATACTTGGATCAAGTTATATAACCAAAAAATTAATTCCGGTCGAAAATTATTATTTTTATAATCCCACGTTTTAATAAACTATTTAGTCATTATGTAAGAATTTACAAAAATTAATACGTAGTTATAATAGGCAATACTCATGTGATATCGAAAGCATGACATTGGAATCAAAAGTTCCACAGGTCATACTTTATTGTTTGTGTTTTAAAAATGGAACCCATACTAGTCAATGTTGGTTCAATTCAATTCCATTATTATACATGGAACACTTTAATTACATTCATAAAATTCTTGTGGTAGCAAATTAGTCTATTTCTAATGAAAACCGAACTCATCGAACCATGTCAATTCAAAGGGCTTGTTTGAGAGTTTCACTGTTTCAGTGCACAGATTAGCGATTGTCAATTTTTATTTATTTAATAAAAGTATCAATTTGAGTGTTTATGAGAGGTCCCATTTTATTTTTTTTTATTTTTTTTTTGTGATTTTTAGTACGTGTTTTTAAATAGTCAAGTCATATTTTGAAGTTTATTATCCAGGGATTTTGAAAGTTTTTTTTTTTTTAAATAAATTATATACTTACACCTTAATGAAAGTTTCAATTTATAATTTTTTGTATATATTTTTTTATTCATAAGTGATATTTCACTTATAGTTAATTTTAAATTATATGAATTATTTTTAACCTAAAAAGTGAAATATTTACTTAAAATTAAAATTTTAAGTTGTAAGTAAGTTTTTACTGATAAATAAATTTCATAGTTATAAATTAACTTTGTACTTATAAATAAATTTTTTTATTTTATAAGTAAAATTTTGTCTTTTTGGTAGTATGTTTTATTTTAGAACCAATTTTTTGCCCATATTATATAGGGATTAAAATCTAAATTTTAGTTTAAATCAAAATCAACAACTAATTTTAACAACATATTTTATGAGATCCACAACTTTCAATCACACATTTAATCAAAATTCCCACCAAACAAAGGTTTTAAGAAATTTTATGTTATAAGTGATTTTTTGCTGATAGATGAATTTTTTAAGTTATTGTATTTCTATTTACAAGTCAATTTTGAACAAAATATGTGAGTTGAAATAATTGTTTATAGATGGTAAAATTGAAAAAAAAAAAAAAAAAAAAAAAAAATTGAGAACGGCAAAAAATCACCGATTTCCTGAGTTGAGAATTTCGCCCCAAATTACATTATAAGAGTTTTGGGTGGTTTAACCTTTTATGTTCTAAAAAACTAACAAATCAAAATATATTCTCAATTTTTCCTAAATAGCTATCATATATATATATATATATATATATATATATATATACACACACACGTACACACACGTATATATACAATAAATATAATATGTGAAAAAAATAACTAATTTATATGAAGTGCCTAATTGGTGGGAAGTGTGAAATTTGTGTGGAAGGTCGGGGTTTGGATCACATCCCACACAATAATAAAAAAATATTTGATTGGAGTTTTGGACTTCCTTGATTATTATTATTATTCTTACTTGAATCATTTTTGAAATTATTTAATGGGTCAAACTAGCCAGTCTAATATGATCGTTTTTCAACAACTCATTATTAACAACCTATTACCCACAAGCAATTAAATGTTGCAACTAATTCTAGATCATGGTGGAAGCAATTTTATCCATTGTACCTATATGTTTACACATCTGATGTTGAAAAAATTACATAAAAAACGAAATCATCATTTCCATATTATGTAATTTTTCGTACTCGATTTTTTATATTCATATATATATATATATATATATATATTCTGGAGTACACTCGAGAGTTTTGAAATCATTTGTGATTGCTACACAAGTAATTTATTTAATCATTGTATTCTAGAAGTGATTGTCCACAGAGATCGCTACAATTAATGGCGGCAACTTCACTTTAAAATATCGTGCTATAACGAGATTCGATCAATCGATAAGTTTTATTTTTTAAATTTTACTATTCTGCAATTTATTACAACTAGTTATATTTCCCAACAATAGCGTCATTCAAAAACGATTAAAATCTGTGAAATACTCCCAAGTAGGCTCGGAAGGTTGAAATTTTCCCGTCCTTCAAAAGTGATTATGTGATTGTGATGAAGGTTAATTGATTGATTTCGTCACTAACTCAATAGCTTGACATACCAATAGTGCAATTTTCGTCAAGTTTATTGTCTCCCTTAATTACCATACTACTTGAAGTGGTTATGGAACAATCCTCTGCGCCTTCCTAGATTTGCAAGGCGTTTCAGCTATTATGGTGAACAAATTCTACCTACAAAATGAGGTCGGGGGCTTTCTCCCCCATTGTACCTTCATCGTGAGAATTAGTACGAAATTTTTTGAATGTAGACTTAGAAAAATATTTAATGGGTATTCAAATAGCCGAAGTTTTTCTGCTTGATACCTATTTCGCCTTAGGTGTATTTACATGTGACTGGAGCCACGTAACGATTATGGTGTCACGTGTCCCACGTAGCCTCCTTCACTCTCCCTATGTTTTGAGTGGAGAACTTTCAACTGTCTGACAGTTGGTTGTGTTATTGACAACCATTATGCAATCTCCATCTAATTCATTGATAATTCCATGGCCAAGTGTTGGGATGGTCGTGCAGTGATAGGTCTTCTAGTAGTTAACGGCCCAATGTTGATGTAGATTGCTCACGTGGGATCGACGACACAGCATAAGCGTAGATTGCTCATAGGGTAGACGACTCAGCATAGACGTAGGGTCCTCCTGGGGGTTCAACGGGCCAGCATAAGTATAGAGTGCTCATGGGGGATTGACGCTCAGCATAGATGTAGAGTCATCCTGGGGGTTGACGGTCCAGCATAGGCGTAGAGCGTTCATGGAGGTCGACAGTCCAACATAGACGTAGAGTTCTTATAGTATTCAACGGCCTAACCTAGGCGTAGAGGGTCTCACTTTATCGATCATTATAGACGATTATTAATGTCATCCAATATCACTACTAAATATCAAAATGAGATTAAAAAGTAAATAAGTTTTCCTTTCAAATGAAAATTATTTAATCAAGGCACAATAGTATTAAGTTAATTACAGAAATAACAAACAATGTGGAAAAACCAGCTGTCTTCGTGACTTGCTTCCATAATAAAAACACATCCTCACTGTACACGTGGCTTCTTCACATGTCATCTCACTGATTTTCTGTTTTTTTCCATTTTTTTTACTGTGATATTAATATCTTTCTTAAATAGTTAGTAAGGACCGTATAATTCGAATTAATTGTTACTGATCACTGAATTTAGATTCATGTATTTGAATGGCCACTGAAATTTAAAATGTCGAGTTTTAGTCACTGAACTTAGACCCATGTATTCGATTGCTCACTAAAATTTAAAATGTTGAATTTTGGCCACTAAACTTTGAAAAATGTTGTACTTACTCACTAGTATAAATATTGAACTTTGAAAAATATCAAATTTACAGTAAGTAATGTATAACATTTTTCAAAATTCAGTAACCAAAACTCGACATTTTAAATTTTATTGAGTAATCGAAGACATGAGCCTAAGTTTAGTGATCAAAACTCAACATTTTAAATTTTAGTGACCAATCAAAGACATGAATTTACATTCAGTGATCATTGAAACAATTAACTTGTATAATTCCAAAACATAAAATTTACCTCTCCTATTTTGTATGATTAAACTTGATACTTATCCTTCTTCAGTATAACCTTTTAATCTTATGGAAAATCGCCGCCTGAAAATTCAATCTCAAAAGAAAGTTATTTACTTTTCATGGATTTGAAATCTAATTTTGATAGAGCATGACCTTAGGGGGTGTGTATTCAATTGAGATTTTTAAATATTTTGTTGGACTTTTTTTAAATGATGACTTTCGTGGATTTCGTGAATTTTTCATAAAAGTGGAAATCTTTCGTAAACTTCTGTAAACTTTCATTTTAAAACTTTTGCAGAATTCAAAAAACTTTTTAAAGACTTTCATTTGAAATATGATTTACGTGAATTCAGTGCAATAATGTGAAATTACCACGTATAAGATTGTAGTTCTCACAATTTTCCTTCTACTTCCTCTTCTCGTATAATTAAAAAATATTATAAAAAGAATAAAAATTTAAGATGTTAATTAAATAAATAATAATCTAAAGTATATATATATTTGATAAAAAAAATAAATTTAATATTCAATATTATTAATATAATATATTTTAATAAATAAAAATCAATATATTTACATTTAATTATAAATTTGTCATATAAAAATTTATAATTTAATAAAAAAATATTTTTCACAAAAAAAAAAAAAAAGAATGAGAATCCAATTTAATTTTTTTCATAGAAAATTGAGATAAACAATAAGAGAGAGAGAGAATCAATAGAAAAAATAAATTTTAATAATACATCTAATGTTCGTCGAAGGAAAAATGAATGAAGTATTGAAAAAAAAAAATCTTCGTAAAAATCTCAAAATCTCGTGATTAATGAGAGACAAAATTTGAAATTTTATATGAGTACTTTCTACTTAAAAGTTAGTGTTCCAGAGACTTTTATAAAAATTTCCAAAAGTTATTAAAATTTGAATACCCTAAAACAGATAGAGATTTCTAAAAAGTTTTAATTGAATACACTATGACTTTTAGAGACTTTTTAAAAATTTATAAAAGTCTCAATTAAATATACTATTACTTTTAGAGAGTCTCTAAAAGTTTACATTGAATACACCTAAACTTTTTAAATTCCAAAAAGTCATTAAAAGTTTTAATTGAATACACCCCCTTTAGTTATTTGAAATAGCGAGATCAATCAGACGTCAATAAAATTTAATTGCTTGCCTTTGAAGCTAATAGATTTCATATTATATTCTTGTTTGGTAAATATTAAAATCAAGAATTTAATTTAAATCAAAATTATCAATTAATTTTAATCATATATTTAATGAGATTCACAACTTGTCAATCACAATTTTCATCAAATTTTATCTAAATTCATTACAAATCTGATTTTGATCCCATCAAACAATGGATATGTCAAATCAAGTTTGTTACAACATCTTAATAGTGACCTCATAATGCAATTGCCATTTTTATTTCTATCTTTACCCTCCGATATCTATTGCACGTTATACATTGAAGACATGTTAAGTGTATTCAGCCAGTTTGATAGGCAGATATCAGATATTTTTTCTTTCTCAGTCAAATCTAGTAGTTCTTCAACCTAATTTGTTGAAGTTGCTTCTAGGGTTTATCTTTCAAACCTTTTATGCCTCAATTTGTTTATGAATATCTTATATTTTTATGTACCTTATTCTATAACTGTAAGTAAAAATCGTCAAACTAAAAAATTGAACCAAAATCGCATATTAGAAACCATCAATTTTGTGTCACGTGAACCCGTCAACGAAATAGTTTTGAACCAAATCAAACGGTTTGATTTAGGTTTGAGAAATTTAATTGCGGTTTAAAACCAAACCAGACTGACGAAAAAATTTAAAAAAATAAAAAAATAAAAAAATGATTTTTTTTGAAAATTCATCCAAAATTTCTAATATATAAAATTCAATAGTTTTGTCATTTGTGAGTATTTTTATCAATTTCTAATTTTCTACTAATATATATTATAATAATTATTATTACTCAATAATCCTAATTTTTATTTTATATATAAATTATAATAATATCAAATTTATGTTTTTCAACTCAATAGAAATGGACAATTTACTAGCGCAACTGTTAGCCCAAGTGTCCAATGGCCCCAACCAATAACGACATAATCAATAACCCATACATTTTCCATTTCAATTGAAAATCAAAGTATCAAACTCAAAACCTAACCATTCTTGGCATTCCGTTCCACGGTTCCAAGCTACCAACGTCTCTTCCTCATATGTGACGCGACTCCAATTTCAACGCTATGCGATCGTGCCTCCGCTCCGACTTCGTCCACCCAGTTCCGACGCCTCCTCCAACTTCATTAGGTGCAAGGATGGTTGAGATTTGTATAAGCGGAAAGAATTGGTTGCAAACTAAGAAATAATCTATAGTACTGCGCCAATGTTTAGATGAAGTGGGGGCATTGGATGATTCAATGAAAGTTATGGCTGGTGATGTTATCGTAACGTCATTAGCCTAAAAAATGCGAACAAAAACTATGTTTTAGTTTATTGTAATTTCACTTTGATTTAGTTGGTATTTAAATTTATAGTATATATATTTAGTTTGTTTTAAATTTATTTCTAGTAAGATATAAATGTATATTGATTTCAATGAATTAATGACAAAAAAGTAGATAGACAAAAAATACGGCAAAATCGGACCAAATCATTAAGTTTAAGTTTGAGTTTTTTTCAAGCCGTTCGAAATGGTTTGGTTTAGGTTTGGACTTTTCTAAAATCGACTTAAACGGGTTGGTTTAAAAATTTGTCAAAAATCGGTAAAATTGGACCGCTTACACCACTACTTTATTCATATTTATATCACACCTTAAAAGCAATCAATCAATTTATTTTCATTAAATCTTGCGATTTCATTTACGACAATCTATTCATATGTACATATTTGAAAACGTGAACAAAAAATGATTATTTGAAATATTATATTTGGTGCATTCTAAGGGGTCAAGATTTTGAGAAGAAAAAATAATCAAGCAACAAGGTTAAATTAAGTTGCTTGTCTTGACTTCTAATAATTCGAACTTTTTTTTTTTTTTTTTGGATACTGAGGTGTTCACCTACCACCACTAATCTTGGGATATACGCCTTGACCCCTCAAAACGCAAATAAGGTAAATTGTGGGATGTGCCCCAAATTGGTTAGAGTCCAAGAGCCCCTCAAGACACAGACCAGATTAAATTAAATCGCTTGTCTTGACTTCTAATAATTCGAACTTTGCTTACATGATGAGTAAGGTAAAAGACGAGGCAATTCGTTTACCAAGTAAACCAACCTTGTGTCGTAACAAATCCACCAACTAATTGTAATTACCATTTCAAAGGATTGAGCCGTTTTATATCACTTTTTAGCATTAATAATTGGATATAAAAATTCAATTGGAGTAATAGTCAAAATAATTTTCCATTGTCATGCATGAACTAACGTATCATGTGACACTAAGATATGCTTTACAAAAACGCGACAACTTGTCCCGTGCTATAGGGACTCTTATTCGAGAAGGAATTCAGCTTGAAAAATGTCGTCAGTTAAGCATCATCGGTGCTCGAAACATGTCGAAGATGTCTATGATTTTACCAACTGATGTGGAAACTGACTTGCTGGATGACTTCTTAACATTTTTATCGGCATAGCATATTTGACCATGAAGTCATTTAGAGTCTAGACCGTCGCTTAAGGCTTTTATACTCAGGCCAACAAATTGAAATAAAAAACGTTTTCCCTTCCCAAATTCTGCACATTTATTCTCTTCTTGAAATCTCATAGCCTTTCAAGATTAAAATCAAAGAGATAAATCTCTCAATTACAATTTGCAATCAAAGCATCAATTTTGAATAACACATTCTCTTGTTCTTCCTATCAGCAGAAACGATTTATTCATTCTTTTTTGTCCTCTAATCTTGAATTGACTTTGATATTTTTTTTACTGAATCAGCAAATTTTATTTTTCATAGTAATAGTTTTATGCGTGTGGATTAATCACCAATTGTAATTTTCTGAATTACTAAACATATTAGTTACTCTACAGTTTAGGCATAGTCAAGTGAGGAATTAGAACTAAAATTAGCCTACCATTGACCGGAATTAAAAAGATTCTTCACATCGTATGGATTTTTTTGGCAAATTCATGATGGAATCGGAAATTAAAATAGAGTATGATCTTGATTCTTGAGTTGGTGTTCATTAATTTATGATGTTTAATTTTTTTTTATTGAATTGTTATAGCATTTTTTTTATTCTCCAATTTGTATGTACATTCTTCTACAATGAAAATAGATTTGATTGTTATGATTCGATTGATTCGATTATCTCTCAAAGCTTATTTTCTTAAAATGTTAGGCCTGTAACAAAAAATAAAGGCGATAATTTGTCCCGAGCTATCGGGACTCTTATTTGAGAAGGAATTGAGCTTGGAAAATGTTGTAAATTCAGCATCCTCAGTATATCAGAAAAATTAATAGAGTATATTATATGGTGTTCAAACAATCTTATAGTGTTTTATTTTGCATAAACCTCACGATAAACATATAAGAAGATAGACAATACTTGAAATATGCCTACTCGTAAGTTTGACACTCTTCGGAGATCATAAGGTTGAGTATGAAAATGTCAACAAACTAATATGGGAGATAAAATTGTAAAAAGATGAAAAGGTTGAACATTAACATGCAAAATAGGCTTTTAAAAATGTTCAAAAAAGTAAAGAAATATCTAAATGCTTAATAAAAAGAAGCCGATGATGAATTTTATGCAGTATCTGACAAGTGCTTGGATTATACGCAGCAATGGCGTATTAATGGCCACCGTGAAGTGTGTACCCATCAAAAATCCCGAACTCCGTACATTTCACTCTGTAATCGCCAGCCTGGTTTCCAACAGCATTTTGACCATTTTAATTTTTTCTTATAATTTTTAATTTAAAAATCACTTTATACGTAAAATTAGTAATTATTATTATTATTATTATTATTATTATTATTATTTTTTAATGGAATAGAAGAGGTAATGAATACAGAGTTTAAATTGAATTGGAGGTCACTAAACTTTAATCGTTATTTTAACTGGGTCATTAAACTTCAATTTTGTGCAGTCAGACCACAAAACTTTAATTTACAAGTAATGAGATCAAAGTTGAGATCTATTGTTCATTTATGCTGTCTAATTTACTGTCTACTAAATTACAAATTGACACATCATAAAAATTAAAATTGATGTGAAGGTATTTTTTTCTCATGATGTGTCAATTTTCAATTGGGTAGATTAAATAATATAAGCAGATCTCAACTTTTGAGATCATCTCCACTTGGATTCCATTAATGGTCTACTGATATATTTGTCAAAATTAATGACGTGCTAACTAGTTAGTTCAGTTTCCATGGCAGCTCATAAAAATTTACATTGGAGGTCACTAAACTTTTAATGTGCTCGCAATTAAGTCATTGAACTACAATTTGGTACAATTAGACTATTATACTTTATTTCATGATCAATCAGGTCACTCCATTTCGAGTCCTAACAATCGACTTATTGGGGGTTAACTGATTTAAGAACTGTTGAAATGTTGAGAGACACGCAATGTACACAAAGAATATAACACACAAGACACAAGTCACACTATGAGCTTGTTTTGAGAGTTTTTTTAAAATCATTTTCTCCAAATTCACACATTCTAAAAAAATATTTTTTTACATGGTTCATTTTTACTACATATTTTTCAAAAAAAAAAAAAAAAGAGAGAGTCCTATTTCCTCGAGAAAAATCTCTCCAAAACAAACATAATTTTCTGCAAAACATTCTTTTCTTTTGCCCCTCTTTAAAAGATGACAACATGTTGGGATTAAAGTCACCAGCTTATTTATTTAATTATTTCTATTTATTAAAAAACAATTTAAACTTAACACACAAAAAATAAAATTAAAATGAAATTTGAAATAAATAAAATATTACACTGCTAGATTGATGATACTTTGTAGGCTAATATCAATTGAAAAATTCACATCCAACATCAACCTATGACACAAAGTAATATTTATTCCAAGTAATTTAGCGAATAGCGAAAAATTGACATAGATTAATAAACAATAATATTAAATACCTCGAATTTCTTGCATATATTGTCTATTTATCATGTTCTAAGGATTGATATTTCTCACAATGGCACATTGTCATTATGAGTGATCAATTTATTAATATCTAATTCGCATTGGTTACAGGCGTGGAAGAAATCCTACAACTTTCCTCACCAAACTGAGTGAGAAGGTTGCTCTTGCATTAAAGTATAGTGGCGTGTTTGCACCCAATTGAAGTTCAACGACCTAATTGCAAGTACGTGAAAGTTCATTGACCCAATTGTAAGTATGATGAAAGTTTAGTGACCTCCAATGAAAATTTAGATGAGTTCATGAGGAAAATTTTGTGACACAATAGCAGGTCATTGATTTTGAGTCTTTGACTAACATGTAAGCACCCTACTCACAAAATCCAAAAGCAATGATATGAGTACTCGTAAATTAAAGTATATTGATCATATTATACCAAATCGAAGATTGATAATCTAGTTGCAATTACAGTGTGAAAGTTCAATGATCTCGTGTAATTTACCCTAATACATAAGATAAAAGTTACCTTTAAAGTTAACGATGTCAAATGTAATATTTGAATGACTCAATTCATCTTAGGTGTCTACTTTTTATTGTAAAGAGAACTCAACACCAGAATTTAAACTTTTTTTTTCCAACTTAAAAGTAGGGGCGGATTTAGGTGGACTGAGCTAGGCTTCAGCCCCAGTCCCCTTCCAGCCCATTTGAATTTTCTATGGGGGGAAAAATGTGTGAAAATTTTATTTTTTACATATTAAGCCAACGTTTTTTTTAAGCCTAATCCTGGATCCACCCCTGACTACAGCGAATTGAATCAATAGGACGAATTGAGAAATACTGAACAAGTACTTTACTCTTTTTTAAAATATGTCATCCAAATTTGAGCTGCAAATTAAACAATAGGGTAATTGGCAAAAAAAAATCCCTACATTTCAAGCATATCGTGGAAAACGTCCCTACATTTCATTTTTTTGGCATTTTTGCCCATACCTTTCACATTTCTTGCATAGAACGTCTTTTTCACCGATTTTTAACGTAAAATGACCAATTTACCATCATATTTAAATAAAAACAAAAAGAAAAAGAAAAGAAACAAAGTACAAATTGTAGTTATACTCCCAAACTTTTTGAAATGTGCAAATAATCCACCAAACTTCACATTCTTTCCACAATTCTCCCCACTTCACGTCATGGCCGCAACCAACCATTTTTAGCCATCTTCCGACCACCAAAATCACTGAATACTGGCATCAACGGAAAACCCTTATCCTCCTCCACAATTACCACCCAACAGTAACCTGTTGATCAAACCTTCCAAGCCTTAGCAATGCTGCATCAAGAACATTCGGTCTGTTCGTTGCAGCCAACACTATCAACACCTGAATTCCTTGAAAACCCATCCATTTTAGTCAACAGCTGATTAATGGTCTGCTCTTTCTCATCATTCCCACCTCCAAGTCCTGTCCCTCTCTGCCTCCCCCACTGCATCAATCTCATCATTGAACACAATGCAATGTGCTATCGACTTGGCATTTTCAAACAAATCCCTCACTCTTGAAGCACCCACACCTAAAAAAAATTCCACAAACTTTGAGACTGCACACAAAAAGAATGGTACCCCAACCTCACCAGGAACTGCCCTAGCCAAAAGGGTTTTTCCAGTACCAGGAGGACCAACTAGAAGACACCCTTTCAAGATTTTTGCACTCAAAGCAGTGTATTTATTAGGGTTCTTCAAGAAATCAACCACTTCTTGAAACTCCAATTTTGCTTGATCTGCCCCAGCCAACATCAACAAATGTGATATTAGTCTCTAGCACCTCCTGGAACTTAAATTTTGACCTGTCGAAATCCATTGGCCCTCCTAGATATCCTTTCTCCTTCTTCTATCAAATACATCACTAATCATCAATTTCTTTCTCGCAACCCAATTATCTGTCTCGTCAGCCCAAGAAGGCGCAAAATCTTGATTCGAATCACAACCAAAGCTTCCTTATCAACGAGACTGCTCAACCCTAGCCGACCCGTTGATACGAAGACCCATAAGATTTAAATCCTCCACCTAGCTGATTTCGATCGAGCTCCTTTGTAGAGCACTAGCAGGTGGGGAAGAATTATGGTGAATGAAAGATTTAATAATGTTTTAATAAGGTTTTTGGACTGATTTGCACATTTCAAAAAGTTTGCGAGTATGATTGCAATTTGTGCCTTATTTTTCTTTTCTTTTCTTTTCTTTCCTTTTTGTTTTTGTTTTATTTAAATATGAGGATAAATTGGTTATTTTACGTTAAAAATCGGTGAAATTGATGTTCAGCACAATAAATGTGAAAGGTAAGGACAAAAATACCAAAAAATGAAACGTAAGGATGTTTTCCACAATAGGCTTGAAAGGTAGGGAAGTTTTATGTCAATTAGTCTTAAACAATATTTTGATCAACAATACTAAGTTATAAACGCATGCAAAAAAATTAGTAAGAATTTTTCTATCTGATATTGTTGCTTGCTTACTTTAATAGACTCTTCAACAGCATTAAAAGGCTCGTGCAAACAACGGCGAATCCAGTATAAATATTCAGTTAGAGCGGAAGTTGATTTTAACCATCGACAATCAACGATCGTGATAGGCCGATCCGACCGGTCGTTTATTAAAAATTATATACCTATGAAAATATAGTTCAATACAACTCAAGTCCCAAAATACTAAAAAAAATACAATGCAACGTTACTCTTTAATTGTAAGTTTAGACAATTGAATTCTACGGGACCTCATATTTTGAAAACGTTGCAATATTGTCTCATTCTCAAGCTTTACAAAAAGATTTCCTCTATTAAGAGACTCTTTCGATTCATCATGATCACAAGACGGCAATTCTTGCATCAAGAGCAATCTAGCACCGCAGTCAACCTTGCCCTATAACTTTTTTGTTGGCTGCTACTTTGGCTAGACATAACGTAGGTGATACTTTGCTTTTGATTCATCAAATTAGTACACTTTGTAAGAGCTTGATTATGAGCACTATCAACGAGCCCGACATGATCTCTCAATGTATTTTTGTACCTCCAATCCCTAAAGCCAGTATTAGTGAATATATGTCTATCAGGTTTGAAAAAATAACAATGCAAACAATAAACCGCATCAGTTTCTATACTGTACTCCAACCAGTTAAATTTAGAAAACCATTCTTTCCGAAAACATATGTTATCATTTCTCCTCTGTCTTCTTGGAAAGTCATGTCCATGTGGTTAACAATGACCTTTTTTCAAGTATATCATCCTAACATCATCTATGATATTATGAGCATATGACTCGATAGGGGGCGTTTTCCTGGATCAGATACAAGATCATCCACATTGAATTGAACTAGAGACTTCTTTGTGCTATCTAATAACTCGTGTGTTGGGCTAGAAACAGTGGCTGGACTAGACGCACAACTAGAACTAAGAATACTATGTATAGATTTTCGTTTCGGTTGAAAAAATCGTTCCATATTCTGCAAAATGCCCAATTTAATTTTCAATTAGAATATCCAATTTTACAATTATAATATCCAATTTCACAATTTCAATATCCAATTTCACAATTACAATATCCAATATATTAATTCAAATATCCAATATTCAAAATGCTCAATTTAATTTTCAATTAGAATTGATAAACAATTTTACAATTACAATATCCAATATATCAATTACAATATCCAATATCACAAAGACAAGTAGAGAACCGCACAGGCACACACGGCACATTCACAACTCACAAGCTAGATGGCAAGTGGCATCAAGGCTGTCACACAACACAACAAAAATACACTCAGTGACTCACACATAAATATAGTCACACAGTCACACAAACAGTCACAAGGCTCACAAATCACAAGTGAATCGAATTAATCAACTGAAAAGTGCAAAATTAAATTAATGTTGAAGAATAAAGAGTGAAGACAGAGTCACAGAAAGAAATTGAACTTACCTCCTAAGTTGAAGTCGTGGCGAAGTATGGCGACTGACAAAGACGCGAAGTCCGATTGTTTGAAGTAACACAGTTGCACCGCACGAATGCACGTAGCCAGACGCTAATGAAATCCAACTCCACTCTCCAAGTCTCCAACCAATTAACCAAAGCGGATTTTTGCTTCTGCCTTTGACTTCGACTGTTCAATTGAAATTTGGAAGAGTAAGGGTTTGGAGAATCTCGGTCTCTCATCTTCTCCTCCTCAATCATGGCTGTGTGTTGGCAATTGAGATTTGAGGGGAATGAAATTGGTTTGGGTTGGGGTCACTTAACTTAGGGAAATGAAATTGGGCCTGGACTCACCACACACTGACCCAAATGACATGGCCCAATTTTTTTTTAAAAAACATGGCCTGTTAGCCAGCAGCAGTGCTTTGTTCCCAACTTTCCTTAGAAATGAGAACCAGTTCTTCCCTTCATCAGTTCATCTCCAATCTTCCTCTGTCCATCCCCGGCCCACCGACGCTCCACAGAAGCCCAAAATTCCTGCGAATCCAACTAGAGCGGTAATTCTAGCTCGTCACTAATTGGATCCGCCCCTGCATGCAAATGAAGCTTTACAACATAAAATGACTATTTTTTAAAAGTTTTTTATTGACAAAAAGTTGTATTATTTTTTAAAGTTTTTTTTATTGACAGGAAGTTGGAGTATGATTTTTTATTTATTTATTATTATTACTATTATTTTAGGACAATTTAAATCTTTCGGAGAGTTGATTACTGGTTCTATTAATTTTCTTGAAAGTTATGGTTTTACTTGTGTTAAATTTCAGAGCTACTGCATTATAGGTTATTTATGCATATGCTATTTAGCCCCTGTTTGATGCACATTAAAATTGAAAGAATATATTTTTTTGGGTGATGTGATGGTGAATATGTGGTTGAAAAAGAAAAAAAATATTAATGTGATCAAAAATATTATTTTATTAAAGAATGCGTAGTTGAAAATGAGAATGAAAATTAGAATGTAGATCAAACATGGGCTTAGTTCCTCTTTGGTTTGGATAAAAAATAAGATTTTGATAAAAGTTGGTAAAATGTTTAGTGAAAAAGTTGGTAAAAATTGTAAATCTTGTAAATGATTGAATATTAGTTTGAGAGAAAAAATGAATTTTAAGAAATAGAGACCAAACATGGGCTTAGTCTATGTTTGAGTATCATTTAAAAAAAAAATTCGAACTCATTTTCAATTACGCATTCTTCTAGTAAAATAGTTTTACACTTAAAAAAAAATCTGTAATTTTTAATCACGCATTGTTTAAAAAAAAAAAAAATCAATTTCTACAAAATTTATTTAAAAAAAATAGGGCTCAAACATGGGCTTAGCTTATTTTACGGTTATACTTCTACAATTAAAATATGAATGCATTATTTTTAGCCCTTGTTTAATTATCATTATTTCAAAATATATTTTTCTTACTTTTCTTTTCAAGTACACATTTTCAATAAACTGATATTACACGCAAAATTCAAAACTTTTTCTTACTTTTTTAATTGCATATTCTCCATCAATTTACTATTCCAAAATGTATTCTCAAGAGAAAAAAAGACTCAAACAAACGCTCAATGATGTTGGGTAGAATCGAACTCACCTGCGACACCACGCTGCTAAACTCACCCGCGACACCACGCTGCTAAACTCACCCGCAACACCACGCGGTCGGACCGTCGACCCCTATGGGTACTCCACCACCACGCGGTTAGAACGTCGACCCATATGTACTGGGACGCTCTACAACTACGCGGCCAACACAACACTCAACTATTACGAAAAGTCGACCCCCACACCTATCACGCCGAAGTCATCGACCCCATGCAGAAGCTCAACATACAGGTCGGGCCGCCTACCACTACAAGGGACTCTATTACACTTAGTCGCGAGGAATCACTCAAGTAGATAGAGGTCGCCTAGAGGTTATCACAGAGACAACGAACCACCAGGCGGGTGGTAACCACTTTCTCAGAACGTGGGGAAAGTGGAGGCATAACGTGGGACACGTGGCATTACAACCGCCCGGCAGTTACGCGGCCCCAGCCGCCTATAAATACTCCTAAGGCGGATCAGGTAAAGACTAGTGAATTTTTACTGTGAAAGCTCTCCTCACGCATTTTCAATTCCTAAATTGATATCTTTAAATCTTGTTCTAATTCTCACGCCGGAGGTACAACAGGGGAGAAGAGCCCCGCCCTCATTTTGCAGGTAACTTTGGATTATCGGAGCAGGAGAACCACCTTGCGCTACCAGGAGGAAACGGAGGTTTACTTAGAATCTTTTCACTGGCGCCGTCTGTGGGAATCCACTGAACAAAAAAGCTATGTCAAGAAGACGAACAAGGAGTGATATGCTCTTGGTTGGGAACACGGCGGAGACGGAATCAGAATCGGTTGCTAGGGGGCATGATCTGCCACCGCCACCTCAATATGTAATGCAAGGCCAACTTAATACCTTGGAAAAACAAATGGCGGCCATGTTGACCCTCTTGCAGAGTCAGACTCAAAATGCCCCAACTCCCGTACCTGAGCCACCACTCCCGTGTGCACAAATGGTTGTCCCGCCCGTCACTCCGCCCACAATGGCTGATAGGGGGCTTCTGGGTCCGCAGCCTCGCAAGTTCCTCATCCCGAAATAGATCTGGAAAGAAGGATAGAAGAAATGATGACCCAGAAGATAGACGATGCACTAACTAGGAGGAAAGATCGACGCAGGCAAATGGTGCTGGAGGAAGACCCTTTTGCGCCCGAAATCATGGCCGTTCCTCTACCCAAAGGTTTCAAGCAACCTATGATAGAAGCATATGACGGAGTTACGGATCCGTTGGACCACCCGCGGACATTTGTTGATTTGATGAGGCTCTATGCGGCCCCAGACGCGGTGATGTGTCGATCGTTCCCCACGACACTCAGGAGGGAAGCTAGGGACTGGGTGGCCACACTGGCGCCCAAGTCCATAAAAACTTTTGACGAACTCTCTCGGAGTTTTGTGGCCTATTTCATGAGTAGCAAAAGGAAGCAAAAGACGGCTATCGGATTGATGCAGGTGGTGCAAGGGACAGACGAGCCCCTGCAGGATTACTTGGCTAGATTCAGCCGGGCAACGCTTGGTATCAGAGACCTTCAGATGTCCGCAGTGGTGACAGCTTTGATGAATGGGACTCAGAACAAGGCTTTCAAAATGCCGCTCTCCAAAAACCCCCCAGAGTCGATGCATGATCTGTTGAAGAAAGGAGACAAGTATGTGGACGTCGAAGAGGTGCAGAAGGTCACCAAAAATCTTAGAGAAGGATGGGAAACTCAAGGTCACAAGAGAAAGATAGGTGACGAGCAAAAATCCACTGACAAAAATAAGGTGAAGAACGAGCGTTCGAACAAGGGATACTCACATGATCGATCGACCAGGCAAAGGCGAGAGGAGGCAAAAGCCTTCGCCCCTTCGAAGTCCTTCACCCCTCTCAACACCCCTAGAGCAAAGCTGTTGATGGAAATTCGGGACATGAAGGAGCTCGAGTGGCCGAGACCCATGTTGACGCCCTCCAACAAAAAAAATCAAGGAAAATTTTGTCAATTTCATAAGGATCACGGACACGACACTGAGGAATGCCTGCAGCTGAAGGAGGAAATTGAACGCCTCCTGAGGCGAGGGCTCTTGACCCGTTATGCGAAGGAGGACAGAGGCAAACAGAAAATGGAGGGGCGCCCCCCACCTAGGGCCGGAGTGATAAACATGATCAGTGGGGGGGTGGCAGCTGGCGGAGACTCCAACTCGGCTAGAAAGGGCTACGCCCGCTAAGTGGGAATCTGTTCGATCCAGAAAAAAGCCAGGTTCGATCAAAGCATAACTTTCGGTGAAGAGGACTTGATTGGTGTGGCGCACCCCCACGATGACGCCCTGGTAATAGTGGGTGACATAGCAGATTTTGATGTCAAGAGGGTGTTGGTCGACGAGGGAAGTGCAACAAACGTACTCACATGGGAAGCCTTGCAGGGGTTGAAAATCTCCTCCGAGAAACTCAAGAAGGTGACCACCCCTCTGCAGGGGTTTGGAGGGGCGACGGTGATACCCGAGGGAACAGTGGAGCTACCCATTACTCTAGGCACATACCCGACGGCTGTAGTGATTGTGACAAGTTTTCTGGTTGTCAAAACCCCCTAGCGTATAATGCAATCTACGGTCGACCACTGCTGAATGCGGCTTGAGCCGTCCCCTTTACCTATCATCAAATCATGAAGTTTTCGACGAGCAGAGGGGTCGGGTGTGTGCGAGGAGACCAATATGTATCGCAGAAATGCTATGTTGACAGCATCCAGACGAAGCACTCATCACCCATCATGACACTAGATGTGGAGCCCCCAAGAGGGCGGATCGAGCCACTCGACATGATTGAGAAAATTTCTGTGTCAAGAGGACGAGAGTTTAGCATTGGGGCAGATCTGAAATCAGATGAGAAAGAAGAATTGATTAGGTATCTGGCCAACAATCTCGATGTTTTTGCATGGGGTCCGGGCGACATCCCGGGGATCAGCCCGACAATTGCCCAACACCACCTCGGTGTCCTGCCAGGGGCTAGACCAATGAAACAGAAGAAGAGAAACCTTGTTCCCGAAAGGCAGGCCGTGGCGAAAGTGGAGGTCGAGAAATTACTGCAGGCAGGTTTCATTCGAGAGGTGCATTATCCCAAGTGGTTGGCAAATATTGTGCTCGTGAAGAAGTCGAACAGAAAATGGCGCATGTGTGTGGACTACACCGGGTTGAACAAGGTATGCCCAAAAGACTCATACCCACTTCCTCGGATAGACCATCTGGTGGACGCCACATCAGGTCATGAAAGACTCAGCTTCTTGGACGCCTTCTCCGGGTATCATCAAATTTCCATGGCCAAGTCTGATCAAGAAAAGACGTCATTCATTGCAGACTTCGGAACATACTGCTATGTAGCCATGCCGTTCGGACTGAAGAACGCTGGGGCAACTTATCAGCGCATGGTGAATAAGGTCTTCCGTGGCCTGATAGGGGAAGTGATAGAGGCATATGTCGACGACATGGTGGTCAAAAGTGTTAAAGCCGGCAACCATGTGTCCAGCCTGCAGAAAGTGTTCGACGTTGCCCGACAGAATAGCCTGAAGTTCAACCCGAAAAAATGCGTCTTCGGTACTGTCGGTGGGAAATTCTTACGCTTCATAATCACCCAAAAGGGCATTGAGGCAAACCCCGACAAAATTCGAGCAATACTGGAAATGAAAAGCCCCACCAGCAAAAAAAAGGTACAAAGACTAACGGGGCGGGTGGCAGCGCTTAATCGTTTCATGAGCCGAGCAGCAGATTAGTGCTACCATTTCTTCAAGGCGATTGGGGGCTCCACCAATTTCGAATGGACCCCGGAGTGCGAGGAGTCACTGAAGTCTTTGAAACAATCACTACAACAGCCTCCAATCCTGATCAGTCCTTGCCCGGGGGATGTGCTATGTCTCTACTTGGCGGTATCGCCTCAGGCGGTCAGCGCAGTGTTGGTGAAGGAATTTTTGAAAGCACAAAAACCAGTCTACTATGTGTGCCAAGTGCTAAAAGGCGCAGAAATAAGGTATAGCCTAGCCGAACAACTGGTGCTTGCACTAATCATTGCTGTTAGAAAGCTACAGCCATATTTTCAATCCCACACAGTGCAGGTGATGACCGATCAGCCCATCAAACAGGTTCCGCATCGTCTGAAAACTTCGGGACGACTATTGAAGTGGGCAATCGAGCTGAGCGAGTTCGACATTGAGTTCAAACCAAGAACAGCTATAAAGGCACAAGCCCTGGCAGACTTCATTGCTGAGCTCACCACCCCCCCAGAGCAACCCGTGAAGCAAAAGGTGGATTGGAAAATTTTCGTAGACGGGTCTGCTAGTAATGCTGGGTCCGGAGCAGGGATCATAATGATAGGGCCAGACACCGAAGAGTTAGAGTACTCGCTGCTGTTCGAGTTCCCAGCCACGAACAACGATGCCGAGTATGAGGCAGTGATCACGGGCCTAGGCCTGGCGGCCAGGCTGGGAGTGTCTTCAGTGGAGATATGCAGTGACTCTCAGTTAATAGTGGGACAAGTCAGGGGGGAGTTCGAAGCGAAAGATGGAAAGATGGCAGCATATCTGATGGCAGTAAGAGACTTACAAAGGGGATTTTCAAGCTTCAAAATAACTAAGGTTCCCCGAAAAGACAATGAGCGGGCAGATGCACTGACTAGGCTCGCCTCTGTAAACCCGAGAAACTTACCCCGCACTGCCAACGTACAAGTTCTGCGGCGACCAAGCATCCCACGTAAGATTGATGTCGCGAACATAGAACACGAGAGAAGTTGGAAGGACCCCCTGGTTCAGTATCTCACAGAAGACAAGGTGCCGGACGATGGTCGCGAAGCAAAAAAGCTCAGAGTCCGAGCGATCTCGTTCACCATTATTGGCGGCCAGCTCTACAAGCGGGGTTTCACCATGCCCTATTTGAAATGTTTGCGGCCAGCGGAAGCACATGAGGTACTATTTGAGATACATGCAGGGATGTGTGGAAATCACCAAGGGGCGACCACCCTAGCATTCAAAGCCCTGCGACAAGGGTACTACTGGCCCACTATAAAGGATGATGCAAAAGAATTGGTAAAGAGGTGTGATGCTTGTCAGCGACATGGGAACTTGATCCACGTCCCGGCCGAACAACAGGCAGCAATCTTCGGGGTGTGTCTGTTCTTCCAAAGGGGAATGAATATTTTGGGACCATTGCCCATGGCTAAGGGGCAAAGAAAATTCTGTTGGTTGCCATCGGCTACTTCACCAAATGGGTGGAGGCAGAGCCACTGGCTAGCATCACAACAGCAAAAATACAAGGCTTCGTGTGGAAGAACATCATATGCCGGTTTGGAATACCGAGGGTCATCGTGACAGATAACGACAGACAGTTTGACAACCATAGCTTCAAGGCCTTCTGTATGAGTTATCACATTGAACACCGACTGACTTCAGTTGCCCACCCTCAATCGAACGGGCAAATCGAAGTGACAAACCGCACCATACTATGGGATCAAAAGACAAGGTTAGAAAAAGAGAAGGGGCTCTGGGCAGACGAACTACCCAATGTGCTATGGGCATACCACACCACCCCCCGAGAATTAACCGGCGAGACACCCTTCAGAATGACTTTTGGAATGGAGGCAGTGGTCCCCGTTGAAATTATGAACGAAACTGGCAGGATGAAAGTGAAGCAGCTTGACGTCGCGTCCACTAAGGCAGAACTTGACCTGCTAGAAGAAGTAAGAGAGAAGACGGCTATAAGGATGGCTGCTTGCAAACGAAGGGCCGTAGAATATTTCAACCGACGGGTGAAACCGAGAGTTTTTCAATCGGGAGATCTTGTGATGCGGGACGCAGCAGCTGCCGGGCACCCACCACTTAAGCTCGGACCGAATTGGGAAGGACCCTATGAGGTGATCCGCAACTTGGGAAAGGGAGCTTACAGCCTGAAGGACATGCAAGGAAAGCCGCTAGGTCGACCATGGAACGTAGACCATCTCAAGAAGTACTACCCATAGGCTGTCGAGTAGAAGACAAGTCGTAATCTTTGTAAATACAGTAGATAGGTTGCATTGTTGAAATTCCCTAATGTAATGCCTCCAGGAGGCACGATCTATTGTAATTATCATTGTTCATTTAATGAAAAGCCTAGGTGGTGACGAATGATGAGGGTGCTAAGGAAGGGCCAGCCTAGCTGGGACGTCCCGGTGCGCCTACTGAGCTCACGAATCCAGGCAATTTTTATGCCAGACTACTATTTAAAATCTCCCTAAAAATCCGACAACGCCCCGCAATCTAGTGGAGAGCCCCAAAGCCAAAAATTGGCTAAGGCCCTAAACCACTAGGCGAGGCCCCACGCTCGACGAAACCTAGGGGGCTAAAGCAAGGTTCGAAAAATCAATAACTTAGTTGTGAAAACTCACAACGCCCCGCAACCTAGTGGAGAGCCCCCAAAGCCAGAAATTGGCTAAGGCCCTAGACCACTAGGCGAGGCCCTACGCTCGACGAAGCCTAAGGGGCTGAACAAAAGTTGGAGAAATAGACAACTTAGTTGTGAAAACTCACAACGCCCCGCAACCTAGTGGAGAGCCCCAAAGCCAAAAATTGGCTAAGGCCCTAAACCACTAGGCGAGGCCCCACGCTCGACGAAGCCTAGGGGGCTAAAGCAAGGTTCGAAAAATCGATAACTTAGTTGTGAAAACTCACAACGCCCCGCAACCTAGTAGAGAGCCCCCAAAGCCAGAAATTGGCTATGGCTAAGGCCCTAGACCACTAGGCGAGGCCCCACCCTTGATGAAGCCTAAGGGGCTGAACGAAAGTTGGAGAAATCGACAACTTAGTTGTGAAAACTTACAACGCCCCGCAATCTAGTGGAGAGCCCCCAAAGCCAAAATTTGGCAGAGGCCCTAAACCACTAGGCGAGGCCCCGCGCTCGACGTCGTCCAAGGGGCTGGGCGAGAGACAACAAAGCCAATAGCTCGCCCGCAAAAATCAACCTCTGCAAGCACCACCCAACGCAAAAAGAAAAAAAAACAAAAGAAGAGAGGAAGAATAAACATTGACAATATCCACCGAAACCCATGCTCATAACTGAAGTGCGTTTCTTGACCCACATCCCGGGCCGGTAGGAAACAAAAGAGATCGAAAGCCAAAAACAAGCAACAATAGAAAATGCCGAAGAGCCTATAGATCACGGCAAAAATGCGTTTCCCGACCCACATCCCGGGCCGGTAGGAAACAAAACGGGTCGAAGGCCAAAAAGGAACAACGATAAAAAGTGTCAAAAAGCATGCAACTAAGCAATGCATCAACTCGATCGGTAGGCTCATTCGCTCCCGCCTCTCGACGTGCGCCCCAAAGCACCGGACTGGTCAGCTCCGCTCTCTCTACCCTTGAGCCTTGCCAGAAACCTATCAAAATCCGAAGCGTCAATGGAAGGATGCTCAGCAGACAACCACTCCTTGGTCAATTTAATGGACGCCGCCATCGCCTTCCCTCCGTATGAGTGCAAGGCCTTGGCATAATCTGACGACGCCAGATGCTCATCTACAGATGCCTTCAAGTTCCTAGCATGATCTGCGGAAGCCTTATACTGCTCTACGGCCTCTTCTGGCGCTCGGGCTAGAGCCTATCTCCGGTTGTCAATCTCCGTCTCTGCGGCTTCGAGGGACTTCTTCAAGGAAGAGCTTTTCTTCTTGTAATGGTGAGCATCTTTCTTCTTTTATTCCACGAGAACCTTCAACTCTGAGGCTTGACGACGATTCGAGTCCACAAGCTCGGCCTGGAGGGTGACTACCTGGCAAACAGGAAAGCGAAACGATGTAAGAGCGTCAGGTGAAACAGGAAAAACAAACTTGGGCAAAAATATGATATGCGAAGTATAGCAAGAGCGTTACCCTCTGGGTATAAATCGCGATGCCTCTCTCGAGGTCCTCGGCGCTACGCCCAACAATCGCCCTTCCCCTAACGGGTGTCACCAAGGAACGAAGCACCCTCATCTCCTCGAAACCCGTCGTGGGACGAAATTCGAAATCGGGAAGAGCATTATGAAGGTCATGCCTGATGCGGCTCGGAAGGTCCATTTCGGCCCTCGAGGACGAGACTATGCGAACAGGCTCATCAGAAGGTTGAGGAGCATCCTCAGCATCGCAGCACTCGACCGCCCTACCTGCCGGCTTCCTCCTCTTCAGTGGAGCAGGGGCCAGCTCTGTGTCATCCTCAAGCTCCTGCTCCAGAATGGAGTCCATGGCGACGTCTAGGTCGAACTCCACACTTGCGCACACAGAGCAACCTATCAACCTCAAAGAACGACAAACTAAAGTGCGCACAAAACGCTTAGTTAGAAACAGTATATCCAAAACTTACTGTCCACAGGGGCGAACCCCTCATCGCTCCCTGGTGCGGGCAAAGTCTTCAGTACCTCATCAAGATCGAAGTCCATATCTGCATAACATTTCCAGGTCGTTAAACTCAAGACATAGCGAGTAGAAGTACTTATAAATATGAATATGCCTGCGAATAACGAAAGCTTACCTGTAAGACGACTGATCCCCACTATCAACATGTTCCTCATGGTCAGTACGGACCCTAGATCGGAGGCGAGAGGCGGAGTATCGATCAGTGTTTTGAGTTGGGTTTTTAGGATGGATGTGACCTCTACCTCACTATTGAAAAGACGGATTTGTGGATGTCTCCAGTTGGTGTTAAAAGGAAACTGACCCTCTGAAGGACGAACGAAAAAGAACCGGGATTTCCACCCACTATTGGAATTCCTAAACTTAGGAAATCGGAACGGTATCCTAGTCGTGAAGAAGACAAACGCATTATACTGGGCCAACTCATGCATCTCAAAAACACACCTAAAGAGGTCTAGAGAAATCGGAATTTTCTTGCTGAGACATACATATAGAAAGTACAACGCCTTCCTCCACGCGTTGGGATTTATCTGACTCTGGGTGAGATGAAATTCGTTAAACACCGAAACGAAGAAGGGATGGATGGGGAATCGAAAACCACCATCCATCATGTCTTTATAAATTGCCACCTCTCGGGGGTCGGATTCGGGGAGTTCTTCTTTAGGCCTAGGAGCTCTATAAACGTAGTTGTCAACCCAAACAAACATACCTAGAGATTTCTCTAACTTTAGCGAGGTATTGTAAATACTATGACAGTCCGGGATTTCAAGAGCAACAGGTTCACCCGCCGGATCTCGCCCGATTTCTAAGTTTTTGTCCAAGGATTTTTTCGAACCAATGTGTCTTTTAGGACGACTTGGGCTAAAGGTTTGAGGCTCAACCGAATGGGTTGGATCATCTGAATCGCGGGGGGACATACTAGACTCGCGGGGGGGCGCAAGGGAGGGTCGGCCAGCACGAAGGCTGGCCGAAAGTCGACCGCTGCTGCTGGTCGATCGTCGACCAGCATCCAGACTGGTCGACTTGCGGCCAGCGACGCTGGTCCGCAACCGGTGGTCGTCGGTCGACGACCCACTCATCCTCCCCTTCACTCTCGAAGAATGAAGAAGTAATGACGGTTTTATACATAATCGAAGAATAAAAAACTTCAAAACTAGAATGGAAGGAGAAGATGGAGGAATTACCTTGTCTATTGATGGGAGATAATGAATTTGCGGTGGAAGGGAAATGAGAGGGAGGCTTTCCCCCTTTATATAGACCTAGTGTTCAAAATTTGAAATTTTTGGGGGGGAATTTCCCTCCAATACTAAGCCCACACATGGGATGCAAATCGTGATAGGTTTATCGTCTCTCTCCGCTTCTTAGACCGCTCAGTTGAGTCGATCGTCGATAAAAGTAAAAATTAAAAAAAAATTAATTAATTAATTATTATCGAAGGAGAACGAGCGCTACCCCTCGTCAATGAAAATCGACAAGGGATAGAAGGGCTAATGATGTTGGGTAGAATCGAACTCACCTGCGATACCACGCTGCTAAACTCACCCGCGACACCACGCTGCTAAACTCACCCGCAACACCACGCGGTCGGACAGTCGACCCCTATGGGTGCTCCACCACCACGAGGTTAGAACGTCGACCCATATGTACTGGGACGCTCTACAACTATGCGGCCAACACAACGCTCAACTATTACAAAAAGTCGACCCCCACGCCTATCACGCCGAAGTCATCGACCCCATGCAGAAGCTCAACATACGGGTCGGGCCGCCTACCACTACAAGGGACTCTATTACACTTAGTCGCGAGGAATCACTCAAGTAGATAGAGGTCGCCTAGAGGTTATCACAGAGACAATGAACCACCAGGCGGGTGGTAACCACTTTCTCAGAACGTGGGGAAAGTGGAAGCATAACGTGGGACACGTGGCATTACAACCGCCCGGCAGTTACGCGGCCCCAGCCGCCTATAAATACTCCCAAGGCGGATCAGGTAAGGACTAGTGAATTTTTACTGTGAAAGCTCTCCTCACGCATTTTCAATTCCTAAATTGATATCTTTAAATCTTGTTCTAATTCTCACGCCGGAGGTACAACGGGGGAGAAGAGCCCCCCCTCATTTTGCAGGCAACTTTGGATTATCGGAGCAGGAGAACCGCCTTGCGCTACCAGGAGGAAACGGAAGTTTACTTAGAATCTTTTCACTCAACATATTCTCTATTTTATAGAGTAAATGCTTAAAAAAGCTTTAGAGAGACTTGTACATTTTAACAATGTTAAATAAAATATAAGGATGAATTAATAAATGTTTCTGTTTAAAAAAAAAAAAAGGAAAATGAAGAGTCAAAATAGAGAGTATTGTTAGAGTGTAAAAAAAATTAATCTGTAAATTAAAATACATTATTTGATTATACATAAAATACTATTTATAAATAGGTAATCTCTTTAACCCACATAATCCCAATAAATTATTCTCCTCTCTTGTATTTTCAACCACACAATCTTTCATACAAAAATATTACACGAAAATCAAAATTTTTCATTTTTTTTTTCAAATATATATTCTCTAAAAAATACTATTCAAAAAATTATAATTTCATCAAAATGTAGTTAAAACTAGAGTTTAACTTTAACTTGACTTTTAGATTCTCTATTTTTAAAGAGCATATTTTGTAAGATAATAGCATCTATAAGTTTAGAGAGCAAAATTTAATACTGATAATCTCTTTATCTTTAACACATACTTTTATTACTTCAATATGTATTTATTATTATTTTTTACTATCTTTTATTTTCATTTGCTTCACTTCTAATTATATTCTTTTCCTTCATTTTCTTTGTACATACTATTTAATTGGTATACATACGATTCATGTAGAGTAATGTTATTTAACATAATTGATATTTAATGTCAGTTTAGGTGACAACACTAATGATATTGAATTACAAATTCAATAAAATACAAGAAATTATGACATATTTAATAGGACATTGACATACCAACACTTAAATTGATGTTAGATATCACTATTCATGTAACTGGGTCAATACACGAAGTATTAAAAATTGTAATATTTCAAATACATTTAATTATAAAAAATGAACTTGACTCTCTAAAATGTTAATATGAAGAGTCTTCTGGAGGATAATTTTAAAGATTGACTCATTAAAATATCAATAAAGCCATGAGTACAAGAAAAATTTAGACGTTGACATGACAAAATGTGATTTGATTTGATTTTTTTTTTTTTTTTTTTTTTTTTTTTCATCTTTCAATGATGTCGTGTCATGTATTGTTTGTAAGATTTTTCTGTCAAAAAATATTGTACTTATAGCATAATTCTTAAAATAGAATGTATTTCACTTTTAAACGGTTTCTTGAAAAGGCTTTAAGGAGATATAATGTCAACCATACAAGCAATAAAATTTTGAATTTTCTCCGCTCTTGATACATTTTTTCATTATTCTAATAAATGGACAAGTCTTGTTAGCCATTTTTTCGTATTCTGACCGGTTAAGAAAAAAATTGTTTATACTCGTTTGTGTACACGTGGCTAATGTCCATGTCAAATTTCGGCTGATTTTCAGTTATAGAAGTGATAATCATGAATTGAAACGTTGCAGTTTTCTAATTAGAGGAGTAAATTGATAAGCAAAGACTAAAAACTCAGTCATCACCAACTTAGCCGTTAGGTTTTTAATGCTTATAATTCTTCATCTAATATTACATTTCATATTAAATGTAACCAAGACGTCGAAAAAATTTCAACTTACAATCAAAATTATGCTTCGTACATTCTTTAATATGAATCAACTAGACCTTAGAGGCCAATGCGAAGTTTCACTTAAGATTTACACATATATAGCCCAATAGCACTAGCTTAGTTTCTAAAATGAGAAAATGCTTGATAGTAAAACTATAAATTTAAATTGACATAAAATATGTTGATTTGGTTAAAAAGACTTTTTTTGAATATGCTCCCTTCACATTCTTTCGATATAAATCATTATATTTAGAATTAAACAAATATCTTTCTACATTCAGAAAGTATCTTCAAATAACTACTTTTTCATCACTTTCGCGCACACGACATACCTGCTACTATCATTCTCTACCCTCTCCACCATCTCCCTGCTAATAATTGATGAGGCGCCAATCTTGAGACAGAGAGAGAGAGTGGAGTGGTGTTTCGGGTAACGCTAGGGAAAGGAGAAGGAAGAAGATGTGGTGGTGGGAAGCCATTCAAAAGTAAATGCACATGCCATAGGTGGGAAGATGTGTGTGTGAAAGAGATTTAAGTACTGAGACTCGTGACTAATGAAAGATGAATCGACTTTTTTTGGTGCCAGCATTCCTTTTGACACCATTATACTGTTGGGGAATTAACAAAAAATATATATGTGTTGAACGATACCACTTGCCAATAACAAGGGGAATTAACAAGAATTATATGACAAAATATGAAGAATCGATTACAGCACAAAAGAACACAAGAAAATCGGCAGAGGAATGGAGAATTTATTAATAATGGAGAAAAAATACAAAAAATATTGTATTTACAATATTATCTAAGTTGTGTAATGTGACTAATTTGTAAAGAAGAACCAACTATACATAAAGGACATATTAAAACCCTAACAATACTCTTAAAGATGAAATTAGTATCAAAAAACACGCAGAATAAATGAAACAATATTTTCTCAAAAATCTAATGAAATTTGGGTCAAACTTTAACAAATCTCCACCTTAAACCAAATTTCATGCAATGAATCAAACTTAAAAAATCCTCCACATGTAGACAAATATCATTGCAAGGCAAGATTTGACTTTTCAACAAGAAGATTAGCCAAATTCTCCAACAACCAAAATTATCCACCTCTTCCACAAAATTCAACTAGGATAAACAAATTCAAACATTGCTCAGCAAAATTACCTCGAGTTTTCAAAATTTGCTTGAATTATTAAGACGAGCAACAAAATCACAAAATAAAAAATCAACAATTATCAAACAAGGCAACACCATGTTGTAAAACAGAATCATCACGATAAAATGCTTTTGTAGAAGGTTCTTCGTTCGACTTAACACCTTCAACTACATTTAAAACATACACAACTAGTCAGCTTCCTTGAACTTATGTAGAGGCCTAAGATTTCTTTTGGATCTATTTCTAGCGATTAAATATGATGATGCGATGGAGGCGGCAAAGCGACATTATCCATAACGTGTGAACTCAATTGAGCTGTATTCTTCATCATGAATCTCAAACCAAACTCCAACAATATTGTATCAAACTGAATATCCACCAAAGTACTAAACCTTTGCCATAAAGATTCTACACAATATTGCAAGACATACAACTGAAACCTTAGTTGCTTCTTCAACACAACACGAGAACCTTTACAAACCTTCGGGATTCCACCTTCACCAATAAACTTGTACTCTTTTGAATTAAAAGTAATCAAGGAGATAAGATTTTTCTTCAAATTTGGAACGTGTCTCATTGCATTAAGTGTTCTGACCTTCCCATCCAACTCCTTATGTTCGACCATTCCAATATCAGCTATCCGACAAGGTCTATTATAATCGATCACCACAACACCTTTGGAAACTTCTTCATATGTTGAAAACAAATCCCGATTGAGATATATAAAAAATGTAAGTTGTATCCAGAATTCAATTCTCATAAGGGTTTTAAGTTGCCGTCAGAAATAACAAAAATATTTCCATCATTCAAACAGTTTTCTGTAACATCGGCTTCACCTAAAATATCTAATTGCTTTCCATTATGATTTGCAGTCAATTTTATTTATTTTGCAACTTGTAGCAATCATTCTTAATATGCATTCTCTTCTTACAATAGTTATAAACTTGATTACTAAAGTTAGACTTTGATATGTCCCTTCCATTACCACCATGAATAATAAGGCCTTCTCTGTAAACTTCAGATCTAGTAAGATGGTTCATCTTCTCTTTTAAGAACAAGACATCATACACATATTCAATGTCGAGAGTATTACGACTTTATCAAATTGTATATTTAAATGACATAAACGAAGAGAACAATGAACACAATAAAATCAAGGTCAAATCTTCTTCATCGTACTTAACCTTTAAGGTTTCCAAATCAGCGACGATTTCTTAAAAAATAATTAAGTGATCTTCCAAAAATTCGTCTTTTCTCATGCGATAAGAATACAAACGCTACTTCAAGTTTAATTTGCTAGTTAGACTCTTAATCATGCACAATTGATCCAACTTCAACCATAATGTAGTTGTGATTTTCTCTTTCAAGACGTCCTTAAGAATGTGATTCGAAAGATAAAGATGAATGTATGAAAAGGGCTTTTGATTTTTACGTTGTTTCTCCACCAACGATCAATTTGAGGACATCTTGTCAAATCCCAACAAGGTGTAATCCAAATCCATTTGAACAAGCACTTTTTCACTTGCCACAACGAAAATTTTGTATTGCGGTTCAAAACGAAATATCATAATTCATAGTTGTCATCACAAAAAGAAATCAAAAACTCACGAAGAACAACGAACTTAGCTCTGATAGCACTTGTTGGGAGAAAATTACCAAGAAATATGTATGTGTTGAACGATACCACTTGTTAATAGCAAGCAAGATAATGACAAAATATAAAGTAGCGATCACAACACAAAAGAACACAAGAAAATTAGTAGAGAAATGAAGAATTTATTAATAATGGAGAAAGGATACAAAAAATGGTGTTTACAATATTATCTAATTTGTGTAATATGTCTAACTTATAAACAAGAGTCATCTATATATAGGCGACGTATCAAAACCCTAACAATTTTTTTTTTTAAAATGGAAATAGTATCAAAAAACGTGTAAAATAAAGGAAACAATATTTTCCAAAAAATTCAATTGAATTTGAGTCAAATTTAAACATACACATGTTAGGATCCATCCATAATTAGTGCTCATAATGTGTATATATTCGGTATCACTTTTTAATTAATTTTTTAAATTTTTTTTGGCAATTGGAATAAATTTTAGACTCAATCGTAGCAAAATTTATCATTTTAATTGAAAGTTTTCATAAAAAAAAAGTCAAACGGACACCAAAAGTATTACATTTTTCAGGTGAAAAATTATATCAATCAAACACAATTAATCCACAATTTCAGGTAAAACAAATTTTAGGCAATTTAATTCATGTAATTTATTTTGTTTCCACCCAAATTCCACATTTGCAATCAAACGAACCCTTATTGAATTGGGCAAAATGTCTAGTGATTGTGAATAAAAGAAGCAAGTCTTTTAAAAACCCCCCACACTCTATCAATTTTGCTATGTATACAGAAAAATGTTGTCAAAATTTCTACATAATATACTTGACAATTTTTTCTATTGGACAATGGCAAAACATAATAATAATAATAATAATAATAATAATACAAAAAATACAAAACAGGTGTTGCCACAACAACATCTGGAAAAAATCTTACAATTAAATATCTGTACAAGGGGAATTGATGCACTCACCAAACCCCATACTCTAGAAACACAAAATTTAATTATGACAAAATCTTTCGCGTTACATAATTATCTTTAATATATCAAATATGAGAATCATTTTCTTTGTACGATTCTATCATTACTATAATTCAATTATTTCAATAATATCCAATTTTTTGTTTTTTAATATGTGTTTAATTTATTAATCGTTTGAACAATATTATCATTAATTTTTTGTCACTATTTAGTTATGATGAATGTACACTTGACACATTCATTACCTTACTTTTTATTTTTCAATATTACTTAATTCATTTATCCATATTAACATATTGATTACCTTTTCATTTTTTATATGTATTTGATTTATTTAATTATTTAAACAATATTATCATGAATTATTTTGTCAATTATTTAGTTATGATCATTGTACATTTGACAGATTTTTTCCACTTGATTGAATAGTAAAAATTTGGAACAAAAGATGAATATTTTTAGAGTTTTATTCCAATTGATTTATTCAATGAATGTTTAGATACAAAGAAGATAAATGAGAAAGACATCATGTGTATTTACAATAAATAATTTAATTGACATATTTAATGCTTATTAAGAGAATATAAAGAAATGGTGGTATTCGTTGGATGTTCAATTCAGATCAAAAGAGATAATGGAGGAACTAGTTTAATCGACTTCCTCAACTATTTAAATTGTTTTCACAAACTGACTTTTATTTCATTTGAATCAAAAATTCATTCCACATAAATAATTTGTATTAATTATTTTTTATATTATCACATTTTACAATATTATTTTTACGAGACCTATAAAACATTTCAAAATAATGTGTCCAACCAAAACCTATTGAAATGGATTGGGAGACGTGGTTTGATTTTAAAATTGGTCTAATCATGATTATGAGAAAAAATGATGGTCAAAGGAGGTAGTTTCTATATGATGTGTCAATTAATTGGAGAAGTGTGGAGAGGTTATTATCGCTATTTCTCTAATATATCTAAGTAATGTTTGAAGCAATGTTTTCAAAATCAGATCGGACTGGTTGGTTTAACCGAAAATCGATGAACCGATCAAGTTTTTAATGCTCATATACATATGTGCTAGTGAGAAAGAAGACAACATAGCGAGAATTCGAAAATCTAGAAGACAAGTGAGGCAGTTGCATCTGAATTTATTTGGAAGAAAAGCCCGTCGCTGCATGTTAAAGAATGAAAGAAAACCCAGCACCCCATTTAGGGTTTTTATTATCAGTCGTGCTACAGTGACAGGGAGAGTGACATGCTCGGTGACCGACCCCTCATATAGGGGGTGGCCTACAATTTTTGGAAATATTTTATTTACGCGGGCCCCACTGCACAGTGAGAGATCAGTCACCTACTCTATCACCAATCCCTAGCCATCCGATTTTTTCCTTTTATTAAATGGGCTTTAAAACATGTTTTGGCCCATCTAATTTCACGACTTTATATAAATTGCTCCATAAAAAACAAAATGGTAAATAATTGATTTTAAAATGCTATTTTAATTAACGTAGTATATAAATCTATTTATTTATTTATTATTTTTATTTTGGGCCAACCTCGGTTCGACCATTGACTCTTGACTTTTTAATTTTTTCGGGTCAATGATTGAGTCGATTTTCAAAACATTGGTTTGAAGCAAGGTTCTAAATAGCGTAATGCGTGGAATCCAAGTTAAGGTTAGGCGAACTTAGGCGGACTAATGCGTAAAAAGGTGTAAAAATGTGTTTTCTTATTTTAAATTATTTTAATTTTTAATCAATCAAACAATCATTTAATAATAAATAAAAAATTTAAATAATGCGCACCTAGGCGTGCCTTATCGCCCCTTATCGATCAACGCCTTTCATTAACCACCATATTACGCGCCAAGCGACTTTGTTTGGAGCCAAGGCCGCGCTACGCGCCAAAGCACGCGCCTTGGAGCGCTATTTAAAACACTGGTTTGAAGTGATCAAATGATAATTATACTATCATGTAATCACTGGCAAAGGAGGAGGGGGACTCGGACCCCCCAATTTTTTTGAATTTATTTTAATTTTAATTTATTTTGGTTTTTTTTAATTAATTTTTTTTTTTTTTAAATTGAGAGATGGATTAAACAAAAAATTGAGATAAACTTACTGACTTAAACAGAGGCTTAGGATTTTCAGTCATTAGTGGAAAAAAAATATTTCTAATTCTCGAGATTTCGATTTGATGATTTGCAAATGCTCTATATAGTATTTATACTATTCACTTTTTCCTAAGATCGAGAATTGAAAATCTTATAATCACCACCGACTTTGACTTTGATTGACCGTCTAAGAAAAACAGGCTTAGAAATAAGCGTGATTTGATCGAGAGTAATTGATAATGTTAATGATTCTATTTAATAAGGTATGAGATCGAAAAGAACGTTTGTAATAAGGTGTGATTGTACTAAATTAAATATTGGTACTCAAAAAGTACTTTCTTTCATATGTTTATTGATTTTTTAGTTAATAATGTATAAAAAAAAAATCGGGAACCCTTCACCTCTATATCTTCAATTTTGGGACCCCCAACTTCAAAGTCCAAATACCAGGCTGACTGGTTCTGCTCTGCATGTAATTGTATTTACATTATATATGCTTATTAATTGCTTGGAATGCACATTGTAGTAGTAATATGTGCATTGTTGTCATTATTCGTAATGTCACGGTTAGTCGAGCTGAGTGCATGGCAAATATTTAGCCAAGTATAAGCTTGTGTGCTTTGTTATGCTTTGATTTAACTAGGTCACTGAGAGCTTAAACTCAAAAATTGGCAATCCGTCTTATTTGAATTTCTAAGTGACTTTTTAGATAAGCTTTTAATTATTTTCGTGGCATAAACTGTAATGGATATAAAGTCCCTGTTTGTTTCATATTTCCTCCATATGAAATTGAAAAAGTTTTGTAACGCCCCAAATTCACTGATAACTTGAGGCGCTACTTAAGTCAAAGTAACATGTAAATAAATACTTTCAAAGGTCGCCACAAAGCAAAGGCATGCATATACTTTTAAAACTCATAGCAATTTAGCACAAAACGCGGAAACATCATTTCTAAAAATTTTCTTAAATCCAAAAGTTAATGCCAAATATAATAAACAAAAATCGACATTTGCAAAGATACCAAAATTCAATATTTAAGTATCAAAATGGAAATCAACTATTTAAAATTTCTTATTTCAAAACTTGAAATTCAAAAGTTCTATTATTAAATCAAAATTGCCCCGCTCGTTGCATTGCCCTGCCAAGCTCCTTAACCTAAAAGGTGGAAAAATAGTGGGGTGAGCAAAATGTATTATACTCAGTGTAGATATAGTAATCAGTCCAAGTTAAGTCAAAATATGAAATCAAGTGGTGAACATAACATCCATACAACATACTATAGAATTATGTACTGTGGGCATTCTCAAGAACCCAATTTCGATCTCGGACCTATTTACGGTCCCTGACAACATGATATAAGCGCTTAGCAAATTTTTTGCACTGTCGGCATTCCCAAGGACCCAATTTCGATCCCGGACCTATTTACGGTCCCTGGCAACCTTTTCATATGTATAAACATTATATCACAATAAAAAATCACACATCGAGAATTAACATGGACAAATAACCATAATTGCTTAAATGTAAACCCCACCTCGAAGTCTTGAAAACTTTCTTGGAAATTGAACAATTGTAATGTTACCGTGCTTCACACTTTGCCCGCGATCTTGTCTAGCAAGAATAAAATTAATTTAATTTAAGATACCAAATTTAATTAAGACTTTAAAACTTTTAGGGACTAAATTGAAAAGTATTAAAACTGAAATTTAAAAGTTTAAAGGCTGAAAATAAACTTTTGAAATTTTGCAGGCTAATTTAAAAGTTATTAAAACATAGGGACTGAATTAAACAATTTATAAAACTTTGAAATTAAAATAATAAACATTTAAAACTTTGGGTTAAATTGAATAACTTTTAAAAACTAGGGCTTAAGGAGAAATTTTCAAAAATCAATTATTTACAAATATTGTCCCTAACTCTATCTCTCTCCCTCACTCTCTCAAAATGCGACATGGAGGGCTCAAGAGAAGAAGAAGGAGCCGCCGATGGAAGTGGTGGAAGAGGGTGGTTTCTGGCCAAAAATCAAAGGCGTTGCCGTCGCGTGGTAGCGCCGGCGGTTGGGGGTCGATTGGGTGTCGATCGGGGTCAAAAACCGCGACCAACCGTTCGGATTTCTTGGGTTTTGTGATGGGAAGTCCGGCCAAAACATGGGTTTAGGGTTGAGGTAAGTGTTTGGCTTTATTATCTCTTGGTTTTGTGGTTGAATTTTGGGTTGATTTTGGATGAAGTGGAGGGTCGGATTGGTGGAACGGGGTTGCCGTTTTTGGGTGGCTGCAAGCAATGGTTTGAGGTGGTGTTTGCCTGTAGATGGTTTGACAATGGGTGGTTGCAGTTGAATCGTGTGTGCGTGTGTGTGAAACTACCTTGGGCTGAGGTAGAATTGATGGAGGGTTTCGACATGGGTGGAATAGTGATGAATCTGTCAAATTTTCAGTGGCTTATTGATCAAAATTTGAAGGGAAAAGATGGTGAATTCTTACCTGAGCGTTGGCCATGTGTTTGGAGTTTCGCCTGTTGTGTGGGGAGCTGCTGTGAGGGGCGTGGTGAAGGTGAATGAACAGCATCAACAGGCTTAGGGTACAGAAAACGAGGCAGTAATTTTGGCCTAGAATTTGGGCTGGAATAAATTTTTTTTGGGGGGCTAATTGGATTTAATAAAATTGGACTAAAAGAGGAAATTTGGATTAATAAAAATTGGACATTTTATAGAATATCGAACATTAAAATTGGATTTAAATCGATAAGAATTTGATACTTTTAAAATTGTTCGAAATTGGACTCGATAAATAAATATTGAATTTTAAGATTAAAATCGTTTTGAAATCTTATTTTAAATGTTTTGCTAGACAATTCGACGGACGTAAAATAAATTCCAAAACTTGACGGAAATGTCGTAGCGACACACTTTAAGTTATGAAATTTGTATTTGAAAATTCAGGTCGCTACAACCTTCCCCACTTAAATAAATTTCGTTCTCGAAATTAAACTTACTTGATTTGAAAATGTCTGGATATTTGGCTAAAGCCTCATCTTCTCTTTCCCAAGTTGCTTCTTCTCTACCATGTCTATTCCATTGGACTTTTACTAAAGAGATATCTTTGTTCCTTAAGGTATGAACTTCCTCTCAAGTATGACTGCAGGAGTTTCCTCATATGCCATATCCTTGTTAACATCCAATGATGCATAACTAACAATGTGGTCAGGATCATGAACATATTTCCTTAACATAGAGATGTGAAAGACATTATGTATTGATGCTAACTTTGGCGGTAAAACCAACCTATAGGCCACGTTTCCAACTCTTTCTAAAATTTCAAAAGGTCCAAAAACCTTGGTCTAAGTTTTCTTTTCTTTCCAAACCTTACCACTCCTCTCATGGGAACCACTCTAAGGAATACTTTTTCACCAATTTCAAACTGTAGTTCCTTTCGTCGTTTGTCAGCATAAGACTTATGTCTGTCTTGTGCTGCTTTAATCATTTCTCTGATCTTCTCCACAGCCTTTACAGTCTGTTCCACTATTTCTGGACCCAAAACCTTCCTCTCACCAACTTCATCCCAATAGATTGGTGATCTGCACTTTCTGCCATAAAGAGCTTCATACGGCGCCATGCCAATGGTAGGGTAGTTCTGCTCATGTGGCTTCAACTGTCTAGAGGCATACGCAATCACTTTTCCATGCTGCATTAGTACGCATCCCAAACCTTGTTTCGATGCATCACTATAGATTACAAAACCTTCTGACCCTTCTGGAATAGCCAATACTGGTGCAGATAACCAATTTCTGTTTCAATTCTTGAAAACTCGTCTCGCACTTTTCTGTCCACTGAAACTTCACTCCCTTCTTAGTCAACTGGGTCATCGGTCCAGCAATTTTTGAAAATCTTTCGATAAACCTTCGATAATAGCCAGCCAATCCCAAGAAACTACGAACTTCGTTTATATTGGTTGGTGCCTGATAAGTGCGGTTTTAGCACTCATTTAGACCGTTAAACTTAGATAGTTGTTAGTTTTCTATTATTAGTTTTTGATTATTTTTGTTACTTTTGTTCCTTAGGTGTTTGCCCGAGTTGTTGGTTATTTATATGGTATTTTGAGCGTGAATTGAGCCAAAACGATTAAAGAGAAAATACTACAAGATTTGGCAACCAAGTTCATCAATTGGGAGGAAGAAATGGTGGTTTGAAGGGTGATTAAATCAAGTTTGGCAAAAATCAGGAAGAAAATGAAGATGGCACAGAAATGGCCTATGCGTACGCATAGGCCTGCAGGTCATGCGTACGCACACTTGCCAAATTCAACTACTGAAGCTTAAATGTTTACACTATGCGTACGCACATCCAGACCTATGCGTACGCATAGGCAAAATCTGGAGGATTTCCCGGGTCGCGCTAAAACGCGATTTTTAATATCTTTCTCGACCCATTTCCACCCGACCCGTCTCCTATCTTCCATCCAACATAAATACATCACTTAGGGCTCATTTCTAGGATATCAAAGGGAGGGGGAGCAGCCCCAAAACCGAGCCAAAATATGGGGAGCTTCCATAGCCAAACCTTGAAGAAAATGAGGAAGATGAAGAAGAAGCTCCAATGCTATTGATCTCAACTTTCCATATCTTCATCCATAAGCTTTTCTCTTCTCTTTAATCTCATTTTCTATCATTGGGTTGTATATTTTTGTTTGCTATTATTGAATGCTCTATGGATAGATAAACATTTGTGATTTGGGGGTTATTTTGGAACCCTAGAAATAATGATTTAATCGATTTGTGTTTTATTGTGTTCTTGAGATTCATGTGGTTAATTCATTGTGCTTATAATGTTTATTGTTATTCTCGATTATTTAGCGGGCCAACTAGATGATTGGGTTATTTACAATTTATGCTATTTTGGGATTTATGGTCCGTAATTGCTATTTATTCCAAAACCTAGTGGCAACTACATTTCAATTGATTATGTGGAATTTTCGATTGTATGTTTGTGGATTAACACTTAAGTTAGTGAACCGAGCTTTTGAGTTTGCGCTTAATTCAATTCGTCTCTTTCACCGTAATGCTTTCGTTGAATTAATTCTAGCGATCTTGTCCTAGGTTATTTAATGAATAGGGTTGGGTAACGATGCTTATCTTATTCAACTAATTTGTAAGAAGAGATTGAGGTAATGACGCTTGTGATTATTCTCGAATTGTTGTTAATCTTTTGAACGAAAATCTTTTGCGAATATCGATTAGAAATTCATTCTAGCGGCGAAGAAATATCCCTCGATCACACTCTCCCCATTTGATCATTTTATTTATTTTGTAATTCTTGTCTTTCTTTATTTTTAGCTTGCCGCTTCATTAGATAACCAACCAAACTCCCCCCAATTACTTATTTGCACATTTTTACTTTCTTATTGCAATTGACATAATTGAAAACAATCTTCTGCGGGAATGACCCTTACTTACCATTTACTACTTGAACGACAAATCTCAGAAAAGTAAGGAATATTATTTTGACCCCCTTTTGGGCGTGTCAGTGCCCTTCAATTTGTGACAGCATCAACCTTGGCTGGATCTACTTCAATACCATTTGCGGTAACCACATGTCCAAGAAAACCAATTCGATCAAGCCAGAATTCGCACTTCTTGAATTTTGCATATAACCTTTCCTGTCGAAGTGTCTGTAATACAATATTGAGATGCTCCTCATGTTGTTCCTTGTCCCTTGAATAAATCAGAATGTCATCAATAAAGACAATTACAAACTGATCCAAGTATTGATGAAATACTCGGTTCATTAAGTCCATGAAGACAGCTGGTGCATTAGTCAACCCGAACGGCATCACAGTGAATTCATAATGTCCGTATCGAGTCCTAAATGCAGTTTTTGGTATATCACCGTCCTTAACCTTCAACTGATGATAACCTGATCTCAAGTCAATTTTGGAGAATACAACGGCACCCTTTAACTGATCGAACAAATCTTCTATTCGTGGTAAAGGATACTTATTCTTGACTGTGAGGCGATTCAACTCCCTGTAGTCAATGCACATCCTCATTGATCCATCTTTCTTTTTCACAAACAGAACCGGTGCTCCCCAAGGCGATACACTCGATCGAATAAATCCTTTATCCAACAGTTCTTGTAGTTGCACCTTCAACTCCTAAAGTTCCTTCGGTGCCATCCTGTAGGGTGCTTTAGATATGGGTGCAGCTCCAGGTACCAAGTCAATCATGAATTCCACTTGTCTATCTGGTGGACTACCATCTAGATCTTCTGGAAATACATCCATAAATCATGCACAACAGGTACATCTGTAGCAGTTACCTCAGTTGCCTGAACACTAGTGATGCTCACTAGATATCCTTGATTTGTACTCTTTCTCAACATCCTTTGTGCTTTCAACACTGATATGACACGGGGCATGATTTTGACTTTTGTCCCGAAGAAGGTAAATTCACATTCTCCTGGTTTCTGAAAGAGCACCTCCCTCTGATGACACTTAATCGTAGCGTGATTGCAACTAAGCCAGTCCATGCCTAAAATAATATCAAAGTCCCTCATGTCTATTAAATACAAGTCTGCCTCTAAGTTCTTCCCATCTATTTCAAACTTAACAGCTTTTGACATCAGATTAGTGATAATAGTTTCACCTGAAGGGATACTAACTTCTAAGGCATCATTCACACTTTCACATACATTTCCAATCTTAGCATGAAAACTAGCAGAGATGAAAGAATTCGTAGCACCGGAATCAATCAAAACAATAGCAGGTATATTGAATACTGATAGAATACTTGTCATCACGTCTGGATCTTTCTCTGCCTCTTTCTGAGTTAAAGCAAAAACTCGAGTCTTTCCCTTCTTGACATCTTCCTTACCCTTGAATTCAGGACATTAACCAGCAAAATGACCGGGTTTCTTACATCTGAAACACATCCCATTCTCGAGTAAGCACTCTCCATGGTGACGCTTATCACACTTCGGGCATACAGATTTCTCAGTGCTAGCTTTTTCCTCCATTTTTCCCCATGATTTTTCCTCCTTGTTCTGATATCTGCCTTTGCCCATATTCTGACTGTCCCACTTCCTTTTCACTGGTACCTCTGCGGGTTTCTGAGTAGTCTTTTCCAGATTTAAGCGAGAAGATATAGCTTGTGCTCGCTCAATTGCTTCGGCATAAGTAGTGAGTCCCAAACCTGCCATGATTCCTCCAATTTCTGGGCGTAAGCCCCTTTCAAATCTTCTAGCTTTCTTGATATCCGTGTCAACCAGATGGATAGCGTACCTAGACAGTTGGTTGAATTTCGTTTCATATTCCACCACTGACATACTTCCCTGTCTAAGTTCAAGGAACTCTGTTTCTTTCTGATCCCGAAAAGACTGGGAAAAATACCTCTGTATTATCAATTCCTTGAATCCGTTCCATGTCAATTCAAGTTGCCGTGCCTCAGTTTTGGTGCGCTGATATGATTCCCACCAATGATCTGCATCCTCTTCAAGCTGGAAAACAGCACATGACACTTTCTGAGTGTCTGAGCAGGCTATATGTTTAAAGATCCTCTCTAATGCCCTTAGCCATTCCTCTGCAGCTAGGGGTCCTGTTCGACCATTGAATGTTGGTGGCTTATATCGGCGAAACTGTTCAACAACCATGCTAGTGTTATCTGCATTAGCTGGTGGATTAGGGGCATTTCGTGGAGCTGTTGGGGCTTGTTGTTGCTGAATGAGCCCCTGAAGAGCATTCACGAGATCTCTTAATGAATTATTTCCCGCATCGCCAGTAGCAGCCTGGCCTGGGGTAGCTTGTCTTGCAGCAACCCGATTCGCAGGAACTCGATTTGTTCTACGAGACATTTCCCTAAATCACAACAACATTTGTCTCAGCATCCACTAGGTTGTGAAATTCACAATGGCCATTTAGGAATAATAAAATCTAAAAGGAAAAAATCATAGAAAAGCACAGTAGAGCTAAAAGCGAATTTTATTATTATCTCAAATTTTCCCAAAAGGAAAACAAATAATAAAATTGCAACCAATATCTATAATCCAAAATATGTTCTCTTACTGAAATTTCCACAAATAGTTCTTCCCACATTTCTATCTCATACGTTCCTTTTGGCATATCAATTCTGAAGGTAAATTCTATTGAAATTGATTACTTCATGTTTTAGCCTAATTTCGAGGACTAAATTTATAATTCCCAAAAAAAATTTAAATACTTCACATCACAAGTTCAACTCCCAAACATAATAAGTCATAGAAATTTTTATAACATGTATTGGATACAAAGTTTCAAACATTTCAAACTGCATCAACTATAGCAAAATTTCATTATCATGTAACTTTCTGTTGTAACAATCAATTTCAGATGCAGTTATATAATAAATTCATGGTATCTAGCAGTTGAAAATTTCAGACTTCATCAAATAAAATTTGCTAAACATTTTTACCTTTTCGGAGTAGGCATGGCGCGGCAAGAGTGGGTAGCATTTAAATTAAATATTAAACACATTTTATTTTATTTTTGTAAAATTTTCACAAGTCTACAAAAAGGTAAACATGCGCTCTGATACCACACTGTAATGCCCCAAATTCACTAATAACTCGAGGCGCTACTTAAGTCAAAGTAACCTGTAAATAAATACTTTCAAAGGTCGCCACAAAGCGAAGGCATGCATATACTTTTAAAACTCATAGCAATTTAGCACAAAACGCGAAAACATCATTTCTAAAAAAAAATTCAAATCCAAAAGTTAATGCCAAATAGTTGATACCCAAATTCAATATTTAAGTATCAACTATTTAAAATTTCTTATTTCAAAACTTGAAATTCAAAAGTTCTATTATTAAATCAAAATTGCCCCGCTCGTTGCCTTGCCCTGCCAAGCTCCTTAACCTGAAAGGTGGAAAAATAGTGGGGTGATCATAACGTATTATACTCAGTGGAGATATAGCAATCAGTCCAAGTTAAGTCAAAATATGAAATCAAGTGGTGAACATAACATCCATACAACATACTATAAAATTATGTACTGTGGGAATTCCTAAGGACCCAATTTCGATCCCAAACCTATTTAGGGTCACTGACAACATGATATAAGCGCTTAGCAAATTTTTTGCACTGTCGGCATTCCCAAGGACCCAATTTCGATCTCGGACCTATTTACGGTCCCAGACAACCTTTTCATATGTATAAACATCATATCACAATCAAAAATCACACATCGAGAATTAACATGGACAAATAACCACAATTGCTTAAATGTAAACCCCACCTCGAAGTCTTGAAAACTTTCTTGGAAATTGAACAATTGTAATGTTACCGTGCTTCACACTTTGCCCGCGATCTCGTCTAGCAAGAACAAAATTAATTTAATTTAAGATACTAAGTTTAATTAAGACTTTAAAACTTTTAGGGACTAAATTGAAAAGTATTAAAACTGAAATTTAAAAGTTTAAAGGCTGAATATAAACTTTTGGAATTTTGCAGGCTAATTTAAAAGTTATTAAAACATAGGGACTGAATTAAACAATTTATAAAATTTTGAAATTGAAATAATAAACATTTAAAACTTTGGGTTAAATTGAATAACTTTTAAAAACTAGGGCTTAAGGACAAATTTTCAAAAATCAATTATTTACAAATATTGTCCATAACTCCATCTCTCTCCCTCACTCTCTCAAAACGCGACAGTGAGGGCTCAAGAGAAGAAGAAGGAGTCGGCGATGGAAGTGGTGGAAGAGGGTGGTTTCCGGCCAAAAATCAAAGGCGTTGCCGTCGCGTGGTAGCGCCGACGGTTGGGGGTCGATTGGGTGTCGATCGGGGTCAAAAACCGCGACCAACCGTTCGGATTTCTTGGGTTTTGTGATGGGAAGTCCGGCCAAAACATGGGTTTAGGGTTGAGGTAAGTGTTTGGCTTTATTATCTCTTGGTTTTGTGGTTGAATTTTGGGTTGATTTTGGATGAAGTGGAGGGTCGGATTGGTGGAACGGGGTTGCCATTTTTAGGTGGCTGCAGGCGGTGGTTTGAGGTGGTGTTTGCCTGTAGATGGTTTGACAATGGGTGGTTGCAGTTGAACCGTGTGTGCGTGTGTGTGAAACTACCTTGGGCTGAGGTAGAATTGATGGAGGGTTTCGACATGGGTGGAATAGTGATGAATCTGTCAAATTTTCAGTGGCTTATTGATCAAAATTTGAAGGGAAAAGATGGTGAATTCTTTCTTGAGCGTTGGCCGTGTGTTTGGAGTTTCGCCTGCCGTGTGGGGAGCTGCTGTGAGGGACGTGGTGAATGTGAATGAATAGTATCAGCAGGGTTAGGGTACAGAAAACGAGGCAGTAATTTGGGCCTAGAATTTGGGCTGGAATAATTTTTTTTTTGGGCTAATTGGATTTAATAAAATTGGACTAAAAGAGGAAATTTGGATTAATAAAAATTGGACATTAAATAGAATATCGAACATTAAAATTGGATTTAAATCGATAAGAATTTGATACTTTTAAAATTGTTCGAAATTGGACTCGATAAATAAATATTGAATTTTAAGATTAAAATCGTTTTGAAATCTTATTTTAAATGTTTTGCTAGACAATTCGATGGACGTAAAATAAATTTCAAAACTTGACGGAAATGTCCTAGCGACACACTTTAAGTTATGAAATTTGTATTTGAAAATTCGGATCGCTACAAAATGTAAGAGACATGTTTTTTTTTTTTTTTAAAAGGGCCAGATGGGGCCCACCAACTATCCAATTTCTTCTAAAAATGAGGAAAGAAATGGTAAATAAACAGGGGCAAAAGTGTAAACAAAAGTATATTAGGAGAAAATTTAAAATAGAGTAATTTGTTGTTTTTGAATTCAATAGAAGGTATATTAAGAAAGTGCTTATTCAGAAATTCTCTAAAATGGGTCATCGCTCCACTGGCAATTTCGTTAATGCATAAACTTTCCAAATGAAGTCTAAAAGCATAGACTAATTTGAATTTTTTCTAAACTTTCAAGGACCATTTCACAAAATAGAAGAAAGTTGGGCAGTTAAATTAAAATTGGCATGAATTGCTCAATTATGTAGCCCTTGGAAAAGAACTTCAATTGTGCTACTTGTACAAAGGCGCTTGACAAAGGGGGTTGACAAAACACGTGGACGGTCGAGATCCACTCTTCTAGACGGCTGGGATTTTGTTGAGCTTAGAGGACTTTAAGGCGATAACTTCTCCACCGTACTGTAATAACATTGAAATCCCGACATTTGAAAAATCTCAGAGCAACAATCTCCACCGTGCTGTAATTAATCCAACAATCCCCACATTGCAAAAATCCAACAAAATCCAACAGCCAAAAAATCGAAGCAACTAATCTTCACCTACATTGCAAAATCCCAGAGCAACGAAATCCAACAGCCGAAACAAAGACCCAGCAACTGAAATCGTGTGAAGAAAAAATCCAACAGCTTCGAGGACGTGACGGAGCCAGTAATGCTACCGGGTCAAGAGAAAACCCAACAGCTTCCAAGTAGCAACGGACCCATCAATCCCGTCGTGTCGGAGCTCCCATCTTCGGGTCATCTTCCCTACTGCAGCCTATATTCTCCACTCCAACCCATATTCTCCCTCTCCGGCAACCCTCTTTCAAAATTTCAAGAAGGTATGGATGCTTTAGCTTTTCTAGTTTGGAATTTGTTGATTTAAGTTGAGATTAAATTTATTGCTTGCGAAGTTGGGGGTAAAATTCGATTTTTGTGGTGTGTGGGAAATGGAACTTATTATCCGGTGGCTGAAAAAAATGTGAAATTAGTCTGTATATGTTAAATTTCTCATAATGCTTGTGTGGTTTGGAGATAGAATTAGATTGTGGTGGTGTTTAGGGTATAGGAACTTACTGCAAGGGGAGAACTTACTGGGAAATGTGGATTTTTGCATACTATCGAAATGGACATCCATTTTCCGGACTTGTAAGAGTTCTTTCAATATTGATTAGTTAATTCAGTTGTTAATATTAGTTAGCAAGCATTGTGAGATACAAGTTTAATCACAGTTTAATACCACTTGAATTATTACAGCATATAGAACACGTAATTATCACAGTTTAAATCCCGACATTCCCGAGTCGTTCTCGTTTTCGCAACTCCTGGTTAGTATGTTAATTATAAGGTGTAATAAGCATTTTACGTTGTATAACGCACATGAATTCATACAGTTCGACGGGATGGGATGGGTTGTGTTGGTACACAACAAGTGCCGTCTTCTTCTTTCATCCTGCCCACGTCCACAGATGTTTTCACTTCACAAGGTTCGGGTTTTTTTAAATAACATCCTTTAATTTGAATACTTCATGTTCGTTTATTAACTTAACTTTCATTTGAATGTCAGATTGTGCGATCCCCTACAGCTATCCATATGTATCGGATCGTGGAGGGAGCAACTGATGTTTACTTTAGAGTAAAGTTGAGGGATGTTTTGTTGGTAATGACCAATCCCTGGAAATGGCGTTTATGCATCAAAATCATCAGGCTAGCAGTTTGGTTTTAAATTAGTAGATTGGTTTATTGTGATTTGATTATGTAAAATGTAGCATTTGTAAAATGCACTCATTAGTAGCTTCAGGTAGTTTTTGTAGCATTTTGTGAAAAACAATTGTCTGGTTGTATGAAAACATTAGTCTTCAATTATTAACTACCCTTTTGTTAAAAACAATTGTCTGCTTGTATGAAAACATTAGACTTCAATTATTGTAAAAATGCAGTTCTTCAGTGCATAGTAGTGTTCAAACAGTTTTGTGCTATCGTTATTTCTTGGAATTAAAGTCAAACGTTTTCCCAAATGTCACAAACTTCCTTCTTTAGAATTCTGAAATGGACAGCTGAGTTGATAATCTACTAACAAACAATTACAGAATGAAGGAAATTGATAGAACTACTTCACCAACAATTGTTCGTGGCCACCATCGAAAACAATACAAAATGCCATACATTATATACATAAATATGTGGAAACCTAAATATAAAGCCAATCAGTAGCCACTAATCAAGACATTCTATTCCCTTCGCTTTCACTACGACGGGTGATCTTCCCCCACAGACGATCACATTCACGTTCACGAAAATCAACAGTTCTTCTTTGTTATTCAGCTTCACCTTAGACTAGAACATTTATGACATATCTTCAACTTCTTTGCACCTCGATGTTTTGCCTATATCCACTCTACCGTTGCTCGATTCACCAGTTGCCTCTCCATCTTTGCACCATTCCCAAAACCCACACTTCTCGCTGCAACATTTGAAGAATTTACCTTTGTTAACAGTGTCCCTTTCAACCTCGAAAAACTTCTAAAACCCAAGTTCACAACGTGGACAACGACGTTTTATTGGGCAATTGCTGAAGAAGTGTCCAACACTCCTGCACCCGTGACAAACTCCGGAGTTCTTTCCTGGCATGATGTGTTACTGAATACATTCAAAACCATCATTACTATAATTTTTCACACATATCTTCAGGGCAGTGAGAATTCCTTTATACCATGACACAAGTCAATACTACTATAACAAGCAAAAATGAAATTTTAAACGCAAGTCTGATCCATCTTTATCTTGCTTTGGACAACATTAAAATCATATCTAATCACGACTAACCTAAAACTAGAGTTTGCCTATACTATACGAAATTTGAAGGAGAAACTAAATAGCAGCAGCATGACCGTAACTCAGGTGACTATTTCTACAGATGTGGAATTTTTAACCCATGTTATTGAAAATGATGAATGACTAACAAAAAATAGAGTTTGCATCTGAGGCGGCAATTTTTAACCTATGTTATTGCAACTGAACATCAATAACAAGGCTCAAGTGAAAATTACCCATAAATCAATGAATAATATAAAGAAAGCTCAATTGAGAATGCATACCAAAATCAAATTTAAACCCGTTTGAGCTGCAAATTCCAGGCAGAAATCCGAGAGCAACTTTCAAATAAAATCTTACAAATGAAATGGCGCAAGACACATATTCGCTGAAAGTGACAAATTCTGAAAAAAAAAAAAATATATTAACAAGTTGTGAGGTTCTTACAAAAAATAAACCTCACATCACAAATAAAATCTTGCGGCAAAGCAAAACAAATATTCACTGAAAGTGACAAATTCTTACAAGAATCGGAAATGCTTCGGATGTCCTATTTCGTAGAGGTCGATCGTCGCGACCCAGAGCTGACGCGCGCTTTGTCTTCGATGACTGTGCCTCTGGCTGGAGGTGTAGACTTTGGAGTTGAATATCTTTGGAGGAAATGGGGAGAGGATGAGGGAAATGGGGGATGATAAAATAGGTGATTTGGGGAAAAATCCATAGTGAATGATTGAGGTAAAATCGGTCGTGATTTGCTTTGGGTGGAGAATGGGCCTTAAAGTGCCTCTAAGCTCAACAAAATCCCAGCCGTCGATGATGAAGTAGGTGGTTTGGGGAGAAAGACGAAAGTGAAGGTGGTGATTTGTGGGAAAATCGGTAGTGAGGTTTGGGGAAAAATCGGTCGTGATTTGATTTGGGTGGAGAAGGAGCCTTAAAGTCCTCTAAGCTCAACAAAATCCCAGCCGTCTAGAAGAGTGGATCTCTACCGTCCACGTGTTTTGTCAACCCCCTTTGTCAGGAGCCTTTGTACAAGTAGCACAATTGAAAGAACTTTCCCTCGCCTTATTCCAATTGTTACCCCCAAAAAGTAAAGGGAATTTAAGCATTATGCAATAAAAAGAACTTGAAAGTGACATGAAATCAAAAGAATTAATGTCACCCAAAACGCTATTAAACAATCATTGTTAGTCATTACTACATTAATACTAATAATAAAATCATACACAAAAAGAGTAGGGTTAACACAATCAATGAAGGAGACAACCAGATTGTTGTTGTGTGGGGGGGGGGGGGGGGGGGGGGACGGGGGTATGTAGCGTACTAAAATTTGTCTATGGCTTTCAAATTGGGGAAATGAGTTGAGATAGCCACCCTTCACAATGTTTTTGTTTAAATGGCCTTTGACCAAATTGTTTTAAAAAAAAAGAAAATGTAATTATTTAAAATTATTAAATATCCATTTTACCCTTCCTTTATAACCAAATAAATGATGAATTTAGGCCAAATTTATTTTATCCGACCCGGTTGGTCGGTCAAACCCGATCCGGTCAAATCCGTTTGACCGGATTTAAAAAATTTAAATCAAATTTTTAAGGTTCAAAGACTTGAACCTTGAATCTCTAATGAAAAAAGTACCATCCCCACCACTAGGACACTTAATAATGTTATTTATTTTATTGCAATAACTTATATATATATATATATATATATATATTAAAAAGTAGAGTTAAATTTTCAAGATTCAAGGATTTGAACCTTGAACCTCTAAGAAAAAAAAGTACTTCTTCACCACTAGGATATTCAACAATATTATTTATTTTATTGTAATAACTTATATATATATCTTGAAAAATTAAAGTCAAATTTTCAAGGTCCAAGGATTTGAACCTTCAACCTCTTAGAAAAATGATGCTTTTCTCACCACTAGGACATTGACCAATGTTATTTATTTTATTGTAATAATGTTGTTTATTTTATTGTAATAACATATATATATATATATATATATATATATATATATATATATATATATATATATATCTTAAAAAAATTTGAACATTCAACCTCTTAAAAAAAATGATGCTTCCCTCACCACTAGGACATTTAACAATATTATTTATTTTAATTCAATAACCTATATATAATCTTATAGTTCTGAATGTCTTAAAAAAATTAGAGTCAAATATTTCACTTTATTCATATATGTATTATCTATTAAAAGATTAATTTTAATTAAGATGAATTGAATGTCTAACAAAATTTATGACTTCAAAATATATAAATAGTTAGTGACATTTAACTTAAAATCTTTAATTTAATTTTAAATAATTTTTATATTTATTTATAATTTTTAAGTAATGACCAACTGATCCAACCACTAAATTTTTTATTTTTTCTCTTTCATCCCCTACGTAAATTTTTTATGGCGTGCAAAATATACTTTTTATATACTCTAAAAGATATAATTGTCGTTTCATATGCTCTAAGACGATATATAACTAAAGGTCATTCCATATATTTAAAGTATACTTTCAAAATTCGAGTTATGTTATTATTTAAAATTCAACCATTAACCCAAAACTTAAAGGTCATTCCATATATTTTAAATTTTTTTCTAGTTTTTTCGATCAAAATATTAACTTACTTTAATTAATTGGTATAAATTTTTCAAAAAGTAAAAAATATTTATTTAACTATTAGGATTCAGAATTTCAGATTATATAATTTAATTATAATAAAAAGATTGAGTAACCGAATTTATAAATTATATAAACAATTGTTAGTTATGTAAAATTTTAAATTGACAATTGTATAATATAATTGTTCGATTAGAAATATGTTATCAAATTGTAAATAAAACTAACCATTTATTAAAATTGTTTTAATACAAATTTGACGAGTTCGAAATCGTTCCGATTCAAATCATAACTACAACGACATAACTATCGTTTCTTTTCATAGAAAACGATAATTATATCATTCTGACTAAAAATAACGATTCAATCGTCCACAGCCACTCGTCATGCCTTTAACATACACAGGACAATCGAAAGAGATCATCAAACGGGTTGATACCACTCGAATGGTTTAGAAAGAGCGAACGAATATACTTGTTATCAAAATAGTTCGAAAGTGGTACATAATCATAGGAACACAAATGTTTCCGTAGCTTCTTTAGAGTGAGATCGAACCCACTTGATGACCTATTTCGATCATCCTAAATATGTCAGATGTATGTCTCGTGATCGTGGACGGTCGAATCATCATTTTTAACAGAAACGATATAATTATCGTTTTATATAAATTATAACGATATATAAATCGTTTTAGTTAAGATTAAAACTAAAATGATATCAATGTCGTCAAAATTTTACTGAAACGATAATGACATCGTTATGTATCAAACCCACGAAATATAGTACAAATTTGATGAATTTGAAATCGTTCCAATTCAAATTATAACTACAACGACATAGATGTCGTTTCTTTTAATAGAAAACGATAATTATATCGTTCTAGCTAAAAACAACGATTCGATTGTCCATAATCACCCGTCATACTTTCAACATACATAGGACGATCGGACTAGGTCATCAAATGAGTTGATACCACTCGAATGACTTAGAAAGAGCGAACGGAGATACTTTCTATCTGAATAGTTCGAAAGTGGTACACAATCATGGAAACATAAATGTTCTCATAGTTTCTTTTAAGTGGGATCGAACCCACTTGATATCGTTACAATATAAAAACTACACTGTTTTTCAAAAACTACCACAACGAGTTTGAAATCATTCTTGGAGCAAATAACGACTTACATATCGTTACAATAGAAAAAATTGATTTTTTCCACCATAAACGACATTGAAATCGTTATCTTGTTTCGATAACGATTTCCATATCATTACAATATAAAAATTACACTGTTTTCCAAAAACTACCAAAACAAGTTTGAAATTGTTCCTGGAGCAAATAACGACATACATATCGTTACAATAGAAAAAAGTGATTTTTTCCACCATAACGACATTTAAATCGTTATCGTGCTTCGATAACGACTTTGATATCGTTATAATATAAAGACTACACTATTTTTCAGAGACTATTATAACGAGTTTGAAATCGTTCCTGGAGCAAATAACGACTTATATATCGTTTCAATAAGAAAAATTGACTTTTTGAACCATAACGACAATGACGTCGTTCCCGAAAGACATAACGACCTCCATATCGTTACAGTATAAATAATAAAGAAAGCGACATTTATATCATTTTTTTACATAGAAAACGATAAGTATATCGTTATGCGTAGTAAGGTGTTCTTGAGCATTCACGATCATTCGACATACCTTCGACATATGTATGATGACCGAAAGAGGGTATTAAGTGGACTGATAGCACTCGAATGGCTTAGAACGGGCCAACAGAGATACTTTTTTTATATCGAAACTAGTCCAGTGTGTTGGACTACTATAGAAATACAAATGTTTCTCAAGTTTCTTTGGAACGTGATTAAACTCGCTCGACAACCTATTTCGATCATCATATACATATGTCGGAGGTATGTCGAATAATCGTAGATGTTCAAGAACGTCTTACTACGCATAACGATATACTTATCGTTTTCAATGTAAAAAAAACGATATAAATGTCGTTTTCCTTATTAATTGTACTGTAACGATATGTAAGTCGTTATTTTTTCAGGAACGATGTAGATATCGTTATGGCTCAAAAAGTCAGTTTTTTCTATTGAAACGATATGTAAGTCGTTATTTGCTTCAGGAACGATTTCAAACTCGTTATGGAAGTTTTTGAAAAACAGTGTAATTTTTATATTGTAACGATATGGAAGTCGTGATCGAAGTACGATAACGATTTCAATGTCGTTATGGTGGAAAAAGTCATTTTTTTCTATTGTAACGATATGTAACTCGTTATTTGCTCCAGGAATGATTTCAAACTCGTTGTGGTAGTCTTTGAAAAACAGTGTAGTTTTTATATTGTAACGATATTGAGGTCGTTATCGAAGCACTATAACGATATCAATATCGTTATGGTTCAAAAAGTCACTTTTTTTACGATAACGATATGTATGTCGTTATTTGCTTTAGGAACGATTTCGAACTCGTTATGGACGTCGTTAAAAAACAGTGTAGTTTTTATATTATAACGATATTGAGGTCATTATCGAAGCACTATAACGATATAAAGTCGTTATGGTTCAAAAAGTCACTTTTTATGGTAACGATATGTATGTCGTTATTTGCTACATGAACGATTTCGAACTCGTTATGGACATCGTTGAAAAACAGTGTAGTTTTTATATTATAACGATATTGAGGTCGTTATCGAAGCACGATAACGATTTAAATGTCGTTATGGTTCGAAAAGTCACTTTTTTCTACGGTAACGATATGTATGTCGTTATTTGCTTCAAGAACGATTTCGAACTCGTTATGATAGTTTTGAAAAATCATTGTAGTTTTTATATTGTAACGATATGGAAGTCGTTATCGAAGCACGATAACGATTTCAATGTCGTTATGGTGGAAAAAGTCACTTTTTTCTATTGTAACGATATGTATTTCGTTATTTGCTCCACTAACGATTTCCAACTCGTTATGGACGTCTTTGAAAAACAGTGTAATTTTTATATTGTAACAATATGGAAGTCGTTATCGAAACACGATAACGATTTCAATGTCGTTATGGTGGAAAAAGTCACTTTTTCCTATTATAATGATATGTATGTCGTTATTTGCTCCAATAACGATTTCAGCAATGAAAAATGACTTTAATTTTTGTTCTAATAACATAATGACTAAACAATAAAATTATAAGTCACGATAATATGACAAATTCAAGTTTCGCTACCAACTGTTTGGTCATTACAAGTGGAGTGAGCATGATCGATTTCTTACTCATCATTCACAAGTGAGGGTCTTAAAGCTCCTTTCTGTAGAAGCTGATGGAGCCATCGAATGGGAGGAATTTACTAATTTGTTAACGCTTATTGGGTTCAGGTTATCCTTTACAGCGAAAGAGACAACATTCATCTCTCGCACTAGTTTGAGAACATGAAGTTTTCCCACATTACTAGTACAACTGTAAGTTAATATAAAAATTTCATCAACTTGTCTTTATAAGTTATTCTAAAGTCATTATGAAACAAAAATCTAGTACAACATATATGCTTGAACAAAGTCGTTATGTACAAAATAGACCCAACTTACATTTTCCAACTTATGGTACAACAATGAAGGAATAGCCAAACATGCATTCGTCAACTCACATTTCATTTCGAACATAGTACAAAAATGATAACGATATAGAAGTCGTTATGGACTTCAGAAAACGACGTGTAAGTCGTTATGCAGATAATAAAACCAAACTTGTGTTTTATGGTACCAAAATGGAAAGAATAGCCAAACATGCATTTTTCAACTTACATTTCACTTCAATTAATGCAAATAACTGGTAATGAGAAAATGGGTTGAAAACTAACCCATATCAAAACTCTAATGTAATGTTAAATTGAAATCAAAATCATTGTTCACAAATAAACACTCCAAACATGTATACAATATGGAGAAATTATTGACAAAAAATAGAGAAAGAAAATAATCCAAAAATTTAGAATTCACAACATCATCTTCTTCTCCAATTGCTAATCACCAATGTTGCAAGATTTTACTATTCACTTCAACTAAATAAGTGTTCAAGGGAAAGAGAATGTAGAGTTTATGATTTCTTTATTAAGTAGAGAAAAGTGAAAGAGAGCTCATTTTTCCACTTGTGGAACCGATTGTTGAAGACGAAGGGTGAAATGAAAATTAAAATGAGAATTAAGACAATAATGTCTTTTTGTATACAAGGACATTTTGAACATTAACAAATTATATTTTCCCCTTTTCATATATTTAGGCCTTCTAATTAAAAAACTTAGTTGGTGGTCTTTTTAAATAAAAACTTAGTTTGACTAGCCCATTAAATGAAAACCACTTTCAAATTTCCCAATTGCAAGAAAATTGTGCCATCGTAAACCACGACTTCTATTCTAACTGCACTAAGCGGAGACAGATCCACAGGATAGACTCATCAACAGTATAGCCGCTTGCTCATCTTCTCTCAATTTGCTCATCAGTTTTCCTGATCTCTGCAACATCACTTCACTTCCCAATGCCATAAATCGCATTTTCAAAATCTCTTTAATTTCATTGCTTTTATTGATGCTGTTCCTTTTCTTTTTCTTTCCGGTTCGTGCAGTTTCCAATCCTAGAAGCTGCCTCCTCTTCTTGTTGTACTTTATTCCACAAGCATTGCACAATGACTGAAAATAAACCAAAACCCATATCAAGAAATAATAAGTTTCAAAATTAAAAAAAAAAAAAAAAATTATTTAAAAAATTACAAAATAAGTTGTTTCTTATTACTACCTTAGGGCCAGATGGGCCACCTCTCCAAAGGGGAGTTTTTGTAATGTGGCATGAACTGCAGGTTTTAATCTGGGTTGATGGGTTCTTCTCCTCTGCATCTAATGTCTATGAAACAAAAACAAGATTAGAGTTAGCATTCAAGATTTGATCAAAAATCAGCATCAAAATCATAAGAAATCATGATCATCATACTCTTCACCTTCTCTTCCTTCAGATCCATATTATGAAGCAGATTATTTCTACTCAAAAGATCAAGAAACACACACTGACAGGTGTACTGTGTTTGTAAGTACAAGTACTGTATAACTCTTGGTGGGTGTGTCAATAATTTATACAATGGACAGCAGAATCAAACCTTTAACAATGAAACAAAAAACCCACCAAAAAAAAAATCTAGAGAGCGAACACAAAACCGTACTGATTTTGGTGATCACAGGTTCTAGATAGATAAATTTTGTGTGCTGATTTGAGTATTGCGGGTAGATTTAGGGATTTATATATGAGAATATGATGGGAAGAGAGGGAGCCAAACAAGGAAAGCTGGTGGACACTGGTCAGCCGTACACGAAACCCTAGCAAACGCTATATTTTCGTTTGAAATGACTAAAATAACCCTTAATTTTGAATTTTCATTAGAGCATTGTTGGCCGTTCATCTACCCATTATGATCATGATTGTTACATCTTGTGATCCCACTTCGCACCTTGTAATGAGTCACTGGTTACACTGGGAATTTTCTTTTTAATAACTATTTCTTTATCGTATAAATTGGTATATGTGGAAAAACAATTGGAACGAAAGAGTTTGACACGTTTTATTAAAGGGGAACGTTCTTATATTTCAATATTATTGTGCAAAACGTCATCACTTTTTATTTTTTGACATTTTCATCCTTACTTTCACTTTTTATTGCGAAAATCATCATTTTCATTCAATTTTTCAATAAAAAAATGACAAATATACCCTCTTATTTAGATAAAAAAATAAAGAAAGAAAATTAAAGGGCAAATTGAAATCATACTCCCAACTTTTTAAAAATACAAACGAGTCCAAATAAATTATTAAAAGAATAATTAGTACAAAACATCCATATATTTTAATATTATTGTGCAAAACGTGTATATCTTTCATTTTTTGATATTTTCACCCTTATTTCACATTTCATTGTGAAAATATCATTTTCATCAATTTTCTCAATTAAAAGTTGCAACATGACAATTATACCCACCTCTTTAAATAAAACAAAAATAAATGTTTGTGGGATTGATTGCAAGTAGAGGACATCTAGACAGTTGTTTCTGTTTTTCTGTCCATTTTTTTAAGAATAAAATGTTATCTGATGCAAATCTAGGTAAATTTCCACGCGTGTGATTTATTACATGCATGTGTTTTATATAAACAAATGTATAGTATACATGTTATATTCGAAATGAATAAGTACTTTAACTATAATTGACAGTCACGTATCAAGCTAGCGAGAACATAATGAAACTAATCTTGCATCATATGGTGTCAATCCTGAAGATCATCACCGACTTTGGAAAATTCTAGATTTTTCATCTCATTTCTTGCACCTTCTTTAAGAAAACTAAAGAATAATCTGTTAGATTTATTAAATTAAATCGTCCATATTGAATCATTAAGAATAATTTACCCAAATGTGGAAGCGTACCTGAATCAGACATAATTTTGTAATGAATAATTCATGCGACTTTAATCTTCCAGATCAACACGTTGTTCCTTTATTTCTCTCTGGCGATGGGATCCAGAATGAATGAATACAGAACGTGTGATCCGGGGACCATAACCCTATATATATAGATTGCCTAGTTAACCTAATTCGGCCCATCATAAATTAGGAATAGGCCCGATCTCTACACATAAAAGCCCATACTTTAATTAGATGCATTAAAACCCAGACGGGTTTAACCAAAATTGATAGACTTTAATTCAATACACAATATTTCACATATAAGCCCAAATAATTGATTAAAACCTTACAATCTCCCATTTGGACTGTATGTGTTACCTTATAATTGTGCAATAAATATAACCTTATGAGTACTCTTAACTTTGCTATCATTACCGAATGCATTCCCAAACAATCCGGTCCATCAATCATATCAATATAGGATTAAAGCGGCTTTCGCTACCTTCTATTGTAGCTAAACCCATCAATGGTCACATATATCAATACAACTGAATGACATGGATCAAACATGGATGTATAGCATGAAAATTGCATGTAATGTGGTCTTATCATGCCTATTTCCAACTGGTCCACCTTAATACTTTAGTGAGATCATTTTCAAACAAGTTCAAAGATAATGAACCAAAAACTTTATAACTGAAAATAACCTTAACCATAAACCATATCCAAAATGACAATACATGTGTCTAATATGAAAAGCAAAAATATATAAACTCCCACTGAAACTAGATATCCTCAAGAGATACTACACCCATATGAGCAGTGTGCTCATGAAAGACCTTGGGTATTAATCCCTTAGTAAGCGGATCCGCTATCATGGAATTTGTCCCGATATGCTCTATAGACACCTATCTACTTTGAACTCTTTCTTTAACAGCCAGGAATTTGATCTCTATATGCTTTGACTTCGTCGAGCTCCTGTTGTTATTTGAATACAGTACTGCTGATTTATTGTCACAAAATAACTTGAGTGGTCTTTCTATATTGTCCACAATGCGCAACCCAGTGACAAAATTTCTCAGCCATATTCCTTAGTTTGATGCCTCATAACATGTTATAAACTCCACTGCCATGGTGGAAGTAGCTATGAGTGTCTGCTTAGCACTCTTCCAGAAAATAACACCTCCAGCAAGTAGATAAATATAGCCTGAAGTGGATCTCCTACTATCTTGGCATCCCGCGAAATCGGAATCAGAATAACCAATGATCTCCAACTGATCCGATCTCCTGTATATGAGCATATAGTCTTTTGTTCTCTGTAAATACCGCATGACCCGTTTGGCTGCTTTCCAATGACCCATTCCCGGGTTACTTAAATATCTCCATAGCATCCCAACAATGTACGCTATATCCGGACGCGTACAAACCTGAGCATACATTAGACTCCCTACAGCTGAGGAATAAGGAATCTTCTGCATTTCTTTAATTTCCAAGTCATTCTTGGGGCATTGACTTAAACTGAACTTATCTCCTTTAGCCACAGGGGTGTCACCTGGTTTACAATCTTGCATGCCATATCTTTTAAGCACCTTTTCGATATAGCCCTTTTGCGATAATCCAAGAACGATCTCGGTGTATCTGAATTCCTAATACAAAGGAGGCGTCACCAAGATCTTTCATCTCAAAGTTCTTTGCTAGAAATATCTTGGTTTCGTGCAATACGCCTATATCGTTGCTGGCAAGCAAAATGTCATCGACATATAAAACCAGAAAAATATACTTACTCCCACTGAACTTGTGGTATATACAATCATCGACAAAATTCATCTCAAAGCCGAATGAGATTATTACTTGATGAAACTTGTAATACCATTGACGAGACGCTTGTTTGAGTCCATAGATGGATTTTTTTAATTTGCAAACCATTTGCCCTGCATCATCCGATACAAAGTTTTCTGGTTGCACCATATAAATTGTTTCATCAATGTCACCATTGAGAAATATTGTCTTAACATTCATCTGATGTAACTCAAGATCGAAATGCACTACTAATGCCATTATAGCCCTGAAAGAGTCTTTTGAAGAAATTGGAGAGAAAGTCTCTTTATAATCAATGCCTTCTTTCTGTGTAAAACCCTTTGCGACAAGACGAGCCTTATACCTCTCTACATCACCTTTCGAATCCCTCTTGATTTTAAATATCCATTTGTAACCAATGGGTTTCACACCTTTAGGCAATGGAACGAGATCCCATACGTTATTGTCCTTCATAGACTTTATCTCTTCATTCATGGCATTGAGCCACTTTTGAGAGTTAGAACTTTCCATGGCTTGACGGAAGTTGATAGGATCATCTTCCACCACACCAATGTCAACTTCATGTTCTTGGAGAAATACGATGTAATCATCTAAAACCGCACTTCTCCTCTCTCTAGTGGATCTTCTTAATGACATTGGTTCTTGAGGCTGTAGAGTTTGTTCATCTGGAACAATTTGTTGACCTTCAGAGGGAGATATAATGACATTATCTTGATCCGGAGTTGCTTCTTGAACAATGTCAGGGATAAAAGACTGATCATTATCAATGGCAATTGGAGGAATTTCAACATATTCCTCTTCAAAGACAAAGTCTGTAACCCTTTCTCCCCCTGCAATCTCAACATCCTCAAAGAACCGAGCATTTCCTGTCTCGAAAATTACCTTAGTTGTGGGATCATAAAACTTGTAACCCCTGGACCTTTCAGAATATCCAATAAAATAACAACTGATAGTTATTGTGTCCAGTTTTTTTTTATTTGGCCTATAAGGCCTTGCCTCAGCTGGACATCCCCAAATGTGTAGATGTTTAAGAATAGGCATTTTGCCCGTCCAAAGCTCATAAGGGGTTTTATCAGTGGCCTTAGTTGGAACTCTGTTGAGTATATATACTGCGATCTTTAATGCTTTACCCCAGAGTGATTCTGGCAAGGTAGCACGAGCAATCATACTCCTCACCATATCCTTAAGCGTTCTGTTTCGTCTCTCAGCAACACCATTCATAGTGGGCGAACCCGGCATAGTGTACTGTGGGACAATACCGCATTTCTCTAGGAATTTAGCAAATGGTCCTGGACGTTGTTCACCTGAACCGTCATATCTGCCATAGTATTCACCACCATGGTCAGATCTGATGCTTTTAATCCTTTTGCTGAATTGGTTCTCAACTTCAACTTTATAGTTTTTGAACACATCCAGTGACTGTGATTTTTCATGAATGAGATATATATAGCCATATCTTGAAAAGTCGTCTGTGAACGTTATAAAATATTGTTGACCATTCCAAGAAGCCGTAGGAAATGGTCCACAAATGTCTGTATGTATAAGTTCTAAGACATCCAAAGTCCTGTTGGCTTGAAATCTCCTTTTATTGGTTTGTTTTCCCTTTATGCAGTTAACACACATATCATAATCTGTAAAGTCAAGGGGATAGAGAATCTCATTGGACACAAGTCTCTCAATTCTCCTTTTGGAGATGTGACCTAATCTCTTGTGTCACAACGAGGCAGAATTCTCGCCGGTTAATTTACGCTTTACACCTCTAGTACTTACATGCAAGGATTCATTAAAAGAAGCAATTGTTTCAATTAAATAAAGATTATCGTAACCTGATAAAGAACCGGAACCAACCAATTTTGAATCATGAAACAAACTAAATTTTCCATTCCCAAATGAACAAGAATAACCAGATTTGTCCAAAGCAGAAATAGAAATCAAATTTCGTCTAAAAGTCGGTACAATAAATGTCTCATTAAGATCCAAATAACATCCAGTTTTTAACAATAATTTAAATTTTCCTATTGCCTTTATTTCGATCGTCTTGCCATCGCCAACATAGATGTATCTTTCACCAACACTTGATTTTCGAAAACTCAGGCAACCCTGCATAGACATATTGATGTGAGTTGTTGCACCAGAATCAATCCACCATGTATGTCTAGGTATAGAACTTAAATTAATCTTAGAACAAACCAAATGAAGAAGAGTACTTTTCTCAAGGTCCTCAAGGAAACTCTTAGTCGTAGTCACCTTATCGGACATAGTGCCCCGGAATGCTTTTGGAATAGCACGCTTTATGACCATTAAGCTTATGCGATTTGATCGTTCCCACTTTTCCATCTCCCTCTTGTCATCAGAGGTACTCTTATCAGTGAGTGCAGCAGGTTGATCAACCCGTAAAGCAAGATCCAGGTCCATGACTCCAAGAACAATCATCACGTTCTCTTGCCATGCCTTGAAATTTGTGCCATTAAGCATTGGAATTGAATTGATGCTAGCAGAGATATTAGCAGCAGAACCTGAAACTGAATTGGAGAACAATTAATTTGAATAGCTCACATGAATGTCCTTAATATGCAAATAATAATAATCTCAAATAATGGTAGGGCCCATCACAAGATATCTTGCACAACATCAATATTTAGTATTTGGACAGAAATATTGACTTGTAAGTGGTACTCTTGGTGTAGTGATCAAACATTGACAATAAAACAATATGTTAACCAATAAACTTTTCTTTGGACCGATTTATTGATCACACATTATACCAAATAATTGTCACATTTTTATCACCACAGGTGCATGTGTAATTCGGCTGAATATTAATCTTCCTTTGGGCCGATCAAGTATTCCCATGAATAACACATACACAAATACCTTTTAATATTCTAAGTTAGTTAATTTCCGCAAGAGAGATTACTTTGGCAACATATTGCTTCAATTAATTCACTTTCGAATATTATATCTCTTAAAAAGAGTCTTTTGTACCAAAATTTGAGAAGAGAAATCGCTAGTTTTGCATATTTGATTTTGTTTTATACTATAGAGACCTTAAGGTTAATAATTCAGAACTTTAGGGGTTGAAAATTAATTATTCAAAACTTTAGGGGTTAATAATTAATTATTGAAAACTTTATGAGTCAAAAATTGATTATTAAAAATTTTAGGGATCTAAAAATTAATTATTAGAAACTTTAGGGGTCAATTTAAATCAATTATGAACTTTCAGGGGCTTAATTATAAAATTCAGAACTTTAATGGCCCAAATTAATTAATTTTCAAACTTAAGGGACTGAATTATTAAACCCGAAACTCTAAAAGGCCCAATTGGATGAATTTTTAACCTTAGGGGGCTAAATAACCAAATTTTAAAACTTAAGGGGTTCAATCTTTAAATATTTAAAACTTAACCCTAATTGTAAATTGCAACCAGGTCCCTTAAATCATCTAATTTACACAAGAGGCCCCCGCCCCCAAAAATTCACCAAACCTGAAAATCTGTCTTCCCCTTTTCGTATTTCAGAAGCAGAATAAAAGTGAGGTCTTCGTATTCAATCTTTACTGTCTATATATTCCCCATCCAGCTCAAATAAAAGAATACAGTATAGCTTTGAACCAATAATAAACCCGATGATTAAATTTAAACAAATCACATGGCAACCATTAATTTACAAAATCATATCTGAATCATAAGTAGATGAAAGGAGCCAACTTCAATTCGCCTACCAATTCTGAATCAGGTTTGATAAACATATATACATATATCAAATACACACACGCAGCCGTAATAGTGGACTTTTGATCCCTGAATCATATAATTCATATAGTAGCCTCATATACACTGAATCATGGCGGCAAATAGAATTCAATTCATATTCAAAAAAAAGGGTACAGAATCCAAATGGCTTCATATTGAAAGACGGCCACAGTAAATTTACCCACTTGGATGGTCTTAATCAAGATTAATTATCGTCATCATAAATTTGCATGATCAATTGACCCAAACAATTCTCAATTAATCAAAACTTTTATTTCTCAAAGATTCAACAATGGATTGGCTCTGATACCACTTGTTAGATTTATTAAATTAAATCGTCCATGTTGAATCATTAAAAATAATTTAACCGAATGCGGAAGCGTACCTGAATCAGACATAATTTCGTAATGAATAATTCTTGCGACTTTAGTCTTTCAGATCAATACGTTGTTTCTTTATTTTTCTCCGACGATGGGATCCAGAATGAATGAATACAGAACGTGTGATTCGAGGACCATAACCCTATATATATATAGATTGCCTAGTTAACCTAATTCGGTCCATCATGAATTAGGAACAGGCCCGATCTCTACACATAAAAGTCCATACTTTAATTAGATGTATTAAAATCCAGACGGGCTTAACCAAAATTAATAGTCTTTAATCCAATACACAATATTTTACATATAAGCCCAAATAATCGATTAAAACTCTACATAATCTAGATAGAAAAATCTGGAATTGGAAGATCACCACCATTCTAGAAAAATCCTTCACAGCCATGTTGGAAGAAGCTAGAAGGAAACCTCCGACTTTTGTGTAGAAGAAGAAGCCACCCACTTCAGCGCCTATACATATCTGTGTTCAGTTGCATTTTGTGTGAATTGAGAGTAAGGAGAAAAAGTGAGAAGTGAGAGACTTAAGAGAGAAATAGAGAAAGTGAGGTAAAGAGAATGAGATATTGCAGGCGTGAGAATTGAGAGAAAATGAAGAAATAGTTAGTGGAGATGATAGTGAAAGTAATGTGAATTTACAGACTAAGAGTGTGTTTGATATTGATTTTAATGAGAATAGAATTTTTGGAATAGTGATTGATGGAAGAATGTGTGGTGGAAAAATGATGAAAAGTTTTAGATTTGTGTGTAATATTATTTTATTTGAAAAATGTGTGGTTGAAAGAAAAAAATGAGAATGAGAATGAGAAGAAAAAGGGGGCCAAACGGGCTCTAAAATAGTGAGGTGTCCTAGTGTGATTAGTTAGTGTCCAATTGTAAAATTATTTTGAGTGCTTCTTTATCAAATAAAATAATCTTATTTGGGTTAAACAAAACAATTTGGTATTAGAGCTCAACAAATACAATTTGATTTATATAATCCTCGAGATCGATTTCATTTTATGTAACTTCAATCCTTAACTTAAAAAATATTGCTAGATTTTTCGAGCTTAATTGACAAGGGGCTCAAAGTTATATAAAGTAATGTTCCTTTTTTCAGGTTAGCAAACATTGTCAATGTATCGATATTGTCAAGATATTATTGAAAAATGTTCGACAATATTTGACGTTGATGAGCGGCAAAGCTAGTTTTTTCCAAGACGTGCAAATATTTTATAGTAATATATAGTAATATGTAAATTAAATTTGACGAGCATACAAAAAGTAATAGATTTAAAAAAATTTACACTCACTCATAGAAACAATATTTGTTCGAATCAAAAGTTTCTTTTTCTATATGATTAATTTGTCGTACAATGACCATTGTGGACGATTGTTTCTATTTTATAAATATTGTGGATACAATTACTTGTACATAATTATTTACGGATTGATATATAGAAAAAAAAAAAAGAGTGAAGAAAATCAGTTAAATATTTATGTAGTGTCATGTCATCAATATATAAATAATTATGTACATATAGCATTACTCATTTATCATTTGCAGAACTTTCTTATGACAATAACGGTCGGTTTTCTTGGGGTTGGCATTTCAGATTATGAAAATAGTGAATCGAGCAATATCTTGAACTCCTCCTAAATGATACTTAAAAATAGTACATGAATATTATGTGGAAGAAACTATAAAACTTCACTTAATTCAAATAGATAATTGTCCATATTAACTAAATGGACACAATAATTTTAAAAATTACGAATACTTAAAAGGATATAATTTTCAATACACAAATAACTAGCTCTATTAAATTTATGCCAAGAGCCACTCTTGGTCAAATATATTCTACGTATCACTAGCTAATGGATAAAAAATTGTTAATTTCTGTGAAATTAACAATCCAAGTTGATGATCATGACGAGTCAATCCACGTTGTAAACATACTACAATTTTAGCAAATTTTAATAAAATTTAATGAAACGTATAATTGAAGAGTTAAAAATTGTGGATCTTGTGAAATTTGTAATTAAAATTAAGTTGTTCGGATAAAAATTAAGGAGGCGTTCTCTTTACTGTTTTCGGGCATTTTCCAAAATATTGAAAACGCGTTCTCTTTCCCATTTTCGAAAACGAGTTTTTAAAAACGGCTGAAAATTTTGTGAAGAAAACAGAAAACAACTTTTTTACGTTTTCGCTGTTTTCTTCATAAATCTACCAAAACTCAAAAAACACGGGTTGAGAAATTTTTTTCAAAACGACAAAAGAATGAGTTTTCAACAATCTCAAAATGGACACCCAAAATACAAAACGAATTCAAAACTCAAAACACAAAACTGAAACACGAAGAGAACGCCCCCTAAAATTTTCTCAAACTCATGAAGAAGAATGCATTTTTGGATTATAAAATATGTCTCTTGAGATCTATCGTTTATTTGGTATGAAGACAATTCAATTAATTTGTTTTCCAAATATGAATCCTTTAATCGATTGAATGCCAGAGACTAATCATTTGGTGGATGTCAAATTTATGACTACACACCCATGTGAGGGGATGTCAACTATTATATCAAGCATTGTGTTTATTTAGCATAATTTCTTGTCTAATTTCTCGTGCCAATCTACATGTATTCGAACCATGTCATCCTTTTCTTGAAGCTTTTGAATGTCATCGTCATCGTCATTAATCTATAGAATTTTAAATTTTAAATTTATCATTAATCATTTAATTGATAATCAATTTTCCAACCGTATTTGGCATGTTGAGATGATAATTGATTCTAGATAAATAATATTAATGATTTGACAATTTTCACACACATTCTATATATATAAAAAAAAAAAAAAGTAAATAAGTTCATTATTTCCTTTTGTAATTTGTGCGATTCTAACAATTATGTCAAGCAACCTGTTTCATTAATAAATTTCTTATATTCAAGTTGAATAAAGATAATATAATAATTTCAAGATGCACAAAATATGGCCTACCTAGTACTTCGTAACAAAAATTATGCACTAGACAAGTTCATGGTAGAAAATTTATCAAATATTAACGTTGGGTTTGACGCACTAAATCAAATTTTACATGGAATTTAGTGCTTGTTGGATAAAATTCCAATTGTGCAAACTTCTCTAATTTCATCTTGTGGATTTTCTAATGTCCGACCCCTTGAAATTGAATGCGATCTTGAGAAAAGAAAGAAAATATGTTAACATCTAAGGAATGAGGTTAGATGAGCATATATAAGAGCAAGGCCTTACCAACCACCTTTGGACTATCCGAAGATAAAGTTGGAAAAAAATGATCGTCCGTTTTAGTCTCTGCTTGGTTCAAAAGTTACTTGGTTGCAGTATACTCTTTCGACAAATAAAGCTTATTGTTTTCCATGCTTGATGGCAATCCATCCACTCATTCGACATTGGTCAATACTGAATTTGATCATTTGAAGAGAGTCAACAACAAATATTTTACATTTTTTTGTCACGTTGGTTCCATGCCTTCATCGTATCATAGCCCTTGTTTGAGCTTCATTTTTTGAAGAACAAAAATAAATTCTTGAATAGTATTTCGATCCCATTTTAATCACACATTTTTCAATAAAATAATATTACATGAAATTCAAAACTTTTCTTTATTTTTTAACTATACATTTTTTATCAATACATTGTTCAAAAATGGACCTCAAATGTTGGAAGTTTAATGAAATTGTCTCGGCATATTGGCAAAAAGGTGAATGCCCAAACTAGAGGAAGTCTTGAATAATCGTCTTAGCTAAAGAATAAAAATAGTGACTCAATTAAATTTCAAAGTGGAATCTTTGCGGGCAATTTCACGTAGTAATTTATTTTGAAATTGCTCAAATGTTATCTAATAAGCTTTCTTACAAGAAATTAAGTCAATATTAGAATAAAAATTAATATTTTTTTTATTGTTTAAAGTAACAAATAAATAAGTTATTTCAAAATGTTCATATCAAAAGTCACAGGCATTTTAGGCGTGAAATAGTATATTATTAAGTGTTTTGTTTTGTTTCTGTTTTTTTAGATCCATACAACCTTTCATAAAATTAAACAAAAATAAAAAAAATCATATAATCATTCTAACTTGAACAACTGTGTTGAACAACTGTGTATCTCACACCACAAACTAATAAATATAAAATTATAAAAGATCTTCGATCACTATCTAAAATTATTTTTTTATTCGTTTTCTTTACAGCATTTAACTTTTTATTCTTCTTCTTCCTATCTTTAAATCCAAAATACAACTAAAAATACTAGTCCGTAACCATTATACTCGAAAGCCAAGTAAAATATTGAGGAAAATGACTTGCATCATATCATTTGACAGAAAAATTTCTTTTTTTTTGGTTTAGGATATTGTAGGTGAGATTGAGATTGAGATTGAGAAGAAAAAGTGGAGGCAATAAAGAGCGAAGTTCGAACGCATGCACAACACCTATAAGATATTAAGAATCAACTCAAAATACAATCAATATTTCGTATATACCAAAACAAAGCCTATCCAATTGCTGAGACAGTAAATTATGAACACGAAGTAAAACCGACCAGTACATTCACAAAAAATTACATATACGACACTTTTCTCATTATTTGCTCCAACATAACGCTGAAAATGCTTTCACGCAGTATAACTGACGTGTATGATGACATTCTCATCTGTATAGGAAAAACAAATAGACAAAACAGATCTGAAAGTAGAAAAAACATGTATTGTTCAAGTGGTTTTAGCTTGCATTCAAGAACAAGTGTTACCATCTAACCTTTCTACTGCATCTCTCCAATCACAACTGCATATGCACCCGACACGAAAACATTACAGACAGAGAGCCCACCCGACTCTGAAAAAAAGTTTGACCGGACAGATCAAGAGTACTTCCAATAAGGAAAGAAACATCCTGCAAATATTCCCAACCATGTCAGTTTCACTGTTGATATACAAATTTGAAGAACTTCTAAATATACAGCTACGATAATGACCAACAAATGCCCCAACCCTGAGGAATTTTCACCTCAAGTATATGTAACACCCAAAAATTATATATCTGTCAATGCAGTAGAAGAAACAACATGATAATAAACTGCAGAGGATGGCAACAATGGTAGTCAACAATCCAAGACAAATACACAGCATGTATGGGTGAGCTTAAAAGTGAGTCAAACTTACTTTCAACTAAATTTTTGGGTCCAAACAAGTTTAAATAAGTAAAAATTTTATATGTTCTCCATTACTTGTACGGATAAGACTTATATTATAGAGGATATAACTTCAATCATAGGGATCAATTTCTAGTTAAGTTTCCAGAGAAAAAAATATTACTTATTATTATTTTATTTTTTTATGACCGTCCGGAACAGTTTACGCGCACCTCAACTAATTCACGGAGCCTAAAGTTTACAGTCAGATACTCACCTCAGTAGCATTGAGGAAACTCAAACTGGTGATCATTGGAGAGCAAATTCAAAGTTTAGCCAACTGAAATACCCCTCAGGGTTTATTACTTATTTTGTTAGTAGAATGAGGTTACTTTCAAATAAGAAACTTATTTCCAACTTTGGCCTAAAAAATAATTTTGTTCTAGAACTTATTCATTTAGCCTATGTTTATAAATACTCAAGCCACTTTTTATCCATACGTTTTGAGGGACCAACAAGTGTTATTATATCTTCTACTCATTTCTATTTATTTATAATTTAAACCTTTTATAAACACTTCCTATACATGCTTTTAGTAGATCTTTTGAACTTTTCCAAATATGCAGACAGTTGGAGAGATCATGGAAGAGAGTAATTACCATACCTTCAACAAAATTTGAAACCCCCTGGTGGTGGAAGTTCACCTCCGAAGTTGAATCCAGCTTGTGTAGTATCACCAGAGGGCAGCTGCTCATCCTCTTCTTCTAACCAATATGTTTCAAGTATCTTCACTGCTTTCTCGTATATTTCATTGTTGTCATGACTCTGCAGGTTCTCAATCTTCTCTAGACCCTCTGCATCATCAATCATTTGCGCAAAGATATTCACATCTTTGGTGTTGCCTTGGTTCTTCTCAGCTTCTCCAACCTTCAGTATGTTCTCAAGACCTTCCAAGCAGACTGTGACAATCCTTGGATCTGGACAAACTAGAAGGTCGCACAATGGCTTTATACAACCCTCTTGCACCAAGAACCTGCCACCAAGTTGAAGCATTAATGCTCAACACAAATGTACAGTAACCTACACGAATGAGAGAATGGCTAATGACGAGTTATACTTGATTTGCTCGTGAGTCCCCCCAGACGTGGCATTTGAAATAGCCCAAGCAGCCTCTTTCTTTATCTCAAATTCAGCATTTTCAAGCAGTTGGACAAGAGGTGAAACAATACCAGCCTCAATCACAGCCTGTGTATTCAGATGACATATCCTCGGTATCCAGCATTGTAATAAATGCAAGACTCATAGTTACAAAAAAAACAGAACTACAAATGCCCCGCATCAAATAAAAATACTACTACAGGACAAAAAGAAAATGTTGAATATCTTTAAATAAGACAGCAAGAAAAAAATCTTCAGTCTTGATGTTCAACACAATATTTGACAGTCATTTTTACTTCAACTCTAACAACCCCCCCCCCCCCCCCCCCCCCCCCCCCCCCCCAAAAAAAAAAAAAAAAAAAAAAAAAAAAATCCGGAAAAATAAAAATAAAATTCCATAGTAATTTGCATACCTGAATCTGATCCTTATTTCCAGCAGTGATGTTTGATATGGTCCAACAAGCTTCCTTCTTGATGCTTTTCTTGTGATTTTGAGTCAGCAAGTTAAGCAGACAAGGAAGAGCCCGATTCTCAATAATAATCTGAAAATAATTAAACAGAAGTGAATTAGTGAAAAGGTAATGCTGCTTAGCCTTAGGTAATAGGAGTGAAATTCTTATTAAAGTTTTATTTAGAAAGGCTGTCAACTTGATTCTTTAAAAGATGCCCATATGTGTATTTGGGTTGATTGCTTCAGCTGAGACCTAGTTGAAAAAGGGTTAATCAAAGAATTGACTGCTCTCTTTATATTTCCACCATTCAAAATTTCAAATAATGGGGGGTCATTAAACATGTAAAGCATTTTCCTGTCTAAGGAACCTTACAGTACATCACAATGGCATACCAAGAAATGCCCCCATACGCCTTGTGAACCACAACTAAGATTTCATTAAATGGAGTTACGATGCATAGTTCGAGAACAGCAAAGGACTACATAAGAATAAAGCTTATCAAATTTGAAGAAGAGCTATAGAATTGATTTCAGAAACCAGGAAATATCTTTCAAAGATCACAAGTACTCAAAAATAATTATAGAAAAAATAAACATAAAAGAAGCCTAGTAAGTGATATATTAAAATAAACAGTAAAATTACATTTTCAATCCTTTCTACCGTTCAATCTATTTAGGGAATTTCTGACCTATTACGCACTGGGTCCAATCTACTACACGCTAATAACGCTAATAAGGGTCATTTGCATTTCATCTCCTACAAAATGGCAAGTGATTGGCAGTTCGATCTAGTACATCCCTTGAAGTCATACGCTCCCAATATGCACGAGTCTTTCGCCGATTGACAGCTCTTCTTTTGCAAATGTTCTTTTTCCTAGTAGAAGCTTCTCTCTCTGTATCTCCCTAACCCAACCATTTTTCACATTTTAGTTGACAATATGATCATACAAGGACAAGTGCTTGAATCATGAATTTCACTATGCATAACTAAGCACAACTATTTCGAAAAGGAAATTGGTTTTGAATTATTTGACTTGAATGAAAACCAAGAGATTCCCAAGTCACTACAAAGATGATCAAACATTTAAATTAGTGTTGGAACACAATGGCGGCCATTTAAGAAAATAAAGACAAGAAACTCGTGTGGTGTTGTAACAAAGAGAAACAATGACAAAGTAGGAAAAATTTAAACATTAATGATGATAAACAAGAGACACCACATATAGACATGATAAACATTCCATGGGTATCATTTATGAAAGAGTAGGTGCTTAAAGACCAACTATACAAAAGATGAAAGACAAAAAAGCAGAAAGTAAAACGAAAGGTAAATTTCCACTTCATAATCATCAAGGTAATCATCAGTTCATACTAAGAAGAAAGAAGAAAGGATCACATGCACAGTAGAAATGCATCAAGTACATTAGACACGCATCAAACACCAATGATAGTTAATGAATATCTCATAACCATAAGCACATTAAAAAATTATAGAAAAATCAATAATATTGGAAAACCTTTTTACACTTTCCTCGTGTAACAATTTTTTTTTCTATACTAGACTAAGAGCATGCTTGGTTAAATTTAAAAAAAAATAATAATACTACTATCTAGCACCAATTTAAATGGCCATAATTGATAGCTCTAGTTAAACGGATGTATGACATTGCATTTAAACAAATCTATCATTTAATACAATTTAGTTGCCACCTTATACTAGTATTTAATATTAGTGGGACGAAATAACATTATTTTTTTAAAACGAATAATGACAGACACGCATCAAACACCAATGATAGTTAATGAATATCTCATAACCACGAGCACATTAAAAATTTATAGCAAAATCAATAATATCGGAAAACTTTTTTACACTTTCCTCGTGTAACAAATAATTTTTCTATACTAGACTAAGAGCATGCTTGGTTAATTTTTTTTTAAAAAAAATAATAATACTATTTAGCACCAATTTAAATGGCCACAATTGACAGATCTAGTTAAACGGATGTATGACATTGCATTTAAATGAATCTATCATTTAATACCATTTAGTTGCCACCTTATACTAGCATTCAACATCAGTGAGATGAAATAACATTATTCTTTAAAAAAGTTTAGTTAAAAGAGAATAGAATACATCTTTTTATTATGTGTGTCCTGGTCAAAGTGATTTTAATGAATGGTAGATCTTACAGTCAAATAAGTTTTTTGTTTTTTATTTATCTATTTAAAAAATGTAAGGTATGTTCTAGTCAAAAGTTGAAAATAAGTAAATTATTTAGACAGTGAGGTAGATTTAAGATCAAATAAAGATAACTAATAATCATCTTCCACCGCATGAAAACTCAAAATGAATTCGTGTTTGTACATACTCGACCACACCCTTTGCATTTCTGCATTCTACTAGTTTCACAGGGTAACCTTTGAAAGTATGCTGTATCTGGATTACTAAAGGAGGTATGCGCTTCAAACGTACAATAAGCATTATCTCAAAACAGAAAATAGATCGTGAATATCACAACAAAATGATTACATCAGAACCATGAACCATCAAGCATTGCAATACATTTTCTGTACACTGACAAACAGAAAGGAGAATTTGATACATTATTACGTAGACCATCATAACTACTAAAAGATCAGATGACATACTGTATACATTTTAAACATGAAACAAGTCAGAAGAGCTGGCTAGTAAAACATAGTAGGCTGTGGAGACTGGAGACCACTGGTAGGGTGAATCAACCAATTGTTTAACCACGAGACAACAAATTCATATGCTTGAAAGGAATTTCTCAAATAATGATTAAGTACAAAGACAGCTGTATACCTGAGTCTGGATATCATCTCCAGTCACAATATTACCAACAGTGCGCAGGGCAGGAATCAACACAGATGGCGAAGGATGTCTATAAACCACAAGAAACCCAATAAGCACGACTATGAAGTTCAAGCCCCGTTTGATTCCCATTTTGGAGAAGAAAATGCATTTTGAATAGTTGATTGATGGAGAATGTGTGGTTGAAAATTAAAGAAAAGTTTTGGATTTACGTGTAATATTATTTTATTGAAGAATGTGTGGTTGAAAAGAAGAGAGAAAAAAATGAACTTTGAGAAAATGAGAATCAAACAGGGGCTCAATTTACAAAACCAAAGTTACAAATGAATTCCACGAACATAGATGTAAAAATATGGAATGATATCAAATAGGATTTTGTCACTGACAGCAAAAGTTCAACCAAACGAGGGCTAACACCAGCCTCGATCACAGCTTGAATTTTATCATTTGTCCCGTCAGATAGATATGACAGTGCCCAACATGCATCAGTAAGAACTTCTTCATCATTTGTGTGTATCAGATGAGCAAGAGCAAGGAGGGCAGGCTTCACCTGCTCAATAATTTTCAAACGGAATTGCTTCAATTTAAATCAGTCCAGCAGTATTTATATGCAACAGAACCGAAAAGCAAAGTAATAAATAGGACAAACTTGCTCAAACTGAGGCTGTGGCTTTCCCCGGCAAAAGTTTGACAATGTCCATGTCGCATTTCGCAACATGGATAGCTTTGCTTTGTCATTAAATTGTGCCAATAAGGGCATTAACGCTCCAAAACTAAGGACAAGATCACGGCATTTTGGTGAATCGCCAGCAACATTTCCTAATGCCCAAACTGCCTACGTAAAATAGTTAAACATAAAGACAAAAACAGCCAAAAAGTAAAATTCAAAGCTGAAGCGCAGTGCCATCATGTTATTTACAACATCTACCTGTTCGCGAACGTCATCGCTAGGGGAACTGAGAAGTCTCACAAAAATGGGAACTGCACCATGATCAATCACGACCTTGGTGTTATCAGATGTTCCGGATGCAATGTTTGTAAGAGCCCAAGCTGCCTCAAACTAGAAAAAAGAATAACCCAATGCATGATCCAAAAAATTTTAGAACACGAGAAATAAACAAAAAGAAGCACTTATTAGCCCAAATATAAACCTGAAGCTGCGGGTAATCATCTCTTGCAAGAAACTCAACAAATCGAGGAACAACTCCAGACCGTATTACTTCCTCAATTGGTGGGTTTCGTTCTGTGGAAACAAATTAATTAAAATCAAACAGAACCAGCTGAAAGAAAAAAAAAAAATAACACTAAACAGTAATAAGATCCATTTCAAATTAAATAGCATCAACGAAGATTTTAATTAACTAATTACCTATTGAAAGAAGTTTGCGAAACTGAGTTGTGGCCTCGAGTTGTAGTGTGCCGTCATTTGACCAAACGCCAGCGATCATTTCCGGAAGACTTTCCAACTGAAACAATGAAAAATATAAATCCAATAGCACAAAACCGAAGTCAGATTATTCCATCTAGAGCAAGGACGGATCAAATCAAACTATTCGCATCTCACATTTCTTCACGAATTAAAATCGATCGACAATTGCGATCTACAAATATAGTTAAAAAAAACATTAACCTCCCAGGCCGAATTCGAAATTGCACAATGAGCTAGTACTAATTTCATGTTCAACAATCAACTATAACAGTGTAACTAAATATCATAAAACTCCAGTAGATCAAAGCTCTAAGGCATTCAAAAAAGCAGAAGAATCAATCGCAAGCGTGTTTTCACCTTCTTGTCCACCTGCTGAGGGATATTGACGGTTGGCTGAAACTGCTGTGCTTGTAGACCTTCACGGCGCTTCTTCAGCAAGCTCTCCTCCCTTCGATTCTTCCGGATTTCCACCATATTGTCCTCCCTCCTCCTCCGCCCCTCCTCCGCGTCCACCGCCACCTTGTACTTGCTCCGCCTGACCTCCGTCCTCGCGTTCGGCCTCAACGACATCGTTTCCGCAATTCAAAAAACCAGGAAACCTTGATAAAACAATAAATTCAATTTTTACGTATTGAAATATCTTTGATCCTGACGATAGTTAGAGAGAGGAGAGAGGTTTTTGAGCGTTTGTGGAATGATGGACTCATGAGGTGAACACTATTATCAGGTTTCAACAACTGCTTGATTAAGAAATGGACATGACTTTTGGTTTATTTACATTAATGCCACATTCGAATTTTTATGGAAATTCGAAAATTAGGGTGCGTTCTCTTCGTATTTCTGTTTTGTATTTTGAGTTTTGAAATTCATTTTATGTTTTGTGTTTTCAATGTCTGTTTTGAGATTACTGAAAATGCGTTCTCTTTGTCATTTTGAAAAACAGTTTCCTAAAACAGAAAACACAAAACGCGTTCTCTTTGCACTTTTTTAGAATATTATTTGAGAATATTTTATTCAAGAAATATGATTATTCAATTAATTTTAATAGTTTAATATTAATATATTATTAAATATATTAAAAATCTGAAATTTCTTTGAATTTTGAAATATCTTCAAATCATTAAAAGAATATCAAATCTAGCAGTTCTGCTAATTCTGTTACCGGATTAGACAAGTATTGAGGATGAACTTCATATAAAATCAACCTCGAAAGTGAAATTAACTTAATAGTTTCAGAACACAATTTTATACTATCCAAGACAATCTCTTTCTAGTTTCTACTCATCATTCCAAAAAATTCAAAGTACATATCACGTTCTCGTCTAATCAAAGAAATATAAATATCTGTTGAAAACAAAGATATCAAGAAGTTAAGTTGGAAGACATCCACCAAATCAGGCACCAACTACTTCAGTTTCCTCAGCCATTGGCTCCTCAGTAGGCCGGTCCAACTTCACTCCAACATCTTCACTGTAATCACCATGAACCTACATTGATCCCACAAAGTTCATTATATTAAGGACATTATGAGACTTTAATCATTCGATATCACCCTATGGAATTCATGATATAATCAAATTATTAAGACAAAGGTTTTTAAAATAAAAAAAAAACGAAACTTGCCTCCATCAATTTGCCAAGGTCGAATTTGGGAGCTTTCAAAATCTTGACCTTCCGAATATACACATTCTGCAGGGGATAAATGCTTGAAGTGGCCTTCTCAATCTCTTTACCAATTGACTCGGGTATGAATTTTTGAATTTCTAGCAGTGGTGTTCCTCACATACTCATCAATGTTATCAATGTCTGGACGCATTGCAGCAATCATAGTGGCCAAACCAGCAGCCTTGCTGAGATTGGAGATAATTTCTCTACCTTCCACAAGAGCATAATAATCTTATGGGAATCAACAGAGGCTCTATAACCACCAAACTTTTGTGCCACTAATGTACAACATAACACAGAATAGAAAGAAATACAAGAAATTGGAGAAGATACAGAAGAATTTGGCACTTCAATGTAATTCAAGCCTGTTTATAAATGTAATTCTAAAGTCCCATTTATGTGGAAAAGAAGTTAAAGCCAACTGAACTTTTAATAAACTAAAACCTTATGAGAATATTAAAAATAATCTAATAAAAAAAACATAAATTAAATCAAACTCTACTTTATAATCCTATTTAAAATCCTATATTTATTCTTATCTTCAATCCTCATCAGCCAACCAACATATCAAAAGCACAAAACCCTTCTTACCAAAAAAGACAACAGCATTTGTGATATAAAGGAGGTGTATTCAATTTGGATATTTTAAGGCTTTTAGATACTCTTTAAGTGACTTTTGTATAGTTCAATGAACTTTTATTGACTTTTGAAGACTTTTAACAAAATCAATGTAAGTCTTTATATACTTTTATTTAAAGATTTTATAGAACTCATTTAACTTTTACAAACTTTCATTTTAGGGGAAAAAATCTTATAAATAACTTATTAAACATTCTTCTGAACTGCCATAAGGCCCATAACCAAATAATCCACAACACACAGTGACAAAATTACATTGGTGCTGCACACTTCTTTATTCTTTCTGTGGCATATTATATACGAAAATTCCTTCTTGCCCGAAGAAAGTGGAAGATGGTAGGGATGCACCTGTTTTCCTATAGACAAATGTTAAGACAGTGTTTGCTGATTTATCCAGTCCTTACCCTTTCTGAAAGTGATTTTGAAACTTGGGGTCCTTCCATTACTTTAAATTTCCAAAATTAAGAACCTAAAGACTGCCAACAAATACACTACAACAAAATATACCTTTTACGGCGTGCATTGCATGCCGTGAAAATCAATTTACGGCGTGCGACCGCACGCCGTATAAAGCTATGCCGTAAATAAACCTGAGTTTTTACGGCGTGCATTTAAAGCCATATCATTTAAGGCGTGCAGAAATAAACGCCGTAAAATCCTATATTATACGGCGTGCGTTTCTGCACGCCGTAAAAAGTCATATCCTTTTACGGCGTGTATTGTGATAAATCAGCTTTTACGGCGTGCATTTTTGCACGCCGTAAATGTCTGAATAATTTTTTTAAACTACAAACCTGTATTTAACAAACACAAACACAACCACCAGCAAACCTGTCTTTACTTAACAAACACAAACACAAACCACCAGCAATTCTGTCTTTACTTAACAAACACAAACAAAAATCCTGTAAATAATTGAGCTCACACAAACCACCAGCAAACCTATCTTTACTTAACAAACACAAACCACCAGCAAACCTGTCTTTAACAAACACAAACCACCAGCAAACCTATCTTTACTTAACAAACACAAACACAAACACAAACAAAGGTCCTGTAAATAATTGAGCTCACACAAATAAAGATGCACAAATAAGTAATTTATAGAATACACCCCTTTTGCGGCAAGAAAAATACTAATTTAGAAGTATTCAAACTGATATCACTGTGCTATCACAAAAGTATAATATACATTGACTACCCCTACACATTGGAGGTTCAATTTATCAATCCAAACTTTGTATTACCATCTACATATCACATTCTCGTTTCTTATACCGCTTCTCAAGTTGTCGCTTTGCTTCACAGTTGGGAAAATTTGTCAAATTATAGTAACGAGGGACTATGTCAATCAACCTGCAGATAAATTTAAAAGGACAACAAGAATAACTTCAGAAAATCCAACTAAAATTCTTTTAAGCTGTAAATGAAATGAAATTAGAAAAGAAGTTACCTTTGTTGTGATTACAACGAATCCACTTCGATGTATCTAATTGGCCATGATATTGTACTTCCTAATGCATCTTCAAGAAGAAAAAGCTCACGTGTAGGACGATATAAGCTGACATTATCAATCACTTCATTAACCCAAACTCTCCAACATTCATTACCAAGTGGTACATGATGCACTAAATCGCTTGAATTTGTTGATGCGATTTCACCTTTTGCAACAATATCAGCTTTTCCAAACCAAGACAACAATTTACATTTCTTATTTTGAGAATATCTGAACCATTCAAGCTTCTGTCTCGAGGCTATAAAATTCATATCCAATTGTACAATTTATTATTTTCAATATAGGCAGTATATGTAATTTAGAATAACATTCAGTAATTCTAGTTTTCCACTTACATTATCTTCTTGTACAGGAGTCATACTCTTCATTTGAAACAAAGCTTTTAATTCTTTAATTTCATCTCTCATCTCTTGGACTTGAGTTTGCAAGTTATGATTGTGCACCAAAGCATTCAACTTTGAAGGAGTCGCACCGAAACCAAGACCTCTTACCCGTCCTCGACGTTCTGGACCAAGTACTCTAGCAACAGTATCATCTCTAAGGGAGTGTTGGCTTGGAGAGGTAACCGTCTCTGAACATGCTTTTATTTTGTTCTTATATGAGGAAATAAATTAATGGGCTAAAATTATAAATATAAGTTTTGAATGACCAAAAATTACTAAAAGCAATATTGTTACCAATGTTTCCTTAGCTGATTCATTAATAGGTTCACCATTTTTTTGCGTATGTCCTCGAATATAAACATCTTCTCTCGTTATGGAATTAGGGTCTTCACTTTCAGCACGCTGCATTTTACATATCTCATATATGTAATAACGTAAACGTTTAAAAATTTTCAAGCAGATTTAACTTTTAATTTAACAAATTTTTACCATTTCAGCTTCTAACCGAGCAAATCCCTTTCTACTCGTCGTATGCATTATGGTTTGACTTGCTCTCATCTTTTTGAATCTTTCATTCTTTTCCTACAAAATCAAGTTGTATTATGTAAGCATAACTTTTATTAGGAATGTAGAGTCTGCAAGTAAACAATTTAGGAAAAAAATAATTAAAGCTTACCTTATATGGTTGAGTATTGCGTTCTTTAACAAATGCTTGCCATTCTTCCATTGATTCAACATTATCAGGCTTGAGGAGAGCAGCAGCTCGTGTCATGCCCATTATTTTTCCTCTGTCATTTATTGTTTTAAGCACATTAGATCGATGATCTCGCCAATTCTTTCCCATTTTTTGCATGATGTATTTTCTATGACAAGTATCAACATCAAACTTTTGCTGCATCAAAGTACACAATATATTAATATAAATTTAATTTAAATTATATTAAAAGACATGAAACTTATATTACCTGCACATGCTCCCATATGTCATCAAGAAAACTTTCGCTAATATTCTTCCAATTTTTCCATGTAATTGGTATAAGTTCTCTAGCCGTGGTCCCAATAAATGATGATAGCTTAGTTGAACCTTTACAAATTGGCTGCCCTCTTTCATTAAACTCTACTGGTAACTTCGCGCATTTTCCCTTGTTGAGATAAATCAATTTTGCTCGACCCCTTCCCTTCTTTCCTTTCTCAGTAGTACTAGCACTATTAGGCAACACTTCATTTTCTTGTGTGTTTGGAGAATTAGAACCTCCTTCTGATATTCTTATACCTCCATTCCCTTCTCTCGTGACAGCAACATTTAAAGCTTTTTTAGCTCGTTTTGATTTCTTATAGCCTTGATTAGATGCCTGTATTAAACAAATAAGAAAAACACGCAATATTTTACTTAAATTTACTTTTTAATCATTAAAAATTATTATATATATAATCTGGGAACTTACTTCACCGGGATTTGTCATCTTATTTCCACTCATGTGAACATCAACATCCACAAAACCCAGCTTTCATCGTTTGCATCTACAAAAATAAAGCAAGAAATAATGGAATTAGAGATATTAAAGGCATTAACGTCAATATACTATCACACAAATAGTAAATTAAAAAAGAATCTTAAAGATATACATACAATTACCATATTCAATATCAATGCCCTCACAATCATGTCTTACATAACCTTCATCTTCAACGGTCATATCAAGTCTTAATGCATCTAATGTGGATAGAGTATAAGCCTCCTCATCAAAATTTTCTAACTCATGAAATCCTCTAGGAGGTGCCTTTAATACAACATACCAACTTAATGTATCGCTCTCTCTAGAATAAAAAACTTGTTTTGCTTGTGATGCTAAAATAAATGGATCTCTTTCAAATTGATGTTGTCCCCTATGAAGATTTACCATTGTAAAACCTTCTTCAATCTTGACTCCACTATCTATATTTGCCCAATCACAGTGAAACATAGGAACTTTAAAACTGTGATAATCTAGTAAAATTATGTCTCTAATAACCCCGTAATAAGATATTTTACCAACTACGTGGCTTGTATCCTTCACACTAGACCGACAAATAGTTTGTGCTTCAATAGAAACACCATTGTTTTGTGCAGTTCTACTAACCAGAATGTGATATCACATCATATCTAGGCCGACGTGCAAGCCATTTCAATGTCTTAGACATGTTACAATTGTCATGTTTGCCTTTCTCCGCAAACCAAGAAGTGAAAGTTTTCATATGTCTCATTTGTAATAATGTTTCATTCTTGGCAATACGGCTCTCTGAATTCTTAATCTCCTCTTTATGCATCCTAAATGAAAATAAATAGTAAGAGAAGTTTATGAGAGATTGTTAACCAATGTTAAACTAATAAATTAACTAATTTCATTACATTATATATGGCTCAACTGCAGCACTGTTAAACAATACATAACGATGAGCGGCCTCTAACATTTCAAGACTCAAACTCTTTAAATTTCTTTCAGAAATCGGACGTCTATCAGTATTTGTTTCATTCTCAAAATCCTCATTCCGAGTATGTCGAACACCTACTTCAGCAGCTTGTTTAATGTAACCACTACAAAAATGCATACATTCATCGGCTAAATAACGCTCTGCTATACAGCCCTCGGGTCTTGAACGATTTCTGACATATCCCTTAAGTGTTTTCATAAACCTAGTTAATCATATAATAGACATGAGATATCTAAGTAATTAGAAGAAGAAAGTTTGAATACTTACAAAAGTTTATAATAATTTACCTCTCAAATGGATACATCCAACGATATTGTACAGGTCCACCAATACGAACCTCACGCCCAAGGTGGATGGTTAAATGTATCATTATGTCAAAAAATGATGGAGGGAAATACATTTCTAGCATACACAAAGTCACTGCAACATCCTCCTCAAGCTTTTCTAACTTATTTTTATCGATGACTCTTTGACATATTTCGTTGAAAAATGCACATAGTCGAAAAATTGCATTTCTTGGTCCTCGCGGTAAAAGTCCTCTTAATGCAACTGATAGCAATTGTTGCATGAGCACATGGCAATCATGAGATTTCAGATTTAAAATCCTTTTATCTGCTAATGAAACACACTTTGAAATGTTAGAGCTATAACCATCAGGTAATCTTAAATCAACTAACCTCTTACAAAATAACTCTTTCTCTTTTTTGGATAGCATATATGACGCTGCGGGAAGGTAATATGTATTTCCTTTCAATTCTGGATGAAGCTCCTTTCTAATACCCATATTGAGTAAATCTTTACGGGAATTTAACCCATCTTTTGATTTTCCCTTCACATGCAAAATAGTGCCAAGAATGCTTTCGCAAATATTTTTTTCAATGTGCATTACATCCAAATTATGTTGCAAAAGTAGTGTCTGAAAAATAACAATATAAATTTCTTTAAAAAGGTTAAGCAAAGAAATAAGTAATTCAAGATATTTTAAAATGACTAACCTCCCAATATGGTAGCTCAAAGAATATTGATTTTTTTTCCATGGCCAATTAGAATCTGATTTTTTGACCTTTCGTTTTTTTTCCTGTTTTTCCCAAATTATTGCTAACATTAGTTATTGAACACATCACTTCTTGACCCGTTAATATTTTAGGACTAGGCCGATGCTCCTTGTTTCCATCAAACCTAGCTTGTTTCGACCGATAAGGATGATTATATGCAAGAAATCTTCTATGACCCATGTACGAAAACTTTCGACTATTTGTTAACCATTTTGCACATGTGGATAAACCACATACTGGGCATGCTACTTCACCTTTCGTAGGATATCCTGATAAGTTCCCATAAGCCGAAAAATCATTAATTGTCCACATTAGCACAGCTTTCAAATTGAAGGTGGACTTGGTAAATCCATCATATACTTCAACACCAATATTCCACATCTCCTTTAAGTCTTCTATTAGTGGTTCTAGATACACATCTATATCATTTCCAAGTTGCTTGGGACCTGGGATTAATAAAGTCAACAGCAAATTTTCTTTAGACATGCATATCCAAGGAGGGAGATTATATATAACTAGTATCACTGGCCAACAACTATACCTAGAACTTAGGTCACCAAAGGGATTAAATCCATCAGAAGAAAGGCCAAGCCTAAGATTTCGTGGTTCTGATGCAAAACAAGGCCATTTTTGATCAATTCTCTCCCGAGCTAATGAATCAATTGGATGGCGTATTTTTCCATCTAGACTTTTGTGATTTGAGTGCCATATTAAATGTTCTGCCTTATCACGTGACCTAAACATTCTTCTAAATCGTGGTATAATCGAAAAATATCGCAAAACCTTTGCAGGTATCCCTTTTTGAATCTTCTTTATTCGTCCATTAACTTTCCATCGCGAAGATGCACATTTTGGACATGTCTCCAAATTTTCTAGATCATTTCTAAACAAACAACAATCATTTACGCATGCATGTATCTTCTCATAACCCAAATCAAAGGTTTTCAATAACTTTTTTATTGAATTGCAAGAATTCGGAAGGGTGTTCCCATGTGGTAGTATATCTCGAACAATATCAAGAAGTTCATTGAAACCGTTGTCAGATATACCATATGTAGCTTTAAGCTTGTATAAGACAACCGTTGCAGATATCCTTGTATACTTTGTACAACCAGGATATAAGGAAATTTCTACACTCTCATATAAATTTGAAAAGTCTTTTTCTTTATCTTCATTCTCGGGTTCTATATTATTGTCATCCTGGAAAAATGCATCTCTATACATCCTATACATCTCTAAATTTTCTACATCTTGAGGAGGCAATGATGCCGCATTCGATTTTTCCCCATGAAACACCCAGGTAGTATACATAGGATCTGTGCCATTAATGATCAAATGCCCATACATAGTATCAAAATGTTGATGGAATAGATTTTTGCAACATTTGCAAGGGCATATGACTTTTTCTGGATTCCCCGCATTGGCCTGCACCATATTTGCAAATTTTCTTGCACCACGTTGGTATGCCTCTGAAACTCTATGAAAAAAATGCTAAGTAAATCATCTAAAAAGCATTTGGAGACATTTTTTAAAATATTCTAAATTGAAGATGACAAGATAACTTGATAAGTGTACCCAATCTTTATCCATGAAAATATACCAACACTATTAAATTATAATCTGTTATAACACAGTAAACATGATTATATTAGGACATAATAAAAATCAAATTCCAATTAGGTAAGTCATTTTGACAATAAAATTTCACACAAACTGTAATTACAAAAAATTAATTCAATTCTCAATTGAAATAACAGAGAAAAATGAAACTTTGATAATATCTATGCGGATTTCATGTAACTAAGATAAGGTCCGTAATTAAATAAAATGAAGCAAATCTCAATTATTGTCAAATCCCTTGAAAAAGTTGCCTTCAATTATTCAAAATCCAGGTTCTGCCACTAATCATTACTCTTACTTATGAGTGTACAAAAATTATAAGAATCCTCAATTCCTTATTCTTGACTTTCACAACCACGGTTGAAAAGAAATATTCATTAGCGATTTGTTTCTCTTTCAATGCCATTACTTCATTTTTCTACCCAATGAAGAAAATAGCTTTAATTTAATAAGAACCATATTCAAAGTACATTAAAACATAGTTTGAGACAATAGGAACGAGACATTTCAAATGCCCTTAACATAAGGCCTGAAATCAAACAAAAATCCTAGTAAAAGAAATCAGGTATTGTCGTGGCACACTCACAAAGAAACTGTAATTTTTAAATACTGACAATGAAATAAAATCAACTAAGACTTTAATGTAGTAGGATCGTTGCATTTACAAATTTAGTAGTGTTCTAGTTTTTCAAAAGCCCACTTCATTTGGAAATCCTCAAACTAACAACATAGTTCCAAGTAAGAAAACTATTAGTGTAGTATTTGTCAAAGATATAAACTGAAAAAGAAAAAAGAGAACAAAAATTACAAAAGATGTTCCTATATTTATTGTAACAAATAAAAACAATTATAGAAATAGAAACACAGAGGTTGCTATAAATTACCACTTAAAACAGCCAATGAATTCATTTGCATTTGTGGATCCAACGATCTTACTCGACTTCCTGACTTGACAAGTTTTTGAACTAATAGAAAGGTTTCTCATTTTTAACCTGAGAGAACTATTTTTAAAGGCATATATACAATACCGAAACTAAGGACCAACAGTTTAATTGTCAAGTCAAGTTCAAAGCCATAAAGATTTGATGGACAAAAATTAAGTAATTGGAAGAGCAATCATGGTGGAGAATTTAAGATTTTAGAAAATGGGGAGCAGAAGAAATCCCCAATGAATTCGTATCAGGAATTATACAGAAAAAGGTAGATCAAATGCTTACAGGTCTCAAAAAGGTGATTTTGTGCCAACAAATTCGAGCAAATGAACAATTAGTAAAATAATGTCCATTCCACTTTAATCGGATACTCTCTTTCTAAACAACACTACAGAAATGAGTATTTGAAAGAGGTAGTACGATTTAAGAACGGATCTGTGAAACATTTGTCACTAGTCTAGTGAGTACATAAACAAGTGCAACTTGGTGGTACAGAAAGAGGAAAGGAGCAGCAATTCAATCGAGCACAGGTAAAAAATTTTGAGAGTATTGAATCTCTTATCAGAGGCATTAAAATAAAAAATCATGTTTCTATTTGAATTTTTAGCAGTTGATGCAAATTTATGATCAAAGTATCAGAAGTAAAACCATTTCCCTTTTAATAATAGATGGGACAAACCTTGGCTCTCGAGTCCCAAGATAAAATACACACACGAAACAGCATCCAATGAAGATTGACAAATATGCTATCCAGCGATACTGATCAATCACTCGAAGCAAAATGCAAAACACTTATATTGGAAAAGCAGCTTATTTTTCAACAAGTAGAAATCCAAAAGAAGCCCCCAAAACAGTACACAGAATCTGCCCTTTCGAGTGGCACTAACAGCAATGAAGATGAAACAACATTGCACTTCCCTCCTCAGATTGTGATGAAAACAATGGTGGGTAGTTCTATATGGTGGGTAGTTCAAACATCACTTTTGCATTTTCCCAGTTAAAAATCATGCATAACCTTTAAATAAAACCAGTAGATTGGAAGTCACTACATCAGCAATGAATCTAAGCACTACTGTGGGGATTTTACCAGGTTCAGGAATACCTGGATTTTTTTTCCTACACATCTATATCAAAGCCTCACATAGAACTCTCCCTTCAACACAACAAACCAACAAAAATCAGCATTCAAGATAAGAAACACGAATTTGATGACAGGACGAATTTCAAGATCCATACTGAAACTGTGGATACAAGATGACAGAATGAATTTGAACTGTCTAAATTTGTAACCCCAAGTCCCAAAATTTGGATGAAAATCAATCATCGAAAATCAATCATCATAAGCCCTAAATTTTAGTTTATACCGTAAAATCCAATTTCAAAATTGAGTTGACTGTATATAATATATATATATCATAAAAGAGAGAGATATATACATACAGGCAGCCGGAAGCGGGCGCCGCCGCTGGAGGGAGAACTGGAAGTGCGGTGGAAGTCGGAAGCCGGCGAAACAATATATGGTACCAGAGAACAGAGACAGAGATAAAGATACAGGGACGCCAGAGGAACTGTAAGCCAAGGTCGACGATCGTCTCTACCCTCCAGAATCGCCACTCCACCTTAGGTCAAGGTCGAAGCTTGCAGTTCGTTCCTCTGTCGAAATTATACGGGTTGAAAAGGAGGGAAAAGAAAAGGGCGGAAAGAAAATAAAGGGGAAGAAATGCGAATTTTTTTTAACAATTACGACGTACAAATGCACGCCGTATATGGTGAATTTTTTTTTTTATACACGGCGTTCACAAAACGCACACCGTAAATACTAAGATATTACGGGGTACAAAATATGCACGCCGCAAAAACTTTAAGCGACTGATTTTTTACGGCATACATATAACGCACGCCTTAAATAGACTATATTTACGGTGTGCCGTAGATGCACGCCGTAAGTGTATGCCTTAAAAAGCTCCTTTTGTTGTAGTGATAAGTGCACAATTCCTAGTAGGTGTGAAACCATAAACCCTCTTAAGAAGTGACAACAGCCACAAGTTCAAAGTCTTATTAATTATTATCCTCTCCTGCTTGAGTTAGCTTCTTCAGAAACGTGTATCTTTTCATTGAAATATCATGCAAGGTATTCTCTCTCTATTTTACATGAAAAGAACACCACACGACTAGGCAAAATCCAATTGCCTAGCTTCAAATACAAAATCCCCTCCTACAATGTATTTTCAAGTTATAACTCATTTTTAAGTTCCACTATCGTCCATTCAAAAACATGTACCAAAGGCTTGGGGAATCATACAGATTAAGAAAAGAAAGATCACCTATTAGAGAAATCCACTCAAAATTTTATCTGATTATATAATTTCACTTGTCATTTGTAATACAACAATATCCAACTAAATGAAAGGCAGCAACAGCATGTCCACGGGTCTATCAGTGTTCAGATTTTTAATGCATTAAAGAATACTTACTGGCAGTATACCAAATCATACTCATAATAATATGTTCATTCATGCAACTTAGAACTTAATATTGAGTTCAAGATAACAAATTTTTGACAAACTAAATTCCTGATGAAGAAGAAATAAAAATATCACATAAAAGTAGACCTTTTCAGAGGGATTGCTGCGCAAGTCTTTGATAATAACAAGGTCCACCACTAACATCAACTACTGCTACCACCATCAACCATCTACCATCGCCAAAATCAACACCACCTCCATCACCATCAACGACTGCCACCACCACCAAAATCAACCAAAATCTCCATTAAAATCCACCTCCATCAACACCGCATCACCACCACAAACAAAAACCGTCGTCTCGTACCACCACAAAGTCGCCCAATCGAAAAAACAAAAAACCCCCAAACCACAGCACAGCGTCGAAGGGGGAGGACGAACGTCGCCGACGTCAAAGAGAGAGGAGGTGGAGACGGGCCCAAAACTCAGAGAGGAGGTGGAGACGGGCTCAAAACGAATGGGTCACGATACTGCGTTCATAGCGGCGTCGCCGCCTCCTCACGCGACATTCTCCTTCGTCGCCTCCTTCACAGCGTCGCCTCCTCCTCTGACACTCTCCTTCGTCGCCGGTTACAGAGAAGAGAATAGAAGAGAAGAAGAGAAGAGAAGAGAGCAGTGCAGCCTTGTTTGGAAGAAAAGAGAAAAGGAGGAGACGGGTTTTCCTGAAATCTGGGTGTGGGTGGGTTTTGTGTGAACAGTGGCGTGTTTTGGGCGTTTTCCATTTTGACGAGTTTTGCACACAAAACGTCCAAAACAAAAAAACTCGTTTTGGGTTTTTAGTGTAAAATTTTTTGGTGTTTTGAAAAACTCGTTTTTCAAAATGACAAAGAGAACGCGTTTTCGTCGTTTTGAAAAACAGAAAATGACCCCAAAACGACAAAGAGAACGCACCCTTAGTAGTTTGATCGTCAGTTCGCAGCATAAAGGATATCTAGATCAGGACCGTCACTACGGTGATGGTACACCGACATAAAGAATCATATAATATTGGGTGGCATGCGATTAAGATTGTAAGGTGGGGGCCAAAATAGATGTATCCATCTTAAAAAGCATTTTTTATGGGTTAATTATACGAATGATTATTGAATTGAATTTTGTCATATATTACTATTTAATAACTGAACTTAAAAATATAATTCTATTGTCACTAAATTTCGTTAAGTATTACTACTTCATAATTGAACTTAAAAATACATCTCAATGATAACTTACATGTAGTTCAGACATGAACTCACATCATGCATACTGATATATGTAGTTTAGACATGAACTCACATGGTCGAAAATATTTCATTACTTTTATTGATGATTAATCGAGATATATGTATCTCTATTTGCTTCATAACAAGAACGAAGCATTGGATATCTTTAAAATCTTTAAGATTGAAGTAGCTAAACAATGCGAGAAGTAGATTAAGATCGTAAGATCGGATATATGTAGAGAATATTATCATAGATTCACAGAGGATGGACAAGCACATGGTACGTTTGCTAAATTTCTTCAAGAGCATGAAATAGTTGTTCAATACACCATGCAAATGGAAAATTCCGTTAAGTTTAACAAACGGCGTTGACTTGAGTAATTGATGGGTAACACGAAGCATAATTCAATGACCATTGACATACATTTTTAAATTTAGTTAAGAGATAGTAACGCTTTGCAAAATACAGTGACCATTGAGATACAATTTAAGTTCGATTATTAAGTAATAACAATTCATTTTTTCCTCAAGTCGACCTTTGTGAAAGAATAAACTAAAGAAAATGAAGGGGAAAAAAGTTAAAGAATCAAATCGACCTTAGTTACATAGACACTATTCGAGCATTTTTGTATTTTTATTTAATTTTATCTCTGTCAATTTCTTTGAATGTTTCTACTGGTTTCTTTCAATCTACTTATGCGAAGTTCAAGATACGATAAACTGATATTAGTTGAACTAAAAATCAAACGCACTTTATATCGTGGTGGATGAATATCAACAAAAAAAATCTGTTTTTATTCGATTTATAGGTCTCTGATTTTCTATTTCCCATTTTCTATTCATTTTCTTTGATTTATTCTTTCATAGAGGTCGATTTGAGAAATTTAATAATTGAATTTAAAAATATATCTCAATAGCCACTGAACAATGCCAAGTGTTATTACTTAATAATCAAACTTAAAAATATAACTCAATTGTCACTAAATTTCATCAAGTGTTACTACTTTATAACTTAAAAAATGTATCTCAATAGTCACTAAACGATGCATCGTATTACTCATCGATCACTCAAGTCAATGTCATTTGTTGAATTTAAAGATTTTTTTCCATTTGAATGATCAAAATCAGTGAAATCTAGAGTATTAAATACCCCGTAATTTACTAATATTTTAATTATTTCTATGGAGATATGTCTTCGGTGCCATAACATAGAGAAAATCTCATTAATATTACTTTGTTTAGTTCCAATGTGGACATGCATTGAACTATAACTGATATTATTTTGTAAATTAATACGATAAAGACTATCAGACAAAATATCATTCCTAACACAATTAGGATTATAAAATAATTTGAAAAACGTGTTTGAAAAATCAAGGGATATCTCAAGAGCATAAGTTTGGATATAAAATTAAGTTCATGTTAGGTGAAAATTAAAATTCAGATTTTACTCTAAATGAAAGTGAATAATTAGTTTTCACAAAACATTTCATGCAATCCACAACTTTTCAACCACACATTTCATTAACTTTTATCAAGATCTACTAAAAAATTGATTTTAATCATCACCAAACAAATGTTAAGTTTTATGAAAAAATTTGGAACACAAAATGTCATCCAATTCTAAAACAAAGCCACTATTTAAAGTTAAAACATATGTTCTTATAGTCTCCACACATGAGCACATCTTGTTTTCGAATAAGATATTTTGCTCACTTTCCACTGATTTCCTTAGGTTATGCATACCCCATAGGAAATTTGCAATATGAATTGTAGATTCAGAGTCAATCCATGAGGTGTTAATATTTATATTAACCATATTAGATTCATAACAACAAGTGAGATTGGATTACCTTTATCTTCAAGTCATTTATTCAACTTAGGGCAATCTTTTTTTGCATCTATTCTTTTTACAGAAGTAACAATCGACCTCTTTCTTGAAATTAATTTGAGGTGGTATTTTAACTTTTTCCTTCTGATTGGCTTGAGCATTCTCCTTCCCACGGGTTGTAGCTAGCATTACACTTTCACATTGCTCCATCACTAGCCCCCTTCCTTTTTGAACACACATAGTCATTAATTCATTGATTGAACATTTGTTCTTATGTATTGTACGAGAATTTGAAAGATTCATACTATTGTGGGAGAGCTTCAATATGTAGTGCACAAGGAAAGATTTAGACATATCAGCTTTGAATTTCTCAAGTTAAGCTCTAATGTCCCTCATCTACATGATATGCTCGTGCACACCTTTCACACTGGTGAACCTTAAGGATGAGAATTTCATTATAAGGGTGCTTGCTAAATCCTTATCTAAAGTGACAAATTGATCATCAATGATCTTTAGCAAATCTTTGACATTTTCATTCTGATTGACAGAACCATGTACACCTACAGATTTTTTTGTCCTTATGAATGGTTGTTTGATTTCCCACAAGTGAACGTGATCATGAACAATTAATATAGTAGTGTGTAGAGTGTCGAACCCACGAGTACTATGTATTTGATCGAGTTAAAATTAATTACAACTTTAATCAAATAACAAACAAGTTTTATGATTTTTCTATATTAATTCCTAAATTATCAATTAAACTAGTGAAAGCAAATAAATGTATTTTTTCAAATATGTGAGAAGGATTGCTAAGATGTCGAATTTCCATTTTTAGTGTAATAATTAAAGTGACAATTTGAAATCATTCATGTTAGTCAATGTTCCTAATTTAATTGAAAGCCTCTCTCGATAACGATCAAATATATTCCCCTTATGTGACCCTTTTATCTCTCGACGAAATATGCAAATATAATAAATGCATTAACAAGTATTAGAACACCTATTGAAATCGTATAAAGTATAGATATATATCTTTATCCTCTATCGAACATTACAATGTTTATTATATCGTGCTTAAACCATATTGTCTCTCTCGATAACAATAAAATTCACTAAGAATACAATCGGTGATCGAACAATTGAAAAAAACGATAATAAACATCCACAAATTAAATCAAATTAAAGTCAAAATAATTAATTAAAAACTAAAAATATCATAACAAGGGTTCATCTCATCCTAACAATGTATAAAACTAGCCTAACATATCGAAATTACAAGAAAATATATAACTTGAATTTTTGATAAATTGAGAAGATGAAGATGAATCTTGAAATCTTGAGTCTATTCAATTATTTCTTGATGAATCTCCACTTGCACATTTTCTTATTTGCCCAAATATTACGTTTGAATCTTCATTTGATTGAAATCTTGTGAGTCCACTTCAATTCTCTCACAAAAACTATGAATTTTCCTCATTAGATGAAAATAATTGATGAATATTAGAGCATGATATGTATATGAGAGGTGTGAGATGTCCTCATATGTATGCTATGATTAAATCGCTCCCATTTTTCGTAAAACATGATGTTTGTTGTAGTGTTAGCGTCTGTGTTTCAAGTGATTCATCTTTTTTAATAGCACAATCAATGTCCATCCTCTCTAAATGAAGAAGAATTCTCTTCTTCCACACTTTATAGTTATCAACCTTTAATTCGAAAATATCACAACGAATGTCAAAGAAATTAATAGGCTGTGAAACTGCATAATATTAAATATGCTTATGTCAAAATTGAGGCTTAATTGAATAAAATGCACGTTTTACCAATGTAAATCATGTTAAAATTTTAAAAATTACATAAAAATTGCCCATGAGCTAAAATTTTAATTCAAGTATATTCAATATAAATCATATAATAGAATTAAGTAATCGTATAATACAACTATCAAATTATGTACTTATTCATAATTTCTATGGACATATTATAAAATAATTTGAAATTTTATTCTAATTAATTATATAAATATAAAAAAAGTTCATGTGAGATAAAATTTATTATATTAAGAATAAATAATTATAATTTAATGTCTTTACTCTTTATTTGATCCTAGATATACAATTTTATTTAATTAAAGATGTTGTGGCTAATACCTAATTAAATAAAATTATATAGATCACTAGACAATATCATTTTTATGTATAAAAGATTAACTTAATATGAGAATAATTCTAATAGCACAATTTTAAATAACATTTTATGATAATGCACAAAATATTCTAATGAGCATTACAAATTGCATGAAATTTAACTTATCTAAGCTTGTATGTAATAATTGAAAATGTAATCAACACATGCAAATTAACTATGAGCACAATAAATAACTTTGAATGATTTAATTCATCCTAAAATTGCTTATCTTATTATAAACATAAATAATTAACATATGCAAAAATTAAGCAAAATAGATATAAAAACAAAATAATTGCCCAGTAATTAAATTCTGCAAAATTGGCTTAATTACCACATAAACAATTGCGTGTGTCCAAGAATTAAATTCAGCAACATGGCCCAATAACTAATTGCATGTGCCCAAGAATTAAATTCAGCAATATGGCCCAATAAACAATTACTTATATCATTCCCAAATGGCCCAGTAATTATGGCCCAATAACTTATTGCTTATCAAATGTACATTGCCTTCTTTTCTGGAAACTATATAGGGAACCAAATTGGTCATCTACCAGGTTCCTACTTTGCCTCAAAATTCATCACTGTCAACGCCAAATTTCAAGTTTAAAAATACACAAAGGCCAAAAAATTTGTTTTCTTGAGAAATTTGATTAATTTCCAAAAAATAATAATAAAAATAAAAATCTACCAAATATTGAGTTTTGCAAGTCATTTGTAAAACACCAAGACAAAGGTTATGGGTTGCTTTGATACCAAATGTAAGACTGAAAATCGATCCAAAATAATTATATAGAAACAAATTTGATTGAGAAGATTGAAGACTCGTGGATCGGGTATATACCTCCGGCCATTGGCTTCTTCTTTTTTTTTTTTTTCCCCTCTAGGCTTTGGTACTTCTAAGCTCTTTGAATACTTTGAAATTGATGATGTGTGATACACATTTTTCAGCGTTCAAGTTTAGGGGCCAAACCACCTTATATACCCAAGTCCCATCAAGCCATGGTTATTGTTACCAATTTTGTCGATCCAATCAATGGGTATTGAATTCAATGAATGTTGAAACTTGAACTCCGCGAGTGCTTCATCATAAAGGTAAAAAACGTTGGACCACAATCGGTTACATTCCATTTAATATATATATATATTGATTGCCGTTAACAAATATTATGCAACTTCCTCATAGATTTGTTGATTTAGACTTATTGAGTTATTTCACTAAATTACACATGAAAATACAACTTGCCATTTGTACAATTTTTGACAAATTCTTTGACAGATGCTGAAGTTACATGCACCTCAATCCTTGATTCGAATGTATGATGCTGAAGTAACATACACATCAACCCTTGACTTGAACCTTATACATTCGAATCAAGGGTTGAGGTACATGTCACTTCAGCATCTATCAAATTTTCTATTTTTTTTTGGGTACAAATAGTTTAATACAAGAAGATAAGCACAACTTGCTACTTCGCCTTAGTCCCTCTCTAGTCTTATTTTTACAACTTTTTCTTCCTCAAATTAATTTTCAACCAAACATTTTATAGAATCTACAATTTTAATCAATTTTTCAACCTAATATTTTATCAACTTTTATCACAATCTATTAAGAAATTGATTTTTAACCAAACTAAACACGTGATTAATATTAATTTGAGGTGAAACTTCATTTCCTACCTGTGTTAAATACATCAATGACCACCCAACTTTATTTTATGTCACTATGATCACCCAATTTCATATAATATTTCACCATAATCACCCAATTTCATATAATGTTTCACCGTGATTACCCAAATTCTTTTCACCATTTTCACTAATTTTAATAGGGGTAAAACGGTAACTTTACATTATATATAAAAAAATAAAAACTTATTTAAATAAATGTTACTTAAAAAAATAAAATAGAATAAAATAAAAACTTATTTAAAAATGTTACTTAAAAAATAAAATAAACTAAAACTTATTTAAAAACATTATTAAAATAAAATAAAAACTTATTTTTAAAAAGTTTTAAAAATAAATAAAAAACTTATTTTAAAAAAAAAAATGTTACTTAGAAAAACAAAATAAAAAGTTATTTCCGAAAAAATGTTTTTAAAATAATGTAAAAACTTATTTTTTTTCAAAAAAAGGTTACTTAGAAAGATAAAAAAAAAAAACTATTGAGTGACCATGGTGAAATGTTATTTGAGTGACCATAGTAAAATAGAATCAAATCGGGTGGCCATGATGAGATTAAGTATAAAGTTGGATAGTCATTGTAAAACAAAATTAAATTGAGTGGTCATCATAACATTAAATATGAGATTGGGTGAGCATTGAATATTGATGGAGTTAACCCTTTTCAACCCTCATTACTTTTGACACTTCACAGAATATATAATAAAGGCGAAAGGTTGGAGCTTTTTTTATTTTTTCATATCAGTAAGCTTCTAGCAGAAATGAAACTTCTTGGAAACTTGAAATGTATGGAGAAGATGTAAAGAGAGTCTGCTTATTCTTATTTGACCACAATGATAAAATAAGTTAATTAGTTGGCAAAATCTAAATTATAATTTAAGTGATTCAAATGTATTTTTTTTTCACATATTCTATGGACACGCAATTTATTATACACTTTTGATCACACCTTCTGTGGTACTTGTATAATTTTTAATTTAATCACTCCCCAACAAGCACTAATAATAGTTAAGAGAAGTTCTTTTTATCCTCGAGCTATTCTGAATGACTTTGAGTATGTACGTAATGGAAAAAGGGAGATGATAGAAATATTCAAGCATGTATGTAATTCAAATTCTTATACGTTGGTCTATATTTTTATCTTTATTCGATGCGAGATTTATTCCTTAACAATATCGTCTTGGGACTTGAAATTGGATATCATATTAAGTTACTCTAATCGTCACACTACTATCATCGCACTAACATTTTTAGCACGCATGTCTTTCTCTACTAATTTGTAAAATGCATTTACACCTTTTAAGGTAAACCAGTCCCTACCGAGCTCTTTGCCTTGATCTTAACCCTTTTCCGTGCATTAGGATTGATCATTTGATGTTGGTCTAGTCGGTCTCACCTTCAAATCTTCAAGAGTTCACCTACTTAACTTTCTAAGCTCAATCGACCTTCTATTATTCGACTTTGTACCTGCTTATCTTTCACACAGTTCATGGATTCTATGGAAAGATGTTTAATGTCTAATTGAGCTCAACCATCTACACCCACAATTAGTACTCACTTATTCATTACTTATTTCTGTCAATTTATAATTTTAACACCTTATAATTCCTCTCAAATAAGCATTAATGACTTGATTTCTCACTTTTATATTTCGAGTCTAATATTACAAGAAAATTTGTTGCAACGTAGGGCCACGTAGAGAGAAATGTTGCTTTCTTAAATTGATATTTTGTTCCAGTTCATGTCCCCAGTTTGATTGTGTATCATTCCAGTCACAAATGACCTCAGTTTATATAACATTAATTCATCATCTTTTTGTCGTTTTGATCGAAAATATTTAGCCAATTTGCATCAAAACGACAAAGCAGCCAACCTATTGCAAATCGGTTCCACTCGGCAACACCCCTTAGAATTTAGTGATATATGGGTCTTTTCATTGATTCGAATTTTACACAAGTATTCTTAGGAAAAAAATTGTTGATTAATGACGTTAAGTATACATGAATAAAAATTTAATATTGTAATTTTGTTTTATAAAATATTTTTGAAATAAGTGCTTTACTCAATTATATGATACAAATAAATAAGAAATTGCCAGATATAGATACAATGACCCAAAGTTAACGGCTTCTTGGAAAACCATGCCATGCTGTCGGGAGCTGAAAACATGGGCTTAACTCAATGAAGACAAAATTGAAACAATTTTGAATAATTTGAATACCCGATAATGTACACTTCTTTCTTCGAGCTTATTTAGAATTAAATTACTTTGTCATCACGATTGATACCCCTGATAACAATGTCCTCACATGGAATGCGTGGGTCCCATCCGAATAAAATAATCTCGACTTCCATGTGTGTGTGGAGTGTTATCCCCGTGATCATCCATGCGAGTCGTGTAGCGCGATTGAGTTGATTTAATAGACACAAAGTATCATAAATGAGATCGTTGCCTTATCGAGGGTCTAAAAATAAGGGAATACGAAAATGGCATTGCATAAATTTTCTAGACGTAAGTCCATCTAGGACTGTACAAAAAAATCGCGAAACCGCAAACCGAACTGTAACCGTTGGTTTGAAACCGTTGGTTCGGTTCCACGTGGACCAGCGATTTTTTTCCTCAAACCGAACCAAACCGTTTCAAAATGATTTGGTTTAAGTTTTGATTTTCAAAAATCGCAAAAAATCAAATCGAACCGCACTTTTTAATTAATTTTTTTTAATGAAATTATAAATTTTCATATATAATTTTATTAAAGTATAATTTTTAGAATTTAAACCAATTGAAAATAATACCTCCAAATTAGACTTAGAAATTCAATTTTCGAATTTATGTCGAAACCCAAACCCCCCCAAAAAAGGGGGGAAGAACTCAAAACCCAACTCAAAGTCTCAAAACCAAAATCTAGATTCTTTTTAATTCCAATATGGTGTTGCAGAAAGGTCGTATCGTCTCCCCCCACATGCGTAGCACCCACATTACTGAGTGCCTTGTTGGCGATGAGAGTGGTACTATCCTCTTCACCGCTCACAATGACCAAGGTATGCATACATGTGTTGTATATATAAGTTAGACATACTTGCATAACGCAACACAAATTCATAATTAAGTGGAAAATAATTAATGTGGTGGGCCGAATATTTCAGTTATTAGAATGAGTTTCTATGCCTGCAAAATTGTAAATAACGGGTTTTGATTCTTTTAAATTGTTATTTTGAATAATAAGTTTTTTTCTTTATTAATATTTTTTATTAGGGGGTAGAAATAAGGGTTCTCGTATTAATATGTTTAGTTTTAAAGAGATAGACAAATAATTTTTTGACGCACACTTTTCTCTTGTCAATTATTTGGTCTGTAGTATGTATATGATCGCTGATTTATCTTTTTTTGAGCGTTGGAGATTTTTAGTTCTTTTTATCTTTGACTTGAGTCGGACGGTCTGAAGATAAGTTTGAAAACAGTTTCATCTAAGAATATATTTGACATGAAAAGTTCCTATAGGAAGGAGATTACTATGCCTCCGTTTGGGTTAGGTATAAATGCGAATTAAAATCTAAGAAGTCGACAAATAATTTTAACCACATGTTTCATTGGACTCATAACTGTTCAACCACATGTTTCATAAACTTATATCAAAATCTACTATAACCTGATTTTTCTCTAAACCAAACAGGGAAATGATGAAAAATTGTCATCTAGAATTTGAATTTTTCTGCTTTAAACCACTAAGAAATTCAAGTGGACAACCACTTTTTGTCCAATAGTCATCATGTCAAGGGATGTTGAATTTTCTTTGTTTAATGGGTCAAACATTGTCCGAGTAAATGTTTGATACTGCTTTTACTATACATGTTTCAAAAGTAATTGTTGATTTATCTTGTATTGTATGTTTTTTCACGTCTTAGTTGTCTTTATTTTAATCAATCATCGTGTGAACCTTAAACAATGCATCTCGTAATTTTCATCTGTTTAATGGATTATGGTTTATTGTACTCATTTCCTTCACTTAGGGTATTTCTTTAATATGGATGATTGCATTTTTGGTTTTTAGCTATATAACCATTTGATTTTTGTTTATATTTCTTTCTTAGTTGATCTAGTGATGTCTGGTACTACTGTCATCCTTCGAAATGCAAAGATTGATATGTTCAAGGAAATTATGAGGTATGTAAAAGATTGATCTAGTGACGCCCGGTACCTAAGAGGTTAGTACTTTTATACTTATTTTGATATTGTTGCTTGTAAAAATTTGAGTGATACTAGCTTAATACTATCTTTTTTGCTTTTTTGTTATATATCGAATTTCAAACAAATATGAATGTAATTTAATATTTAACATTATTAGTGTTCGTTTAAATTTATATGTTAACTTGTTTTAAATATATTACTATAATGTCGATAGGTAAACCGCGGATTAAAACCGAACCAAACCGCAAATAATGGTTTGGTTTGGTTTGGTTTGAAAAATAAAATGGTTTGGTTTGGTTTGGAAAAATTTCAAACCGCTTAAAATGGTTTGAATTGAAAATATAGCATAAACTGTCTGAATCGAACCGTGTTCACCCCTAAGTCTATCAATCAAATCACATAAAATGTACATTGCCATTAAAATATTAAAATTTTCTGGATTGGTGCACGACGTTAAAGTTTGAAAGTTTAATCGAATAGCCCCTTTCATCAGTTCATTTTTTCCCCGTCTCTTAGTTGGCAAAGTTTGAAAGTTTGATAGAATAATTTATAATGCTGCAAATTTCTTTGGTTGTTGCCAGTAGGGTTACAGGAATGGTATCAAGGAGCCTTTTGAGGTGGCGCTTAGGATTCTCTTTCTTTTCATGGAAGTACTAAGGCTCTGTTTGAAAGCGAATATTTTCTCGGGAATTAGAAATCGTTTTCCAATTTTCTGTTTTTGCGCTGTTTGATAGCCTTTATTTTCCATAGAATCGGTTTCCAACCTTTTCCAAGGTACAATCTCTTGAAGCGTGATTCCGTAGAAATCAATTCCTTGCTATTTGGTGGGAATTGGTTTCCACTTTTTTTTTTTTTAAGCAATAGAAACAAATTCTAAGATAAAGTGTAAAAAAATTTATCCATTTAATTGACAAATTCCATGCAAAATAGAGCCAAACGTAAAAATAAAAAATAATTTTATTATTATAATTTTTTTTTTTTTTTTTTTTTTTTTTTTTTTTTGGCAATCTAAACATATTTTGTCCCTAATGGTAAAAAAATTTATCCATTTAATTAACAATTTGCATGAAAAATAAAGTCAAACGTATTATAATAGAAAGGTGGAAAATTATACCAATCAAACACCTTTAATTCAATTCCCGGTAAAACAATTTCAGGCAATTCAATTAATTTTCCACCCTGCAATCAAACGGACCCTAAATAAAAATTAGCAATGATTGGGAAAATAAAAAAATAAAGAGTAATGCTACAATAATCATTTGGATGATCACTTGGATGACCGCGTGTGAGTGTAGAAGGAAATATTATTTTATTCATGAGGAGCCCGCACACTCACAAGTGATCATTCAAGTGGTCATCCGAGTGGGTAGAGTAGTATTTTTCAAAAATAAACTACTCTTTTAAGTGAATTGACTATTACAAAGTAATTTATTCATTATTAATTAGTGGTATTAAATGGATTGAGTTGAGCAGCTCAACTCGTCCACCATCGGATTTGGCTCAACTCACCACTCGAACTTGCGTGTGAGGTTAGCAGGCTAGCGCATAAAAAATGTGCTTGGTTCGCACCATGAACTCGTTCTTGCCGTTCGCAGCTCGTAATTTTTATTTTAAAATTTGAATTGAAAAGTACCCTTCACTCTCAGAAGCATAATGAAGGTGTGGAAATTATATTTCATCAAAAAATTATCTGATGGTAAAGAAATTGATAAATGTAAAAGAATATATTTCTTCAAGAATTATAAAGTTGTAAAAATCATCCTCCTTATTTGAACTTGAGACCGATTAATATGTAGGTGGAGTTAAAATTGTACAGAAATAAATAATTCATGTACGATTTTTAAAAATAAACAAATGAAATAGATACAATAAACTAATGATTAAAGAAATGAGATATACTTATAATTCTATCTTAGCCCCTGTTTGGGCTCCATTCTAAAAAAAATGTATTTTTCGTTCTCATATTTTCAACTATACATTTTCTACTAAAATAATATTATACGTAAATCAAATAATTTTCTTATTTTTTAATTAGAAATTTTCAAAAAAAAAAATTACTATTTCAAAATACATTTTTAGTGAAGCCAAGAGAGGCATAATAGTGTAAAAATGGACATGAAAAGATGTCGGAAGACTATTTTATCTTCTTGAAGCCATTAAACCACGCAAATATGTGATTCTTTTCAAATTGTAATTTGCAGAGGTCACGCGATACATCTCAATCTAACATATGATCTCTCGTGATAGACCTTGTATCTGTGAGTATTGATAAAGGCCCGAGTGATATGAATAAGTCCTGGCTATGCTGAATAATATCAGATATTAAAAATGCAGTGTATTAATTTCACCATGAAGTGAATTGAAGAAATCGGTCATATTAATGTCTCGTTCCCATGTTAGTGCTCCATTCATACGAGTTTCATACATTTCGAACTTTAAAAAAAAAAAAAAAAAATTGTTGTTCGACTCATTAGTGGGGTGAGCTGAACTAACGAGCGACTCCATTGCTGAACCTAATTTCTATGTCTGAATATCCCAGAAATCAAGGCCGCGTAGCGGACCAAGTACAAGTAAACTTTATTTATTTTTAAAATAATAATTAAAAAATCAATTGAGACCCCTTCCTACTATTAGACATATTTTTTCTGACTCGAAAATTACAGAAATGCTCTTGAAGATTATTTTTCTCAAAATATTATTCATTGCAGATTTTTTTTAGGACTACTAGCAATAAGGAAAGTAACATTTCAACCAAAACCCAACAAAAATTTGTTTGGCTGGATTTTCTATTCATTGTCCTAATTTTCCCTTTTCATACGGCTATTTAAAAATTTCCTGCAAATATTTTTAGGTTTTTATTATTTTCTATTTTTGATTGCTGACTTCAAGTACAATCTGTTAGGGCTGGGCATATATCTCAAACCGAACTGAATCGAACCGAACCGAGCGATTCTTCGTAAGAGAAATACCCGAACGGATATTAGAATCGAGAACCGACGGGTACGGGTCGATTCTCGGTTCTGGACCCAGAACCGAAGAACCGAATAAGAACCGAATTTTTTTAAAATTTTTTTATTTTTATATATGAGATAAATCAAATTATTTAGTTTTTTAAAAATAAATTAAAAAATATAGAGTTTGCAATGAAGAGACTGGGTTCTATGATGACATTGAGACATGTAATAAAAAATATATTATATTTTTTCTTATTAAATTTTATTGGTTGAATAATTTTTTGTTTATTTGTGTTTGTTAATTGTGATTTTTCAATCTTTCTTGTAGAGTTTTTTTAGTATCTAGTATGGTAAGTCAAGTAATTGATGGTTAAATCAAATAGTTGTTAAGTAAGTACTACTGTATTAGCAATACTTTAAAATATTTTATCTCTACGAGTCTATGACTTCTAATTTATATGGATCACCGATATTTTAGTATTACTAATTTACTATCTATTTTTTGTTATTTGTATACATTGGTAAATTAATCTTATTGGACAATTTATTATTTATATCTTATTAAATTGGAATACGTTAATTTGTAAAAGTTAAGATTGAACATGTCAGACTGTAGTATTATTATAAATGTTAAAAAAATTAATTCTACTATGGAACCGAACCGAATGGAACCGAACCCGAACGGTTCCAAAATTATATTTGGACCCGACGGTTCCGTTTACTAACTACCCGAAAATTTTCTGTTCGATTCGGTTCTCTTCAGAATCGAACCGTGCCCAGGCCTACAATCTGTATTGGATGTTCATGCATTAATTTTTGGAAAATATTGCACAATTAGTCCCCAATTTATTATCCAAGTAGCAAGATAATTTTAATCTTTATACATAAATAAGTTTGTCTAAAATGTTTAATTTAGTTATAATCAATCTTTAATGTGTGAGAACCATCGAAAAATTCCATTAAATTGTGACATTACCTGATTAAAGCTTACCTTACTTCAATATTTGAAGTGTCAATCCTAATTAAAAAACAAAATTTAGTTTCATACAAATAATAAATAAGGTGTTGTGTCAATTAAATGGAGAATTGGACCTTTTTTGGTCTTGAAACATATTTTTCAACTATAATGAAAATATAATAATTAATTAACTTTATCATTTTGAATGTTTATTCAAAATTGCTCATCTAACAATAATTTGTTTATCAATAATGCAATTTTCCCTCAAATTTATTGTTAATATTTTCAGGGGTACTTTAGTAAAATAATCCGGTAGCTTTCCGCGTAACAGCCGTGTCTCCCACGAGGTTCCACCGCCCACAGGCCGACAATAAACACTTTTCCCAAAATACCCACCAACTCTAAAGACCACACTCCTACTCCCATAGCGCGTACATATTCATTTACTTATAAATAGACCATTCTATTGTCATTCATCAGTATCTAATCTTTCTCACAAATAGAAAAATATTCAAAAAAGCCAACAAAATTTCCAGTTTTCCCCATTTTTGATCAAAATATTCTTGAATGTACCTTGAACAAAGTCTGAAAATGCAGAAAAAGGGCTCAAATTCTGATCGTAGAGCATGGAATACCCTTCGCTTAGCCCTTCTATGGGCTAGAAAAGGAGGCATACTCAGAAACAAATTCGCCTTAAGTTTAAGCTTACTTCAAAAGGGTGTTAAGAGTCTCCGCCACCCAAATGGAGGCGGCGCCCTCATTTCCGGTGAACGTGAACTCTCCTTCGACCAAACTCCAATCATCCATGTCAAAATGCACCGTCCTTCTTCGCTCCGGTTCAAGATGCCACGCATTCCTTGCATTAATCCGGATGTGGATTTTGATTATGATTTTGAGCTCAACGATGATCGGGACAGAACTTATTACAATGATGTGCCCAGAAAGAGTTTTTTAAAGGGCGTGGAGGATCATAATGATGATCAAGAAGATGATAGCTATCATGGGTTTGATCAGGTTTATGAAGAAATTTATGGGCCGTCTGATGAAGGAATTGATTTGAAAGCTGAGCTGTTTATAGCAAAATTCTATGAGCAAATGAAGATGCAAAGACAGATATCATATTTACATTACAATGACATGCTTAACAGAGGTTCAACTTGATCCATATGTATATTCACAGCTGGATGTGGCACCAACAGCAGAAAGTTAATACTTAACATTGCAGCTTGAAGGTTGATCAAAGCCTTGATCATCAGCAGGAAGAAGGAAGAAGGGAAAGACGTGAAAGATTAAATAGCACTTCTAAAATGGTTTTGCGTTTTTTTTGTGACAGTGGTTAAACGCGATATACAAAACGTTTTACCTATCATTATGCCCAGGTGAAAGAATGTAGAATACTATTGCTGCTGCTAATGAATTCTGCACTTTGCTGAGACATCACAACTGAGAAATCTCCATCCTAGAACAAGATTTTCATTCTTGAAAACGTTTTGTATATTAATTAGGCTGTTGAGAATGTTCCTTCTAAATCTTTATTACCTTTTATCAAAATTCGCTAATTTTTTTTTTTTTTTTTATAAAAAGCTTTGTCAAACAACCCTTAAAGGAATTTCAAAATGTTGGGGGAGCGGTCGTCACCCCTCACTCTGTCACTGAACGTACGCATGTTCGGGTTTCAAGGTTTTAACCTACAAGCTATTCGGGTTAAGATATTATTGATTAAACATTATTGCGTTATTTCACTAAATAACAGGAGAAGAAAATAAGCAGCCAACTTGCTGCTTCGCCTTTCTGACTTCAGATTCCATTTTTGTGCACACGTTACTCATATGCACTTTACTAAATTATAGAGGCAAAAATGCAGGAACTTTTCACTATTTTCTTTTTTCATAGCAGTAAATGAAATTCTTGAAAATTTGAAATGTAAAAAAAATAATTTAGTTGAATATAAAGTTTAGTTGTGTGTTATTGATGCCTGGCGACTTCTCGTCACTATTTGCTTGAGAAGACGTACAGATAGCTTGTCTAGTCTACTTGAAGGTATATTGCCTATTCGATTGCAACGATAAAATCATTTTATTGTTTCTAATTCGGCAAATAATATCATCTAAGAGAATATTTTTTGTACTTGACTTTGAGTGTTTATGTAAATGGGAGAAGAGATGGATATATTCCGATAGAGAATTTAAAGTCACATCATCGTGGAACTTGATGAAGTTGAGAATCGTATTGAGCTACCACAATGTTCACTTTACTATCACTACACACCACACTTAACATTTCTAACATAGTTATTTAACAACGCTAGCATCTAAGGGTCCGTTTGATAGAAAGATGAAAAATAGATGGCAAGTAAAATATTTGGCAAAGAAGCGATTTGCCTAGAATTTATTTTAGAGGGAATTGTAATTAATGGTGTTTGATTGGTATAATTTTACACCTAATCCGTTTGATTTTATTTTTATGCAAATGATTACTTTTTGGAATAATTTTTTTTACAATCTATATTAAAATTTGTTTTAATTGTCAAAAAGTAAAAAATAAAAATAATATTTTTATGAATTTTTGGTGTTCGTTTGACTTTATTTTTCATGCAAATTGTCAATTAAACCGATAAATTTTTTTACCATTGTATTTAGAATATGTTTCCATTGCCAAAAAGTTAAAAAAAAAAAAAAAAAAAAAACACCCAACAAGGTGAAAAATAAATTTCCACCAAAATTGTAAGAAAATATTTTCCTGCTTTTGTACTTCAAGGGATTGTATATTAGAAGTTGGTGGCAAACATTTTTCATGACAAATTTGGCTAATCAAACAGCCAAAAGTAGGAACTAGGAAAATATTTTCCTAGTTCCATGGCAAATTCCTCGTATCAAACGAACCCTAACACTAATCTAGATGACAGAATTAGTAGCATTAAACTATGAGGGTCCGTTTGATAGAAAGATGGAAAATGGATGGCAAATAAAATGTTTGGCAGGGAAGTGATTTGCCTAGAATTTGTTTTAGAGGGAATTGTAATTAATGGTGTTTGATTGGTATAATTTTTCACCTAATCCGTTTGGCTTTGTTTTTCATGCAAATAATTACTTTTTGAGATAATTTTTTTACAATCTGTATTAAAATTTGTTTGGATTGCCAAAAAGTAAAAAAAATTAAAAAAAAAATATTTTCATAAAATTTTTATGTTCGTTTGGCTTCGTTTTTCATGCAAATTGTCAATTAAATAGATACAATTTTTTACCATTGAATTTAGAATATGTTTCCATTGTCAAAAAATTAAAAAAAAAAAAAAAAAAAAGGAAAGAAAACACCCCAACAAGGTGGAAAATAATTTCCCACCAAAATGATAAGAAAATATTTTCCTACTTTGTGCTTCAAGGGATTGTACATTAGAAATTGGTGGCAAACATTTTTCAGGACAAATTTGGCTAATCAAACAGCCAAAAGTAGGAATTAGGAAAATATTTTCTTATCATTTAATTGAACTTAGGCTGTGTTCGTCGTATCAAACACAGCCTAAGTTCAATTAAATATAAAAAATTATGGTCCAATTAATAGAATTTATGATATACTGACACGTAAACTTGTGTTCAATATCACTAGTGTCAGATAACATTATTCTTTTCAACATATATGTCATATTCAAGTGTAAAATGCATTTAGGAATTAGGTATAAGCCAGTCCTTGTTGAGCTCTTTGCATTGATGTCATGCTAGCAAAAAAAAAAATTTATAAAAAAATTTAAGTATTTAGTTGGACTTGATCTCGACCTTTTCTGAGCAATAGTGAACCCGCGACATTGGTCTGGTCAGCCTCACCTTCATATCTTCAAGAGTTCACTTAAATTTCTACCATCAATTACTCGACTTTGTCCCTAACTTATGTTTCACATGGTTAGTGGATACTTTAGAAAGATGTTCAATGTTTAATTGAACTCAACTGTTCTACATCTACAACTACTATTAATTATCCATCATTTAATAATTTCACCAAATTATAATTTTTCCAAATGAGCACTGATGACTTAATTTATCGCTTCTATATTTTGAGTCAACCTTTCAAGAAAATTTGTTGCAAAGTAGGACCACGTAGAGAGAAATGTTTGTTGCTTCCTTAGATTGATATTTTGTGCCAGTTCATGTCCCCTGTTTGATTGTATATCATTCCAGTCACAAATGATCTCAGTCTATATGCCAATTCATAATATTTTTGTCGTTTTGATCGAAAATATTTAACCAATTTGCTTCAAAGCAACAAAGCTGCAGCCAACATATTGCAATTCGATTCCACTCGGCATCACCACTTACAATTTAGTGATATCCGATTTCATCGATTTGAATTTTACACAAGCGTTCTTAGAAATAATTGTTAATTAATTTAGCAATAAAGTAAATGAAGTGACGGTGAATGATTCGTATTAACGACTATAAGTATATATACGAATAAGATTTAGTTTAGTATTGCAGATGTGTTTTGTAAAATATTTTTTAAAATTCAATCCAAAAAGACGCGAATTGTCGTAAATGAGATTATTGTAGCTCACTTAGGGAGAAATTTGAATAGAAAAACGTCATTGTATAAATTTTTAGTCACAAGTCTACCAATCAAGGCATATAAATTATACATTGCAATGGTTGGTCCACAACGTTAACTTTTCTTCAATCTTGGATGGTCCCTTTCACCAGCTTAATTTTTTCCAGTTTCTTAGTTGGCCAAGTTTGACATTATTAGACAATAATTTATAATAAGCTTCGAATTCTTGGTTGTTGCCAGTTGGGTTACAGGAAATTAAGGTATACATTCAGCAGCGTCTAAAGGCTGCTCATAGGATTCTCTTTCTTCTTCTGGAATCCTTCTTGTTGTACACATAACCCCAATGAACACTCATATGGGATTGTATATTCACTCCAACCACCCCCATGTGAATGTTAAGTCTGTACACACAAACTTATTGCTTCTTCTGGAAGTCTTATATATATAGCACAAATTAACAATGATTAGAAATATAATTAAAACAAATTACATAAATGTTTGTCAGTTAAATGACAATTACAGATACACTTCTCCCTTAAAACCCGTAAAGAATAACGATTATACTATATGTACATCATAACTTACAAATTTATTTATCAACAGATTATGTGACGAGATATAATCGAGCCAAAATTTCATCAAAAAATTAAAAAATTTCACTTTCTTTTTGCCAACTCATCAATTTGTAGGTGATTATATACAACAAGCAATTTTCAAAGAATAATTTTCTATCTGTATGATAATCAGTTACGTCGGAAGATATATCGAGTGAATTTTTAAATTTTTTTTTTCAAAAATAACGTTTACTTGTACTTGGTCTACGGCCTTAATTTCTTGGATATTCCAGAGAGAGAGAGAGAATTGTCACAGTAACGTTGCAACCAAAACCCAACAAAAATTTGTTTGTCTGGAAAAAGGGAAGTCCATTTTTCTAATCATTGCCCTAGTTTTATAATCCCCTTTCATACGGTTATTCAATATCAATCATGCTACTTGTACATAATTATTCATTTACCACCTGAATGACATTCACTCAGGAGGGTTCCACCTTTTTTTTTTGCATTGTTTATTCACTCGAGTCCCACTATATGTGAGTGGATTTCATCTAGATGGTAATGAATAGTTCTGTAAAAGTAGTTTAATTCATTCAATATAGAAATTTATTTGAAGATTTCTTGCAAATATTTTAAGGTTGTCATTCATTATTTTCTAACTGTCTTGGCTGTTTGTATCATTCAATATGGAAAATTGCAGTATGGGTTCGCATCATATTGCTCAACTGGCAAGTTGGTATTTTAACTTTAAAAAAGAACAAGTTGGTCATTATTAATGCATTATCATATACCAATGTTAGAAATATTAAAACGTTCATTAAGCCCTTATTTGAAACTCATTAAATTACATTCCATTTTTCTATTTTCTATTTTCAACTACACAATCTTCCATAAAATAATATCATACGTAAATCGAAAAAATTTCAACCACTCATTTTTAAAAAAAAAATATTATTCCACCCATTTTTATTCACAAAAAATGGGGGCCAAATTGTGGCTAAATCATCACGTAAACCTCATACACCCCAATCCATAAAGTAAAGTTTTATTTTTCCAACTTTCATTATTCAAAGTGTAGCATGCTTTTTATAGGGCTATGTGGCAATCAACATAAAAGGTTTCATAATCGGAGATTGACTAAGAAACTATAACGAACAATTAATACTATGTATATTAATTTGTTTTCATCATTTATATATGTAGCATTGGACGCATATTTTATTGTGCAATTGAGTTGAATGTGTTTTCTTTCGTGAATAATGCTATTCACTTACTATTCACTTACTATATATGTAACAATAAAGTCATTGTCACATCATCCAATAAGTTATAATTTTATAACACATTTTTATGCTTGGACAATGTTAGCCAATTGCCACATAGGGTGGGATCTAGTACCACGAACTCACCAAGACTAGCGATGAATATCGATAGAATCATGTTATTTGTACAATTTTCTTTACATATGCGGTGACATGCATTTCGATCATTGATTTGAATTTCATTTATTTGAATCAAGGACCAAATGCATGTCACATCGGTATCTGTCAAGGAATGTGTAAAAATATTTATATGCAAATAGCTTAATTAATACCAATAATGGTACATAGAGCATTATTCATAATGAATGGTTCAAAATTAACTCGTTTTTCATCAAAGGCTGGAGATCAACTTAGTAGTTGAACAATAGATTGTGGACCAATAATGCAATTGTTCTTTGGCTTCTTGTTGAATTTCTCAGTTGTGGCCGCGTACAGCCGTGTCTTCCACCGCCCGCAGGCCAACAAAAACACTTTTCCCACGTACCCACCAACCTGTGGACCCTACCTCCATACCGTGTACATAACAAATATTCATTTACATATAAACATGTACACACAATCTCCTACACAATCCCCTACACCTCCCTCACATGGAGGGGGGCCCACAAATATTTTATTATGTGTGGGCCCCCCTCCATGTGAGGGGGGTGTAGGGGATTGTGTACAAATAGCTTTATTCCATATAAATACATCGTTCTACTGCTCATGATCAGTATCTAATCTCTCAGAACAGAAAAATATTCTAAAAAGCCTACAAAATTTACAATTTTTTTTCCCATTTTGATCAAAATATTATTGAATGTACATCGAACAGAATCTGAAAATGCAGAAAAAGGGCTCATCAAATTCTGGTCGGAGAGCATGGAATATCCTTCGTTTAGCTCTTTTATGGGCAAGAAAGTTGGCATATTCAGAAACAAATTCTCCATAAGTTTAAGCCTACTTCAAAAGGGTGTTAAGAGTCTCCGCCACCCAAAAGGCGGAAGCGGCGCCCTCATTTACGGCGAGCGTCAACTCTCCTTTGACGAAACTCCGATCAGCCATGTCAAAATGCACCGCCCTTCTTCACTCCGGTTCAAGATGCCACACATTCCCTGCATTAATCCTCCTGTGGATTTTGATTACGATTTTGAGTTCAATGATGATCAGGACAGAATTTATTACAATGATGTACCCAGAAAGAGTTTTTTAAAGGGAGTAGAGGATCAAAATGATGATCAAGCGTTTGATCAAGTTTGCGAAGAAATTTATGGGCCGTCTGATGAAGGAATTGATTTGAAAGCTGAGCAGTTTATAGCAAAATTCTATGAGCAAATGAAGATGCAAAGAGAGATATCGTATCTACAGTACAATGACATGCTTAACAGTTAACAGATGTTCAACTTGATCGATATATACCTGCACACAGACACAGAACATTGTTTGAACAATCTATTGGTTTATACATATACTTTCTGTTTTTGTACCTTTAAGTTTTGATGGGCGCCATTTTTTGTAGACACTTGAGGTTTAAGTACTATTAGTGCTGTTTAATTATAAAGAGTAATTTTATTTTTTTTATACACTTCGATAGTGTTTTTGGCTCTTTACCTTTATATATTTTTTTTATAAAAAGTAAATATTGGTGAATAATAACGAAGTTTTTAATCAACCTCGAACTCTCTAAGTTTGTAAAAGTCTACATATTTTACGCTCGTTAAGACAATGTGTTTCCCGTGCTCGTCTAATTAAGGAAACAAACAAATTTTACAACTAACTTTTTTATTAGTAGGAGAGATCTTTAGCCCCGAACCTTTATTAATACTTGGTTGTGTATGCCCATCGAGAGTTCAAGGGGTACAACAATGTAGATCCAAGTATATTATTATAAGAGAAGACTTGAAAAAACACAATTAGATGGACATCAAAAGCAATCGAGGCAAGTTAATGATAATGTACAAATTTCTTAGGGTTGAGATGACTCTCGGAACTCCACTCCAAAGTTCCCTCAAAAGTTCCATTGACTTATCACAACCGTGTCTATGTAGCGATTGGACAGAAACGCTCAACTGTGGCACAATTAGTTCAAATTCTTTCAGAAGCGAATGCTTTAGAATATTCAATTCTTGTAGCAGCCACCGCTTCGGATCCTGCTCCTCTGCAATTTTTGGCCCCATATTCTGGGTGTGCCATGGGGGAATATTTCCGCGATAATGGAATGCACGCATTAATAATCTATGATGATCTTAGTAAACAGGCCGTGGCATATCGACAAATGTCATTATTGTTACGCCGACCACCAGGTCGTGAGGCTTTCCCAGGGGATGTTTTCTATTTACATTCCCGTCTCTTAGAAAGAGCGGCTAAACGATCGGACCAGACAGGCGCAGGTAGCTTGACCGCCTTACCCGTCATTGTAACATGTCTTCCTCAAAGAAATATTATACCCTAGTTACATAGAAGAAGAAGAATAAAGCCTAAAAACTTCTAAAGTAAGTATTTTGAACCAAACCGTTAACAAATAATTCGAAAAAATCCCACAAATTAAAATCGTGTGTTTGTGGTTTTGTTTGGTTTTAAAACACGATTTTCTTAAATATTTTGTTTGCGATTTGCTATGAAATTTCCCAGCTGGAATTTTTAGGCATGCAAGCACATAAAATTCATTAGTCGTAAATGAGAATAAAAAAATAATTTTAACAAATGGTCATAGTAAAGGAACATGACAAATCATTCACCATTTTTTTCCCTGCACATTTAAACCAATCACCATTCAACAGATCCATAATTATTGATAGATCAACATGACACCAACCAACAATTTTGAAAGTCTCCTTTTCGGTTTGGTTCAACGGTTTTTGCTTACACTCCTAACTTGAACATAAACAAAAACGAGATGACTATTGAAGATCAAGGGGATATATCAATCATTAACAACAATCCCGTCTCTTTCCTATCAAAAAACAAATTATCAATAGTCTAGAAAAATATTTAATTTCTCCAAGTAGTGCTATTTAACATAATTAATATTTAATATCAGTTTAAGTGACAATTGTGACATTAAATTACATATTCGAGTATTCGACTAAATACAATGATTCATGACCCATTTAATAGAACTTATGATATACTGACACCTAGACACTATTGGTACTAGATATGATCATTCATTTCAAAACTAGTTTTAGATGGTAGAATATAGAAATGGTGATAAGGGAACCGATAAAAGTGTTGCACACTGAATTATGATGGACTATGTTTAGTGCCGAACAAGATTAAATAGTTTATAAATAAGATTTTAGTTTCTTTACTATCTATACCTTAATGAACAAACCATGAACCCGATGATGAGAGATTAATGAATAAAACCTTACAAACCGATGATGCATGGTATATACTAACAATGTGATACTAGATTCAACAACATATTATGTGCAAGACCACATATTCACCAAAAAAAGTAATGTTATTCATAGTCGTTCACTGCGGTGGTCGCCATACATAACAGTTTGTAATTTAATGTATTAATATGGTAATTTTTTCTTGCCTCATATGTCAAATCATTAACCGCCACATGTACGTCACGCAGGGCAACTGCAATAGTGAGTGACTACAAATAGCATTATTCCACCAAAAATAGAACTATTGTCGAGATGTACAATGACCCCATCACTCAGTCGAAGACTGTCTCTTCGTCTACCTCAAAAGCCTTTTGTGCCCGTTTCAATTCCTCATTCATTGACAACAATTTTGTGCAACGGTTAAGTTTTGGTGAGTCCTACAAGATCAATAAGACCGGTATTGAATTTATCAAACAATGCACAAGATTGTTATATAGAAATGACAAGTATTATTATTCGGTTTCTCTGAACTTAATACTTCACTTGAGAACTTGTAAAATTTCTGCTACAATCCAGTCTACGTTAAATTTGAGATATATTTCTCAGTTTGTCTTTTTACGAGATGTAAATGTTTTACTTCCAAGAAACCGAAGATGAACAACAAAGATGAAGTTTGATCATAAACAATGGAAAACAATTTTTACAAGCCTCTCGACTTAAAACCTAAACACCTCTTTGATTGGTGAAATGTATTCGGCAGAATTAAGAATGGAAAAGAAAGTTAACAATTTTTACGAGTCACATAAATGTACCTTGTGAATTAAGAAAAGAAAATCCTCAGTCAAAAGCTTTCCTCTTTTGGATGCAGTATCTTGAGCTTTATGAACCTGTAGAAGTCACTATTATCATTTGCTATCCAGCACAGGGTAAACTATCCCCAAAAAGACATAGCCGCAAGGAAATTATAGATTTCAGTAGCATCTGGGATGGATCAGAAAGAACAAAGGACTCACCAAATATGTTATGTACTCCACAACAACATCCTCCACAAGTGCCACGGTCTCTGGTATGGGCTTTGGTGCAACAAAGGCAATACAATGACATTATAAGTTTAACTAAAGCATATTAGAATTCAGAAAATAAAGAACGAGTGTCACGTGTAAAGAAATACACTTACAAGTCAACTTGTACTCATTCTTCCAAAATATATAATTTGCATTATATATAAGACAGTTCCAGATAATTGGAGATGAGTGTGTGTACATGGGTGTGCACCACAAAAATGCAGGTGTCAAGACTAATACAACATGCATGTAAAGACATTATTGATCTAGCACTCTTGGCCATCCAACGTATAGAGATTTTAAAGCTTTACGCATTTGATAAGCATCCATAAAATTGAGGAAATATATTACCAACAGTAAAATCCACCTATTTAAAAAAAAAAAAAAAAAAAAGGAATAGAAATGAATTAGTTTACGGAGAAAATCCAGAGAAAGAGCAAGACATACATTTGGATCATCGCCAAAACCATACATCATATGCTGCACTGTCGCATCCAGATTAAATAATTAGATAGAACGTAGCATAGACATTAAATTTCTATTTAGAACAAGAAAAAAAATTGAGGCAGGGTAAACCCACAATCTTTTTGAAAAAATCCACGTTTACCCTTAAATGAATTTTCTGGAGGCTGAGATAATCCCACTTTCGCTTTGGAGGAAAGTCCAGCAGAAGCATTGCTCATACTTTCTGTGTCCTGCGTTCACTCTTAACAACATTTTAGAATTCAAGGATGAAGTGAATAGTAGATTATATTAAATACCATGAAGCATCAGATTAATTTTAGCGAAAATTTGCATATTAGATAAAGCATAAAGAACCATCAAGATTAGCATAGAGTAACCTCCATTTAGTTTTTTCCTATCATTTTTGAAATCTTCTAAACTCGATAAATGTGAAGTTGTCAACAGGGGCGGGAAATACAGCATTTACTGAGAGAAACTACACAAATGAGCACAATTACATACAAAGAAAGTATTATAGACAAAAACTTGCTTCCTTATGGAGCATTCATAAATGGTCTTTTCATTCTGTATGTTTTGCCCAATGTTCATCATCCATAGGTGTTTAACAATGTCAAATGTCTCCAAAAGTGAACCAAAACAATAAGAAGCACAAGTTAGATACAAAAGCACAAGTTTTCGTTGGCTGGAAATTGATTTAAATAACAAAATCATCAAAGACATTCAGTTTCGAGATAGGGCTTTTCGACTTGCAAATCTCAGAAACTGGATGTGAGGTTTGGCACTGCCCCCCCACCCAAAAATACATATATTGTCATATAAAGATCAAGAAATATAAACAAGAAGAGTAGTGAAATACTTACCCGAAAATTCAACAAGAATCTATCTGCGGAAACCCAGAGAGTAATTAAACGATAAATTGCAATAAAAACAACCAATTGATTTATTTTTAAAAGAAAATCAAATTATATAAAGACCTGAATCAAGAAATTAACGGGTTGAGTAGTAGTGGTGCGTTCTCTTTGCCAAGAATGACTGGCTTTATCTTTTGGATTGAGAATCTAAAAGGGGGTTTATATTAATGGGAAAATTTCACAATAGGAAATTCTGTACAATTTTGATTTCGGCGCATGAATAGAAAACCTCAGTAAACTGGGTACTTTCGATGTTTGGGCTTTTTTGGGTGGGAAACATGCAGGGGATAATAGAGGAAAGGGAAGAATTCATAAACTATACTTTAAGAGCCCATTTGGCCCCATTTCATTCTCGTTCTCATTCTTATTCTCATTCTCATTTTTCTTCTTTCTTCATTTCAATCACATATTTTTCAAATAAAATAATATTACATACAAATGTAAAACTTTTCATCATTTTTTCACCACACATTCTTCCATCAATCATTATTTCAAAAATTCTATTCTCATTAAAATCAACATCAAACACACTCTAAGTATAATCAATTCATATTTTAGTCTTAAAATTTAGTCTATGCAAAAATTAGGTTTTGATTAATTAATTAAATTTTTTTGTTAATTAATTATTTTAAGGTTACAGTTATGCGATTTATGGTCACATATATGCACTTAAAAGGTCACAACCAATTCACTCCTCATATATTATTAAATTAATTAGTTATAGATTATTTTGAAGTCACAAATCAAAAAAATTATAAGTCTCAGATTATTTTGAGATCTCAAATAAAAAAATTTATAGGTCACGAATTATTTCGAGATCACAAATCAAAAATTTTATAGGTCACAACTTATTTTATTGGTCACAAATCACAAAATTATAGGTCACAGTTCATCTATCGATCTATATTTTCAAATTATTAAAATTTGTTTGTCACAAATTATTAAATTTTATGGTCACAGTTCAATATTTAGTCACATATAACCAAATATTATGTCACACACCACCACCACTCAACACCACCACCGCCGCACCTGCCATCACAATCATCAACCGCCTCCACCACCGTCGACCACCACTACCTCAACAGCTCCACCTACACCACCACACAACACAACGACCACCACCACTTCAACAACCAAAACAACACCATCAGCATCACTAGTACCCCCGCCACCGCACCACCACCGTCGAAATCACTACCTAATTCAGAAACTGAGAAGGCAAGGAGAATATCACATTGAAAAATCAGATTAATGAGAATGGCGAGAACAGTTTATTCACTTTTTGTCTCGCCCTGCATAATCGCATCACTACTACTTTCCCCAAGCCTCAACTGGCTCAGAGCAGGAGGCGGTGGGATGGGATCCGATTGTAAAGAAGCGATTGTCAATGATGAGAATGGCTCAGAACAGTTCTTCTCTTCTCTTATGTCGATGATGAGATCCGATTGCAAAGGAGCGATTGTCGAGTGTCTATCCGACAACAATGAATTCGATCTGGATTCCGAGGCCAATCGGCGTGTCCTAGCCACTCGCCGCCGCTACATCAGCTACAAAGCTCTCTAGAGGAGCAGAGTACTTTGCTCCAGCAGCGGCGCCTCCTGCTACAACTGTTATCCTTGTGCTCAAGAAAAATCCCTACACCCGCGGCTAGGGGAGAAGAGAGAAGAATGGAGAGGCAGATCGGCGACGTCGTCGGTATAGAGAGGCAGGGCCGAAGATTCTCTTCCATGGCCGACGTCGCTACAGTTGAGAGAGGAGAGATTCAGGAGAAGATGAGAGGCAATGTGTGTGTTTAGAGAGAGAGAGATGAGAGACGGGAAAATGGAAATGGGTTTGAAAATTAGGGATATATTTATTGACACCTGATTTATGAATGATGAAACTTAAACTTTGATTTTTGAAAAGTGATCTTGAAAGGTCTGCTATGGTGTAATTTCCACTAGAGGAAATTGGAAATTACAGCCAACCATACCTTTAAAGATCCAATTTCAAAAATGAGATGCAATGTTTGATTATACAAAAATTAGATATTAATAATACTATAAAATATTTTAATATTAAATAATAACGTTGACGTCAAGAAATGTGAATATTTTGATTTGAGCCAACTTTAAGAAAAAGGGCAATGTGATTTTACTAATTCCTTATAATTTGAGGATAACAAGTTTAGTAATGAAAAGATACTTGAGATGTTGAACTCATGTCCCTTTTAGCAAAGGGGAATTGACCATATAGGGTTCAGTTGAAAATGATAAGAAAAATGTCCAATCAATCACTTCAAACATTATGCCGAGCTTAGATCTGTGTGCCGCAGCTATTTGCCGTGATTGGCCAACGAGGTCGGTCTCCATCAAATTTTCATAATTCTGTTTGTTATCAGGTAATCATGACATGCATAGGGATTAGTTTCCAAGGAAGATTATTGGACGATGATGGCAGTGCTGTCGTTATTCTCTCCAAGTGTATGTGCTTTCATTGGATAGGGTATTAAAGGCCAGTAATCATGATATTTCCCTGCGTAACGGCGGTAATTGACCGAGCTCGAGTTGAAAATCGAACTGAAATAGTAATATCGAACTTCGAGATGCTCAAGATTATCACTAAGTAAGTTTTATATGAGATCGAAAATCAGTGGTCAACAAATAATATGATAAAATTTTAATTAATTATATATTATTAACCTTAATTCGTTCAATTCATAATTTCATCACCCTCTCTCTCTCTACAACCCGCTGCCAACCCTCTATACTGGAGCTACACATCGACGCCGTGGCTCGAAAGTCACTGCAACCACCTCGCCGGATGTAAGCGTCGTTGCTGCGACGGCGATCGCAACGCAAATCAGCGGCTAAAATAATGTTTTCTCCCACCAAAATCGTCGTACTAGATCTCGACTGCGGCAATGAATCCATCATCACTGTGAGCAGCGAACCCATCGACGACGACGCTTGAGTTCGCTACTTACAACAGCGATCAAGTCGTTGATGGGCACGACGGTTAGACATCGTCTCGCAGCGACGAGCTTATAACTCTGAGCGCTGCTGTGCACGACGACGGAGATGGATTTCTGGTTTGTGGCATTTTTCTATGATGGGTTTGTCATGGTCTTGTGTTGTTTTTGCAGTGTTTTTTTGTGATTTTATAGTAATTTTTTAGGTGGTTTGGTGGTGGTCGTGATCTGACCAAAACTACAATTTGATTCTTGATTTGAACTACTGCCCGTGGTCGACGGTTTGGTGTTTGCGGCGATTGGCTGGTTGTTTTGCATTGTTTTGGTGGTGTTGTTATTTTAGGGATGGACATTGTGGTAGTTTGGTGCGGTGGTGATGGTGAGATGGTGGTGGTGATGGATATGTCGGTGTGGTGATGGATTTGGGCGATGATGTTTTTCTGTTGATTTGTTTGGGATGGTGGAATTGTCGTTGGGAGGTTGTGGTGGCGACGTGGCGGTGATGTGGTCACAGATTATTTCGTGATTGTAACCACTAAATTGGTTAAAATGTGATCAATAAAAATTGTGATCAATGATTTGTGATCGACGAACAAATTGTGACCTACGAAATTTTTGAATCGAGATTATAAAATAATTTGTGACCTATTAAAATTTTGATTTGTGATCTCGAAAATAAATTGTGACTTATTAAAATTTCGATCTATGACCTAAAAAAATATTTGATATGTAACATCAAAATAATTTGTGACTCGTTAATTTGATAATATGTGACCAATAAATGAATTTTTGACAAAATTTTATAGATTTGTGACTTTTATATATTTAATTAATTAAATAATTAAATCATAAATAAATTTAAATAAAAACCTGATTGGTGAAATTTGAAACTTATTCCCTTACTATTGAAATGGATCATACTAAAAACCTTAATTATGAATTGTTTTCGGGATAATATTCGACAACAGATATTGTTGAGACAAGTCTAGTATTTCATTTGAATATATTTTGAGCTCGCCATTATTTTTGTTTTAATTTTAACAAGTGAACAATATATAACTACTACATTTCACAACTAACAAACTCACTAAAAACTTTCGTAAATCAGGTGGTAAATCAAAATATTAAATATATAATATACATTTATTCTCTCTCTCTCTCTCTCTCTCTCTATCAATTGACATAATGATATTATAATCCCACCCCACGGACCCTTCCCACCCAAGAAAATCCCAAGAAATTCAAATATTTCTATACCCAATCTTGATGAACCCAACCCCACCCTGCCTCACCATTGAAAACTCTAAAAATAAAATTTTTCTCTATCTACAGATGCTCTCTCTCTCTCCATCTCTCTCTGTTTCTCTCCCTCTCTCTCTCTCTCTCTCTCTCTATATATATATATATATATATATATATATATAGACACAAATAACTTTACAGGTGATGGTGATGGTGATGGTGATAAAGGTGGCGTTGTGTCTAGAAAATAGATCTGCGTGGTGGTGGTGATAGTGGACTGCGGGTGATGAAAGTACATTGGAATTAATCTGTTTGGTGGTGGCGATGGTGGGGTGGATGGTAGCAATAGTGTTGTATTGTAGTTGACGAGATTTGTGACTAACTGTGTTATATGTGACCAAATTTATTGTTTGGCGTGTTATCTATGAGTAATTGTGATCAGGCCATTTATGATCAAGTCAATTTAGTTTGTGACTGTATGTAACCAAGTTATTGACATGTGTTATTTGTGACTAATTGTGACTAAATTTGTATTCAGTGTAACTGTTTGTGAACATATCAGTCTAATTTTTGGCTTACTATTAATCTGATCACATACAGTCACAACGAAAACAAAATTGGTCCCACTTGATCACAATAAACACATACTTGGTCAGAGAGAGTCGCCGCAAACAAATCTACACATACCAAAGACCAACACCACAATCCACCACTATCACCTTCAACTTAAGTCTAACCTCACCTCAAATCCACAACAACAATTACCATCATCATCGCTTCCACCAACACCTTAAACAAACACCAACCATCACCACCGACATCAACACCACCAACAATTTCAGAAAATACAATACTCGAACTATCCATCAAGTTACTATGCATATGCCTCAGCCTAGCAACACCATCGCAACTCTTCTCTTCATAGTCATCAGCCGACACGCCATCACCAGAACCACCACTTCCACTACCCACATTGTCGAAAACATGGTCATTAATCTTAGATCCACCTCCAACATTGAGCTTCTCCATATTTATATAAGTAGTAAAACAAATTGTCTTCCGATCCCATCTCTTCCTCACTTCTTACGAGCGCGTCAAACAAGCTTGACACCAGATCTAGATCCTTTGGTAGCTGAAAATTCACCTCAGAATGTGCTCTTTGGGGATGGGCCGGCCTCAGTGCCCCCCAAAAAGACGGTATTTATTTCAACATATACTTAGAGAAAAAATCTAAATATAAGATGGTGGAAATGAAGAAAGGTTGGGTGCACCTCATTGTACACCGCGAGTCGCCATCAGCGACACTCATAACGCCATTGAAGTTGGTGGTTGTCAGAGTGATAATAGATACAAAAGGGAGGGAGAGAGGGAGAGAGAGAGAGAGGTCATTTAATTAATAATATTAAAATTAAAGTTTATAATGAACACCTGAAATCTGAATTTTAAACTTAACCCCATTGTTTATGAAAACTAATCTTTAATTGTAGGGTTCTAAGTAATTTTCCCTTTTAACATTTTTTTATTATATTTTTATTTTTTCAATTTTTGGGGCCTTCTTTTTACATTGAATCGGTAAATTAAACGGATGAAACAAATTAAAGAATAAGCAAATAATTTAGAGGTCTTAAAATTTTCTCTTTTAGTTCTAATATAATATTGTATAATTTGTTGTGTTGACCACCGAGGTCCGAGGTCAAATAATATGCTCTTAGTATTGATGACTTCTAGTTGACAGTTCGGTTATCGACCCCAATTCGGTTATCTCTAGCAGCCATGTCAGAAGACCGCCGTCATTTCAGGGGACATAATGATTACATTACTTTCACCATCTGTCCAATCAAGTAAAGTACACTTGGAGGAGAGGGCGGCAGCACCGCCCTTCTCAACCAATCAACCACTTTTGTTGCTAACTTCCATGCAAAGGTGATAATTGACTGACAAAACAGAATTATTAGGATTTGATGGGAGCCAATCTCATTAGCCAATCATAATTGAGAACTACGTCACGCATTTCTGAGCTCGACCTGATGTATGAAGTGATTGATTTGACAACAGCTTTACCATTGGTATCAAAACCCATCTATAAAAAGGAAAGGTCACTTTTTGCTAAAGGGGCATGAAAACAAAAACACAAAAAGAAAAAGAAGATCATCTATACTAAAAAGAGTCACGGCTCATTTTTCTAAAAGTTGTCTCAAATCAAGTGTTTACATTTTTTAACGTCAACAGTTTGGCGCTAGAAGGAGGGCGCCGCGACTTGTGAAAAGAATCCTTTTCCCACACTAAAACAGAAAATATATACTAATGAGCCAAAATCCTTCCTCGGAGAGTGAATCCCACACTCGCCCCAACGAAACCACCACTCCTCGTACTTTCCAAGGAAGGCAGGACCGATATGATATGGAAAGCCCTCAAATAGTTGCTATAAGGGAAGCTATCGAAAGGCTGACTAACACAGTCAGCAGGTTGGAAAGAAATCAAGCTCCCCTCTACCCACAAAGAACCGAGGTGGGATCCCCACCAAGAAGAAAGGCAGGAAGACCTCCCACCAGAAGGTCCCTTCATTTTTCTAAAGGAGAGTCTTCCAGAAGTCACGCCGACGAAGTAAGGAGTCCGCCACCTAGAAAAGAGGGCACCACCAAAAGAACTGGCAGTGTGTTTAGTAGACTGGGTTCCCAACAGTCTTTAACTCCTCGGGAGAAGCCCGACCTAAAACTTCCGTTGGAACAAGAAGAGCCTGAAATAAATGCCTTAAAGAAACGCATTGCCGACCTGGAAGCAAAGGGCAAGGGGGTGTCCGAGGATTATTTCACCAAACGTCACTCCCCTTTTTCGGAGGACATACTGGCGGAACCTGTAATATCCCGAAATTTTTTAAACCGACATCCAAACTTAATTAAGATTTACTTGGGGAAAATCTCAGTTCAATTATTCAGTTCAGTCATTCAGTTTAGTTGGGTATCAGAACTTGAGTTCGATCGACGGAAACATTCTAATTATAAGTTTCTTTTCAGATATTGGTTCCAAGTAGTAATTACATTTTAAGAGACCACCCATTTGAAGTAAGACTATGGTTAGATATAGATATTACCATGTGAATATATTAGGAAACATGAGAATGTTACTCTATGTTGCCACTCTTAGACTAACAAGTGGCCTATTAGGGAATATGTGGCAAAATAACAAATGATAGGGCAACAAGTGGTCTAGTAACAAATGGAAAACATTAATTGTAGGGACAAATGTATTGATAGGGTGAATTGTGGCAAAGTAATTAATAATAAGGTAATATGTGTCCAAGTAATAATTAGGAAGCATTAACTAAAATAACAAATGGCATTCTAAGGTAAAAGAGTGGCAAAATAATGATTTGGAACAATTAATACTAGATTTGAGAATATCTAGCTAATTATTATTTTATTCCTCAAATCCTACTATAAATTGACTTGAATGGTAGGAGGTTAAAACATAAACAAATACCTACAAATTAAAGTGGAGCACGTGAAGCACTTTTTCAAATTAAAGGTCACAAATTGAAAGGTGAATATCACAAATTGAAAGTAAGTAATTTATGTTTTTTTTTTAAAGTATAGTTTTGACAACTTTGTTTATTGAATGATTTTGTCTTTTCAAATTAATTATAGATTGAATTCTCTACCCTCTTGAACATTGATATTATATTGAACATTGACATTGTATTGAACTATTGAGCTCTTATTGAACTATTGATTGTGCACCAAATTGGTGTTATTGAACTAATGAGCTCTCATTGAACTATTGGCGCGCATGGGTAGAGTTGGAGATCTATAATTGAGCCCATTGTTTAATTGATTATTTTGGGAAGGAAAATTATTGATGGTATAAATTACTTACTGAACAAGTATGTTCATATTGTTATGTTTTAAATTTTGTAGATGATTCCCATTGAAACCACGGAATTTACCTCTGGCGAATGGACATTCTCGGAAGACGAAATGTATTGTGTGTTTGTCAAGGAGGTCCACGTGTGGATGTCATACCCCGAATATCCTGGGTTCAACCATTTCCTGGGAGCTCATTACTATTTGGACTATTTTGACGCTATAACAATGATGTATTTATTTTCCGAGAATTTTTAAGATGTTTAATATGTACAAGTGACTTTTGGTACAATAGTTATTAAGGCACAAATTATGTAACTTTTAGTCTAAGTGTCTTTTGGTATAATAGTTGGTAAGACACAAACTATGTAACTTTTGGCATCACTATAAGAAATCCTTTTGGGGTGCAACTCTTTTGACATATTTTGGTAATACAAAGGATGTTAACCTATTTTTTTATTGTCACATTTTCTTTATCATGCAACCCTTTGGAAATAAGTGGATAAGTATACAGTAGCCGTACATTGGGTGCAATTAAAATTGAATCTCTTACTTTTTTGATTAAGCCATAATTAATTAATTGGGAAAATTCGAACCCCATTTAACTCTGGAAATTTATTCAGGTTACCAAATTTTGCCCAATTCATTATCGTGTGTTATTATATCATATATCGATCATTTTGAACTACGATATGAATCAAACTAATTGGAATCAAATTTTTTAGTTTGGCCCAAAGTTAAAAAAAAAAAAAAAAAAAAAAAAAAAAAAATTTAAGTCCATGAAATAATTATTTTCGTTTACAAAGTGATATGAAATTAAAACTATACCCCGAGCTCCGACCTTTAAATAACAAAATTGGGTCGTGACAGAACCCCTGCCTGAGAAGCACAAAATACCACAGCTTACTGGGTACGAAGGGGAATGAGATCCCCTCAGCCACTTGGACAAGTATACCTCATGGATGGAACTACAAGGTGCTGACGATGCCATCATGTGTCGAGCTTTCCCACTAACTTTGGGAGATAATGCCCAAAGATGGTTCAGAAGGCTGCATCAAAGATCCGTAAAAAATTGGAGCGACCTGGCAACAGCTTTTCTTGCTCAATTCATGGGCTCCAAAGCTAGAACGACACCTAAGGAAAGGCTGGTCAGCATTAAGCAAGGAAAAAGCGAGTCATTGAAAGGTTACCTCGGGAGGTTTAACAAGCAATCAATGGAAGTCAAGAAGATCTCTGATGATGCCGCCCTCATGGCGGTCCTTCCCGGATTGAGACCTAGAACACGGTTCTTGTGGTCTGTACACGAGGACGGACCACCCCCACATATCATGAGTTTTTGAATCGGGCTGAAAAACATATCAGCGCGGAGGACGCCACGTTGGATCAGGAGAACACTGGGGCCAACCCACACCCCAAGGATCATAATAAGGAAAGAAAATCAGACAGAAAAATTCCAAATGAACTAAAAAGAGATCGGAGTATGAGTGACCGATCTAAAAATCAGTCGCACCGGTTTCATGACTATCACCCACTAACAACCACCTTGGAAGAAGTTTTCATGCAATCTGGAGATAGGGAAGAATTCCGTAAATCGGCGTTCCCAAAGAAAGGACAGTTGGGGCGAGGAAAGTACTGTCGATATCACAGGTTGGCAGGACATAACACGGATGACTGTCGAGACCTAAAGGAAGAAACTGAATCTCTAATTCGGAGAGGTCACCTCAAAGAATTTGTAGCTAAACCCGTGGAGGCGAACCCAACGCCTCCACCACCACCTCAGCCACAAATATAAGGAAACCGGGCTCAACCTGCAATGCCGGAACGCAATCCTCCTCCCAGGGCGGAAATTAGATTGATGGTTGGTGGAAATCAGTATTTGGAAGGATCAAGGAGAGAAAGACGTAGGCAAGCTAGAGATGCACGAATATGGTCGAACTACGACATCAGAAGTTCAATAACTAATTCTGAGTGTTTCGGATTCTCTGAAGGAGATTCTCAAGGAGTCCTGCAAGATCAAAGTGATGCATTGGTCATCACTATGCCCATTGCCGGAGTCCAAGTACATCGAACTCTGGTGGATAACGGGAGTTCGGTGAATATCCTGTACACCCAAACTCTTAGACAGCTTGAAATCTCAGAGTGCTACCTCCAGCCGTACCACAAAAGGCTGCAAGAATTTTCTGGAGACCCCATCGAAGCCAAAGGCCAGATCGTCCTTATCGTGGAACTAGGTAAGGTTCCCTGCCAAAGGAGAATCCTAGCTGATTTCGTGGTCGTTGACTTGTCATCCAATTACAACGAGATACTGGGCAGACCTATACTACATGAACTCAAAGCTGTCACTTCGATCTATCATTACTGTATGAAGTTCCCCACGCCTTATGGTGTTGGAAGGATACTTGGAAACCAAGCTGAGGCCACAGCTTGCAACGTCAACTTGCCCCAGTCCGAGGTCAGCATGATGGGAGGAAAGCAGGATATTTCAAGAAGGGAGCCCAAATTGAAAAGACCTATAGTTGCCGACCTATCTGAGATCGACATCGATGCGAGGCACCGCAAATGACCCCAGGATGACCTGTTATCCTTTAACGACACCGAAGTATATCTGAATCCCTATCCTGGCGTCTTGGTAATTTCTTTACCTGTGGCTGGAATCAATATCCCAAAAGTATTGGTCGATACCGGGAGTGTGATCAATTTGCTCTTCACCAATACCTTAAGGTGGATGGGAATTCCCCTCCATTTTCTTCAACCATATCCCAATATGGTGCAAGGGTTGAGCGGAGTGCTAGTCAAGGCAAGAGGATTCATCAAGCTCTCCGTCGAAGCTGGGAAAACCCCACGACATTGGAGAACTAACGCTGAGTTCGTAATCCTAGATTCCATTTCACCCTACGATGCTGTGATAGGACAACCTTTGCTGTTCAACCTCCGAGCTATGGTGTCTTTGTTCCATACTCAATCAAGTTCCCGACACCTCATGGAGTAGGAGAAATCAAAGGAAATAGGGAACTCGCTGAAATGCGTCAAAGGACGGGTCGATCTCAAGCAAATCAAAACAAACAACCTCCTCCGGTCACATGTATGATGCTCGACCTCGGTCCCTTGGATCCCCTAACAAAGACTAAGGGGGGAACCGGTGGAAGAACTGGAACTACTATCAGTTTGCGAAAAAGATCCCACTAAGAAACTCAAGATAGGAAAAGAGCTGCGACCATTGATACGAGCTCAGATGATGTCCTTCATTCGGCAGAATTTGGACATTTTCGCATGGAGCCATGATGATTTGGAAGGGATTAATTTAAAATCGGTTGTCATAAGTTAAATATTGATCCGGAAGCTCGGCCGAAGTAACAACAGCGCCGACCTCTGAACCCGGATAGATATGAGGCTTTAAACATAGAAATACGAAAGTTGCTCCGCAACAAGTGTATTCGGGAGTCGCACTATCCTAAATGGGTTGCTAACCCCGTTCTTGTTAAAAAGAGCAATGGAGATTGGCGAGTGTGCATCGATTTCACTGACCTCAATAAGGCCTGTCCAAAAGATAGCTTTTCCTTGCCCAGAATAGACCAAATGGTGGACGCTACTGCTGGACATGAGTTGCTTAGCTTCATGAATGCGTTCTCAGGGTATAATCAAATACCCAACCAAGAACACACTTCTTTCTTCACCGACCGAGGTCTGTACTTTACCAAATGATGCCTTTTGGTCTCAAAAATGCCGGAGCAACGTATCAACGCTTGGTGAATTCCATGTTTACCCAACAAATCGGGAAAAAAATGGAAGTTTACGTTGATGACATGCTCGTGAAGAGCATGAGGATGGAGGACCACCAGCAGCACCTCGCCGAAATGTTTGAAATTCTGAGGAAGTACAAGATGAAGTTTAATATGAAAAAATGTGCTTTTGGCGTAAGCTCGGGTAAATTTCTGGGTTACATCGTTAATCAACGGGGAATCGAAGCCAACCCCGAAAAGATAACAGCTATCCTTGACATGAAAGAACCAAGAAAATGTAAGGAGGTTCAGAGTCTAACTGGGAGGGTAGCTGCCCTCAGCCGCTTTATATCAAAGTCGACAGATCGGTGTAAATCCTTCTTTGACGTGCTGCGAGGCCGGAAAAATTTTTACTGGACACCTGAATGCCAAAACGCCTTTAACAAGCTAAAAAAGTTGGCCCAGCTACCGGTGCTATCCAGACCGAGGACCGGAGAAACCTTACAACTCTACCTCGTCCTATCGGAACATGCCATAAGCTTGGTCCTGGCAACTGAAGAAGATGGAGTGCAGCATCCGGTCTACTACACCAGCAAAGCCCTTCATGAAGAGGAGTTAAGATACTCGCCGTTGGAAAAATTAGCATACGCGGTTGTCACGGCTGCTAGAAAGTTAAGACCTTACTTCCTAGAGCATACTATCGAAATCCTGACCAATTCTCCATTAAGGCAGACTTTGCAGAAACCCGACACTTCAGGACGAATGGTTAAGTGGGCCGTCGAATTGGGATAATTTGACATCAAATACAGACCTCGCATATCCATCAAGGGGCAGGCGCTCGCTGATTTCATAGCTGAGTTCAGCGAGGAACCAGTGGAAACAATTGAGCCAGGACTTCTGTGGGAGCTTTACGTCGATAGGTCATCTACAGATTAAGGTCGGGAGCTGGTGTGGTGTTAATCAGTCCGGACCGCCAGTTGTATTGTGAAGCCTTGCCTTTCGATTTCAACACTTCCAACAACGAGGCCGAATATGAAGCATTGATAGCCGGAGTAAGAATGACCCATGAAATGAAGGTCACGGACCTAATGATTTACAGCGATTCACAGCTTGTGGTTAATCAAATCAATGACATCTACCGAGCTAAGGAAAAGAGGATGGACAGTTATCTTAAGGTGGCAAGGAAGGAATTCGAAGGTTTTCATACCATCCGGGTAAATCAAATACCAAGGTCGCAGAACGGACATGCAGATGCTCTAGCTCGGTTGGCCACCAGGGAAGGAATCACGGAATTTGATAGCATCCCGGTTGGAAGGATTTCACAGCCTGCTATAGAAAGGAAAGAAGTAGAGTTAATGAGGATAGATCCTAAGCCTACCTGGCTTGACGAAATCAACCTATACTTAAAAATCGGGGTCTGCCCTGACGATCCTACTAAAGCGAGGAAGCTGCAAATCAGATCGGTCAGATACACTTTAGTGAATGATACCCTTTACAAAAGAGGATATTCAACTCCCCTGCTAAGGTGTTTAAACGAAGAGGAAGCTCTTTATGCTCTCCAAGAAATTCATGAAGGGATGTGTGGAAACCATTCAGGCGGGCAACCCTTGGCTCACAAAATCACACGTCAATGATACTTTTGGCCCACCATGAGGAAAGACACCCTCCAATTTGTGAGAAAATGTGACAAATGCCAACACCTCGCTCCTTTCACCAAAGCCCCTCCGCAAGAGCTTAACTTCATAATTGCGCCCTGGCCCTTTGCGAAATGGGGGGTCGATCTGATTGGCCCTATGCCCACGGGACGAGGTGGGGCTAAGTATGCCATAGTAGCCGTTGATTACTTCACTAAATGGGCTGAAACTGAGTCGCTTGTGAAGATTACCGAACAAAGAACAACTGACTTCCTATGGAGGTTCGTCATATGCAGATTTGGAATACCTTATTCCATCGTCATTGACAATGGAAGACAATTCGACAATACTTGTCTTATCAATTTCTGTGAAGAGCTCAGCATCAGGAAACACTTCTCCACACCTAACCATCCTCAGGCCAATGGTCAGGTTGAAGCAATAAACAAGCTCATAAAACATACACTGAAAGCCAAACTGGACGTCCTCAAAGGAAGATGGGTGGACGAACTCCCCAGCGTCTTGTGGTCTTATCGAACTACCGCCAGAACAAGCACGAGAGAAACACCATTTTCTCTAGCTTTTGGCGTAGAAGCAGTAATTTCTCTGGAAATGGGAATAGCTTCGTTTCGAACTGCTACCTACGATCCAGCCGGAAATGAAGAAGCCCTGAGAGAGGAATTGGATCTTTTAGAAGAAAGAAGGGATGATGAGCACTCAGAAATGCAGTCTATAAGCAAAGGAACGTGCGCTATTACAATAAAAAAATGCGAAAAAGAGAATTTGAGGTTGGATCTCTGGTATTGCGAAAAAATTCACTGCCACGAGAGAGGTTGCTTCAGGAAGTCTTGGTCCTAACTGGGAAGGACCTTACACTGTAGCAAGGATACTTCCGAAAAGAGCTTACGAACTAAAGGATATGGAAGAAAATCTTTTCCCACATCCCTGGAACACAGAACATCTCCGTCAGTACTACCAGTAATGAAAAAAGAAGGATGGGAACAATTGTAATGGAGTATCTTTATCAATGAAAAATAAAATGTGTGTCTCTTTGTTCTTACGTGATTTGTTCAAGGAGATAACTTAGCATCACTTCCACAAGTGAGCCGAACTAAGGTTGCATGTACTGCAACACTTAGATAAATTTCCTATCAAGGAAATAACTTAACATCACTTTCACAAGTGAGCAGAATTAAGGTTGCATGTGCTGCAACACTTAGATAAATTTCCTATCAAGAAAATAACTTAGCATCACTTCCACAAGTGAACCGAACTAAGGTTGCATGTGCTGCAACACTTAGATAAATTCCCTTTCAAGGAAACTTATTGGTCTCATTTTGCCCAGGTGAGCCGAACTAAGGTTCTTGAAAACATTTTATGATTAAAAGGACTTGAACGAAACAAATAGACGATTGATTAACAAAATTTTGTAAAAATACAAATGAAGATCATATTGAAGTAAAGGTTTGAAGTTCATTACAAAAATTGTTGTGGTTTATACATCGTAATAAAAGTAAAAATAAATCTAGCCTAACTAAGAGGCCTGAGAAGAAGATGCTTCTTTCCCGGCCTCAGCAGATAACCGCTCCAGTTCTTTCCTCTGCTCCTCCAGGGCTTCTTCAAGGAAAGCCACATCAAAATCCGGCCGCTCCTTACTGATATACTTAACGATCTCCTCCAAGGCCACCACGTATGCATCCTAGGAGACGGCATCAAATTCACTTGATGACCTCCACGGGTTCACAGCATTCACCGCCCTAGTCTCAGCCTCTTCCACTTTCTTCTGAGCAAGAGATTGCTCATCTACTGCCTTAGCTCGCTCCATGTCTAGCTGAGGTTGGAAGTCATCAGCCCGCTTCTTCTCTTCTGCAGCCTTTTTACTCAACCTTTCTCCCCAAGCCTGCAGGGCGGCATTATCATCAAGAAGTCGCAGCTCCGAGCCTGACTTCGTCTCCAGCTTCACCCCCATCTTATTCAGCTTGTCCTCATAGCTGAGCTTTTCTGCAGCAAAGGCAGCCCTCTCCTGCTCCATTTTATCAAATAGGCTCATGGCATGATCCCTTGTATCCAACAGTTTGTCCAGTTCGGCCTTCACCTACAACCACAAAAAAAAAAAAAAAAATTTATATTAGGTCATGATTTATTTAAGTACTACGAAGAGCTCAAAATCTAAAAGTCAAAAAAAATATATAATAACAATAATATATACCTTCTCCGCCACGGACATCATGTACAGGACCGACCTGTGGCTATGCAGCTGAGCAGCTACTATCTGCTCCCCCACTGGCATTTTTGCAACAAATTTTTGCTTTTTTTCGTTCCAACTCCGAGTGAGCAAGTTCGCGGAGTCTCTAAGGGGAGGTGGCAGAGCTACAGTGGCCTCTCTGGCCGGAGACGAAGCTCGGAGATAGTCCAGAAAAATCTCTGGGCGATGCCCTATGAGAACCTCCAAGTTCGGCCTTTGGAGGTCCGGACACCTTTCTTACGTCCTCGAAGAGCCAGCCTCCATGGCTTGCAGCGGTGTCCGAGCTGGGGAAGTCCTCACGGGTGTGGTTCCAGGTGAGATCAGCTCGACAGTCGTCACAGAGTTGGAGCCGTGCTCCGAGGTATTCCAGTACCCCTCTTTTTCAGGAGTGGAGCCACTTCCTCCACCTCGACCTCATCTACCGGAGGTCTGGCCACCATCACAACTGGGGGGTCCTTCCTTTTCCCCTTTTTAGCTGCAGCTGTCAGGCTCAACATCTCTTCACGAGGATCTAAAAAAAAACTATAAGAATAAGGCTAAAAGCATACAATAATTTATCAAAAGTGGATGAGCTCAGTAAAATGCTTACTAAGCGCAGTAGGGTGGGAGGATGAAGTTCCAATAGATATACAATTCGGCAAAAAAATATCAAATATTTCTTAAATATTCAATTATAACAATGCCGAAAACTAAATTAAGACGATTTTAAAAAAATTAAAATTCTCGCCCTAGTAAAAATATCTAATATATAATAAATATACAATTCGGTAAATAATAAAAAAATAACCTAAATATTCAATTATAACAATGCCGAAAATTAAATCAAGATGATATTAAAAAAATTAAAATATTTGCCCTAACAAAAATATCTAATATATAATAAATATACAATTCGGCAAAAAAATATCAAATATTTCCTAAATATTCAATTATAACAATGCCGAAAACTAAATTAAGATGATTTTAAAAAAATTAAAATATTTGCCCTGATAAAAATATCTAATATATAATAAATATAAATTTAGGCAAATAAATATCAAATATATCCTAAATATTCAATTATAACAATGCCGAAAACTAGATTAAGATGATATAAAAAAAAAATTAAAATATTTGCCCTAATAAAAATATCTAATATATAATAAATATACAATTAGGCAAATAAATATCAAATATATCCTAAATATTCAATTATAACAATGCCGAAAACTAGATTAAGATGATATAAAAAAAAAATTAAAATATTTGCCCTAATAAAAATATCTAATATATAATAAATATACAATTAGGCAAATAAATATCAAATATATCAAAAATATTCAATTATAACAATGCCGAAAACTAAATTAAGATGATTTTAAAAAAATTAAAATATTTGCCCTAATAAAAATATCTAATATATATAATAAATATACAATTAGGCAAATAAATATCAAATATATCCAAAATATTCAATTATAACAATGCCGAAAACTCAATTAAGATGATTTAAAAAAAATTAAAATATTTGCCCTAATAAAAATATCTAATATATAATAAATATACAGTTAGGCAAATAAATATCAAATATATCCAAAATATTCAATTATAACAATGCCGAAAACTAAATTAAGATGATTTTAAAAAAATTAAAATATTTGCCCTAATAAAAATATCTAATATATATAATAAATATACAATTAGGCAAATCAATATCAAATATATCCAAAATATTCAATTATAACAATGCCGAAAACTAAATTAAGATGATTTAAAAAAAATTAAAATATTTGCCCTCATAAAAATATATAATATATAATAAATATACAATTAGGCAAATAAATATTAAATATATTCTAAATATTCAATTATAACAATGCCGAAAACTAAATTAAGATGATTTAAAAAAAATTAAAATATTTGCAGTAATAAAATTATCTAATACATAATAAATATACAATTCGGCAAAAAAATATCAAACATTTTCTAAATATTCAATTATAACAATGACGAAAACTAAATTAAGAAAATTTTAAAAAAATTAAAATTCTCGCCCTAATAAAAATATCTCATGTATAATAAATATACAATTCGGTAAATAATTAAAAAATAACCTAAATATTCAATTATAAGAATGCCGAAAATTAAATTTAAGATGATATTAAAAAAATTAAAATATTTGCCCTAACAAAAATATCTAATATATAATAAATATACAATTCGTAAAAAAAAATATCAAATATTTCCTAAATATTCAATTATAACAATGCTGAAAACTAAATTAAGATGATTTTAAAAAAATTAAAATTTTCGCCCTAATTAAAATATCTAATATATAATAAATATACAATTCGACAAATAATTAAAAAATAACCTAAATATTCAATTATAACAATGCCGAAAACTAAATTAAGATGATTTTAAAAAATTAAAATATTTGCCCTAATAAAAATATCTAATATATAATAAATATACAATTAGGCAAATAAATATCAAATATATCCTAAATATTCAATTATAACAATGCCGAAAACAAAATTAAGATGATTTTAAAAAAATTAAAATATTTGCCCTAATAAAAATATCTAATATATATAATAAATATACAATTCGTAAAAAAAAATATCAAATATTTCCTAAATATTCAATTATAACAATGCCGAAAACTAAATTAAGATGATTTTAAAAAATTAAAATATTTGCCCTAATAAAAATATCTAATATATAATAAATATACAATTAGAAAAATAAATATCAAATATATCCTAAATATTCAATTATAACAATGCCGAAAACTAAATTAAGATGATTTAAATAAAATTAAAATATTTGCCCTAATAAAAATATCTAATATATAATAAATATACAATTAGGCAAATAAATATCAAATATATCCTAAATATTAAATTATAACAATGCCGAAAACAAAATTAAGATGATTTTAAAAAAATTAAAATATTTGCCCTAATAAAAATATCTAATATATATAATAAATATACAATTAGGCAAATAAATATCAAATATATCCTAAATATTCAATTATAACAATGTCGAAAACTAAATTAAGATGATTTTTAAAAAATTAAAATTTTCGCCCTAATAAAAATATCTAATATATAATAAATATACAATTCGAAAAATAATTAAAAAATAACCTAAATATTCAGTTATAACAATGCCGAAAACAAAATTAAAATGATTTTAAAAAAATTAAAATATTTGCAGTAATAAAAATATCTAATATATAGTAAATATACAAATCGGAAAATAAATATAAAATATATCATAAATATTCAATTATAACAATGCGGAAAAACAAATTAAGATGATTTTAAAAAAATTAAAATTTTCGTGGTAATAAAAATATCAAATATATAATAAATATACCATTCGCAAAAAAAAATACCAAATATTTTCTAAATATTAAATTATAAAATCACCGAAAACTAAATTAAGATATTTTTAAAAAATTAAAATCTTCGTCCTAATGAAAATATCTAATATATAATAAATATACAATTCAGTAAATATTAAAATTTTCGATCTAATAAAAATATCTAATATATAATAAATGTACAATTCGGCAAAAAAAAAATCAAATATTTCCTAAATATTCAATTATAAACAATGCCGAAAACTAAATTAAGATGATTTTAAAAAAAATTAAAATATTTACCCTAATAAAAATATCTAATATATAATAAATATACAAATCGATAAATAATTAAAAAATAACCTAAATATTCAATTGTAAGAATGCCGAAAATTAAATTAAGGTGATATTAAAAAAATTAAAATATTTGCCGTAATAAAAATATCTAATATATAATAAATATACAATTTGACAAAAAAATATCAAATATTTTCTGAATATTCAATTATAACAATGACGAAAACTAAATTAAGATGATTTTAAAAAAATTAAAATTCTCGCCCTAATAAAAATATCGAATGTATAATAAATATACAATTCGGTAAATAATTAAAAAATAACCTAAATATTCAATTGTAAGAGCGCCGAAAATTAAATTAAGATGATATTAAATAAATTAAAATATTTGCCCTAACAAAAATATCTAATATATAATAAATATACAATTCGTCAAATAATAAAAAAAAAATTTCTTAAATATTCAATTATAACAATGTCGAAAACTAAATTAAGATGATTTTAAAAAAATTAAAATTTTCACCCTAATAAAAATATCTAATATATAATAAATATACAATTCGGTAAATAATTAAATAATAACCTAAATATTCAATTATAACAATGCCGAAAACTAAATTAAGATGATTTTAAAAAAATTAAAATATTTACCCTAATAAAAATATCTAATATATAATAAATATACAATTAGGCAAATAAATATCAAATATATCCTAAATATTCAATTATAACAATGCCGAAAACTAAATTAAAATGATTTAAAAAAATTAAAATATTTGCTCTAATAAAAATATCTAATATATAATAAATATACAATTAGACAAATAAATATCAAATATATCCTAAATATTCAATTATAACAATGCCGAAAACTAAATTAAGATGATTTTAAAAAAATTAAAATATTTTCCCTAATAAAAATATCTAATATATATAATAAATATACAATTAGTCAAATAAATATCAAATATATCCTAAATATTCAATTACAACAATGTCGAAAACTAAATTAAGATGATTTAAAAAAAATTAAAATATCTGCCCTAATAAAAATATCTAATATATAATAAATATACAATTAGAAAAATAATTAGAAAATAACCTAAACATTCAATTATAACAATGCCGAAAACAAAATTAAAATGATTTTAAAAAAATTAAAATATCTGCCCTAATAAAAATATCTAATATATAATAAATATACAATTAGAAAAATAATTAAAAAATAACCTAAACATTCAATTATAACAATGCCGAAAACAAAATTAAAATGATTTTAAAAAAATTAAAATATTTGCCGTAATAAAAATATCTAATATATAATAAATATACAATTCGACAAATAAATATCAAATATATCACAAATATTTAATTATAACAATGCGGAAAAACAAATTAAGATGATTTTAAAAAAATTAAAATTTTCGCGGTAATAAAAATATCAAATATATAATAAATATACAATTCGCCAAAAAAAAATATCAAATATTTTCTAAATATTAAATTATAAAATCACCGAAAACTAAATTAATATATTTTTAAAAAAATTAAAATCTTCGTCCTAATAAAAATATCTAATATATAATAAATATACAATTCAGTAAATATTAAAAGTTTCGCGATAATAAAATATCTAATATATAATAAATGTATAATTCGGACAAAAAAATCAAATATTTTCTAAATATTCGATTATAAGATCGTCGAAATCTAAATTAAGATATTTTTAAAAAATTAAAATATTCGCCCTTATAAAAATATCTAATATATAATAAATATACCATTCGTAAAAAAAATATCAAATATATCCTAAATATTCAATTATAACAACGCCGAAAACTAAATTAAGATGATTTTTAAAAAATGAAAATATTTGCCCTAATAAAAATATCTAATATATAATAAATATACAATTAGGCAAATAAATATCAAATATATCCTGAATATTCAATTATAACGATGCCGAAAACTAAATTAAGATGATTTTAAAAAAATTAAAATATTTGCCCTAATAAAAATATCTAATATATATAATAAATATACAGTTAGGCAAATAAATATCAAATATATCCAAAATATTCAATTATAACAATGTCGAAAACTAAATAAAGATGATTTTTAAAAAATTAAAATTTTCGCCCTAATAAAAATATCTAATATATATAATAAATATACAATTAGGCAAATCAATATCAAATATATCCAAAATATTCAATTATAACAATGCCGAAAACTAAATTAAGATGATTTAAAAAAAATTAAAATATTTGCCCTAATAAAAATATCTAATATATATAATAAATATACAATTAGGCAAATCAATATCAAATATATCCAAAATATTCAATTATAACAATGCCGAAAACTAAATTAAGATGATTTAAAAAAAATTAAAATATTTGCCCTCATAAAAATATATAATATATAATAAATATACAATTAGGCAAATAAATATTAAATATATTCTAAATATTCAATTATAACAATGCCGAAAACTAAATTAAGATGATTTAAAAAAAATTAAAATATTTGCAGTAATAAAATTATCTAATACATAATAAATATACAATTCGGCAAAAAAATATCAAACATTTTCTAAATATTCAATTATAACAATGACGAAAACTAAATTAAGAAAATTTTAAAAAAATTAAAATTCTCGCCCTAATAAAAATATCTCATGTATAATAAATATACAATTCGGTAAATAATTAAAAAATAACCTAAATATTCAATTATAAGAATGCCGAAAATTAAATTAAGATGATATTAAAAAAATTAAAATATTTGCCCTAACAAAAATATCTAATATATAATAAATATACAATTCGTAAAAAAAAATATCAAATATTTCCTAAATATTCAATTATAACAATGCTGAAAACTAAATTAAGATGATTTTAAAAAAATTAAAATTTTCGCCCTAATTAAAATATCTAATATATAATAAATATACAATTCGACAAATAATTAAAAAATAACCTAAATATTCAATTATAACAATGCCGAAAACTAAATTAAGATGATTTTAAAAAATTAAAATATTTGCCCTAATAAAAATATCTAATATATAATAAATATACAATTAGGCAAATAAATATCAAATATATCCTAAATATTCAATTATAACAATGCCGAAAAAACAAAATTAAGATGATTTTAAAAAAATTAAAATATTTGCCCTAATAAAAATATCTAATATATATAATAAATATACAATTCGTAAAAAAAAAATATCAAATATTTCCTAAATATTCAATTATAACAATGCCGAAAACTAAATTAAGATGATTTTAAAAAATTAAAATATTTGCCCTAATAAAAATATCTAATATATAATAAATATACAATTAGAAAAATAAATATCAAATATATCCTAAATATTCAATTATAACAATGCCGAAAACTAAATTAAGATGATTTAAATAAAATTAAAATATTTGCCCTAATAAAAATATCTAATATATAATAAATATACAATTAGGCAAATAAATATCAAATATATCCTAAATATTAAATTATAACAATGCCGAAAACAAAATTAAGATGATTTTAAAAAAATTAAAATATTTGCCCTAATAAAAATATCTAATATATATAATAAATATACAATTAGGCAAATAAATATCAAATATATCCTAAATATTCAATTATAACAATGTCGAAAACTAAATTAAGATGATTTTTAAAAAATTAAAATTTTCGCCCTAATAAAAATATCTAATATATAATAAATATACAATTCGAAAAATAATTAAAAAATAACCTAAATATTCAGTTATAACAATGCCGAAAACAAAATTAAAATGATTTTAAAAAAAAAATTAAAATATTTGCAGTAATAAAAAATATCTAATATATAGTAAATATACAAATCGGAAAATAAATATAAAATATATCATAAATATTCAATTATAACAATGCGGAAAAACAAATTAAGATGATTTTAAAAAAATTAAAATTTTCGTGGTAATAAAAATATCAAATATATAATAAATATACCATTCGCAAAAAAAAATACCAAATATTTTCTAAATATTAAATTATAAAATCACCGAAAACTAAATTAAGATATTTTTAAAAAATTAAAATCTTCGTCCTAATGAAAATATCTAATATATAATAAATATACAATTCAGTAAATATTAAAATTTTCGATCTAATAAAAATATCTAATATATAATAAATGTACAATTCGGCAAAAAAAAATCAAATATTTCCTAAATATTCAATTATAACAATGCCGAAAACTAAATTAAGATGATTTTAAAAAAAATTAAAATATTTACCCTAATAAAAATATCTAATATATAATAAATATACAAATCGATAAATAATTAAAAAATAACCTAAATATTCAATTGTAAGAATGCCGAAAATTAAATTAAGGTGATATTAAAAAAATTAAAATATTTGCCGTAATAAAAATATCTAATATATAATAAATATACAATTTGACAAAAAAATATCAAATATTTTCTGAATATTCAATTATAACAATGACGAAAACTAAATTAAGATGATTTTAAAAAAATTAAAATTCTCGCCCTAATAAAAATATCGAATGTATAATAAATATACAATTCGGTAAATAATTAAAAAATAACCTAAATATTCAATTGTAAGAGCGCCGAAAATTAAATTAAGATGATATTAAATAAATTAAAATATTTGCCCTAACAAAAATATCTAATATATAATAAATATACAATTCGTCAAATAATAAAAAAAAAAATTTCTTAAATATTCAATTATAACAATGTCGAAAACTAAATTAAGATGATTTTAAAAAAATTAAAATTTTCACCCTAATAAAAATATCTAATATATAATAAATATACAATTCGGTAAATAATTAAATAATAACCTAAATATTCAATTATAACAATGCCGAAAACTAAATTAAGATGATTTTAAAAAAATTAAAATATTTACCCTAATAAAAATATCTAATATATAATAAATATACAATTAGGCAAATAAATATCAAATATATCCTAAATATTCAATTATAACAATGCCGAAAACTAAATTAAAATGATTTAAAAAAATTAAAATATTTGCTCTAATAAAAATATCTAATATATAATAAATATACAATTAGACAAATAAATATCAAATATATCCTAAATATTCAATTATAACAATGCCGAAAACTAAATTAAGATGATTTTAAAAAAATTAAAATATTTTCCCTAATAAAAATATCTAATATATATAATAAATATACAATTAGTCAAATAAATATCAAATATATCCTAAATATTCAATTACAACAATGTCGAAAACTAAATTAAGATGATTTAAAAAAAATTAAAATATCTGCCCTAATAAAAATATCTAATATATAATAAATATACAATTAGAAAAATAATTAGAAAATAACCTAAACATTCAATTATAACAATGCCGAAAACAAAATTAAAATGATTTTAAAAAAATTAAAATATCTGCCCTAATAAAAATATCTAATATATAATAAATATACAATTAGAAAAATAATTAAAAAATAACCTAAACATTCAATTATAACAATGCCGAAAACAAAATTAAAATGATTTTAAAAAAATTAAAATATATTTGCCGTAATAAAAATATCTAATATATAATAAATATACAATTCGACAAATAAATATCAAATATATCACAAATATTTAATTATAACAATGCGGAAAAACAAATTAAGATGATTTTAAAAAAATTAAAATTTTCGCGGTAATAAAAATATCAAATATATAAATAAATATACAATTCGCCAAAAAAAAATATCAAATATTTTCTAAATATTAAATTATAAAATCACCGAAAAAACTAAATTAATATATTTTTAAAAAAATTAAAATCTTCGTCCTAATAAAAATATCTAATATATAATAAATATACAATTCAGTAAATATTAAAAGTTTCGCGATAATAAAATATCTAATATATAATAAATGTATAATTCGGACAAAAAAATCAAATATTTTCTAAATATTCGATTATAAGATCGTCGAAATCTAAATTAAGATATTTTTAAAAAAATTAAAATATTCGCCCTTATAAAAATATCTAATATATAATAAATATACCATTCGTAAAAAAAAATATCAAATATATCCTAAATATTCAATTATAACAACGCCGAAAACTAAATTAAGATGATTTTTAAAAAATGAAAATATTTGCCCTAATAAAAATATCTAATATATAATAAATATACAATTAGGCAAATAAATATCAAATATATCCTGAATATTCAATTATAACGATGCCGAAAACTAAATTAAGATGATTTTAAAAAAATTAAAATATTTGCCCTAATAAAAATATCTAATATATATAATAAATATACAGTTAGGCAAATAAATATCAAATATATCCAAAATATTCAATTATAACAATGTCGAAAACTAAATAAAGATGATTTTTAAAAAATTAAAATTTTCGCCCTAATAAAAATATCTAATATATATAATAAATATACAATTAGGAAAATAAATATCAAATATATCCTAAATATTCAATTATAACGATGCCGAAAACTAAATTAAGATGATTTAAAAAAAATTAAAATATTTGCCCTAATAAAAATTTCTAATATATAATAAATATACAATTAGACAAATAAATATCAAATATATCCTAAATATTCAATTATAACAATGCCGAAAACTAAATTAAGAAGATTTTTAAAAAATTAAAATATTTGCCCTAATAAAAATATCTAATATATATAATAAATATACAATTAGGCGAATAAATATCAAATATATCCTAAATATTCAATTATAACAATGCCGAAAACTAAATTAAGATGATTTAAAAAAAATTAAAATATTTGCCCTAATAAAAATATCTAATATATAATAAATATACAATTAGGCAAATAAATATCAAATATATCCTAAATATTCAATTATAACAATGCCGAAAACAAAATTAGGATGATTTTAAAAAAATTAAAATATTTTCCCTAATAAAAATATCTAATATATAATAAATATACAATTAGGCAAATAAATATCAAATATATCCTAAATATTCAATTATAACAATGTCGAAAACTAAATTAAGATGATTTTAAAAAAATTAAAATATTTGCCGTAATAAAAATATCTAATATATAATAAATATACAATTCGGCAATAAATATCAAATATATCCTAAATATTCAATTATAACAATGCCGAAAACTAAATTAAAATGATTTTTAAAAAATTAAAATTTTTGCCCTAATAAAAATATCTAATATATAATAAATATACAATTCTAAAAAAAATATCAAATATTTCCGAAATATTCAATTATAACAACGCCGAAAACTAAATTAAGATGATTTTAAAAAAATTAAAATTTTCGCCATAATAAAAATATCTAATATCAATAAATATATAATTTGGCAAATAAATATCAAATATATCCTAAATATTCAATTATAATCAATTATAACAATGCCGAAAACTAAATTAAGATGATTTTAAAAAAATTAAAACTTTTGGGCTAATAAAAATAGCAAATATATAATAAATATACAATTCGCCAAAAAAATATCAAATATTTCCTAAATATTAAATTATAAAATCGAAGAAAACTAAATTAAGATAATTTTAAAAAATTAAAATCTTCGTCCTAATAAAAATATCTAATATATAATAAATATACATTTCAGTAAATATTAAAAAATCTTCGCGCTAATAAAAATATCTAATATATAATAAATATACAATTCGCAAAAAAAGTATCAAATATTTCCTAAATATTTAATTATTAGATCGTCGAAAACTAAATTAAGATATTTTTAAAAAATTAAAATATTCACCCTAATAAAAATATTTAATATATAATAAATATACAATTCCGCAAAAAAATATAAAATATTTCATAAATATTCAATTATAACAATGCCGAAAACTAAATTAAGATGTTTTTAGAAAAATTAAAATTTTCGTCCTAATAAAAATATCTAATATATAATAAATATCAAATATTTCCAATATATTCAATTATAACAATGCCGAAAACTAAATTAAGATGATTTTAAAAAAATTAATATTTTCGCGTTAATAAAAATATCAAATATATAATAAATATACAATTCGGCAAAAAAATATCAAATATTTCCTAAATATTAAATTATAAGATCGCCAAAAACTAAATTAAGATATTTTTAAAAAAATTAAAATCTTTGTCCTAATAAAAATATCTAATATATAATAAATATACAATTCAGCAAATATTAAAATCTTCGCGCTAATAAAAATATCTAATATATAATAAATATACAATTCGACAAAAAAAATCCACAAATATTTCCTAAATATTCAATTATAATAATGCCGAAAACTAAATTAAGATGATTTAAAAAAATTAAAATATTCGCCCTAATAAAAATTTCTAATATATAACAAATATACAATTCGAAAAATAAATATCAAATATTTCCTAAATATGCAATTATAATAATGCCGAAAACTAAATTAAGATAATTTTAAAAAAATTAAAATTTTCGCGCTAATAAAAATATCAAATATATAATAAATATACAATTTGGCAAAATAAATATCAAATATTTCCTAAATATTAAATTATAAGATCGTCCAAAACTAAATTAAGATATTTTTAAGAAATCAAAATCTTCGTCCTAAAAAAAATATCTAATATATAATAAATATACAATTCAGCAAATATTAAAATTTTCGCGCTAATAAAAATATCTAATATATAATAAATATACAATTCGACAAAAAAATCGTCAAATATTTCCTAAATATTCAATTATAAGTTCACCGAAAACTAAATTAAGATATTTTAAAAAAATTAAAAATTTTGCCCTAATAAAAATATCTAATATATAATAAATATACAATTCTGTAAAAAAAATATCAAATATTTCCTAAATATTCAATTATAACAACGCCGAAAACTAAATTAAGATGATTTTAAAAAAATTAAAATTTTCTCGATAATAAAAATATCTAATATATAATAAATATACAATTCGACAAAAAAAAGTATCAAATATTTCCTAAATATTCAATTCTAAGATCGCCGAAAACTAAATTAAGATATTTTTAAAAAATTAAAATATTCGCCCCAATAAAAATATCTAATATATAATAAATATACAATTCGGCAAATATTAAAATCTTCGCGCTAATAAAAATTTCTAATATATAATAAATATACAATTCGACAAAAAAATTCAAATATTTCCTAAATATTCAATTGTAAGATCGTCGAAAACTAAAATATGATATTTTAAAAAAATTAAAATATTCGTCCTAAAAAAATATCAAATATATAATAAATATACAATTCGAAAAAAAAATATCAAATATTTCCTAAATATTCAATTATAACAATGCTGAAAACTAAATTAAAATGATTTTAAAAAAATTAAAATTTTCGCCCTAATAAAAATATCTAATATATAATAAATATATATTTCGGCAAATAAATATCAAATATTTTCTAAATATTCAATTATAACAATGCCGAAAACTAAATTAAGTTGATTTTAAAAAAATTAAAATATTCGCCCTAATAAAAATATCTAATATATAATAAATATACAATTCGGCAAAAAAATATCAAATATTTCCCAAATATTTAATTATAACAACGCTGAAAACTAAATTAAGATGATTTTAAAAAAATTAAAATTTTCGTGCTAATGAAAATATCTAATATATAATAAATATACAATTCGGCAAAAAAAATATCAAATATTTCCTAAATATTAAATTATATGATCGCCGAAAACTAAATTAAGATATTTTTAAAAAATTAAAATTTTCGTCCTAATAAAAATATCTAATATATAATAAATATAAAATTCATCAAATATTAAAATCTTCGCGCTAATAAAAATATCTAATATATATAATAAATATACAATTCGGCAAAAAAAAATCAAATATTTCCCAAATATTCAATTAAAAGATCGCCGAAAACTAAATTAAAATATTTTAATTAAATTAAAATCTTCGCCCTAATAAAAATATCTAATATATAATAAATATACAATTCGGCAAAGAAATATCAAATATTTCCTCAATATTCAATTATAACAACGCCGAAAACTAAATTAAGATGATTTTTAAAAAATGAAAATATTTGCCCTAATAAAAATATCTAATATATAATAAATATACAATTAGGCAAATAAATATCAAATATATCCTGAATATTCAATTATAACGATGCCGAAAACTAAATTAAGATATTTTCTATGTGTTAAAATTTAATAGATATAAGGTGAAAAATCTTTAGACGCATTTAGTTACCTGAAGGTCGTGTTGTTAATGTAAGCCCAAATCTCTTTAAATGCTTGAGTGCGGGAGATTTCTGAGACGCCTTCGAGAAACGCTTACATTTTCGGAGATACTGGGCAGGGATTCATTATGCCCCTTGCAACTTAATGAGGATACACCTTTAAATGGTGAGGAACATGGCCTGTTCACAAAAGTAAGTAAGTAAAGCGCTCTTCTGATAATAGCGTTGATGTCATCAATTCATGGATGTTAAATTTTTGTTTTGACAAAACAAGGCAAAGATATGAAACATAGAAAAAGAAGAAAATAATTATACAGGAAAAAAATTGCATACATTAGTCATAAAAAATGTGCCGCTAAACTAACCATTTTTCCGCTTTTAGGTGCATCTGGTGCATCACAGTATGTAGCATAGAACATTATGAAATTAATTTGAGGTACCCTTTAGACTTTAAAGTGACAGGTCTATTATCAAACATTTATCAAACACTTTCCCTACATATTATTCTCTAGTCAGCCATAGGAATTGAGAACCAACTAATTCTAAATAGAAAATTACCTTATCTTCAGCGAGAAGCGGAAGGTGAAGAATAATTTCATTTGCAGCCATGACTACGAATGTGGTTCAACTCTCTTATCGCCAAACAAAAGTATTTCCCTTTATATCTATTCAATTTTAATACATAGAAAACAACTTGCAAGACCAACTGAAAACAAAATTTGACAAGTCAAGAACTTTCGAACTCATCAACCTCAAACTCCAATAAGAATGGAGATAGCATATCGCCATGCTATCTCCATGCTTAATGGAGATGGGGGCTATCTCCATTAAGCATGGAGATAGCCCATATCTCCATTAAGACTATCTCCATTCTTAAGAATGGACATGGAGATAGCCATGCTATCTCCATTCTTAAGACTATCTCCATTATTAAGAATGGACATGGAGATAGCCATGCTATATCCATTCTTAATGGAGATCTCCATTCTTAACAAACATTGAGACACGTCCCTCTAAAAATGCTCACAGAAAGCTTTCACACAACCAATTTGAAAATAAAAATTTAACTTGAAAGGATTAATAATAACCAGAAACTAAATTATACAATTCCGCAAAATAAATATACTAAAGGTGCAAACATAAAAATTTCCAGGAGCAACATAAGAAAATCATTTCCTTGTTTTTTTATTAAACGTACAACACTCTATGTCTTTTTTAAAATAGTTCGTTCTCCATGTCAAGTAAAACGGTGCAAATCTCTCACCGCGCAAGGCGCACGTTGCCTTGCAAAAATAACTTTACCTCTTGCACGGTGCGAGATTAGAACTTCTCCGTGTCAAAAAGAACGGTGCACATCTCGCACCGTGCGAGACGCACGGTGTCTTGCGAAAGGAGTCAGCCGTGTCTCCATGCGCAATGGAGATACAGCTATCTCTCCGTGTGCAATGGCACGGAGACACTCCGTCTCCATGCGCGATGGAGACACGGGCTGTGTCTCTCCCGTGGCATGGGACACACACGTCTCATGTTTGTTGTTATATATATATATATATATTAGTTTCTTAATTTCTAACCCCAGCCAACACACTCCTACCAGCCTTGCTCGACATCTCACGACCTCTACCGCCGTCCATAAGACAACACGGCCACAATTCAGCGCTCACTTGACAATATACCGGAGAAACATCGATCTACACATACGGGTCAAGCACAACACTTTCATCTTCATCTTCTTCAAAGGTAAGTCTTCAAGCGTGATGTTTCAACATCCTCTATGGTGTTGCCCGATTAAATTGTGGAGAGTTGGGAATAGGTAGTTGTGGATTACTTGAATGGTGATTGTGTCTCATTTGGCTAGATTGATATTATGTTAGGTGCCCAATCTCAATCCCCAATACTATGCCTGCAAGGTGTTCGAGAAATTGCCTTAGTGATGATGCTTTTATTTGGCATGGTTTCGAATGCACTTGTAATGTTATTTTTCAGAAGCAACCCAGCAGCTTGCCTAACCTCCACTGTTTTTCCCTGTAGCAGTAGTAGTAAGTTAGTAGCGATGCAAAGAAATGCATAACTTGGAAATTGGGGGAAGAAAGTTATTTGTAGCAGTAGTAATAATAGATTCTACTCATAGCAACCATAAGTGTTCAGTTTTATTGAATACCAGTTTGGTTGTTTTCAAAAAAATTGTATAAAGTAAGTCAAGAATAGCTTGACTAAATGGAGTTTGACTTATACAAATCTATAACATAAAACAGAATCGAAAAAGAATTACATGGTAGCTGGCAAGGGCTCAAGCCAAACGTTATTTCTCATTTTCCTACTATATTTATGAACAATTTCTGACATGCCCTTATATTTGATGAATTCATGGTTTTGGCCAGTTAGAACAGGTCTTTGCGAGTAGGATCAATTTAATCATTTTTTACACACAACTTAGTTTGCTACCAGATTGAAGGATTATTATCCTATATCCTTATAGAGTAGACTACTGTAAACTAAATACAATATATATCATGTAATACCTTCAATTCATTGAAGAGAGTTAATTCAGCAACGAACAAAGCTTCTGAATTTTTCCAGATTATGTGAAGTATTCAAGACATAGTTTCATACCAGTGGATTGCACAAATGTCACCTGGTTTCTTTTATATTTGCTTCTTTCTAATTTCAGCATTTTTTCGGCCATGAAAAATTTACTCTGGGACGACTGATATCCAGTGGGATAGTAATACTATCCTCCACTAATAGTTATTTTTAGCAATCATAAGTGTTCAGTTTTATAATCTTTGTTATGGACCTATGGTAAACTTGTAGATCGCATGTCATTTTTTATTGCTAAATTTTGCAGACGAATAAAGGGATTTGAGCCGAAAATCAGACATGAATACTGAGTTAAAATGAGATTAGTTCTGCTGCTTTGCAACAGTTTGACATATCACTTTACTTCTCATGCACCATTGTGTCTTGATTTTTAGTTTATTTTCTAATTTAGGTTTCATGATTGGAAATCTGTAAAAAGCTTAAACTGATAAACGTGTCATTGTTAACTGGAAGAGCTTTCTTCTTGTCTTTCTCAGTCTTTGGCACCTATGAAAGGGCATATAATTACATAAAGGCACCACAAACTATCAACTCAACAATTTAAACTTAGTGATGGAACATGATATTAGAACGAAGTCAACATGGCAAAGAAAACTACAATACTCCAACAAAATTCCTACCTCTGTCCACATTTCTCGAACATTTTCTAGCACCATGTTGCAGTGGTGATCAAAAGCCCTCACATGTTCGCCAAAATAAGTTAACATTAAAATCAAACAAACTGTCAAAAAATAACTTTTGAAAAAATCAATTCATCACAGTTGAAAAATATTCATCAAAATTCAAATGCGCGCTTCTTATATTCTAACGAATATAACCAAGTGTTATTCCAGGAAAACTTCAATTTATTCAAATTTGCCCAAAAACCCTCTCGTGAAAGAGATAGTGCAACACAATTACCAAGAACCTCATATTTCATTTTTTTAATATTTCAAGTAAAAAATACATAAACAATGTATTAATCAACTTCTAAATTTACCCTCAAATTATTGGAAAACAAAGAAAGCTTCCAAATGTATTAAAAAACATTACAAAATCTCGTCAAAAAAGGTGAAAAATCTTTAGACGCATTTAGTTACCTGAAGGTCGTGTTGTTAATGTAAGCTCAAATCTCTTTAAGTGCTTGAGTGCGGGAGATTTCTTAGACGCCTTCGAGAAATGCCTGCATTTTCGGAGATACTGGGCAGGGATTCATTATTGCAACGTAATGAGGATACGCCTTTAAATGATGAGGAACATGGCCTGGTTCACAAAAGTAGGTAAGTAAAGCGCTCTTCTAATAATAGCGTTGATGTCATCAATTCATGGGTTTTAAATTTTTGTTTTGACAAAGCAAGGCAAATATATGAAACATAGAAAAAGAAGAAAATAATTATACAGGAAAAAATCTGCATACATTAGCCATAAAAAATGTGCCGCTAAACTAACTATTTTTCCGCTTTTAGGTGCATCTGGTGCATCACAATATGTAACATAGAACATTATGAAATTAATTTGAGGTATGCTTTAGACTTTAAAGTGACAGGTCTATTATCAAACATTTATCAAACACTTTCCCTACACATTATTCTCTAGTCAGCCATAGGAATTGAAAACCAACCAATTCTAAATAGAAAATGACCTTATCTTCAGCGAGAAGCGGAAGGTGAAGAATAATTTCGTCTGCAGCCATGACTACGAATGTGGTTCAACCCCTCTTATCGCCAAACAAAAGTATTTTCCCTTATATCTATTCAATTTTAACACATAGAAAACAACTTGCAAGACCAATTGAAAACAAAATTTGACAAGCCAGGAACTTTCGAACTCATCAACCTCAAACTCCATTAAGCATGGAGATTGCATGGAGATAACCTTAATGGAGATAGGGGGGCTATCTCCATTAAGCATGGAGATAGACCATATCTCCATTAAGGCTATCTCCATTCTTAAAAATGGCCATGGAGATAACCATGCTATTTCCATTCTTAATGGAGATACCTCATATCTCCATTAAGCATGGAGACAGACACTGAGATACGTCCCTCTAAAAATGCTCACGGAAAGCTTTCGCACACCCAATTTGAAAATAAAAATTTAACTTGAAAGAATTAATAATAACCAGCAATTTTCATATTAGATTGATTTGCAAGAAGCAAACATGTTCTAGATTCGCAGGATTAACAAGGGAATTATAGCCGAAAGCAATAACACACAGAAAATCCATAAATTATTAAGAGCATATGAAGAATGGACAGGAATGGGAAGTAGCGTATATGAAGAATGGAGCTGGAATGGAGAGGTAGCGTGTAGATATGGTAAATGATTGAAAAAAGAAGAAGGTAAAATGACGTGAGGATGACGCCTTATGAACAGGAAATCATCCTCTGCTTTTATATATTGTAGAGGATATTTTTTAATACAATAAATTATTATCATTATTATGTTGTCGTTGTTATCATTATTTTCGTTGTTTAATATTTTCTTACTTGTGGTGTTTCTATTAATTGCACTACTTTTTTTAAATTTGTTAATGAATTCAATATTTTCCTTAATATAACTAATTATTTATATTGTTCAAAGTTGTGGGACTAGTAGTAGATATAGGGCTGGACATATCTCCCAAACTGAATCGGACCCGAATCGAACCGAATCGAGCGGTTCTTCGTAAGTTAAATACCTAAACGAGTATTTAAACCTAACTTTTTCTTGTAGAGTTTCTTAGTACTAGTTACTAGTTAGTAAGATAAGTCAAACAATTGATGGTTAAATCAAATAGTTGGTAAGTATTATCAATACTTTAAAATATTTTATTTCTATGACTTCTAATTTATATTTCATTTTTTTTATGTAGATTTGAAGGTTTAAAGCAAATGAATTATTGATATGGATCACCGATATTTTAATATTAGTATCTATTTTTTGGTATTTGTGTATACATTAAAAAATTAATTTTATTGAGCAACTTGTTATTTATATGTTATTAAATTGTTTAACGTTAATTTGTAAAAGCTAATATTGAACGTGTTAGACTGTCAGTAGTTGCATTTATGTAGTGTTGTTATAAATGTTAAAAATTTAATTATAATATGAAATCGAACAAAATCGAACCCGAACTGTTCCAAAATTATATTTGGATCCGACGATTTCGTTTACTAACTACCCGAAAATGTTCGATTTGGTTCGATTCTCTTTAGAATCGAATCGAATCAGATCGTGCCCAGACCTAAATAGATATCTAATTTACATTAATTCAGTTCATGAATTCATTGAGACGTCTCATCAATTGATTTGAAAAGGCAAGATGGTGCATCGAACCACGCTGACGCCACAAGTGGATTGTGTATTGATTCCTAAGTCAAACTTGGGGCTGCATTTTTTACTATTTTAGAGTTCAATCGGTAACAAAATAAGGGTCCCCTACCTACGCATCCACAAGCCACAATTTTTTTTCCAGGACTTCAGAATTTGAAAATTTTATGCAATAGTAGCACCCTAACTGTTCGAAATATTGTCGGGGAGAAGTTTGGCTACCTCGACTGCACACTCATGAAGCGTCTCTTGAGGAATTTCATTCATTATCATCGGAAAATGTGCACAAAACAGGAGACATTTTAAAACAAGCAAGGATAATTTGAATTTCCGACATCATCGAGTATTCAAAGCTGACACGACTCCAATCCATTGCATTTCGATCTTGAATGGGCAAATACACACACACACACACACACTAGTTTTGATGATCTTCCAGTCCCAGGAATGCTCATGGCTTCTTTGTTCCCACGAATTATTGCCTCCCATTTCGTAAGTAGACATCTATTACGCTTCACTTAATGTTAAGTCGAATGCAATGCACCATCATAGACGAAATGTAATTATTAATAAGTTAAGTATACACGCGCAAGAAACATGGAACATTATTAATAAGTCAGGTTTGTCTACTTCATATGTCAGCACTGACTACGTCATCCTAAAGTCGTATATACTCTTTAAGATGTTCAAAATTGATTCATGGGCATTTTGTCCACAAGCTTTTTTAAGGGCGGAATTCACTACGAAATGCTTCAAAGATGGAGGAATTCTCGTGATCAATGGTGAAGCCAGACAATATTGCCAACCCTAACCACTAAACAAACTTGATGGTCATACAATGACACATCTCCATGTCTCAAGCTGATTATTTCCATCAATTATTGGTACGTGTATTTTCCTACGACGCCTCAATTGTCCAAGTTCAAATAGCAGCACTACATCTTTAGTTGTTCTGGCAATATATATCGCTTGCTTTCTTGCTTTAATAAGAACAATCAGATCTAAAACAAGATGGATTATTATCTATTAGTATCAGTCACTTTCTTTTAGCCAAATGCACCATCTCCAGATACAGGGATAATACATAATGAGATCTACAGGTCGATTTTACCTGCTAAATACCAAGAATGCACGGCAAGGCTTCCAAATGATACGATATTAGCAAGAGAAGATAGTCCATGAATCATTCCGAACTTCTTGTTCATGGCTGCAAGTTTCGGATTTTTCTTCGCAACTTCTTGGTTCTTCGTCCATCCAATTTCGTCCCCGATACTCGCTTCTCTCTCTATCTTGTGCCTTTGCTTCATCATCTGTTTTAAATAAATGCAACTGTTACATATCTAGATGGAATTTCTAGTGGTATTAAACCTAAAAATTTGAAAAAAATTCCATTTGTAATAAGCCTTCAACAACGCAATAATAAACAAAAATAAAATTGGAAAATAAACAAAACATACACAAATTTATAGTGATTCACACTCAATGTAAAAGTTACAACCACGAAGTTATCAATATAATGAAGAAGAGTACAAGGTCATTTTACCCCATCCAAAATACTTGAAAAATCGGCCAGGTAAAATCCCTTGTGTACGAGGAATACTAGGATGAGCTATATACTTCTGAAATTTTAGGTCGAAGCGTGGTTGATGGGATAACTAAACACGCTGAGATTAAAGAGTAATCTAAGGCCACAGCAAATGGGGGGTGGGGGGGAGAAGGGGATGGGTTACAGTTCAAAACAGGGAAATAGCACAAATTGCATCTCTTCCATGTAAAAAAGTAGTAATGGTCATAAAGCAAATATTGATAGTCAGCAAGTGAAAGAGTTAAATGTTTCAATGGTCACCGAACTTTGTACCATGTCACGATTTACTCACCGAACTTCATGAAGCGTCCCATTGGCCACTGAACTTTGTTCCGTCTCACTCCATCACTCACCGGATGGAATTCATTAGTAGATCCGTTGACATGGCGGATGGAAAAGTGAGTTGTCCAGTTAAATGTTGAATGAAGTGTCAAATCAGCTCTACATAAGCAATACCAAACACTTCTTTCCAACTGTGAATTGAAACGTGCATTCTTCCTCGTCATCTCTCATTCCTCTTCTTTGTCTTCATCATCTTCCTAGCTCAGATCAAGGGATGAAAATCTGTTCCCCACACAATATCCAGACGCGTAGCCGTTGGGCAGAGATGCAGGATGCCCTCAATTACAAAATCACTTCAAAATCGGAATCTAAAGCGATTTGGGTTTGTTTGGAATGTCGAAATTTCTCTTGTGGAGGTGTGGGATTCGGGACCAGCAGTGTGACTGGTGGAATAAAAGAGCACTCTTTGTCGATTGGTTCATATGGAAGTGACAATTATTCAGTCGAGGTATTGTTAATTTGGGGAATACATGTTTCTTTAATTCAACCATAAAGAATTTATTGGCTATAAATAAATTACGGGATTACATTTTTAAATTAGATGAATCTCAGAATCTGTTGGTCCTCTTATTGCTGCTCTGAGAAAGCTTTTCCTTGGGAGCAATTGATTTAGGGAGATGGATTTCACGCCTAAAGGGTTTGGGGTTGTTTTACTTCAAAGTCGTGTTTTGTTGGTTATTTATTTGGAATTGGGTGTGCTGATTTGGCAATAAGTTGGCAAGAGAGTTATTCTTGGGACTGATTTAACTGGCCAGCTCATTTTTCCGTCATCCACGTAGGCACATCTTCTAACGGTTTTCATCAGGTGAGTGATGGAGTGAGACGGAACAAAGTTCAGTGGCCAATGGGACACTTCATGAAGTTCGGTGAGTAACTCGTGACATGGTACAAAGTTGAGTGACCATTGAAACATTTAACTCGCAAGTGAAAAATAAATAAAACAAGGTTAACAAGGCATGTCCGAAAACCATTTCTATCCTAGAAGTCAGAACTCAAAACTAAAAAAATTCAACAGAGGCAATTCCAAATTCGCAAATCAATGACCTTGAGCTCAAAATAAGAAAAGAAGAATTTAGTTACTGTAGTGGTACGTAACGATCTTAAAACAATGGTAAAATGGTTAAAGATATGAAAGCATATCAATGTTCTTTGTATTTTGTCATAATTCCCAGAACTCTTTTGATTATTCACAAATAGTTTGATTGCATAATCATTGCAGAATCTTCATTTTTATATCTTTCTATTTGTAATTCATAGACAAAAGAAGCATACAACTTTTCTTATTCCTATGATCCTATAAACATTTTTGTCTCAATCATTTTACACTTTTATCAATTATGACATTCAATTGTAACTAGAAAAAAAAAAAAATCAGAATTGCCCGGTACCAAATACTTTCAACAATCATGAAAAAAGTTACGAATTGTGCACTTTATACCTCGATGGTCATCGGGGTAAAGACAAAGAGATTGGTGAGATTGAAAGCAAAGGCGGCGAGAAGAAATCCAATCTGGTACTTCTCAGCAGTGGTTGAAGTCTTCCATGGATGCAGGTACCCAAAAGCGCCCATCGCCACTGCACAGCATACCCCCACCATTGAGAAGTATGCCGGAAACATCTTGCTCTGCAAATTCCCAAACTGATGCCTCGGTAAATTCCTACAATGAAGATAACACCATAATTTCGTATCATTTCCCTCACTCCCTTCTTCCTTCAATACTACAAAATTATCGGCGTTACATAATAAAAGTGTTGCAACGAAGTAGGGTTCATTGGCGATCACTGAACTGGATAAATGAATTCATAATTTGTTTCAAGGTTAGTTACTCAGTGACCCCATTCGTTCCCTGTAGTTAAACCAGTGGGAAGTTATAAATGACAATTAACCTTTAACGACGCTATGACACTAATAATAATTTGGAAATATGTCCAAAATTGCAACTTTGATAAAGATGTATCTTTTAACATACCGGAATAACCTTTTCATCTATAAATAAGGTTAGTGTCACACCAGTTCGTCGCTAGGGGTTAACTGCCACGTATGATTTTTTCATTAGCTTTCTTGTTAGTTTACATTAACTCCTACCTCGTCTATTGATCAAAATTTTAGTACACGATTTTGCCATAACTTCCGCGAACGCCAGTGGATTTTGACCACAAAAAGCTATATAAAAAAAGAGAGCAGTCCCATAAGTTTGTTTGAATTATATTTAATTTATATTTTCAATCAAAGACAACCCTATTATTTCATATCATTTCAACCCTCTCTTCTGCATTTAAAAAAAAAAAAAAAATCCCATACACAAAACCATCCGCAAAAGCTACGTTAAAAAAGGAGAGTTATTTCAAGAAAGAGTAAGCAACACTGGGGGAAAATGTAAGAACTGTGTAATTTACTTGAACATGATGATGCCGCCGATATAGGTCACCCAGAGGGCGGCGCCAAAGGCGGTGGAGAAGCAGAGAAGGTGGGCCAGCTTCAAGAGAGTGATGAGCATCGGCGAATGCAGGCCGATTGAATTTGATCCAAAGGTTTCGGGCGAAAATACGGCTCCAACTGCCAAAAACGCCACTGCCGTTAGAAATCTAGTCATCCACCCCATCTTCGAGCAAAATTTTCCGACGCAATTCTGTGGATAGACAGCTGGTTGAAAAGGAAAATAGTACAGTTGGAAAAAGCCGCCTTAAAGCACGATTCAATAAGCGCCGTATAGTTTGGTTTATTGGGCAAATTCACCAACCCCAACCAACTACCTCCACAGGATGAAGATTGACCGTGACTGGTGAATGAAAACAAATTGATCCGAGTGTTTGGACAAGGAATTTGCTAAATTGCGCCTTCGCGTGCGTCACGAGGACCATCTAGCAATTTATTATTTTTGGGAAAATTGCGGCACAAATCTTTAACGGTACTTTTCCATTAGTTGACCAGATTACATTACATAAATTCATTTAAATAAAAAAAAATCACATAATTAATTTAATTGAACTTATAAAATGTTATGATGATGATGATAAATAACATTATTTTTTTTTATTACTCCAAAAAGATCAAAAAGTAAAAAAATACATATATTTTCCTCAGTTGTTGACATTATAAAATTAGATATCTAATAAGCTCGAGATTTTTAACCTTTTTTGGTCCTATAATAATGTCCAACAATCATCGTTGCCACAATCTCATATAGAAAAAGATCTAACTTATAGCCTATCAAAATTCATAGTAGAACACATCAAAATTTAAGTACACAAACTAAATACCAATGAAGAGCTTAAGCATCAGGTAAAATGTTTGAAGGGTGTAATCATCTACTGTCATTTTACAAATTTGAAAGCACAAAGCAAACAATTTTTTAGCCACTAACAGACTGAATAAGATAGACAGAAAAACAATGAATCTCTGTTTTTTGTTTTTTCCCTCTCCTTCAACTAAAAGAACATTTCCCCGACACTCGCCCTACTTGATGTATTGAGAAACCCATTTGAAGCCATCACCATAGCCCATTTTGCGTACAATGCTGCACATGAATACCTCTAAAGGGCGCACCTTAGAGTCTGCCAGATTGACCTTTCCTTTGCCAGTGGTTATACCAGTCAGGCCGAGGTGGTAACGCAACTCGTCTTCTGAGGCTGCATATGGTATGTCAATCTTGTTTCCTAAAATGAGAAATGGGACATTGGCAAGGGCCTCGTCAGAAAGGAGTGCATCTAATTCCTTCTTTGATTCAGCAAAACGCTCCTTGTCATAGGCGTCGACCAGGTACACTACAGCATCAACCTGAAAAACCACATGGCACACGTGTTCATACGAAGAAAGAAGCGAAGATATTGAAAGATGACAAAAAGGAAACATATCGTATGATTGAAACAAAAATTATGTTACTTCTCCAATCCAATGGCATGCAGCCAGGGTAGGAGCTGCCGAAGATTAAGGATATACTTATGGATATCTCAAGCAGCAGGTGGAAATAATTCAAGCTGTTATCAATCTTTGAAAATCCTCGGAAGAATGTATTCGTGAGAAAATTAGCATAAGCAGGAACTTAGGGAGGAAAAAAGAAGTAACTACTTGCTATGATGAATCTATTATAAGTGATAAAGTACACGCTGTAATAATAAAGCTAGAAATGTAATCTTTTGTCATCTTAATATTTTATTGATCACAACAGAGGAAAAAATATACACGAACCAGGGATGGAAACAATATTTTCCTCAATGGAGGGCAAAACTTTTGCCTACTTTTTAACCACACATTCTCCAAAAAATCACTATTCAAAACATCATTTCCCCCCAATTTCTCTTTATAATGACCATCAAACATGCGATAATTCTCATGGGATTGACAGGATGAAAGAGAAATAGGAAATTTACGACAGATTGTACAAAGCAATTTGAAGAATAAAAACCTGGTTATTTTGAAGAATCAAAAGTCATGGTTCAGAAATATAAAATCCAAAAGTGCGTCACCAATTTCTCCCTTATCATGCAGTTGAACTAACAAATTACAACAAATCCCAAAAAGGGATCTTAACTAACCATTAGGCTGTAAATCGTCGCCATGACCTTGTGAACTATATAAAGTTCAGGAAGGCCACCTGTTTACATGCCTACTGATAAGAAGTCCGACAAGTAAGGAAAAGAAGTACGAAAGTAGGCAAAACTCAGGCAAATCCCTTCTGATTCCAAAGTTCAAGATACGGCATGGTTGAAGAAAACTTTCTCAAACCATCAATAAAAGAGACCTACTCCACCATGGTAGATAATTAAATGGCTACTTGATTTGCTATGCCCTTTCTTAATGGAAGAAACTACTGGCAGATCCTTGAAACAATTTTAGTTGTCTTGCTCTCACAGCAACTTCCTATTCTATCATGCTCAGGTTTCTTTCTCATTCATTTACATCTTTGAAACGATTGTAGTAATCCCCGTCTCTGGACAAGCTCCCTTGGACCAATTAAAACTATAAAATAGATGCATCTGATCTTTTTCTTCAGAACTCTAATATTTCCAAAGCAAATCAAACTTCAATGGAATCTAAACTAAAACCCAGCTATAAAAGCACTATAATCACAATTCCAAGCAATATAATAACATAGCATAAAATCAAAATACAGAAAATACAGTTATATAAATTAATCCACCTTGGCATAGTAATCCTTCCAGACTCTACGGGCGATCTGATGACCCCCCAAATCAAACGCCTTAAACTTAATTTTCCCAATACTCAATTCTTCCGAGGTGGGATATTGCGTCGGCTGATGCTGCACTAATCTCTACAAAAACCCAAATAATTCAATCGAGTCAAACCATCAAGATCCATGTTCAAATAAAAACATTTACTAATTATTTCCGTGTTTACAATTAGTATGAATGAAATAACAAAAAAAATAACCTCATCCTTGAGCATGTAAAGAAGGGTGGTTTTGCCAGCATTATCGAGGCCAAGACACAAGATCTTAGCCTCTTTTTGCCACAATCCGAGTGAGGCCAATACCCCATAAAACCAGTCCAAGAGGAACATTTTTGTGGGAAATTTGGATTGGGATTTGATTGCAAATCCGATAGATCTGGAGAGAGGAAATGAGGGGGGATTTGATGGGTATGGTGAATTGGTGAAAATGAAACTATTAAATTGCGTGGAATCAATGGTTCACGTGTTCATTTGTACTAAGTCACTGGAGAAAAAAAAATGATTTTTCATTACTGCGAATGGATGTAGAATATTTGTTGCTGTTAAAATTTGATAGAATTTTTTTTCAGTGGGTGTAGAATTATCACAGTAGATGAAAAGAATTTATTTTGCTCACAATATGCGTACAGGAAGTCAGTATAAATAATACACAGACTAACTAATTACAAAGACTCTTCTAACTGATTACAGAGACCTGTGGAATGGGGAAATGTTTAAAAATCAGATTAGGATATCCCAGAATCATGCTGCTCCTATCTGTTCAGCAGAAGACTCGGTGTCTTCAGTTACAGTTGCGCCAATACGCCCCCTCAACCGAATGGGCAGCTCTTGCACATGAAGGTTGTCTCGTAGCAATGTAAAACGGGCAGAGGCTAGTGGTTTTGTAAGCAAGTCAGCCAATTGGTCTTTTGTGGACAGGAAGGAAACCTCAATTTTCTTTTGTAATACTTGATCTCGAACATAATGAAAATCTATTTCAATATGTTTCGTGCGGGCGTGAAATACCGGATTTGAAGATAAGTATGTTGCACCAATATTGTCACACCAAAGTTTTGGACAGCTTGGCAATTCTGAATGGAGATCATGGAGAAGAGATTGTAACCACTGGATTTCAGCAGCAGTGTTGGATAAGGACTTATATTCAGACTCGGTGCTACTTCTGGCTACCGTTTGTTGCTGCTTGCAGCTCCATGAGATAAGGTTTTTTTTCCATGAAACACACAGTATACACCGATACTTCTACGATCATCACGGTCACCGGCCCAGTCAGTATCACTAAATCTATGCAGTGAATGATCAGATTGGCATGTCAAGCGGAGACCAAAGGATATGGTGTGCTTGAGGTATCTGAGAATTCTTTTTACAGCCTGCCAATGAGGAACTTTGGGTTTTTGCATGAACTTGCTAACTCGATGAACACTAAATGCAATATCTGGTCTTGTAAAACCAAGATAATGAAGAGCACCTACAGTGCTTCGGTACAATTGGGGATCATCAAAATCAATACCTTCAAACATTGACAGGTGACACGTAGTGGACATAGGTGTTGTGCACGGCTTCACTTTATCCAATTGGGTCTTTCGTAGAAGGTCAGCTACATACTTTCGTTGTGTGAGAATAATATCCTTACCATCTCGTAAGGTTTCTACACCAAGAAAGAAAGATAAGTTTCCTAAATCTTTCACAGGAAAATCTTGAGCAAGGCGATTGATTAATTGATTAATTTATGCCGAATCAGAGCCAGTGACAATTATGTCATCGACATAAATAAGTATTATGAGATGAAGGTGCCCTTGATGAAGTGTATAGAGAGAAGTATCTGCCTTGGATCCTTGAAAACCATATTCTTGCAATTTTTCTGTGAGTCTTGAAAACCAAGCTCGTGGTGCTTGTTTGAGACCATAAAGACTTTTCCGAAGACGACATACATGAGATGGAAAATCTGGATGAACAAAGCCCTGTGGTTGTTGCATGTAGACCTCTTCCTGAAGCACTCCATGTAGGAACGCATTTTGAATATCCAATTGTCGTAAGAACCATCCACGAGTGACAGCAATGGAGAGAACAAGTCTGACAGTGTTGGGCTTGATGACTGGGCTAAAAGTTTCAGAGAAATCAACACCCGCTTGTTGATGATAGCCCTTTGCAACAAGTCTCACTTTAAAGCGTTCGATACTACCATCAGCATGAGTTTTAATCCGATATACCCATTTGTTCCCCACAAGATTAATGTTGGGCTTTGGTGGAACCAATTCCCAAGTTCCGTTTCTGATTAATGCATTGAATTCGACGTTCATAGCATCACGCCATCTAGTATGTTTGGAGGCCTCGGTGAAGGAGGTTGGCTCAGATGGTAATGAACTAAATTCAGCAAGATACACCTGTGGCAGTGGATATTTGACAAAGCCCACAAATGGAGTTTTAGGCTTCAGGTTGTTTGTCTGGGAGCGAGTTATCATTCGTCTGGGGGAATTGCCAATAGATGGAGTAGAGTTTTGGTTGAGAATACTAACCGTATCGCAAGTAGTTGCTGGTGCAGGAACAAACACACCATTTGGGGCCTGAGTTTCAGTGACTTGACTTGGTAAGTACTTAGCAGATTCATTTTGGAGTGGATCAGTTGAATGTGAAGTATCACCTGCAGGAAGCATTAGTGTGCATGGTTGTGTAGGCTGTAAATTGAGAGGGAGTGATGTAGTGGATGTGGGAAGAGAGACATTTGAGTTTTCGAGATTCTGGTATGGAAAATATGACTCATCAAAAACAACATGCCGAGACACAAAAATTTTCTTGTGGATAAATCTAGACACATGTAGCCCTGATGTGAGAGACTGTAGCCAATAAAAATACATGTTTTGGATCGAAAATCAATTTTATGTCTGTTATAAGGACGAAGATTAGGCCAGCAGGCACAACCAAAAATGCACATGAACTTAAAATTTGGAATTTTATTATAAGCTTTTTCAAAAGGAGATTTATTTTGTAAGATTTTTGTAGGCAACCGATTTATAATATAAGTAGCAGTTTGAAAGGCATCTTCCCAATATGATTGTGGAAGATGAGAATGAGCTAATAAAGATAGTCCCATTTCAACTATTTGACGGTGTCGTCTTTCAACAGCTCCCATTTGTTCATGCGTATAAGGGCAAGCAATCCGATGTTGAATTCCACATGTTCGAAAATAATTATTTAAACGTCTATATTCACCCCCCCCAATCAGATTGAATAGCTTTAATTTTTGTATTGAAGTGGCACTCAACATAAGTTTGAAATTGCATGAAAATTGTTTCAACATCAGATTTTTGCTTCAAAGGAAAAAACCAGATAAATTTAGTAAAGTCATCCAAGAAGCAGACATAATATCGTGACCCATAACTGGAAATTACAGAACTTGGTCCCCATACATCTGAATAAATTAGCTCTAAAGGCTGACTAGAGTGACTAATAGAATTGGAAAAAGGTAAATTATGTCTTTTGGCCATCTCACATTCAGGACAAACAGGTTGTCGTTTATTTGTTCCAACAGGAAGTTTATTTGCATTCAGCACAAAGTTGACAATGCGGAAAGATGCATGCCCTAAGCGACGATGCCAATCTGAAATGGAAGCTCGAATTCCAAAAAAAGCAGAACAAACAGTGCGTTGGAGAGGTTGCGAGAAACAATAGAGGCCATCTTTGCTATGGCCCTTATGCAGGATGTTCCCCGAGTAATCCTTAATTAGAAAAAAAATGTCATGAAATTCAAAGTAAACATTATTATCTTGAGTGAATTTTTGAACAGATAATAAATTATGTTGGATTTTTGGAACAACAAGAATTTGGTCAAGAATGAAGGATTTTGAAGGTGTAGCTAAAGAAGCAGTGCCAGTGTGAGTTATATTCAAACCTGATCCATCCCCAACTTGAATTTGATCAGTACCACCATAGTCATCACCACGAATGTTGAGGTTGCCAAGATTGTTTGTTAGATGGTGTGTTGCTCCAGTGTCAGCAAGCCACTCTTGATCAGTTGTGTGCTGACTTTGAGTATTGGAGAAATTGGCTTGTGGTCTTGATGGAGGTGGGTTGAAGTTAGGATCAAAGCGCTTGTAGCACCTTGAGGCCGTGTGTCCTGCTTTGTCACATATTTGACACCACAAATTAGAAATTAAAGGAGAACGGTAGTTGTTATTACCTCGCCCAGAAGCACGCCCCCTGCCCCGTGAATTGGTGGAGTTGCCACGGCCACGTGAACCAGAGAAAAGTGGTGGCTTTGTGGCAACATTTGCAGAAACATTGGCTACAGGCAAGGAGTGGGAATGATGTTGAATGCGAGCCTCACAGGTGAGCAACATGGAGTATACTTCCTCTAAGGTAAGTGGAGCATCTCGAGATGAGATTGTGGTGACTAGGGAATCATACTCAGGCCCCAGGCCAGAGAGAAGATAAGTGATGATCTCGTCACATTTCATCGGTTGACCAGCCATTGCAAGAGCATCAGTCAGGTGTTTGATCTGCATGAAGTACTCGCTAGCTGATTGAGTGGTCTTGCGAGAATTGGATAGTTGAGATCTCGTCTGAAATGCTTGAGCCCGAGATTGGGAAGCAAAGCTGGAGGAAAGGGCCATCCATACGACATTAGAAGTGTCACAGTGAGCAACCTGTGCAAGGACCTCATCAGTGAGTGAGGCGTTGAGGCAGCTTAGGATCAAGTTATCCTGCGTTTCCCAAGTGTCGAACAAAGGGTTAGGAGACTTAGTGCCATCGGCAGCAATGAGCTCTTTCGGTGGTGACTTTAGAGTTCCGTCGACATACCCAAAAACCTTTTGGCCTTTCAGATATGGAAGCATCGTGGCCTTCCAGGTGAGGTAGTTTTGGCGGTTGAGTTTTGTGACATTGATGGAGGAGGGAGGGTTGAGAGTAGGTAGATGGTTTGCCGGAGCATCAGAGGTAGACGAATCGGGAGATGCAGACATTGTTTTTTGATTTAGAGAGGAGCAGTGGTTGGACGTTGGTCGACTAGGCGTCTGATACCATGTAGAATTATCACAGTAGATGAAAAGAATTTATTTTGCTCACAATATGCGTACAGGAAGTCAGTATAAATAATACACAGACTAACTAATTACAAAGACTCTTCTAACTGATTACAGAGACCTGTGGAATGGGGAAATGTTTAAAAATCAGATTAGGATATCCCAGAATCATGCTGCTCCTATCTGTTCAGCAGAAGACTCGGTGTCTTCAGTTACAGTTGCGCCAATAGTGGGGAACCTGTAAATATTAAAGACTATAGGAAAATTTAATTTCTTAAACATTTACATCTTAACATTACAACAAAAGATTTGCCGGTATTCTTCCGGAGTAATCTGTTTTCTATAATTTTTTTTTTTTTTTTTTTTTTGTTGGCAAAAATTTTTGTCGATGATATTTTCATTTTTCTTTACTTTATTTACCAATTAATATTGTGTAATTATCAATGAAATAAAACTTTATCAACAACTTTAAATATTTTTACATAATATTTGTGGATAAAAATGATTTTACTAAAGTTCAACTTTTCGCGATAGATGTCGATGGAGGAAGGACTACATGGGGTGCAAAGTTTTATATTAAAGTTGGACCGGCCTATACATTTTTTTTTTTTTTTTGGGAAAAATCTCATAACTACAAATGTTTTAAAATATAATTTCAAAATAATTTATAATTTTTTTTCCGATAATTACATTTGTGACCTCTAATTGCAAATGGAGGAGCGACAGAGCGATGGGCGTGTGTGATTGTTTCAATTATTGTAATGATAATGAGCTAGAATGAGTTGTCGTCGAAGCCTTTAAGGCTGTGGATTTTGGGATAAGCTCTTCAGTGTGTGGATGGGTGGAGTATAAGAAGAGGTATTCATGGTTGAATTTGGAGAGGAACTCGAGGGATATGGTTAGGTACTATAGGAATTACTCGAATTCGGGTTTGGAAAGCGACTGATCTAATTAATTGTCTAATTTGTGTCTAATAAATGATTTAAGAATTATTTATTTGAAGTGACCAATAAATTATGTGATATGCAATTATGACTTTACGTGATTTGTCACTTAGTATGAGATTTTGATTCATATATTGTGTGCTATGTGACTTGATAACCCAAGAATAACTAATAAAGCGGGGGGAGGGGGGCTTGAATTGGTTTTTAAATAAAAAAAATCGAAAAATTGATTCAAATTTAAGCAAGTTGAGAATAAATAAGTTAATCAAACAAAAATGTACAAATACTAAAGCAATAAGTAAAAGGGAAGAGAGTGTGCATAATTATGGAGGTTGGATCCCAAACAATGAATGATCTACGTCACTCGTTAACAAATTCTTCGTCACAAGCAATGTCCTTTTACTAAATATGATTGATTTATGGTGCAATCCAAACACTTATAATGCTTTCTGCGACTTATAAACAAGGAGCACGGATCCTTATACAATATTAAGCTCTCCAGGATCTCAATACGACCCCACAAATTTAAAGATGAATGATTTTACAATTTGAAACTTTTTTCTTAATAATTGATATATCAAATTAAGTACAAAGAAAGAAATAGGCTAACACTTTAATAAACAACAATGAATGAAACTCAAGTGTTAAATGAGAAAACTTTGATGAGAAAGCTTCTTTTTTTTTTTTTTTTAAAAGTTTGTCAAAGTAAATGATCTGATAAAAATAAATAAGATATAAGATCAATATAATTTAGCTCTAGAATATTTCATTTAAATGTTCTCAAAAGTCTTACAATGAATGTAAAGTAAGATGGTATTTATAAAGTACAAAACGCTAGAAATTCTGACTAATCGGACAACCAATCCGAACATCCGTATTCTGAACCGGACAATCAAACTAGCCGTTGCTCGTTAGAATTCAGAATGGTTAAAATATGTTACCGTTGGACAAACCAGACGTACGTTATGCCCAATCGGACGTCAACTTGAACATATTTTTTTTCGAATTTTACTTTCTCGATTGTTTTAAAAATGTAGGCTTTTGAATTTACCTTTCAAGGTAAGTGATATTTTAATGAGTTCGAATATCGAGTTGAAATACTTACCTTTTGAAAAATAATTCTTATGCAAGTGCTTTTAATAATTTTCTCATGCATAAAATTTTAGTCATCGAGTTTTTAACGATTCGTTGCTAAAGATTAAAGCATTGTACCTTTACACATGAATGCAAAACATCTTAATCTAATATTTTTGATATTTGACTATTGAAATTATTTGTCTCGAGTGATCCTTCATGATTGCTTGGCTTTCATCTTGATTTTTATTGATCCTTCGATACGAGTCTTTTGGTAGTGATTTTTTTTAATCTCCAATCGATCAACATTGCAACAATGACTATGAAAACTCGAATTCAATTGCTAAAAATAAAATCAACTTATTTGTTATGATCAAAACATAAAGTCAACCTGACTATGATCTTGTGTGATTTGTAGCTTGGTATGTGATCATGACCTTGTGTAATTTGTGACTTAGTATGACCGTGATATATAAATTATTGGTATGTGATTGAGACTTTATGTAATTCGTGATTAGTATATGTTTGTAACTCACAACATTTATCAGAATTCACAAATGTGATCACCTATATTTTGAAGTTTTTTTCAAGTTTATTAATATTGAAATTGTATTCTTAAATGTTTTCCTAATATTTCATTTAGTGTGCAGTATATGAAATTACTGAAAATTATATTATAAATTCTATCCTGTTTGATTCCCATTTTTTCCAAAATTTATTTTTCTCTCTTCTTTTCAACCACATATTATTTATTAAAATAATATTACACGCAAATAAAAAAAAATTTATTCTTTTTTAATCATATATTCTTCATTAATTTATTATTTAAAAATACATTTTTCAAAAATAATGTGGATCAAACACTATCCAACCTTGCCTCTTTTAGATAGTGTTAAAATGCTATTTTTTGTTCTTTCATTTATCATCGTGTACTGACACACCAATAGTTCCATATAGATAAAGTGAAAGCACAATAATTGGCCAATAAAGTTGTACCATGTTCACACCCACAATAACACGTAGTAATTATAATAGTATGTGTTTTATAGAGGAGATTGATTACTATACTATTAGATAATTACACAAAATTATGAATCGTCCTTGTGGTTTATTTTTAGTTGTCAAGAAGTGATTTTATGAAAAATAATTTTTTCGGAGACTCAGTGGTTAACAATGAAAATATTATATATTACATATATATATATATAATTATTTTATTATGAGAACATGTTATTGAAATTTTTTTAAGAAAAATAGATTTGAAAAAAAAAAATCAACTAAGGAAAGTCTCCCCAACTTATTTATAAAAAGGGATAATGTCTTTAGTAAAAAAATGTTAACGAACTATTAATAAAATTGTTTATATTTGATAGCTATCTTAAACCGTTTAAATTATACATGATTGATAGATAAGTAGTACTTGTAAATTTTCCAGAAATGTGTGGATAGGAAATTTTTTGACTATGGATGATAACGAGATGTAGCACCCATCGGGGATTTTATTGCCCCGATCCCTCGCTTAATTGCCCTGCCGCTAAGGTAATTTGATAGTTGAACTAATGAGCTTGGATATTGGATAATCAGTTCTGCGTCAATAGGAGCAGTAGGTACAGCCAAACCTAAACCTCATGTACTTCTGACCTAAAATTGTAAACCCACTCTCGGCTTTATGGCTTCCCATTTCCAATCTACACTTTCGTAATTTTATCTTTTAGGCATTTAAACTTGAACTTTAATCTCACAGAAACATCATTCCACAAATTCTATTTATTTTTTTCCTGCTATAAATAATTCACGGGTTGGCAGGCGGGCAAGACAGAATGAGCCGACAATTACTAACCAAGCTCAGTTCCCGTCGATAGGCGCTGGTAGCTTGCTTCCAAGTCTTGCCTCGTATTTTCCAATTGTCCAAAGGAGCCTTGAGCACTTGTAGAATGCTGAAGTCAAGGCTCTTCTACACTCCCACAGGTGCTAGTTCGAGTTCAGCTCATGATAAAGATCACCTTCTCTCTTAAGAAAATCTCGACATCCTCCCTAAACACACACAAAAATAAATAAAATAAAATAAAATTGAGAGCCACTTCACATCACAAGGATGCGATAAATGCCCCATTTGGTTGAAGAACATTTGGCTAATTTTAAACGCTATGTATTAAAAACTTTTTTATTTCTAATATTCCGAACAAGTTACTTCTGTTTCTCGTTTTCAACTTTTACCTATAAAATTTTATTTAAAAACTAACGTATTCTCCCTAAGTCAAATCATAAGTCAAGTTTTGGAGATTAGCCAAACATGCATATTGTATGCAGATTCTTCACTAGTCAAATAATTACGATGCTTCTCCAAAATTCAACATTTTCAATAATTCTCCCTGTATTATAAATGGTTTTAATGACATCAAGGTACATTGTGATCCCATTGGTTACTTACACCACTTAATTGTAATTTCTTCCGTATATGAACCCAAAAATCCATCCCACAGAAGTCGATCTGTGGACTTCGATTTTACTTATGAGAAAGAAAGAGGGAAAAAAAAGGACTTGTGAAAACAGAACCTGTAAATCATCCACAAATCTGAAAACAACAGCCATCAATCACAATTCTGAAAATTTTTCATCGATCCAACTTTTAAGATGCTTCATCTTTCTCGAAAACTCCGTATATCTCTGAAAGTACGACTCAGCATTCGACAGCATCACCTCAATATCATGCCTTGGTGCCTCCAAGCTCCTATAATATCCATGTTCTAATCTTAACTTGATTATATCAGGTGATAATGGAACCGGAAACCTGCATGCAGAAAGTCGATGTCGACGTTAGACTATTTTGCCCAATTCAATTTTAACAAATTTTCTTGGTACAGATACATCTAAGGTTCACACAGTTGAAAGGAGCAAGTACAAATTATGTCAAATTGATACCTGTTGACAAAATCCGACTTTCGCGCAACTTCATTCAATTTTAAAATCCCATATCGATCCTGTAACATTAGCAACAACACAGCTAAGAATACAATTCATTTTCTATAGCTCCAAAACCAGAAGTAAAAAGGTTTCAATTTCATATAGCAGTTTTATTTAAACGTTCAAAAGTATAAGAAAAGGCAAGAGGAAGACCTTATCTCTGCTTGCTGCACGTAGTAATCCAGTAAAAGAATATAGAATTTCCTCCCTGCTTTCAAAGTTACTATGAGGTTGTTCGCCCACATTTTCTGGATCATGCAGTTCCCAAGGACTATGAAGCTGGCAATCTTTTGTTTGAGTGTATCGAACAACACATCTTTCCCATGGACTGCCGGCGAAGTCACTAGATTTGTCCTTTATAGAGACAATCATCGCTTCATACCAAGCGCCGCCTTCTTCATTCGCGTTTCTCCACCAGACTACACATGTATCCTTAACTGTCCAGCTTCTCTTCATAGCTGCATCATACCGATTCCTTTCCACAATAAAATCTGGGAAGTCTAGCAATTCGGGTAGGGTTAATTTAAATGTTTTGCCAACTACATTTGAACAAGTATCTATGAATTTGAGCGTGATTTGACAGGAGCTGTCTCCAGAACCCCCAAATGTTGTGTACTTGAGGTCTTCAACCAAACAGATTTCAACAGCTTTAATCTTATTTCCAAGCCTCAGCCAAGGACTTGATTGTGCACTCTGACTCTTTTCTAAAAACTCCTGATGGCCCTGTGCACCAAAAAAGGTCAAAAAATGAATCCCTACAGAACCAGTTAAAGCTAAAGCTTTCCAAATCAACATCATCTCAAATTACATTTTGTACCTGTCGTAAGTAAACAACTTCATCACCGAGCTGAGGGATGTAGCGATATCCCTCCTCCTGCTCTGCTAATAGCAGCCAATTCAATTTTCTTGACACAGTGTGAGAGTTTCTTCCAGCTGAAGTACTTCTGTCTTCATCGTGGTAATATTCACTTTTGTTCCGGGAAGACCTTAATCGAACAGTGCATTTTGACATTGATCCCCACTCCCGTGAAGGAAAATATTCAAGATCCTTCACAGAGGGATTTTCTCCACCTCTTGATGTACCTGGTAGTAGATGGTTCTCACACATCTCAAAGTTATGGTTCACAAGATTAGTTGACCTAGATCTACGCACTGCATCAGTTGCTACATCAGGTAAATCTGTATCTAGCTCTTGATTATGGAGGCTAACATTTGAACTTTCACAAAATGTACTACCATTCAAATGTGATTGTTGCATTAGTCCTTTCATCCTGTTGCCTGCCATTGACATTCCTAAGGAGGGACCTTCAGATGTTAATTCGACTTTTGCACCCAGGGAAGAATTTCCTCTGGTGATGATTCTCGGTTGGGAAGAATCTTTAGTGTCTCCCAGAATGTTTTTCGATTTGATTTTTATTATAGTAGATTTCTGTTTAGGATTCTTTTGTAGCTCAGAAGAGTGGTTTACATTTACAATCAAATTATTAGATCTGCAGAGATGAGAACTAGAGTCCTTTCCTCCTTTGATCTGATTTTGACTGTCAAACACTCCAGGATCACTGCCATTTCCTTGATGATCATGAAGAGGCAAAATGTTAGATAATGAAGACTTGACTATCTCTTGAGTTGATAAGCATCCATTTACTATTGCTCCATTAGCATCTGTAGACACGAGATCTCCTAGCTGCATTCCCTTTGAAGTGCGTAATTTGAATTTTCCCCAACTTACACTGGCATTGTCACATCCAGTGGATGTCTTCAAATTGTTGTCAGCATTCTTAAATTCTTCAGTTTCTCTAAGTTGACTTCTATTGCATTTTTCTGATAGTTCCTTATCATCCATATTTGTGGAAGATGAACCAACATCATCTGATCTTAGGTAAATCTTTTTTTTTTCTGGGTTTTCTCCATGATGTCGGGAAGTTGAAGGTGCTAGATCTTCCTGGCCATTAAGTTGTTTCCTAACATTCTCCAGATATACAGGGCTTTTAGGATCACGAAGTGAAAATTTCAGCACCAATTTCTTCTTGTTTCCAACACTAATCCGAGAGTCAGGTTGCTTGAGAGGCTTAACTACAACTTCAGACCTTTCTGAAGATATCTTTTCACTATCTGAATATTTACTTTGTTTCTTGTGCAAGTTGTCAATAAGTACTTGTCTGTGAATGGCCGAACCTTCATATGATGACTCACTATCTGATGAGTCACCTGCTGAATCATCTTCATCCTCTCCATCTGTAGAAGTTTCCGTGATCTGAGAAAAATTATTGACTGCATTACGTGCAGCAACTCGCTGAGGTCTCAATACCTTTGATTTGGGAGATTTCCTACTAGAAGTAGTTCTCCCTCCATATTTTAGTTTTTTATATCTTCTACTTCTGGATAAAGTTCCATCTTGTTCGTCCAAAGTTCTCTTCTTATTACGTCTCCCAGAAGACGTCATTGAGTCAACCTGAAAAACAATGAAAATTGTTATTTAGAAATTGCCAACCAAAAAGAGAACTGATACTCATGGACTTCAAAGCTTACTTCTATCACAGGTTTCTTTGGTTTCGATCGCGACCGACTATTCTTTTGACTCCATCCGACCTTGTCTTCACTACCCTCTGGATCACTGGACAAATTATCACTCCGACAGTCTTGCTCATCACTGGAATATCCTTCAGTAACATTATATTCTGAATCATTGTCATCATTCATAACATCAATTTCTGGTTCCCAGTACATAGCATCCACAAACTCAGGCAGTGGCTCAATTGCTGAGTCCAGATCTGCCAAAGGTAATATATGGAACTCTTGGCCAATCCCAATATCAGTGCCGACAGCAAATTTTATGGATGAAGGGCGCCACTCTATACCCAAAGCACCAAGCCGACGTCGTTGATACATACTCTGGTAAGGTTCGGGATACGGAAGCATGCCTGCAATTCTCCCATTTAATGGGCACGGTGTCCACTGTCAGAACATCATCTTTGAAAGGAAACTCTAGAAGATGAACAGAACCCTATCTCATATATACACTTGAACAATAACACATGGATAATTGAATTCATTTCATACTTGAATCACACAGAGGATCTTGAATATTCCTTCGATATGGAGCAAGTTGTGTCTCCTGCAGTAGACACGTCAAATGTTTGCTGGGTGAACAGTTATCAACTGGTTTGTCGGGTGCAGCAATTTAGTCCAAAAAAGCCATAAACCATCTCATCGAAGTAATTAATTTGCGTCAACATGATTTCTTACATCAACAAAACTTGTGTGGACATACACATCATTTCCGAAGGGTACAAGGGGAATTATGCTTATACCTAGTATATCAAGTACCTGTTTGGTGGGGGATTAAAATCTTGATTTTAATCTAGTCAAAGTAAATAATTAATTTTAACCACATATTTCATCGAACTCACAACTTTTCAATCACACATTTCATCAACTTTTATTAAAAATCTACTAACAAAATGATTTTAATCCCCACAAGCAGGGGCCAAATAAGAAAAAGGACACACACGTAAAGGAAAGGACTAACTTCCCCACTTCCATGGAACAAGTAAAGCTAATTTCCTTTTCAATGAGCAAAAGTCCAACATTTCTGCACAAACGCCGAGAATGTAATTATTTTTCTGCACTAAATCTAAGAAGCAGCCCTTCTTTCCACCTTATCATACAACAGACATTTTTCACAGGTTGGAAGCACAGGATCATTAGCACTGCTGAACAGCAACCACAGCTCCGTCAAAGCTTCCCAACTGGCGTTGCATAAAAAAATGATTTATTGCCAGCTATTTCCTACTGTATTACAAAAGCAAATTATGACCTTCTTAAGAGCCTTAGGAGGAAGGAAGGTGCTAAGAGTGGACTTTGAGATTGGAGGCTAACAACACAACCGCAATTTTCCCCTAAAGTTTTCTTCTCCTTAAATTTACCTTTATCTTTCTTATATGCTCTGTTTTCAAGTTAAGATACAGCATCCAAAACTGCTGCTACAATCGATAACAGAGTCGCTTAAGGCTATAATGGAAAAATCACCGACAAAGCTCTTCAGGATATAGAACTTGTGAAATAGGCCTCAGAGCAATACTCCAGGCAGAAAACTTAGGGAGCCCCTATCAAGGATAAATGCACTCGACTCATTGGAGAAGAAGAATGAAAGACAAGAAAGGCCAGTGCTGGGAAGTGAAATCATTTCTTGTATCTCAAAACATAATAAAATAATGCATTTTTCACATAAATATGGTGTTGTTGCTTATATAGGCATGGCAAGATAGGCCATTTAGTGATTCATGGCATTGATGATTAACATATCTTTGTGCATATGCGTTTGTAGAGAAAGAAATCACCGTTGTAGGTTGCGAATTAACTAGCATCTCAACATAACAGAGGTAAAGCTCATGAAGAAATTGTTAAGAGGAGGAAATGAACTGGGAAATAAAAGAAAGTGAACATGACATCATTCTAATCAGCCATTACTAGCTGGATGCGATTGTCATCACATTTATGCCTACGTGAAATGTAAGGGATATCACACCAAAAGGATAAGAAGAAGTTGTTCAGAAATACCAGACAAATACTCGTGCAAGGAAAAGAATATTAAAGATGTAGAGGCAAGAATTTTACATTCACCAGAAGTATTATCAATTATAACAGATAGGGTCAATCACCTGATCAACAACATTTCCATGAGTATCCTGCACAAGTGGCCTATAATCCCCGAGGAAGAACTGTCCGATAAAGAAATGTACAGTCAGAATTCTCATAAAGTTGTTTTGAAAAAATCAACTAGCAATTAGAATAAAGCATTATATTGCATTTACCTGATCATATTTAGCATCCTTCTGGGAATCACCTTGACCAGTGTTTAGAAGATATATTTGTCCAACATCATCTGAAAGAACAATTGATGTCCCGTCCCTACACAAAGAAACGTGTTTTTTCAAAGACAGTAATAATTTCGGCATGTAATAGAAATTACAAGCACAAATGACAAATATAACAGTGACACCATTTGTACTGACTATAATAGATTATATTCACACCAGAGAATTTTATCCTGTGAAGATGATGCAACTCCACCACCTTAAAGAATCATACAATAATTATACGGTATAAAAAGTAAAGGTTTTTGTTTTACAGATATCACCAAACATAAAGACAGGAAATTAAATATGCTTGAACAATATTTTTAATACACAGAGTTTAGTACTGCAAATTACTTACTGTGAAAACTTTCCATCAACCAACTTAAAGCGTCCACTAATCTCATATACTCGAATTGGATTGCCTTCCCATATCTGTTAATACATCATACAAAAGGATTCAATACATAGAAAACTGGCATTCCAAAATTATGTTTGCCAAAATAATCATAATCATAAACTTACATCCCACAATATTGTTTTCCCATCATAGCCAGCACTCATAGCAATTCTTGGGTTAAAAGGGTGTACATCCAACACATACGTCTGTCAATTATAAAAGCGAAACATCAGGGAACAGGCATAAAAATTAAATAACGGTTATTCGGTCTCCCAAGAGTCTTCACTTAATTAAATGGTAAGCAATGCAGCTTTAGTCCAGCACAAGTCCCAACCCATTCCTCTTCATTTTGTTGACACTCCTGAGAGAAATAACGATACTGCTACTAGATGTAGACAGACTCCACAGCGAGTGAAACATATCATTTCAGGAAAGATAATGTCCATAAATGGGTTGTTTGATATTGATCTCTCAATGTCCTCCAAGGCATCTTCAAGTGCATTCTATATATTGCTCACAACCAATAAAAGTTTCTCCTGGAAGTGAGAGCTTTCATTAACTCATACACACTCTTGCACCATAAATTAGTGACTATTATAGTCATTTATGTCTGAAACGGGGGATTTTTGCAAAAATAGTCTGAAACCTATGGCTTTTGTAAGCAATCATCCCCCAATTCCCACCACCCACCTCGCCCCCTTTTTTTTGCCCTAACCTCCTCAACCTACTTTCCAACCCTGCCTCCATCCTACGACCGCTATGAAAAAGAAGTAGTAGAGGTTGATTGTGTTTTGAAACCTCGTTTTACTTTTACTGCATGGCAAAAACCTAACAAAACTGGAAGTGGCAGCATCTTTAACTTGTTCTGTTTCTTGTGTGTTTTTAGTGCTCATAATTGCAGTAGGACTGTGATCATTTTCATCACGCTTAAATCAAGTTCTTGATGTTGCTAATTTTGGAATGAAATTGAATGAGGTTGTGTGCATTTCTTGGAATGATGACCTGTAACACCCCGAAATTTTGAAATAAATTTTATTTATTTTATGTTATTTATTTTTATTATTTTGAAAAGTTTATGGATTAAAATGAAATATGTTTTAATCTTTATATTTTGGGTCAAATATTAGATTTTGATATAAAGAGATTTAATATATTAATATTGGGCTCATTGGATAGCTTGTATTTAATTATATATTTTAGGCCAAAGAAAAAGTTAATTTGGATAAGTGAGGCCCGAGATATTGAAGTTTAAAGAAGTTATCTTTAATGATAATTAATTTAAATTGGTTTCATGATTTCACGTGTAGAAATGCAACCCTATTTTGATGAGTTCAATTTCAACCTTTTTGAATTGTGATAAAACTTTACCAAAACCATCATTATCCAACAGATGTGCCAATTATTTTATTTTATTATTATTATATTCTAGTGTAAATTTTCCTGGCATGCCAAGTGTCCCATGTGGTGGTTGGTTGAGATATATCATGATTTGCTTTACCAAAATATTCCCTATCCAATTGATTTTACCACCACACGTAGAGTATTAATTGTATTTCATATTTATTTTGATAAAAATTATTAGTTAATTGTAATTCTATTTTAATTAGAATAATTGTTATCTGTTAATTATGATTGGGTATATATTATTATAAAAATGAAATTTGAAAGTTGCATATATCCACACTAGAATTTTATCCTCATGTAATTAGATATCTTTTAAATTCGAATTCCTTGATAAGATGAATATTTGTTAAGAGTCCAATTTGATTTTAAATTAAAAGTTTTATTTGGAGTCTATTAAATAATCATTATCTATTAACAACTATAAATACCATGCATGTGTCATATTATTCTACACACAAATACTTTTTTATACCAAGAGAAAGAGAGAAAGTACTACCTGTAGTGAGAGAAAGAGAAACGTTGTGAAAAGTCAAGTGCACACATCGTTGTCAAACAGTTCTTCACCCAAGGCAGGAAAACAAAAATATTTTTATCATGCTGGCAGATATTTTTAATATTCCAATAACAAGGTAAGATACTTTTTTGCAAGTGTTTCGCTTCTTTATACTTTTATATTCAATTAAATATGCATGAATTGTCAGTAGACTTTCGGGTTCTTAAGAAAGAGATAAGAAATTATAAAATGACCTAAAATGGGTGTGTCTCTTGGTCACCGATATACTCCATAAGAGCAGAATGGTATGAAGATTATTTTATTGTTATGTATTTGTATATGAAAACTGCACGTATCTTACTAGGTGTTTTTAAAATACTCACTCTTACAAATTTTTACAGATTAGTTCGGGTCGATTGAAATTGTGGCGAGATGGTGCAGCGGACTGCCAAAGAATTTCGACACTGCGAAAAATATTAAGTTTTATTGCCTTTAGATTTATTAGTTTAAAATTTTTCAAATGTTATTATTGACTTAGTTGAGAATGTTTCATTTTTTTAAGATAATTTCATGATTTAAGTTTATGAATGTTCCAATTTTAGTTTAAATAAAGAATTTATTTTATTTGTCACTTTCCACATTTATTATAAAGAAAGTTAAATTTTTTGTAACGCTCTAGAGTTTTATGAAAATTGAGGTGTTACATGACCAGGCAATGATTCCAATTCAGAATTAGAGCAACCGTTAAAGAAGTAGGAGATCAATATGTTGCTTTACTTCAGAAAATTTTCCTCATTGAATCAAATCAAGAACACAATCTATGAAACCTATGATTCAGAAGGAGAGAAAATTACAGTAGGGTTTGGTTCAAAATCTAAACCTGTCGTGGTGGGTTTACCCTTTTTTTTTTTTTTTTTTTTTGAAAAATAATCAAAAGTTTTATTAATCAATGAAAAATATACATGAAGCGTATTATCAATTTACACCAGAAAGGAACATGATATTGGGCAGCCGTCTATATGCCTAGTAGCTGCAACATTAAACCAAGTATATAATATCAAATGAAACAATTCTCTAATATGCTCTGTTGTACGTGTTTTATCATCAAAACAACGGTGGTTTCTTTTACTCCACACACACACCATACGATGCAACCCGGAATAAGGTCCCATACAAGCTTGCTATCCTTATCATGGAACTTTCTCTTTCATGCCTTTAATACGTCTTCCACGCGCCTCGACAACACCCAATACATGTGTTGAGACGCCAGAATATCGTTCCACAACAAACGAGCAACATAACAATGAAAGAACAAGTGGTCAATCGTCTCCCTATCCCTCCACATATAGCACCACTCTGTAATATAAAAAACCCTCATTCGGAGATTATCGTTTTTTAACATCTGTCCCCTGACAACCGTCCATAGTAAAAATGCAACTCCTAGAGGCAGTTTACATTTCAATACCATCTTCCAAGGGAATGAACTCTCCATAAGGATCTCAAATACGCGTCGATTGAGAAGATACCATCCCGTGTCAATCTCAACCTGCTACAATCACCCTTTCCTACCCTAATGTGCGCCTCATGCAGAAAGTTCAAAAGCAACTCATAATCATCAATTTCTCAATCCTGCAAGCCCTTCCCAAAAACAATGTTCCAGCTAATGCTCTCGTTATGTATATCTAAGACATCATTCACCATAGCTGACGGCTAGCAGTCGATTTTCACACTAACAATCATTCCAAAAACTAATAGTATTATCATTCCCCACCACAAAAGTCAATCTATCCTGAAAGTCTCTCACTCTCATTGGATATACCGCTACGAACTCACCCCCATAAGAATCACGACCCTCGACTGAGCACCATCCCCCTCCATAATACCATATTTCGCCTCTATAATTTCTCTCCAGAAGTTCTCCCTCTCCACTCTGAATCACCACAACCACTTACCTAGCAAGACCTTATTAAACAATACAAAGCTCCTCAATTCAAGACCGCACATTGTAATGGGAGAACAAACTACACCCCAACTACAACCTGCCGTGGTGGGTTTACTAATGGTGATTTGATTTTGTTTGTGGCAATGGGAATGAGAGGCGGGAGTGGTGAGAAGAAAGAGAGAATAAAATAAAGAAATAGACATTAGCGACGGCGGTGTTGGCTCCATGCCGATGGAGGTGGAAAGGACAAGGTAGTGGGGGTGGGGTGGGTGGAATTAATAGAGAACATGCAGAAATTCTCTCTTTTTTCCTTGCTTGTTATTTTTCCTTATTTTAACTAAAAAAAATAAGGGTATAGTAATCATTTTGGCAAAAAATAGAAAATTTTACAATCAAATGGATAGAATCTGTCTACAAAATGATTTTCGAACCAAAACAATAGGTTGAGGAGGTTAGCGACAAGAAAAAATGAAATTGTTTTTAACCACACTGACATTTTTATCATTTTAATAACCCTTGTACTATTATCTAGGGATTGCAATTTATCTTAGCAATTAAATAATCAGTTCTTTTTCATCTTTCCAACACAAAAATGCTCTATAATTCAGAAGGCAGCATTACTCCATACCAAACTTGAACTAATATGTACCATGTTAGCTACAGAAAGATATATAATGACATCTGAAACCCGCAAATTGAACGATCAAGAAATATTTTGCAATGTATGCTTTAATAATAAATTTGAACACAAACTACGTAAAGAGCAAAGCATAGAGAACATATGAATTAATGCATGTAGAAACCATTCGAGCATTTGAAGGCTTCATCTAATGAAGTAGGAGCATACTTACAGATGCAGTATGACCAGTCAAAGAGTGCACCAAGCTACCATCACTAGCATTCCAGACACATATTCTGTTATCTGCAAACATTCCTCACTGATTAACAAAGATTTCAAATTCAAGTAACCATGAAACAACTCTTTCTTCAATAAATAGGGGAATCATATGCAGGCGAGCATAACAAAGAAAACCTGAAGAACATAAATAAATGTGAAAAAAAGAAACTCAATAAGGAGAAACGTCAAAAAGCGTTTCAGGTCAGAAATCCACAACTATGGAAGAATAATCAATATGAAAGATTAATATAACTTGTAGCCACGTAGAAGTAAAACACCCGCATGACGGTGGGGAAGGAACCAAGCTTAATAGAACTGTAGACGAGTTGAAAAATCACGTCAACAATTTCAACGAGCTTTCCAACTGTACTGTTGACGGAGTCTTAAATATTATTCTTCATAATTTCCAAAGTGAATGACAGGTTGGTTTCTTAACAAGTGTACTTGCTTTTTCCCCACAGCTCAAGAACCAAAATTAATAATAATAGCATTCCTAAGGCAGTAAATAAACACCAATAAGGAAGAGTGCAGTTTAGTTTAATAAGAAAGTAAATAATCACCAAAATTACAATCGCCAAAAGGAATAAGTGGCCATTTAAAAGACAAGGAAAAGACAAAGGACTGCAATCACTTTCAAAATGTTCGAAAAAAGCTTGGAGAGAACCAACAAAAAATGCATGAAATTATTATCACTGGTCTGGCTTCAAAAGAGATTACAAAAGTTTCTCTTCCGCAATCAACATGCATCACGAGTAATTCCTACATTGGTTGTTTATGTTCACAAATCTACAAAGTGCTAATACAGATCGCAATACCAAAGATAGCCTACAAAAAGATAGAAAGGACAGTACAATGAAACACATGTCAACAATGGCAGTATACTGTATTTCTACATCAGTATGCCCTTGAGCTATTAGGCACATAAACATCTTTTATCTCTAATAAGAGCCACCATTACAAACAGGATGCAGGTTCTAGGTCTGTACACCCAAACTCAATCTTAACACCACAAGTTACATGAGCAAACATAAAAGTTTCCAACACACGATCTGCAGAAGGTCAAAAGCTTAGGATAAGCAAGTAAATATAAGCTCGTCAACTAAAACATTTATGAAGTAGCATACCCATGATAGCAGCAAGCACAAAACGATTATCTAGGCTCCACACAATCATATTAACACCACGAGGAGTTGGAAGAAATCTTTGACGTGGACCTCCTCGAGGAGGTTGAGGAGGCATAGGCGGAGGAGGAACTTTAAGGTGATATGCCCGAATCCAACGTCCAACTTTTCCCTGGAATAGGCAAATTTTCTAGAACATGAGGAAACCAACTGCTATCACCAAGTAAAAGAACACTTGCTGGTAAAACAGAATTAACAGCTAAAAGCAATTGTGTGAACCAAGTTCCATTCAAATACCAAGTCTTACTACTTTCCAGGACTATAAGAACTCACATGAGATCTGCGTGATCTAGGAATCCAAATAATAGCACTGCCATCACGTGAACAAGTGACAATGTTGTCATGACTAAACCTGAGTTCATTAAGATTCAAGTAGCATGAATCATTGAGAGGCAGAACACATAAGCTAGGCTACAAGTGGAGCAAACAACATAAAAGTCAACGAATGGTAGTTGATAGTTGACAAAAATTAGAAAATGAACAATAATCCGACCAGGAATTTTTAAATTTTGGAATGCTTTCCTCCGTAAGGGAATTAGATGGCAAAGATCGTGAAGCCACAGCACAGCCACTGTACAAGAAAGTAGCAGATAAGACAGTGAGATAGGTTCGGGGTTTTAAGTAAAGACATACTTACCTGAACTGTACATAATTGACATCGTTCTCATGGCCTGCTAATATATCAATCTCATGACTTGGTTGTTCTGGATCATCTGAATTGGATTTACAAGCACTCCAAACCTGCAAATGTAAACTCTATAAGAATTCACTTCAATTAAATCTATGATAAATTCTTTTGCAAAGCCAAGATAATGGAGAATTACAAATCAAGCATAGTATGACATACTAATACATATTGTACTTTAGCAATCACACGGAAATAACCAGAAAATATAAAGATCACCAGATAGAGGATGGTCTGGATCAATTCATAAATAAATTTCTCTTCATATTCTTTCGAAAACTATGAACATCATTACATGATTCCAGTTCAGCTTAACAGATAAATACACAACAGAATAAAAAGCAGAATGAAACATGTCAAAATCAACTAATTTACCCGTTAAGGTTCGCTAGTAGCACATGTAGAAATCTATACACAAGGAACAGATTTTTGTTGAGAAGTTGTCATTGTTCATATGCTCAGATTTGTTATTTCCCCGTGTTGGCATTTCAGTGATGAATTGAATCATCAAGTGCATGTTTTGGAAACATTATAGTTTCCTTATAATTTAATGGTCAAAGTTAAATATTAACTTTAACTAAGATTTGGTAGGATCCATAACTACTACCCACTTATTCACCATACATTTTTGCCCCTGTTTGACAACCATTATTTTAGAACTCATTTTTTCTACATAATCATTTTCAACCACACATTTACACAATAAAATATTTTGCACGCAAAACCAAAACTTTTCCCTCCTCTCAAACCACACATTCTCTTAAAAATCACTATTCAAACATTGTTTTTCCCAAATAATGATTGCCAAACAGGGGCTTTATCACATTATGATTTCAACAACTTATAATTTTATCCAAACAAGCACCAAGTGTCATATCTTCATCCACTTTTTACAATCAAGTAATCCAGGCACATTGATGTAGTTATTTACATATTTCTTCATACCCTTGCGAAAGTATCAGAACTGCCAGTGACAAAGACAGTTCCATTAGCATTGAACGCACAACATAATATTTGATGGGACTGCAGGCCATTACTTAACGATGCACTAGCTGATGGCAGACCACTGCTCTTTCCTGCACACAGAATTTCTCATGTAAATCCGTAAACAACTACAATCCCACACAGCTAGAAAATATACAATCCATCATCTGACCAGCAGTAGAATCGTTTGGCTTTGGCAGGTAAACACGCAAACTGCACTGGGAGTATCTCGCATCCCAGATTCGACAGGTTCCATCATCAGATGACCTATTAATATTGAAGCGTATGGATTAAGAAAGCAAAATTCAAGAAGTTGGCCAGTGTATAAATTTGGAAGTATAACAGTTCTGCAAACCAAATAATTAAGTAATGAAAAGAGCTTGCAGATCATATTCAGCCAAATATGATCTCAAAAGAAATCAAATATTACAAGTCAGATGAATTAAGTACTACGCAATTATGAAAAAGTTATGTAACCAAGAAACAGAATTTCAGGATTATGAAAAGGAGCTATATATGCAGTAGGGAAGTAAGAACAATTTTTTCATCAGTAAAGGATCTTAAGGCCAAAGAGAGAGCAGCCCATGTACAACAGAGTGAAGCTAAAAAGTATGTATTCTATTACGTTGCCATCAATCTATTTTCATGGAAGTCCAGCTCTAGAAACAATCACCCATTGATTTAATAATTTCATCAACATTCTAGATAATCAGAAAGCATTTAAGACTCGAGTAATTGAAAGCTGGAATAGATCTATTGACAACATAATGGGGACATACATTTATATGATCAAAATATCACTTGAAAGCTACTGGTAATAAAGATGTTTTACAGGATCAAAACACAAGAAATCTCAAAATCACAGATCCTAATAGACCCAACAAGAAGTATCGACACAGCAAGACCAAAAAATTTCTACATCAGAGCAGCAGTTAGATCATGTGGGAATAAAAGGTAATAATGGATAAAGATAACGTTCATTTATGCTTTCAACTCTCTCTCTAGTGACACTAACTGCGCGCGCGCGAGAGAGAGAGAGAGAGAGAGAGAGAGAGTTAAGATGATCTATTTGTGTACATTAATTTAAAATTTTAACTTCAAAATTTATGACTCTACAATACAAAAGAACCCAATAAACAGTTACCATACCAATAAGTCCAAGATCAAGATGCCAAATGAAAATCTCAATCCTTATCTTACAAGGAGCAGATTCTAGCTAGTCAGAATTTGTCTGAGGTAAATGCGAATAAGCTTAGGCGTGTCATAGTTTATTACACATGCTTCCACCACTGTATCAAAGTAATACCAGTTAACCAACATAGAAAAACTGTACAGTGATCAATTATTCAAACTTTCATCACATCTAGCTTTTGAAAAACAAAGTATAAACATGGAAATCAAGTGTAATATGAGGCTTACGATAAAAGCTGATAGACAGAGCAAGGTCGCGGACTGAATGCAATGGCAGTCACAGCTCCTGTATGTCCCCGAAGAACAGAAATAGGATATCCATCGGGCAGACGCCACTGCAGAAAAATGCAGGGTAACTACTCACTTCTCAACAAGCAAAGGAGGACAATATCATGTTTGGGGGGAAAAGAATCTTACAACACGGATGCTGTAGTCATTCGATGCAGATGCCACTACAGCATTGTTTGAACTAACCGACAAATCAGTAATATCGCCCTGGTAATTGTTTCACATACCAAAAAGTGAAGAAATAACGAAGTTATATTTAATGTACATCCGGATGAAAGATCATATATAGTATATTCACTCTTTTTCCATACTTCATGTCCGCGGCAGCTGGCTAGGCAAAATGCAGTTTCCATTGACCAAATCTTAACCAAACGATCATCCGATCCAGTAATCACGTATCGACCACAGTGATCAAATATTGCTGAGAATACAGGAAAAGCATATAGCAAATTGTATATTGCAGTTCATAACATGAGTAATGCAGGTTTCATACACATTGCAACTGTATTGACAGAAACTAAGCTCGTGACAATGATAAGAAAGCTTTGTTTTTTTGGACAAAATGTTCATTCACTTGACTATCAACATTTGCCATGTCAGTTTATTTATTCACATGGACTCAAATGCTACATGATTTACAGGGAACTGGGCTTCGTTTGCTACTGTTCTTGTTGCAATTGCTACATGATAAAAATGTAATATCATTTAAACAACTGGATTGAGCAAAATGCCCACAGTTCATGCCAAGTTAAAAATATAAATATACCACAATAGACAGCATCTCTATGCCCTCTGAGTTTCTTCACATTTTGCATCTTTTGCACCATAGTCGACGCCTTAGCGATGGCATAACATGCATTGCGAATAGATGGAGCCCGATGGTGTTTTGAAAAGCCACCTCCCATTTCCCTCAAACTTAACCCCCTAACCTGATCAGCCTGCATATGAGGCCAGCGGAGGTAAGATGGCAAATACCTCTGTAGCCTGTTTACTTTATTATGACCTGCATAGAATATACCAGAGCTTAGAAATACATAACCAGAAGATTGAGAAATAACAAAGGTACATAGAAAAACATAGTTATAAATGCAAACAACAATCGAACACAAAGTTCAAAGCCGATACTGGCAGGCATTGGAACTTTATAACTTGAAGAATAAATTAAGAAGACAAACGAAATACTTTGATCAAGACCGCATAATTACAGGGGAAATTTGGACTTCTATAATGAGTAAACTAAAACCAAACTGGTACAAAAATATCTTTCAGCCATTATTATGTTCATTACAGATTATTCTCAGGAAAATTGAATTGACATCAGGTGGAAGATCGCCTTGAGACTTCTCAATCACAATGTTGCAGTAATAGGCTACGAGAAAATCCAACATACTTCTTAAGATACATATGATAGAAGTCACAGACTCAGCATTGATGGAGTGCATGTACTTGGATTTATCTGCAAATGTGTATTCAATCATATTTATAAAAGGTCTTTAACGAATTAAACATATATTCAGATATATCACATCAAATCTAACATGCTTGCCCCTTAGCATCGGACATTCAAATATCTATTGGTTCTGGATGCTTGCATTCTATGGAGCAGAAAAGTGCTAGGAAGCTGCATTCAATAAGCCTGTAACTAAGGCATTGGGTCGAGAATACTTATCCCCTGTTTGACAACCATTATAAAGAGTTTTTGAGAAAAATAAGTTTTGGAATTGTGATTTTTTGGAAAATGTGTGATTATAAAGTAGAAAAAAATTGGATTTACGTGCAATATATTTTATTGTAAGAACATGCGGTTAAAAATGAGTTTGAGAAAAAGAATTTTGTAAAAATGGTTGTCAAATAGGGGCTTAATCAGCAATGGACAATTGAAACCTAGACTCGGAAAGGCATGAATTGTGTCATACTCTAATTTTATTTATTTATTATTATTATTATTATTTTTTTTTTTTTTTTTTTTTTAAGAAGACATCAACACAATCTCATTGAGTTTTCAGGCTCCACCGAGAAAAGTTGATGGAGGTTAGGATGCCCCAACAGTGTATAGCACCAAACTCACGAAAGCAAAAGGAAGAGGGGCATAAACTTAATCTCCCAAATGCAACATATGAAATAATGAGATAAATGAAGTAGCACTACTTCCTATACAATGAAAACAAATGGAATGAAAACTAACGTCCTCTAATACAAAGAAGGCCATATCGGTCAATCTGTGCAACGACATGAAGAGGTCCTCCTCTATTCTCGTAGCAAAGAAGAACCATCCCTGATAGAGGTTCACTCCATTATTCTTTTATTCACTTTTTTTTTTTTTTTTTATAGGTAATCCAGTCATTTTATTAATCAAGGAATAATACACAAGGTGTGCATTATCAGTTTAAACAAGATAAGAACGAAATAAAATTAGACAGCCCCTCTATCGGGTTAGTAGCCGCCGCATTAAACCAGTTATACAATGTCAGATAAAATAATTCCCTAATCTGCTCTGTCGACCGTGCTTGATCTTCAAAGCAGCGGTTGTTTCTTTCTCTCCACACACACCATACAAGACAACCTAGCATGAGATCCCAAACAAGTTTACTATTCTTGTCTCGAAATTTTCTCCTCCATGCTTGTACCACATTCTCAATGCGCCTTGACAACAGCCAATTTATCTGTTGAGCGTCAAAATATCGTTCCACAGTCAACGTATACCATCACAATAAATAAACAAGTGGTTAATAGTCTCCCCATCCCTCTTACACATATAACACCACTCTTTAACATAACAACTTTTTTTCGAAGATTATTCACTGTTAACACCTGACCCCTTACAACAGTTCACATTAAAAACGCCACCCGTGGAGGCAATTTACATTGTCATACCTTCTTCCAAGGGAATGAATTCTCCTCAGGTTTTAATAAGGATCTAAAATATGTGCGAACAAAGAAAATACCATTTGCTGCCACCTTCCATCTGCTACAATCGTCCTCTCCTACCCGGATGTTCACCTCATGCAAGAAGGTAAAAAACAGCGCATAATCATCCAATTCCCAATCCTGTAATCCCCTCCCGAAGACGATGTTCCAGTTAGGATTCCCGTTATGTATAGTTAATACATCCTTCACCAATGTAGCAGGTTCCAAAGCAATGCGATGCAGAGAAGAAAACCTCGACTTTAGAGGTTGATCTCCATGCCAACTATCATCCCAGAATTTGACTTGTCATCATTCCCCACCACAAAAGTTAATCTATTCTGAAAATCACTCCATCCTTTTCTGATATATCCACAAACTTACCCCGTACGAGCCCCGACCCTCAACTGAGCACCAACCACCCTCCATAACACCATACTTCACCCTTATGATTTCTCTCCAAAAACTCTCCCTCTCAACCCCGAATCTCCACAACCGCTTGCCCAATAAAGTCTTATTGAACAGTACGAGATTCCTTAATCCAAGACCCCCCACCGTAGTAAGGGAGCAAACATCGGCCCAATTGACCAAATGGAATTTCCTCTCCTCCCCCAACCCTGCCCATAGAAATTTCCTTCGGATCCTCTCTAATCTATTTGCCACTGCAACAGGAATAGGAAACAATGACAAAAAATACGTAGGCAGATTACAGAGAGTGGACTTAATCAGAGTAAGACGACCTCCTTTAGAAAGATACATGCGCTTCCACCCGGCTAACCTTTTCTCCACCCTTTCTATATATGTTTACTTTTAAATCATGCACCTAAGGGAAGCCGAAGATATGAGATAGGCAACTGCACAACCTTGCAGTCCAATATAGCAGCCAACTCCTCCACGTTAGCGACCTCTCCCACTAGAATAGCCTCAGATTTTCCCAAATTTATCTTCAATCCAGATACTGCTTCGAAGCACAGAAGCAACCGACGCAAATTTCTAATTTAATCGTTATCTGCATCACAGAAAATCAGCGTATCGTCTGCAAATAACAAACGAAAAACCTGTAGATGACCAACTGTAAAGCCTCTTAACAAACCCTCCCTTACTGCTTTCTCAATCATCTTACTGAGTGCCTCCATTACAATAATAAACAGCAATGGAAACAACGGGTCCCCTTGCCTCAAACCTCTGCTACTCCGAAAATAACCCTCGGGGGTGCCGTTGACCAAAACTGAGAACGACACCGTCGAGATACAGAACTGAATCCACTTACACGACTTATCTCCAAAGCCGCAACGCCTGAGCATATACATAAGGAACCCCCAGTTCACATGTTCGTGTGCCTTCTGGATATCAGGCTTACATAACATTCCTGGCACCCCAAACGTATTCTAGAGTCAATGCATTTGTTCGCTATAAGAACAAAATCCGTAATTTGACGCCCTTTTACGAAGGCATTTTGAAACTTTGACACCACTCTTCCCAACACAGCTTTTAATCTATTCGCCAGAACTTTAGCAATGATCTTGTACATCCCGCTAACTAAGCTTATAGGGCGAAAATCCTTAATATCAGAGGCTCCCGGTTTCTTGGGTATTAGTACAATAAATGTGACATTAGCACTTTTCAAGAACCTGTCGCACTCAAAGAAATAAGTGAACACATCCATGATATCCGATAGCACCACCTCCCAACAAGTCTTATAGAATGAAAACAAGAAGCCATCCGGTCCAGGAGCCTTGTCATCATTCATCCTAAACACCACCTCTCTAATTTCTTCCTCCTCAAATGGTCTCTCTATCCAACTGGCATCCTCCTCGATAATACTGGAAAAATCCAACCCCTCCAACTGTGGCCTCCACTCAGATTGCTCCCGGTAGAGATTCTGATAAAACCCCACCATTTGAGTCCCAATATCATGTGAGTCCTCATAAGTAGCCCCATCTACCACCAACATTGTGATCGAATTATTGCGCCGATTGAAATTAGCCACCCTATGAAAGAACTTGGTGCATTTATCACGCTCTTTCAACCATATGACCCTAGATTTCTGACGCCAGGCAATTTCCTCCATTTTCAACAATTTCTCCACCTCTTCCCGTACCACTCCATGTCTCTCCCTCTCCTCCCCGTCCAATCCTCGACTCTCCTCCTGTATATCCAACTCTTCAATTTCTGAAAGGCCTTGATTTTTACGATAGTTTACATCTCCCACCACCTCTTCATTCCACCTCTTTAAATCTCCTTTTAAAGCCTTCAATTTCTGATCCAACACAAAACTTGGGGACCCCCTGAAATCATAAGAAGCCCACCAACTCCGTACACGCTCCCCAAAACCTTCTACTTTCAACCACATCTTCTCAAACCTAAACGATCTTCTTCTACTACTTATGCTCTTAGATAGTGCAATAGGAAAATGATCTGAGTACACCCTCCTTAATCTCCTCTGGATAACATCTGAGTACTTAGTCTCCCACTCACCACTAATCAAGAACCGATCTATTCGAGATTTAACAGGTTGATCCTGATTAGATGACCAAGTAAAATCACCTCCTATCAAAGGCAGATCCATCAACATATTGTCCCTGATGAAATTTGAGAAGTCCTCCATTGGCCCTGTTAGTCTCCCACCACTCGACCTCTCAATAGGAAATCGGACCACATTGAAATCACCGCCAATGCACACTGGTAGGTTTCACCAAGCCATCATACCAGTCATCTCATCCCACATACCCCATCTATTCTCATCCACGTTAGGCCCGTAGACTCCTATAAACATCCACTGGAATCTATCCCCAATATTTTTAAATGATAGCGACAGAGTGAATAACCCTGCACTAACCTCCTCCATATCAAGAACTCTCGTGTCCCACATTACTAGCACACCTCCTGATGATCCCAAAAACTGATAACCAATGTGCTATCCCCCTCCATAAACTACTAACAAGAGCTCTCGATACGATCTCCAACTTTGTCTCTTGTAAGCATACAAGGTCAGTTCTCCATCCTTTTAACATATTTCGAACACCTAGCATTTTCCAAACCTCGTTAAGCCCCCTCACATTCCAGCTAATGATTTTTTGGATCATTTTAACTCTCCTTCATCCCTCCCCTGTATCCCTCTTTAACTCACCTCCCTTGATGTCATAATTTATCGAGCATTCGAGTCGCTTAAGCTCACGGTCACCTTTTTTTCTTGCTTTATCTCCTGGTGTACACATCCCTTGTCCCCTACTAGCCTCTAGCTCCTCAAATAACTGCATGAGTCTACTTTCATACCCATCACACAACACACCCACCATCTTACTGAAATCCACAATTTTTTGCAGAACCCAATTTGAAGGTGGGGGTCTACTGTCAAGTATATTCACCTTCATTGTCTCCAATGCGTAATTATACCCAGGAAAATCAACGAAATGTCCCTCCACCTGTAGTGCCTCCTTGTTAATTTTCCCCTTGTTGGCGCTATCAACCCACACCACCAATGCCTTTTCAGTCCCTGGATCCCTTTCCTGTATAGATTTGTAACCCCTTCAATTGTAAGTGTTCCCAATCATGGTCGTCGACCCTGTCGTCTCATGCTCTTCCTCAACTGTCGGATCTGTTCCCGGTGCCAGTACGAGTCCCGTCTCTTTCTAAGTCATCTCCGAAATCAACGTTCTCAAGTCCCCTTCCTCCGACCACTGTACCACCTCCTGATATGCCTCGATCCCCGATTCTTTTCCATCAGTGTCCACTCTCCCTAAATTTTTCTCATCTCCGTCCCCTGTAATCACCACTTTAGTCTGCACCTGGTGCTCAATCGTCACCTGCTTATCATTAGGTTGGACCAAGTTCGATGATAGCTCCTTAGCTGGATACTCATCTACGCTCGCCCCACACTTATGACAACAAATCATCCTATGGCCCACTAAAGGCCCGTTTCCCACCAACCTAAGTAGTTCATCTACTTCCCCTTTCACAGCCTGGATTCAGGTTCTTATTTCAACATTGTTCGAAAAATTGCCCTCCTGAAGCTTAGGAAACAAAGGTTGACCCTCATTGATAAAAGTATTAGGTCGTGTTCGAGTAACACTCCCACAATCCTCCCTTTCACTATACAACTTCACCCATTGATCTGCAGTCTAAGTGGCTAGTAAGTTTGCCGTAACTTCAGCATACGTCGTCCCTTGCTGATGTCTCCCTTCGACTGCTTGACGCTTAACCTTCTCTCCGACGACCATAAAATCCACAACTGCCTGAAACGCCCGAGAGATTGTTGCCCATCCCTCTCCATTAGCACCTTCCGGCACCATCACCACTCTTTTCCGACGCCTCTCTCTATACTGTGTTATTGTCAAATACCTACCCCAATTGTTCTTGCATCGTTGCGCCCAGAAGGCTCTGGAAGTCTCACTATACTTAGCAACAAAATCCTCTAGTTTGCCAGCTACTCTCAGCTTGCCTACCATATTCACCATCCAAACAGCACCATACTTTCCCATGATAATTGCGCTCGATATCTTCTGTCCCCATTCAGTCAGCTTAACAACACCGGTTTCGTTAACGGACACTACGAACTCCTTTGCCTCCACTCTGAATAGAGAATTGAAAATTTTCTTATCGTTGGCATGTCCAAGCCCATGAAATTGCGCCACTAAATCAGCTGGCCCTAAAACCTGTGTGCGGAATGACCCGGGCTCGTCGAGAGCTACCAGCTGAATTTCCCTCGCCGGCAATTGGGCCACACGCGCACGCGCCGAGAACCGCCGTGCCGGAGCAGAGCGTGTGACACCGTCCACTCTCATCGGCGCTGGAATGGCCTGCACAGGCTGCCGATCAGGCACGTTTGCCCCGTATCCGGCCGAAAAGAGGTGAATCGTATTACCGCCCCTTGTTTTCATTTCAAAGAAGAAGTCCACTAAAAAGAAGTCCTCTATTCTCGTGCAAATAGCAAAGAAGAACCATCCCTGATTTAGGTTCGTTCCATTAATCTTTTATTCACTTCTACGTTTCATACAGCCATCTAACTCATTTTGCTATCAATATTGATCATTGACCAGGAAAAAATGCCGTGTCCTTTCCATTAAAACCACAAAACTAAGATTGGAAACAACAGACGGTAAAATAACATGCAATGGATTGTATGTCCAACAGGAAAATCAAATAAAATTTTAATAAAAATAATAGAGCAACTTACACTGATACCTGCACTAACACCTCCCTTTTCAAAATAAAATAAACCTCCAGAGTCCAGCAAAAACAAATATATATTCCCCTTTTGACTTTATGCTAGATTGCAATAATTATTAAATGTTATTGAAAGTTTGAAACTATCTTTCTTTTTTCGTATTTTTTTAATTTAGATGAGGATATTATTATTTGATTAAAGAAAGCTATTTCATTTTTTTTTTCCCTCTTCTTGAAAAAAGTGGAGATAATTCAATAATACTTGTCAAAATTAAAAATGATCCAAAACTGTAAGAAAGAAAAGGAAAAAAGAAAGAAGATTCAAAACTACTATAGAAAAAAATGTACTAATTAAGAAATAAGGAGAAAAACGAGAAAAGAAACAATGTCCCAGTACAATTTACTAGTAGTTCCAAATCTTGGATGAAGACAAAAGTGTAAAATGCAAGATATGGAAAAGGAAGAGGGAGTAAAAAATAATAGACAGACACCATAAGTGGTGTCACTACTGCAGAAGATTGTATGTGGGAGCCCGCATGAATGCAAGAATCAACGTCAAACCAGAGAAGAGATTGGAATCATTTTCTTTCCCCGCAAGAATAGCGTGATGAGCCCAATTTATGGAAGCTCCGAAAGAAAGGGGAATAAGGGTATTAAGAAAAAAGGATTTCGCAAGGATCTAGAACCACAATCCCTTTTGGATAATTTTCTCTATCTAATGAAAGTAAATGGAAAAGTTAAAAGACAATAAATTCACATACATGGAAACAGCGAAAAGGACCCAGTTCCTAGTAATGTAGGAACATCAGCAGCACTTGGGGCAGTTCTTCCAATCCTGTCCCGCAGTGGAGGAGATGTGGTCAGCATCAGTTGTTTGAGCAGCTTCACCAAGTGATCCTTTTCAATGTGAGAGTACCTAGTAAAGTTCAAGGGCCATAATGCTCAAAATATAACTGCAAGACCAATGAAACCTTGCAAGGAAATTAACAACAATGCTTAAAAAAAATAATTCGAAAATCAAAAGAACCTCTTGTGATTGGAGGTAAAATCCATCAAGTAAAGTCATACTCATGGTATGAAAAACTTTATAGGCTTTCAGAGAGGAAATTAAAACCAGTAAATTCCTTGTTCAAGAAAACGCTCAACACTCATCATATTCTTGTAGAAGATGGGCCAATTTTCTTTAGACAAACTAGTAAGGAACTACAGAATCACTGTCGAGTGTGAAAGAAAATTGCAATTCACCTCGGTAACAGCAGCTGTTAAATCATGCAAACACATGGCAAATGTTTTCAAAAGGACCAAACTGGAATTACACCATGTATTTACAAAAATCAAGCAACCTAAGCTAGTGGACACAAGAACTGAATATTTTAATTTATTGTACAAATCTTATCAGACTAGTATATCTATATTTACCTTCCAACCAAGTTATCATAATTTAGAGGAAAGGAGTTTCCATCATCATTTCCATCCCCGCTTAGAACACCACTTCTCGAATACCAAGCATGATATCTCCTAGGTAAAAGCTCATGTTCCAGAAGTTCATCCCAGAGTTTCCCAAATGCTTTTTGGCATGGCCCAGCTGATAGAAAATGCATAATTAGAAAATACACTTCTCTAAGGTCAACATTTACATCCGCTGCTGTGGCGTGATTCACAGGATCTTCCTGATCTTCAACTTGCGATTTTCCACATACCTTATTCAGAAAATTTACAGTAGCCATACTCACAGAAGGTGCATCGACAAAAGATGTGCACTTTCTATGATCCATGAGTTACGTGCAACCTGAAACACAAAAACCACTCCTTCAAAGGATTTTTTTTTTATAAATACAGGGATGCATGCTCAACAAAGAAACATTTAAGGAGATGATTAAAGCCAGTCAGAAAGGGAGACATAAAACTCCAAATAAGACCATCAGAAGATGCTATACTTAACGAAAATACAAGGAAAGCATAGGCCAAATGCCAAGAGATAAAGAAACCCATTTCTTCACTTACTAATCATCTTACAGTTACTGAAGTAGGCAAATTGCACAAGAAGCATGGGCCAAGTGCCACGAAGTGAAAAGGCCATTTTATTTTAGTTAGCCCTTGTTTGAGCCCCCCACCCCCTTTTTTTTTTTTTTGGGGGGGGGGAGGGTGTATTTTGGAATAGTATTTTTTGGAGAATGTGTGGTTAAAAATTAAAAAAAAAATTCCGATTTACGTGTAAAATTATTTTATTGAAAAATGTGTTGTTGAAAATGAGTTTTGATAAAATGGGGCTCAAACAAGGGCTTAATTTCTTTCTTCATAGATCATTTATGCTACTATAATATCATTAAAAGGTTAAATGACTAACAGCCCCCAATCAATCATTAATTTACATGTATGAAAAGTGTATAAGTCTTGAGGTTATTATGCAATTTAAACTTAATCAAGAAGAAAATCTTGGAGATATATTACCCCTAGGAAGTTAGAGATACAAAAAATTTACAAATGATGGCTGCCAACACTTGCTATCCCACATTGAGCATAGAAAGACCATATCCTCACCTGACTAACTTATCCTTAATAACATGATCTTAAGATTACTTGCATAGTTTGTACAAAAATTATATCTCATTCACCAGCCATTAAAATTGAGTACTTCATAAGCATTATAAATTTGAATGAGAAAATGTGGCCATCACATCATGAGTGGATGAATATGTAATATGTTACATGACATCCTACATCCGTTGTGTACTCATCAGACACATACCCATGAGCCATGGGTATGAGATGAAGTAGGCAGGTCTCATGTTAACTGGGAGATTAACAGCAATCCTTTTGTTTCTTAACACATTTCAATTCTCTCTACCAGAAACTATCCAATAACTAAATAAATGCCACTTTAATTAGTCACAAGCTGCAGATGCACCTAGATTTGCATGGGCACAATCAGTAGATACAGTTTTCCAACATTATTAATGATAATATCAACAAGATCAAGAGGTTTTCATAGATCTTAAACCAAGAGGACCAAACCGACGTTAATTCGTGTTTGAGGTGAAAAAACTAGCACAGTAGACAATGGGTAAAAAATCTTGTGGCATATGGATTGCCAATGTTTGCATGAATCAAGATAGATCAATCATAATTCTATTTTGTCAAATGTGATGGTACAAAATACTTCATTGTGCTGAAGACGGGAAATTTACCCGTGGGCCATGCCGCAAAAAGGAACAGATAAAAGCATTATCACTTATTTTATAAATGTGATAATGAGTTGTGCCGCCTTAATCGGTTTGGGAAACCCAACATGTCCAGGATGTGGAACTAGAAAATGTATCCTATGAAATGAGGCATGCATGAGATATTCAATAAAAATATGAACTACGATTTGCACCGCTGTGCACATGATAATCATAGCTTAAGTTTCTAAAAGGGCTTATGATGAGGATGCATTTAAATAACTGAGTACATAATAATATTAACTCTCTAAATATCCGTAACTTTGATCATCAACTCAATAAATGCTGATGATTGTCAATAATGAACCACCTAATAGTTAGCAGATACAGCTGCAAAAGTTTCGCTTGATTTGTCTCCTACTGTTTATGGGAATTAAAACAAAATAAAAATAAAAAATTTAAATGATTGAGGAAATCTTTTCTTCACCCACCTTCTTGGGGGTTTATTGATTCTTTTTATGCTAATAAAAAATAATACTCTGCTCACCGCATGATATTGCAAGCATAAATTAAAAATAAGTAAAGCCCAATTACGGCAACTAACCACCAAAAGCTTATTTTGAGCTAAACTCCATCAGCCTAGATTCATTTGTTGGAAATGGAGAGCAGAATTCATTATGGTTTTCCTACTGCCACAGACTGTTGTTCATCAACTCTGCAGATGAATAGCATTTTTCAGCCCAGTATCGTACTAATCTTATAACTTCTCCATTCAGCTCCAATACAGCTGTCAATTTATCCCAAAATCAAAGCATTCAAATCACTTTCCCTCCTGTCACAGTTTCATAACTATCAGCAAGCAGCTCCGTACCAGCCGGAAAATATTTAGGGTTCACTTTTAATGAACTAAACTAAAATTAGAGCTGAACACTGACGAATCAAACAATGGATATTTCAATAAACAACTCCGATGTTTTCTCCAAAACGATAGATTACACGCCAGCAAACAAGAATGATGAAACAACAGATGATCAAACTATTTGATAACGTAAAGATCTAATAGATGAGCCACGTACAATTTAACTAATAAAATCTCTATTCAGTTAGCATACACATAAAAAGTAATAATTATAATAATAAAAATAAAGCGTCAGGTTGAATTTCAATATACAGACAACAAACTACAAACATAGAAATTCAATAATTTTTTCCAAGAAGATTTCAAATCAGATACAATGTAAAAACACGATACCTTCCAAGAATCGGTAGTTAATAGAAAAGTAGGGAGAATTTTTTTTTTTATGAGCATTTGGAAACAAATTTTTCTGTTGGATTTTTCCTTCGTAACAGGGTTAGAAGGAGAAAATGGATCAGTGAGGTGATTGGGGGAATCACTATAAAATGAAAGAGGCAAAGTAAGGCGGACACGTGTCGTTATTTTTCATAGTCATAAATTTTTTTTTTTTTTTTTTTTTTCTCTTTTTTGCATTCCATCGGATTCTTACGCATCTCTTTCTCCTCTTCACGTAACCCATCTCATCTTCTATTTTCACACGCAATTAACTTCATTCATACCCCATCATTCATCAATTCACTAGACAAAAACAACCTATGTCATACTTTGAACGATCTCTCAAGATCATTTGCTGTTGGTTTTAATCTACAAAAAGAAGAATATTGGGTCAAGGGATTTGGGAAGAAGAGATTTCCCGTGAGAAAACAAGGTACAAGATTTCTGATTTTTGTTTTTTTTTTTTTAATATTTCTTGGTTATTGTAGTTTTATCTTTATCTTTATTTTCATTTCCATTTGTTTCTTTTGTCAGAGGTAGATTCGGGAAGTTCTCTATGAGAAAATGAGGTACCAAATTTCTGATTTTTTGTTCAATATTTCTTCGTTCTTGTAGTTTTTTTTTTTTAGATATTTATTTCAGGATTTCTTAGCAAGTGTATTAGTATTAAAAACATTTAATAATTCTTGTTTGGTTTCAAAATTTAAATGGACTGAATAAATTTGGTGTTTTTTTTGTCACGCAGCACAGACCGTGTTTTTTCTGGGTTTTTTTAAGTAAATGTTGATCTGGGTTTTTTTGCTTTTATTTTTCTAGATTTTGAGTTGGTCCTTTTGAGTTATACCTTTTGCTTTGTTTAATTAATGTTTTCGTTTTCGATAATAAAATGTGAGATAATTTCGACTTTTTCCGTTTTAGCAACTGCACAGAAAGTTTGACCAAAGGTTTATGAATCTTCCAGCATTTTGCTTCAGTTGATTTATTTTGAACTTTCACCTTCGTGTTGAGTTCTTTCCCTGTCCCTCAATTTAAGGTAATTGATATTTTGTTGTTTTGAGGTGAAATTTGAATGATTGAGGAGTATGGGCTTAGTTAGATCGTGGAGTAGTTGATTGTGTTTGTGAAGTGCAAAAATTGTGCCTTGATTTAAAACTTCATCTCTTCAAATCGTAGGAAAAAAAATAGGTTGCATTTAAGGTGTTTGATAAAATGACCAAGTGGAAAATTAGTGTATAATTAGTGCCTTAGTTTTTTTTTTTTTTTTTTTTTTTTTTTTTTTTTTTTTTTTTTTTTTTACAGTTTGCTTTCAATTTTGTTGGGGTTTGTACATGATTCAAATAGTTTTAGTAATTTCTTGTGCTGAAGTTGTTTTTTGCTTTTGCGAGGGTATGAATTTCAACTTATTCTGGGTGTTCTATTCTGAAATTAAAGTTATGGTAGCAGCTACTTGTTCTTTATCCTATTATGTCCTCCTAACTTGATTATGAATTTTCCTTCTACGGGGATTTTACTAATGCAAAGTAAATGCTAACTACAACACTCAAGAAGAGTGATATTCTGCATAGGTCTATGAAACATCATGGTAATTGATGTCTTTATTGATATGATGTAGGTGCTAAACACCCCAAGGTAGGTGTTATTTTGGCATGCATAGCTCTTATACTACTGACATAGAGCAGCAACAGAGCATTTGAGTTCTCTTTTAATTCAAGAGGTTAAAAATTTCATGTCAAACTACTAAAGTATGTTCAAATATTTTGATTCCTTACATTCCTTGATTTGTAGTTATTCCAGTGCATGTATACGTGGCAAAATAGATATTAGTTTGTATTAAAACTTTGAGAGAAATTGAATGAGCAAAAATCTTTTACGCCTGTTCTCATTTTATGGATATGAATAAAGAATTATTGATATAAGCATGATTTTTATTTAATATATGCCCGAAGAAATGGTTTTTGGACAAAGTTACCATTTCTCCATTGCCCGTGCTATCAGTTCCCCAATTTCTCGTTCACCATTTGTAGAGATAGTGGCCACCTAGAATTCAGATGCACGAATTAGAGCAAAAAAGAAATGAAAAAAAATGAAGAACACCAGTATCCTAGCTGAGAAATTGCTTGTTGATGTGATTAATAATCAGAAAGTAACAAGAATGGTGTGCCAAATAAAAAATCAGTAACAGAATGCACATAGTTCTCTGGGGAGGTTGGGCGGGGTTCACAGGAGTAATTCGTCAAGTTCTTTAGGTTCTAAGCAATTTGAAGAAGGCCTTAGTTTGTCAAAGTGGAAGAAGAAGAAACAGAAGAGTTTGATACAGGCGACCATGCAATCGGGGAAAGCTGAACCTTATCGAGACTCTGTTGGTGTGAAGAGGATGCAAATGAATGCTCACAGATACAAGGCTATATGTAAGAGAAAACGGATGGATGTTTTATCAGGTAAATTAAATCTCCATTCGCAGCTTGCTTCCTCTGCAAACCAGGATGTTAATGTTGTGTCTCCATTAAACACGGAGACACTTTCCTATCTCCATGCTTAATGGAGATAGGAGCTATCTCCATTTTCTTAATGGAGATATCCCCTATTAAGAAGAATGGATATATCTCCTATCATTCTTAATGGAGACATGTCACTGATATTGTGCATCATGGTCATTGAGCTGGCAAAGTCGGAGGAGGTTATTGAGCAATCAGATGTAATTATAATACAAAGAATCCCATAAGTGAAGTATTTTCGTTCATACCGTATTTTCATATCATTTATTAATATACGATAAGTAAAGAATCCTATAAATATGGCCATTGATGTTGTTATTGCAAATCTGAAGAGCAAAACAGTTATGATTAGTACCCCTGAAGAGATTACACAGGTGAGTGGCTCAAGGAAGAATTTTTTTAGCTCTTTTGAATGAATTTGATACAGTAGGAATTTACATTCTTCTTTAACATCGTGTAACGTTTTGATGGTACCTGATTTGTAAATGTTGGGTTTATGTTTTACAAGGACTTTAGTCACTATATAATCAGTTAATGAATTCTTTAAATTCTATGGTATTCGCTAAAGCCGATTTTGGCTTCGAATCTTTTAGAATAGCTCGGGTTCACTCGTAGTGTGTGCAAAAGGGATCATGCTTTGATAACTCTTTAGAGTTATTTTTCAGCCCTTTATCGGATTGGTATGTTCAAACATGCATTTTGTTTAACTGGTGATAATATATGCTCTTTCTTTTCTTATGTGATTTGATTGGAGTTACAGGGCTAGCAAAATGGCTGCTTATCTAATTAGTAATTACACTGTCAATGGACTAAGCATTTTTTTCCCTACTTGGCAAAGATGCAAGGTGAGGTTAGGAAATTTAATGACGTCTTTAACTTCAAATTTCAAATTATTGTTTCGGGCGCTGTATATTTGAGGCTTTAAGTTCATAATTTTGGGTTGATGATAAAAATGAAAGCGATTTAGTAAAAAAATGTGCGCTATATTTTTGAAAGTTTTATATCATGTTTATTTTACACTTTTTCATTGTTTTAAAAATCCTTATTCATTATTTCGCAAAAAAATTGAAAAATAGGGCTTGCCCTCCTATTGATGTTGACAAGTCTGGACTCTTTTACTTTTCACCCTGGGAAATTTAGACTAGAGTTCTGTTTTTGATATTATAATGTACAATCAATTTGCATAGGATTGTATTCAACTTTTGATTTGCATTTGATAAACTATTTGCTTTCTTGTGCTTACACATTTGAATTTGTTTCGGTGCATCAAGCTGTGGTGAATCTCATCAATGTATCAAGACATTAATGACAAACTAGAGTTATAAGTGTTTGTAATTCCATTCATTTTGTTTTTCATGTTTTAGGGACGACTTAACCTTGTTTTGATTATGAATTTTATTGAGTTAGATGTCGAAATTATTTAATTGCACTGATAATGAATAAAACTGGTTGACTACTATATAGTAGTCACCTGTGTTTTGTGAAGTACTTGAAGTTTTTAAAAGGGGAACTTTTTCATCAATTGATTTCTTTGATCCAGTGTGAGCGACGATGACTTAATTTAAATTTTGTTTTTGGGATGTTGATGATTTGTATCCTAATTGTTGGATTCTTATTGGCTGTAATATGGGATTCCTTTTTTTTTTTTTTTTTTAATCCTGGTCTGCTATTTAAATTTGAAGAAAATGAAATTAGTTTCTGGGTGTTGGGGTGCTAATGGAATTTGGGAACATGCTGTGAGTGGAAATTTGAAGCTTTGAACGGAAATTGGGAGTTGTTCATTTGGTGAACTCTATTTAGGCAATCCTTCATTTTTACATAAGTCTTGATAATTACATTGATTTATTTTTATTTTTTGTATTTTTATGTTACTGTAAAGGGATTACTGTTCATCACCATGGATCATTTATGCATCATTGTCACAGGTGTGAACATACATAATGGAACTGCGTTCAGAAACTCCCTAAGAAGTCCACCACAACATCATGGTAAAATTCTAAACTTTTACACCCCAAAAAAGAAAAAAGAAAAAGAATTAGTGTTTGTATATATATTTGTTGATTGTGCTTTTTTCGTTGGTGAACAGGTTCCGTTTGGCAAGATGACATTTTTCCCGGGTCGATTGATTCACACCAATGAGCTTATGGTAATGCCTGCATCATTTATCTTGATGAATTGGTTTTTTTGGGAATATTATAGATATAAAGTGGTTCTTTTTCGTATTATGACCCTTTGAAACTTGGAAAAGAACAGTTTCGTTGAAATATGTCCGTCATTTGCAATGCAGTACTTGACCTTTTAGGTTATCTAATCTGATTGAATCTTCTTGAATGATGGGTTTAATCTATAAGCAAGCTTGATTTGGTTAGGAATTTATTTTTGAAAATTGGTTTGCAATTTATGAAGTGGATAATATATTGTTTTGTTTCTTAATAGAACCAAGCCCAGTGTTTTTTTGGGATAAAATGTATATTATGTTATGCAGTCAATACAATGAGATCAAATTTAAACTCAGTTCATCTGGGATAAAATGTATATTATGTTATGCAGTCAATACAATGAGATCAAATTTAAACTCAGTTCATCTCGAAATAACATTAGTCTACCTAACTTCATGGAACCTGTGGAAAGAAGTAAAGTTTTGTGATTACTTAGAAGTTTGGATAATTATTTGAACGCAAATTGCTCCCTCTTTACTCTATCTTAATTCAACCATCAAAGGTTTGATGTAATAGGTAGCTGCCAGTATCTTACAGCTTTATACCAACAGACCCTAGCTATTCTTTGAGAAGTAGACCTCTAAAACTGGGAATATTGATCCTCCAGACGACATCATTTTTCCTCCAACCTATGAAAAAGAACCAAAGACAACTTGTTATCAAAACAGATCTACACTAGGATGAACTAAATATATAAGTTAATGGGAAACAAGATTCGAAATCCAAGTTGTTTTTTGATCAAGGCATTACCACTACTTTAATGACAAGTTTGCTACCCCAACATGATAAACTTGGAATATAAAACGGCTCCAAAATTAATCATTTATCCATCATTCTCAGCCCTTTTTTCATTAGACACCGAAATTTGGTGCAATCTGAAACTTGTACCAGATTACTATCTCTTTACTCTTGTGATTTTGGACTTATAGTAACTTTGTGTCCTACAATTTGGTGCAATCTGAAACTGACATGATAAGTAAATATCTATGTGATAACAATATCTCAGCTAAGGTTTGTATAACATTCGTAATCTCAGTTTATTTGAATGATCCAAACTTTATGTTCTCTTAATGCAGTTCTTTGTTTTCATTTTGGAAATATTGATGAAGTTCTGTATGTTTCTCAGAGTTACCATAGCGCCATTCCTGCTAAAGATAGGAACTGCGTTTAGGAATTGTTTTGTTCTAATAGGATAAGAGTGGTAAGGATGTTATTGGGATCAATATATATATATAAAACAACTGTTAAAAATCCTACTCAGTACTCTCCTTAACTATAAATTCTTCATCTTTTTTCATAACATAATATCCCTTTTTTTTTTTTTTTTTTTTTTTTTTTTTTTTTTTTTTAAATATTTTCTTTGAAATAGAAAAATTATGCCATCTGGGATATATGAACTTTGGCCTAATTTCTATTTTATAAGGACAGGACTTTTCAGACAATTCCTTATAAAATAATTTTAAAAAACAGTATCCCTTTCTCTCCTCTATAGCGCTTCTTAGCCTCTCCACTGGGCCTTTACGCTTTCTGGGAGGTCACTCAGGACTGATTTTAAAACAGCTTTTGAAAACTTAAAATTAAGACATGCTTTTATCATATACCCAGTATGAAACATAAAAATCTTTTTACAAAACATTTACAAAATCAGTTTCTAAAATCTTGATATTATATTCTAGCCAGGGGTTACATTCGGCATTGAATATAACACTGTTCAAAATTTTTTCAACTTCAAAAACAAACTATGAACATTTACAAGAATTAAGGGGGGTCCTGAAAAACAAGAAATTTTGTTTGACAGAATTGGAAGGCGGTTAAAACAACTGTTAAAAATCCTACTCAGTACTCTCCTTAACTATAAATTCTTCATCTTTTTTCATAACATAATATCCTTCTTTTTTTTTTTTTTTTTTTTTTTTTTTAAACATTTTCTTTGAAATAGAAAAATTATGCCATCTGGGATATATGAACTTTGGCCTAATTTCTATTTTATAAGGACAGAACTTTTCAGACAATTCCTTATAAAATAATTTTAAAAAACAGTATCCCTTTCTCTCCTCTATAGCGCTTCTTAGCCTCTCCACTGGACCTTTACGCTTTCTGGGAGGTCACTCAGGACTGATTTTAAAACAGCTTTTCAAAACTTAAAATTAAGACATGCTTTTATCATATACCCAGTATGAAACATAAAAATCTTTTTACAAAACATTTACAAAATCAGTTTCTAAAATCTTGATATTATATTCTAGCCAGGGGTTACATTCGGCATTGAATATAACACTGTTCAAAAAATTTTCAACTTCAAAAACAAACTATGAACATTTGTTCTTATAGGATCTGGAACTAATATTAATTATTAGATCCATTCCTTAGAACATTCAAACCAAACTATACAAAAACTTAAAATATTTTTGTGGGATATTACATTACTGAAAAATAAAAGAAAGCTAAGGATTTCCCTTTCGGGAAGAAAGGAAAATTAAAACATTTTTGAGAGGAAACTTGATATTGTATTTCTATATCAAAACTCTATATCTATTACAAATGAATTGGCTTCTCTTAAATAGGCAGAGAAACCGCGTAAAGAATAGCAAAAGAATCTTTTGCTTTACAATTTTTCAAAAAGAAAATAGTAAAATTTGTCCTAACTCTTACAAAAGTCTAAAAGTAAACAGTATTCTATCTCATCTTTACTTTTATAAAGTAAAGGCAATTTTTCTTTTTTGACTAATTCTATACAAAACAAACTACTTTATCAAAAGAAAAATCTTTTCGTACAAGCATCTTCTTTCTATCATCTTTTTCTTGCTACGTGTCTCTGATTATTGGAATTCTGGCTATCTTTTGTCTGCCAAAATCTTCTCTTTATGGGATTCTTATCGTGTTTCATAATTCTGTCTCCCAATTGTATCTAAAGAATCTCCACTTTCTGCACAATTATCCAAGTCTTTATTGCAGTCTGAATTGTCTTCATCTTCTGAATTGTTAGTAGATCTTTGTAAAATGTATCGTCTTCTACTTTCTTTCTTTTTTACCAGTAATTTCTTCTTTTTTCTGGTATTCTTCTGTTTAAACTGTTGCTGGAATTCTTCAATCTTATTGAACATTTCTTTTAATTTTCTAACATCTGACTGAGAAATCTGGTTCGGATCTTGGGCATCTTGATAATCTGATTCTAAAATTATTGGTTTTTTCTGCTTTAAATCTAAAGGACTTATTAATCTAGTAGCAGAAGTACCAGTCTGCTGTGTCTGGTTTTGAAGATCTGTAACAGGATTAACAGCCTGTTGAGTTTGTCTAGTAGGAGAATCAACAGTCTCCTGAGTCTGTTGAACTTTTGGCAAGTTCATAGCCATCAACGGATTTGATAAGTCTTTACCAGTTTCCGTTTGAACTGGATTAGCTATAGATTTCTGTGGCTCTATAGTACCTTGACTAAAATCTGGATTTAAAATCTTTAATCTAATAATTTCTCTTTCTAAATCAGAAATCTTCTGTTGTAAAATAAGTTTTTCTTGCTGAAGTTTCTGATTAGACTCATTTAAAATCTTAAAATTTTTATTCATATTTTCACAATTTGAACAAAATTTTGAAGAAAAATCTAATTGATCATCTGAAACATTCTTTAAAGATGGTGCTATAAAATAATTAATACCTAAATACTTTCTACATTCATCTAATGCTTCTGAAATTGAATAAAATCCTTTGTAAAGAGGATTTGGAAAACTTTTAATACAATCTGCTACTTCTAACCAGGTATAATAAATTCCTGGTAATCTGCCTTGTAAAACTACATAACATTTAAACTTTCTTTGGTCTTGATTAAAATGTTCTGATAATGCATTTAAACAGGCTAAGAAATATTTCTGGTCTTTAGGATTCTTATTATAAGAAATCCATAAATTGTCTAAAATGCATTTTTCTGATCTAGTTACTGAAATATGAGGCAATAATTTAAAACTAATATTACTGTTAGGAAAACATACTAGTTCTATATTACCAAATCTTATCTTTTCAAAAGTTTGTGCTACATTAGTCTGAGAAGAGGAGCTTGGAGTGCTTTGTAGCATTCCTGGCCTTGGTCCTCTTGGTCTCTGCATCTGCAATAAAATATTAGTCATATTCTTTATTCTTAATAATTCTACTAAGAATATCTGCTATTTTATTATCACTACCTTTAATATGTTCAAAATTAAAAACTATTCCTGTATTTGTAATCCTATCTATAAAATTTAGCCATCTTCTTCGATTACTTCTTTTATTTTCTAATTTTAATTTACTCACAAAACTAACTATGGCTTCACAATCAGTTCTAATAGTAATTTCTTTTTTAGAAATAATAAACAACTCAAAAGAATCTATTGCATAAATAATTGCTAATAATTCTAAATCTATACTACTAGAATTTATTTTTTCTTTATAATTGCCGCTATTATATCTGATTATCTTTTCAGTTTCTTTATCTGAATATTTATTGGGTTTTGCAATTAAAATTGCTCCCCAACCTGTAATACTACCATCTGTCTCTATTATTAAATAATCTGTATCAAGTGGCATAGCTAATTTAGGTAATTCTCTTAACTTTTCTTTAATTTTTTGAACTAATTTAATATCTTCTATATTAAAATATTTTTGTCCTTTTGGAGAAGTCTTACCATATAATGGTTTTGCAATTTGACCTAAATTTTTTATAAATGGTCTTGCATAATTTACTAATCCTAAAAATTTCTGTAACTGTTTCAAATCTTCTAATTTATCAGGAAACTCTAAGGCTTTCTGAGCTATATGAGGTTGTAATTCTATTTGCCCTCTTCCTATATTTACTCCTAAAAATTCTATATATTCTTTAAATAAGAACATTTTCTTCTTATTTATGATTAAACCATGTCTAATAAATTCTGAGAATAAGATCTGTAAATGACCTCTATGCTCTCTTCTATTTTTACTAAAAACTAAAATATCATCTATATAAGTAATAATAAAATTACTATGTTTACTAAAAATACTATCCATCTTTCTCTGGAAAATACTAGGTGCGTTTTTAATTCCAAATGGCATAACTAACCATTCGAAATGACCTTCTGGGCATGTAAAAGCTGTCCATATAATTGAGTCTGGATGCATTTTTACCTGCCAAAATCCTGACTTCAAATCAAACTTGCTAAAAATATTACATCATTGTATTTTATTTATTAATACTGTCTTATCTGGAATATTATATGCATCATCTATAGTATTATCATTTAATCTTTTATAATTTATTACCATTCTACTTTTACCTCTAACTATTTCTGAGTGTTTCCTTACTATAAAGGCTGCAGATCTATGTGGACTATCTGATTTTCTTATTACTCCTAATTTTAATAAATCTGTAATATGCATTTTAAAATGTTCAATGTCTTGATTAGTTGCTTCTATATTTTTAGTTTTAATTATATATTCTGGGTTTTTTATTTTTAATTTACAATATATTTTATCTTTTTCCCAAAATTTTAAAACATTTTCTCCTAATATTTCTAATTTTTCTAATTTACTAATCATATTTTCTATATCTTGTTATGTAACTAACAAGTCATATACTCTTTCTATTTCCACAAATTCTGATCTTAAATCATCTTCTTCTTTAATTAGCTCATAATAATTTTCTAATCCTAATCCTAATTCATTATTTTCTTCTTCATTTTCTTCTATTAACTGACATTCTTTTTCTTTACTACACTCACACTCTTTTTCGTTGCTTTTTATAATAGTTCCACCACGCTTCTCAGCGAACTCTGGTGGAATGTTCTTACTATAGTTAGGAGCACAAATTGTAAATTTTTGTAGTTGCATAAAATCTTTACTAATCATTATACTACCATTATCTTTTAATAAGAAACTTAATCCTAAAATTAAGTCTGTGTTTAAAGATAAATCTCTTACCCATACTGAGTCTTTTGGTAAACTATATTCTGTACTTTTACCACAATTTGTTTCAAAACTAATCTTTGCTGGTCTTAATATATTTTGGTAACTATAAAAATTACCATCCATCTGTTGTGCTTCTATTGGATCTTTTGCTTTTATTATATATTTATCTGGTATAATTCTTTTATTTATTATACAGTGACTACATCCTGAGTCTATTAATCCTAAACAAACTATTTCATAGTTTTCTATTCTAACATAGCATTTTACTTTAATACTTTTTAATTTTTCTGAATTACAGAAAACCTGAACTAATTCTGGTTCTGGAATTATCTCATGATTTTTTCCCTTATTATTAGGTTCTAATAATTCTATTTTTTGTAATATGTATCTCTGCATATCTTCTAAATTCTCAATTCTTTTTCTAAGAATCTTAATTTCTGATAATTCTATTTGAATTATTTCTGTCTGTTTATTTTCTTCAGGTTCTATTAATTCTTTTTGAATTAAGCATTTTTTACATGCTTCTTTATAACAATTGTTACATTTAAGTCTTACATTCTTACTAGGATACCATTTACATATATAACATGCTATACTATCTGATCCTATATCTTTTATCCAATTATGTTTACATTCTAATTCTAATTCTATATTCATAAATTCTGTATTTTCATCTGAATCTGAAGAATTTTGAATATTAGAAAATTCTTGAATAAAATTTTCATAATCTGATTGTTCTTCTAAATTAATCTGATTAACTAAATCTTCTATAGATATTATACTATAAATTGATTCTTTATCAGAAATATATTCATCTATTTCTAATAAATCTTCTTTAGTACATTCTATTAACGTACTTCTTTTATCATTATTATTTAATTTTTTAGGACAAGTCTTTGCTAAATGATCTGCTCCTCCACATACATAACAATTTAACTTATTAGGATAATTTCTTTCTGACTTAAATTTCCTAACATGTCTATTTTCATCTAAATAAGGTTTTCTCCTATTAGATTTCCTAAGATAATATCTTTTCTTAGTAGGTCTTTTATATTGATATTTCTTTTTATATTTTATATTTTTCTCTTTAAACTTATTACCATAAGTCTGAGGAGTAAAAATATCTTTACAAAATTTATAATCTGTCTTTTTAAGTTGATTCTGAATTTGTAGTTCTACACATTTTTCTTCTAAACATTTCATTATAAACTGTGTTCTATGTCCTATGCTCCATAAATAATCTGGTCTATTATTAGTTAAAATCTCACCCCATTTTTTAGTTATTTCTAGTCCTAATGGTCCTGGTAACTTATGAAATAATTTATTTCCTAATTCTTGATTAAAAGTATTACCTGAAATAGAAACTAAATAATGATATTCATTTAAAAATTGTTTTACTTCTCTACCTTTTGTCCATCTATTTAAACTAAGTTGTTCTAAATCTCTAATAGCTTTCTGTTGTATTACAGTATGTCCTATGTTTGGGTCTGCTCCTGTTAATAATTCATGAATTTTAAAAACAAAATTATATGGATTATTTCCTAAGGCTACTAAAGCTTCAAAGTCTTCTTGTTTATCTTTTTTAAATGCTTCCCAAGTTGACTTGGCACTTTCTCCTAAAAATGTTTCTAAATACCTATACATTTCTACTGTATCCATATGAACACTATGAGCTAATCTTATGTAATTACCTATTACTGTATTTTTCCATACTTCTATTACATTATTCCACGTCTGTGGATCATGTGCTGTAATATTTAAAATCTGTGGCTTATGAGGAGTCTGGAATTCTATAACTGGTTCTAAAGGCCTAAGTTTTCCTCTAGAAACATAATTTTGTCCTTTATCTTCATACTGGTCAAAAGCTTTTCTAGGTGGATATCCTAAATTATAACTATATGTTTTCTGGTTCTGGTTTCATTTCTTCATCTGCTAATTCTTTATAATTACTAACTTCTGAAATTTCTGTCTTATTATCTATTTCATCTATATTTTCACCTACTCTTATATTCTTATTATTATCATAATATAAATATTCTTTTTCTCCTATTTGTTTACTTAAAAACAAATGATCTTCTAATTTTAATAATTCTGTTGGAGATAAGTCCATTTCTAATTCTTTAGGATAAATAATTCTATCTTCTATTTCTGTTTCTACAGCATTCATAAATGGTTCTTGTCTTGGTTGTTCCTGTTCTTGTTGTTCTTCATTATTATTACTAGATTCTGTTTCAAAATCATTATTATTAATAGTACTATAATTTCCAAATCTTAAACTAGTTTTTCCATAAACATCTCTATATGTTATGGCTTCTTGAGGAGTTATCGTAGGATCTTGAGTTTCTAAAAACTTATCTAAATTCCATTCTAATCCTGCTAATATTTCTGAATCATAAGTCTTTGGTTTAATCATCTTTATACCTTTACTACTCATTAAGTTTATAACCTTATCTATATAAACTTTATACTTAGTCTGAAAACTATTACTGCATCTTCCTAAAAATCCTATGCTTATTAGTAAATTTTCTCCTGACTTTACTTCTTCATACCCATGAGTCTGTATGCCTATCTTAATTTCTTCTGAAAAATCTTTTATTGTACAAAACATATCTGGATTACAATATATTATTCCTATATTGTTATTCATATCTACTTCTGTACTAGCTATCATACCTTTTTCTATATTGGAATCTTCCATCATAAATTGTTAATAAAACTTTAGTCCCTAAATTTTTTCTCATTAACCCTTTAACTCCTATTACTATTAAGCCTAAATGCATAAATCTAAAATTTTTCTTCTTTAAATCTTTTTTAGATTGTTCTGAAATTAATGGTAATTTCCTAACTTGACCGTCTAAACACTGAATTGAAACTTCTCTAGTATGTCTGAAAAATTGAGTTCTTGATTCTAATAAACCTCTATTATATAAATTCTCTGGACTTAATAACTGTAAACCATGGGTCTGAAATCTATCATAATCCTGTTCTGGATCAATTAATTCTTCAATATTCTGATTATATTGAGGTTGTCTATTTAATATTCTTTCTATAATATTACTACTTATACTAGAAGTACTAAGTCTTCTATTTGAAAATTCTTCTTCATTAATAGTTCTAGGCCTACCAGAAAAACTTCTAGTCAAATTATTCATATTTATAAAAATTTGTTGAAATTTTTCTAGTTATAGTTTCTTTACCTGTTGTTTTTAAACTTAAATTATCTAATTTATTTATAACATTATCTAGGCCTTCTGTGGGTTGATTTCCTATATTATTTAATCTTTTATTAATATTTTCTATAGCTTCTGTTATTCTTAGATCTGGAAATTTACTAAAATTTTCAATCTTAATAATCTTATCCAAAATACTTTTATTTTGTTCTTTTATAAAATCTAAATTTTCTCTTATTATAATTATATCTCCTTCTAATTTTAAGATCTTTTTATTTAAATTAGATACTTCTTTATTTAATAAATCCAGTATCTACTAATCTGACAGATAATAAAAAGAATCTAATGAATATCTATCTAATGAATATGTCCTAAAATGATGATTACAATTATAATCTTCTAAATGACACTCACAACTATGATCTTCTAAATAACAGTATAATTCTAAATCTAGAGGAAATTTAAAATTAAAATATTCTAGAAAATATTCTTCTCTAAATTCTGATATTAAAGATCTTGCTAAAATAATTTTTTCTACTTCTGTAGGTAAATCTTTAACTACTTGTAATAAAGCAAATAAATAATCTATTGGTTTTTCTCTTTCTTCTGTAACAAATTCTTTACCAAATTCAAAAACTTCTTCTATATCTTTGAAAAACGAAAATCTATAAACTATTTTATCTACTTCTATTCTATGAATTTTAAAAAACATAAAATTCTTAAATTATACCTTTGTAGCGTAATCTGTTGTCTAACTATTTGTAGATCTGTACTTGTAAATCACCAAAATCGGAACACACGCTCTGATACCAAGAATTAAGGAGAGTACTGAGTAGGATTTTTAACAGTTGTTTTAACCGCCTTCCAATTCTGTCAAACAAAATTTCTTGTTTTTCAGGACCCCCCTTAATTTATATATATATATATATATATATATATATTTGTATTTCTATTATTTTATAGGTGTGATTATCTCCTTCATGCATGGTGGAAATTAATTATTATAGTGTTTTTGTCGTCCCATATCTGCAAACGCCTAAACCTATTTGAGGGTAAAATCTAATTGCAACCATAATTGGAGATGTTCTCCCAACATGTCACACGGAGGCACGCCGTGTCTCCGTTGTGGGTAAATAGAGTAAAATGATGAGCCACAAGATGGAGCTGCATAATACTTAAATCTGATTTTATTAAAAACGGTATAGACTATTTGGTGTGTGATGTTTATCGAGCAAACAATAAGCTACTGTGACTATGCTACTTTTTGTTTCTTACATGACCGTGAGGGCTCAAAATGAAAACTGGAGAACAGTTTATTCACCTACTGAATTCTTCAAGTACATTTTCATTTCCTCAATGCTCTGCTTAAGTGCTTATGGGATTTGTTACATCTTTGGAATTGTCATAATTTGGCACTTGTTGTGTCTGTATGTTATGTAAGGAAATGTTTTCCAATGTTAGATTTAGAGTACTGTGGCAGATGTTATACTTGGTTTTGAAGCATTCTGCTTTATTTGGATGCAAGTGAAAGAATGACTTGAAGAATCTGTTTGCTTGTGCTTTATTTTGGATTTCTAAAAAATTGTTGTGATTTATTTAGGAGTTTAGTTTAGATGGTTAATTAGTAAACATAGGCATTTATTCCTAACATTAACAAACTAACTAACTAACGTGCAACGCACGTTGTCCCCACTAGTTTGTTAAAAATAGTAAACATTCGGACATCGCGAATATGTGAAATGACATTTTAGTATGCTGTAGCCTGTTTGATTTTTAATTGGCTGTAACTGCAGTATATAACCGTTTTGTGTTCGTCAGGGTTATCCAAGTAATATCAGTTCCCACGTTGACAAATAAAAGTAAGGATAATTATAGGAAAATGCTATCTGTACATGCTCTATGTTAAATGAATAATGCTATTGGTACTATATAACTTACCTGCTGGTTTACCTGGTTACGTGTAAAGTGGGTTTAAAAAAAAGCCTAAAGTCAAAAATAGGGGAAGTGGCGAGAAGTGAAGTAAAAACAAAAAGGAGGGAAGCTACTCCCGTCTTCATTCCCAGAAAGTGAATACCACAGCAAAATAGAGCCTCCGTTTTGGCTTGAAGTCGCAGTCGGCGTCTTCATGAGAATGCATCTAGTGGAAGAAGTTGTCGTCCTCTCCGGTGGAAGAAGTGCTCGTCCCATTTGGAAGCTGTCGCTAGATTTTTAAGAAACAGTAAAATCAGGCTCGATTCTGTCTCCGGCTTCGAAAACATGACGGACAACGGTATTTCCCGTCATCAATTTATTGCAACTCATTTCCCCCCTTTCCTCGCCCCCGTCCCGCCCCCAACATTACACTAAAGGAAAAATTAATTGAATGAGGGAAAGGCTTCAAGAAACAACTAATTTTTCTTGCTTTCAGTGAGGGTTTAGGTATGGTGTTTTTAAGAACTTGAGGGCATGATTTCGTTAATGAGCTAAAGAACCATAAACACTGGCACAGTTCTATTTATTTTTTCTTTTCTTTAACTTGGACACTACGAAAATGCATCTGAATTTGAGAATAAGTAGTTAATCAACAACACTCACAAGAATTTAAAGGGAATAGGCCAAGGTAACGAGATGGAGTAATTTAATTATCCACATGGTTGTTTGATGCTTTATAATATTTTGTGGTTTCTAAGGTCAAATCTCATATTGATAGAGTTGGCGTTTTGGAACATCTCGAATTCAAATAATTAGTTAGGCTAATCAAGGGCCATAAGAGGAAAGAGCCATGGAAATGATAAATGAGATTATTTACAAATAAATATAAGAACATACTGAAAATAACATTCGGTTTAGCAATATGAATCATTAAATGTGAATGGTTGTTTTACTGCAGGCAAGGTATATTCGGAAGAGGTGGATGATGTGAACCTTGTAACGAGATCTTTTACTGCTGGCAATCTTTTACTGCAAGAAGAGGTGGATGGCGTCATTCCATTGGAGCTCGAAAATGACAACATATTGGATAGTGTAAACTTCATGGATGCTGGAAATGTAGGAGTAGATGGTGTGATTGTGCCCGAGATGGGTATGAAGTTCAACGACAAAAAAAAAATGTTTGATTTCTACAAATTTTTTTTTTTTTTTTTTAAAAAAAATCATCAAAGGCTAAGATTAAACACATAAAAATTTATCACACGTGAAATTTAAACTACAAGTATTAAATCATAACAAATTAAATTTTAACTATCATTATTCAATTAATAAAATTTACCATTTAACAAAAGAGAAACAATTAAATAATAATAATAAAAAATATTTTGCCTTTTCACTGTTCACGTGAACAGTACCTGTACTATTCATAATTTTTTTTTTTTTAAAGGTGCATAACTTAACTTTTAGTAAGAATAAATACTTTCAAAATGTCTACAGAATCGATTTTATAAAACTTGGCTCTGATACCAAACTGTAACGCCCCAATTTTTCATACATCTTTTGAGGTGTTACCAGAAATAATTTCATTTACTTAAATACGGAATGATAACATTTTATTCTCCAAATAAACAGAACATTCGTAAATAATCATAAAATCACGTCTTTAAATAAATAAATAAATAAAAACAACGTAAACATTCGCAACAAGATAATAAATTCAAAATGCAATAAAACCTAGAAATTTATTTGTCGAAAATCCCTTTTCTTTGAATCCCTTGGCAATCCGCTACACCGTCCTTCCATTATTCCAATCGACCCGAACTAGCCTGTAAAATTTGTAAGAGTGAGTATTTTAAAAACACTCAGTAAGATACATGCAGTTTCTACACACAATTATATGCAATAAAATAACATTTCATACCACTCTTCTCTTTATGGAGTACATCGGTGACCAAACGACACACCCATATTAGGTCCTCTTATAATCTCATATCTTTTTCTTAAGAACCCGAAGGTCCACTGATAATTCATGCATATTTAATTGAACATAAAAGCGTAAAGAAACATATCTCCTTGCACATAAGTATCTTACCTTGTTATTGGAATATTAAAACTATCTACCGGCATGTTAAAAATATTTATTTTCCTGCTTTGGGTGAAGAATTGCTTGACAATGATGTGTGTACTTGACTTTTCACAACCTTTCTCTTTCTCTCACTACAGGTAGTACCCTCTCTCTTTCTCTTTCTCTCTCTCTCTTTCTACCGTATAAAAAGTATGTGTGTGTAGAAAACTGTGACACATGCATGGTATTTATAGTGGTTAATAGATAATGATGACTTAATAGACTCCAAATAAAACTCTTAATTTAAATTTAAATTGGACTCTTAACAGATAAATTATCTTATCAAGAAATTCGAATTTAAAAGATATCTAATTATATGAGGATAAAATTCTAGTGTGGATTTATACAACCTTCAAATTTCATTTTTAATTTGAAAATAAACATAATAATATATACACAATCATAATTAACAGTTAACAATTATCCTACTTAAAATAGAATTACAATTAACTAATAATCTTTTTATCAAAATAAACATGAAATACAATTAGTACTCTACGTGTGGTGGTAAAATCAATTGGATGGTGAATATTTTGGTAAACAAAACATGATATATCTCAACCAATCAGCACATGGGATACTTGGCATGCTAGAAAAATTTACACTAGAATATAATAATAATAAAATAAATCACCATATTTATCATCCAACCCTACACGTGAAAACCACAATTTACACTAAAAATCAAAACCAACTTATAAATTACTTTTGAGATAAAATATTAAAATGTCAATAACTTGGGTTTAACATATCCAAATCGACTTTTTCTTGGGCCTAAAATATATGATTTAAAACGAGCTATCCAATGAGTATAATATTGATATACTTATATTTGCCCTATCAAAATCTAATTATTTGGCCCAAAAATATAAAGATTTAAAACATATTTCATTTTAAATCCTTAAACTTTTCAAAATAGATAAATATAAATAAACTTTATTTCAAAAAATTTCGGGGTTTACAGATATGGAGAATTAATACAGTCAATCTCATTCACAATCACAAAAACAAGTCCTTCGAAGTCGAGACTGTATCGCTGCAATCGAGAGTTGAGTGACCATATTAAACGACGGCTTGAAATGAATGATATGGCAAGGATTCCGTTGCACAAAAGTTACAACTCCGCAGTCGTAGAGGCAGGGGGATACGAAAATATGACTTGCGTGGAAAAAGATTGTCGGAACTATGTTGAGCAAGTGAGGCGGTTAAGACTTGGAGAAGGAGATGTCGCGGCAATACAAGCTCATTTTTCGAACATGCAATCAATATGCTCGGGTTTTTATTTTAGTATGGATTTAGATGAAGAGTTGGGGTTAAATAATATTTCCTAGGCAGACAGTAGGAGTAGGGAATCATATAAGGAGTTTGTCGATGTTGTAACATTGGATACCACGTACTTAACTAATAAGTACGACATGCCATTTGCTCATTTTGTTGGAGTTAATCACCATGGACAAACAACACTATTGGGTTGTGGGTTGGTGTCGAATGAAAATACAGAAACATTTGTATGGCTTTTCAAGACTTGGCTGCAGTGTATGCATGGTCAAGCTCCTATTGGGATTATTACTGATCAAGATAGAGTCATGCAGAATGTCATTCATATCGTCTTCCCTAACACGAAACACAGATGGTGTTTATGGCACATCTTGAATAAGTTGTCAGAGAAGTTTGGATACCGCGACGATAAAGCCCAGATATTTTCTTCTATACACGTACTGGTATATGATTCTCAAAGTGTTGACGAATTTGAAGAAGGTTGGACATCGATGGTAGACAAATATTCGTTGCATGATAATGATTGGTTGTCGGGAATGTTTGCGAACAAAGGTCGTTGGGTACCTTGTTTTTTAAAAAAATACCTTCTGGGCGGGAATGTCTACAACTCAGCGCAGTAAGAGTATGAACGCGTTCTTCGATGGTTATATGCACGCGAAGACGTCGCTAAAACAACTTATTGAGCAATACGAAAGAACATTAAGGAATAAGGTAGAGAAGGAGTTTCAAGCAGATTTTAAGTCTGACTCGCAAATGGTTCCATCTGCAACTAAGTACGAGTTGGAGAAGCAGTTCCAAAGAGTTTATACAATTTCAAAGTTTTGAGGAATTCACTGGAAAGGTATACTGCGACCTCACATCTTCGTCCAATGGCATTTCGGGGACAACCTATGAGGTGTTGGAGGATGTCATACTTGAAGATCGAGTAAAGAAACAGAAGTATGTTGTGAGATTTGATAGAGAACAACGTGAAATTGTATGCAGTTGCCTCTTGTTCGAGTTTCGGGGTATAATTTGCAGGCACGCAATCGCTGTACTTCTCTGTAATAACATCAACACATTGCCAGATAAGTACATATTACGGAGATGGAGAAGAAATGTTAGTAGAGTCCACACCAAGGTCGCAGTAAATTATGATGGTTTGAGTAGCACCCCAGACCAGCTGAGATGTGACAAAATGTGTCAATCATTTGCTTCACTTGTGGACATGGCTAGAGGGAACGACGATAAAACCCATGACGTACTACATTGGATATAATGTAAAAAACAATCATTCCAAACGACGAGGTCGAGCGGTGGAAGTAATGACATGTCCAATCAAGTATTTCAGCTTTTGTCGGAAGGTGGAGCATCACAACATAACAACAATTTATGTATACAGGATCCAAAATGCTCGAAAAGAAAAGGCGCACCAAAGAAACTAAGAAACAAAAGCCCTTTCGAAGCAAAGGTGTAGCAACCCAAAATTTTAAAAAAAAAAGTACAAATTTTATAACTTAAAATGTGTCGCTACGATAATCCCGTCAAAGTTTAGAATTCATTTTACGTCCGTCGAGTTGTCTAGCAAAAACAATTAATTTAGAATTTCAAAACGATTTTAATCTTAAAATTTCAATATTTACTTATCGGGTTCAATCTCGAATATTTTTAAAAAAAAATATCAAATTATTATCAATTTAAATCCAATTTTTATGTCCGATATTCTATTTAGAATCCAATTTTATTAAGTCCTAATTTTATCTTTTAACCCAATTTTATTAAATCCTGTTAGCCAAAGAATTATTTTCCAACCCAAATTCCAAGCCCAATTTATTGCCTCGTTTTTCGTGCCCTAATCTACTGTTGATACTGTTCATTACCATCTTCCCCACGCCTCTCAACACTCACCAACATCTCCTCCTCACCAACATCTCCTCGGCACCACAGCAATCGATAAGGTTTACCATCCATTTTTCTGCAATTTTGATCAATAACCAACTGAGAATGTCACACAATTTCACACACCCATATACGGTTTGTTACACTGCAATCACCCACGCAGGAGATTTCATCCACCAACAGTTTCAAACGCCACCACCAGACTGCAAACTACAACCATCACCCAAACCCGACTGCAAATTTCAATGACCACCCATCATGGATCACCAACAAACCACCACAAACCCGCCGCCTGCAATTACCCCAAACGGCAGCGCCCCATTCGACCCAACTCGACTCCCCACTTCATCCATGTCAACTCAAAATTCAACCACCAAAAACCAAGAATAAGGAAGCCCAAACACTTACCTCCACCCGAGGCCCCTTTTTGGCCGGATTCCCGCTGGGAACGCCCAAGAAATTTCCGTCTCCTAGCCTCGGTTTAGCCTCGGTCGACACCCAAAAGACCCCCAATCGACCCTCACCCGCCGGCGCCGCTGATTTTGGCCGCCACCTCCACCTTCGTCGCCAGTTCCCACTTCGCCTCGCCTCCTCCCCCGGTCGCCGTCCCTTTGTCGCGAATTGTGAGAGAGAGAGAGAGAGAGAGAGATATATATATATATATATATATATATATATATATATATATATATATATATATATATATATGTTTGTATTGTATATATTTGATTTTTTGGAAATTACCCCTTAAGCCCTAGTCTTTAAGAGTTATCCAATTTAGTCCCAAAAGTTTTAAAAGGTTATTGTTTCGATTCCAAAGTTTAACAAATTGTTTATTTCAGCCCCTATGTTTTAATAACTTTTAAATTAGCCCATAGAATTCCAAAAGTCTATTTTCAGCCTTTAAACTTTTAAATTTCAGTTTTAATACTTTTCAATTAAGTCCCTAAAAAGTTTTAAAGTTTTAATTAAATTTAGCATCTTAAATTAAATTAATTTTGTTCTTGCTAGACGAGATCGCGGACAAAGTGTGAAGCACGGTAACGTTACAATTGTTCAATTTCCAAGAAAAAACTTTCAAGACTTCGAGGTGGGGTTTACATTTAAGCAATTGTGGTTATTTGTTCATGCTAATTCTCGATGTGTGATTTTGATTGTGATGTAATGTTTATATATATGAAAAGGTTGCCAGGGACCGTAAATAGGTCCGGGATCGAAATCGGGTCCTTGGGAATGCCCACAGTGCAAAATATTTGCTAAGCGCTTATAACATGTTGTCAGGGACCGTAAATAAGTCCGGGATCGAAATTGGGTCCTTGGGAATGTCCACAGTACATATTCTATAGTATGTTGTACGGATATTATTCACCACTTGATTGCATATTTTGACTTAATTTGGACTGATTGATGTATCTCCACTGAGTATAATTCGTTATGCTCACCCCACTATTTTTCCAACCTTTCAGGTTAAGGAGCTTGGCAGAGCAAGGCAACGAGTGTGGCAAATTTAATTTAATAATAGACCTTTTGAATTTCAAGTTTTGAAACAAGAAATTTTAAATAGTTGATTTCCATTTTGATACTTAAATACCGAATTTTAGTATTTTTGCAATGTTGGTATTTGTTTATTATATTTGGCATTAACTTTTGGATTTGAGAAAATCGTTAAATGATGTTTCCGCATTTTGTGCTAAATTGCTATGGGTTTTTAAAGTATATGTTTGCCTTCGCTTTGTGGCGACCTTTGAAAATATTTATTTACAGGTTACTTTGACTTAAGTAGCGCCTCGAGTTATTATTAAATTTGGGGCGTTACAAATGGTATTACGGTATACAAGTAGCATAATTCTTCCAATTTTATTTCTTATAGTCCGTATGTGTAATTATTATCTGTTGATTGTGCAGTCACGTCTGATTTCAGCCAGAGGAAGGGGACGAAAGGTAGGCCCGAGTAAACTGAGAGAGGTTGCGCCAATCGAACATGCACATGATCAAAGTATGTATTTATGGGAATTTAGGTAGGTGTGCAAATAAAAAGAAACTTCAAAAAGATTTGTAGTAATAATTTAGAAAAAAAAAACATTTTTCTGTATATCCCCTTCGTTTGTGCTCTCTTTCATGCCCGAGATCAGAGTATACATTTTTTGTAGTGTAAGATTTCCATGGTAAATCATAAGGAATAAAATAGTTTTCCTCCATTTGATTTTGTTTTTAAAGTGTTATTCGTTTTTCCTCTCTCTCCTATATGTATATCCCCTTCGTTTGTGCTCTCTTTCATGCCAACAACTATTTTTATGGCTGCAGGCAGGGGGACTGGAGTACCATTCGACGAACCACATGATGGACAACAAAGCTTCTCTTTCATGCCAACAATGCTGGGTTGACTGCTTATCAATTGCCCTTCATTATTTTCACCAATTTTTGTAAAACAATGTATAATCTTCAGTTCAAGTTGTAAGCAGCTAGTTTATGCATATGCTGGGTTGTAAATCATCTTTAGTTATTGCTGCATGACAGGAGATGAACTTCAGTTTTTTATTTTTTTTATTTTTTATAATGCTGGGTTTTTTTATGATCATGCTGTGTATCAATTTCAGTTGTATGAGAGGATATGAACTTCAGTTTTTTTATGATAATGCTGTGTATCAATTTCAGTTTGTTCATTCACAGGCACATTGGTGAAACAACAGGATTTTTCAATAACAATTGACATTACGTTTTGATACAAACAGTGCATGAAAATCACAGGTTCTTCCTAACTAAGCATTGCCCATACCAACATCATCTACACCCTAAACCATCACATACCAACATCAACTACACATACCAAAAACCCAGTGCACCTATTACAGTCACCAGGTGAACAACTATACATAATAGACACTACACATCAACATTGGTAGGAAGCAGAACTGATGAAACCATAACTATGAGTCATGCCGGTCCCTTCCCTTTGTTAGCCACTTCCGCACTTTGATTGACCTTACGTACTGTCACTGTCAATTCAATCTCAAAATTTTCTTCTTCGATAACCCGACAACGAGTTCGGAATAAGTGAGACAAGTGTTGATCTTCTTCGACCGCTGCATTCGCGTTCATGGTTTCGCCACTTGATCCACCGCTTGATTCTCCGTTGTCAACCCATTCCCAATACTTACATTTCGCACGGTAGCAATTGAACAATCTTCCCTTGTTCTTCGTCTCCCTCTCGACCTCAAAGCATTTCACAAAGCCAATTCTACACCAAGGGCAGTGCCATTTTTTCGAGCAATCTGCAATGAAGTGACCCTTATTGCGACAACTATGACATATTCCGGAGTTCTTCCCAGTCATACTACACATGAACAAACGACATGTTAGACCAGATTACACAACCACCACCATATACTAAAACGAATGCCTACAGTAGAATTCTCATTTCTTCTACAATATCTTCAGTAAGACACATGAACAGCCTATTCTACAGCAAAAAGATAAATTATACCTAAATTACACTGTGATTGATTTTCCATTGAATGATGCAGAAACTGAAATTTATATTAACTCAAAATTGAAGCATTTCTGCACTTCCCAGTTATAGAAAAATAGATATATATACGAGCATATATGATAAGCATATTGTGTTTTACGGAGTAGCATACTTCTTGAGGGGAACCCAATGTCGTGGTCGCTACAAACAGTAAAATCGAGATGGAGGAGTGCTCCACTGCTTTCCCGGTGTCGAACGTAGTGAAAATGAAGGGTCGCTGCAAGACTTCGCCAGAGGCGACTGTATTCAGGTCGAACTTCAAACTTCGTTGCGAACTTCGAACTTTGCTGCGGTCGATATAGAGTTCAAAATTTTCGGGGGAAACTGAAATAGAAGGGAAGTTTTCTGGTCGAGATGGAGAGCTGGACTTCGAATACGCTTGTCGCCTCCAAGGGTTTCTCTGGACAATCACGAGTTTTGGGTGGGGAAAAATGAAATGAAAATTTGGGATGGAGGATTACGTAATTGGGCCGGGTGAACTTTTGACCCGCAAAATTTGTTGTTTGATTTTTGAATTCTCCACCTGTTACGTCACCGTGTAAACAGCTGGGTGAACGAAAACGTACCCATAGCGCGATTGATGTTAAATACTATGTACACATAGCAAAACTCATAATTATATTCACCCCACAATTTTTATTTCTTGGGCATTATAATTGTACCTAAGGTTATTAATCATTCATCATTATAGCGCTTCTGTCCTTGACATTTTTTCATGTCGTATTTTATAACAGTCTTATGTCCAATAGTTTGTTAAAATTACATAAAACGATTTATTTTTCATCATATATTTAAAAAACAAATAAATAAAATGTGTGGAAGAATATTTTTCCATCATTTCAAAGTATGAAAATAAAAATATTTTGATATAAATCATCATCAAGGACAAGGCGTACTAGTTAATGGAATGTTAAAAATAATAATTCAACGAAAAAGTTCAAAAAATAATTGTTAAAATGAGCAAAGATTAAAAAGTTTGACTACAATTAAATTGTGGTGTAGCAAATAAAAATTATAATGACAATATAACCTACTCTAAAAATAAAAAAGGGTTGTAAAATGTCGCATTATTCCATTTTGGCAAATTTATTAATCGTTTATAAATTAAATTATAGTGAATCTCATGAAATGTGTGGATAATAATAAACATAATTATGAATATCTAGTTTGAATTTATCTGAATTAATAAATTGTATTCAAGAATGAGATTAGAAGTCACGTTCGTATAAACACACACACACACACACACACACACACACACACATATATATATATATATATATATATATATTAAATTAATGGATTAGTTTCCCTACATGGCTCATTTATTCAAGAAATAAGTATTACTTATCATATACTTTTAATTATTTTTGTTGTTAAACGAAATATCTAGTTATAAGTTTAAAGTTAAGGCGGTAAATATTAGTCTGATAAGCAAGAGGAGAGCAAGTTATACATTTAGTTTCAATAATACATATATTTCTATTATTGCGAAATTCATAAATAAAATAGTTAATGATAGGGTTACAATTATCCTTTTTGTAATGACGAATCTCATATATAATCTTAACAAAAGAAATTTGTCCAATTTTCAAGTTCTCAAAGACAAACCCAAATTTATGACTTTCCATAAGGTTTAGTCTTTTCAATAAAGGTTGAGAATTTATTTTTATCCTTTCAAGACAAATACTTTTAGGGCATGTTCGTTTCGGATTAAAATCTAATTTAATATGATTTTAATCTAAATTAAAGTTAAACAATCAATATGAACCACATCTTTCTTGGGTTTCACAACTTTTTAACCACACATTTCAAAAAATTCTATCACAATCTACTAAAAATATGATTTTAATTCATACCAAACACCCTCTTAATTTGTTATGTGACCACTCCGGTACCACGACAATTAGCGTTGTTATAAGAGCTCGTTCAAAATTAAAAATTGCTCGTGGAGTGTATGGATGAGCTTTTATAAATTGGTAAACAACTATGCTACATGTACACACAATCCCCTACACAATCCCTTACACCCCCCTCACATGGAGGGGGGCCCACAAATATTTTATTATGTGTGGGCCCCCCTCCATGTGAGGGGGGTGTAAGAGATTGTGTGGGAGATTGTGTACAAATAGCTTTATTCATTGGTAAAATACAAATAGTCTTGTTAAATTATCCTTTTGTGTTCTATTAGGAAAGATGGGGGCGATTCAAAATACTTGACCATGCTTGGAGTCATTAATGAATAGATAAAAATTAATGATTGATAAGTGGATAGCATCCCTTTCTCATCTCTTGTATATATGTATGTATGTGTTGGGAATTTACTTATCATGCACAGCGGAAAATTAAATAAATTTCAATTTTTATCCAAGGATCTGCTTTGTGTTTAGATAGAAACTGTGATAGAAACTATACCTTAATTCAGATCTGCAAACTCCTTTGCTATTTCTGTAGTTCCAGCAATCCCGATCTGCCTCCCACAGCTGTCCAATTGTCCAGCCTCAAATGGAATCCACACAGGGAACAAGATTGAGAGAATTAGGATTTTACTTTTCTTGTGCTAGCAAAAATAATGAAAATCTATATTCTGTTTACAAACCCTAGCAGCTTATTTATATAAGCCCAAAAGAGCTTGGCCCTTCCTACAACTTAACCTGACCCAATAATTAATTAATTCAATTAATCAAATCCGGTCCATGAATTAATTAATCTAATTAATTAATTCAGGCCTATTAATAAGCAATCCAATTAATTAATTACACAACACTTGTCAATTAATTAATTGGCGGATCTCAATATTCTAGTTCTCCTTTTGTGTGTGACCCATTAGGTTCCCAATCACGATACCTAACAACGTAAATTATTATTTTGATCTAATCAAAATCGATAAATCAAAACACCATTTTGATTTATCTTTAATTCACATCCGTCGTCCCAGATTGACATCTAGTAATGTGTCAGGGCAATACATGTGACGAAAAATGTCACGTGGTATGACAAAACCAAATTCGTTCGTTTATCGTAAAACTATAATCCGTTCGTCAATATGATCCGATCAATTACGAGATATGGATTGTGTCAATCTCGATTATCGATCATATCTTTCATTCCACTTATTAAGTCAATGTAAGTCGAAAACTCATTTTCGACTTATAGGTATATCTTGGCCAAGGATTTCGTTATCAACTTAATTGGATGAAATGTAGATCATAAACTCTTACTATCTAAGAGCGACGAATCCTTTATTGATCATTCACAACCTTCATATGATTCTTGACATACCCGAACGATGCCGTATTAGCGGCCCTTGACAGAGCAACTTCCAGCATCACCAAAGCACGACTGTCCCCACATAAGGTACTATGATGATTACAAGTCGAAGGATCAATTCCACTACCGAACGTTAGAGATTAACCACTGATACTCAGATAGTTAGCCATGTGGAATCTCTCAGCGGGTTTGCAATGTTTTGTTCTATAACAAAACATTCACGTGTTCATTTAAGTGTCACCACACTTTAACTTGTGAGATCAGCTACTTACTCACAAGTAAGGAATGCCACACGTGGTGGTCTATCCGTAATAATGATATCCGTATCTCGTTATTACTTACGACCACGGATGATTTAAGATTCAATCATATGTAATTTGTATCTCACAATCACAACTCCTTGTAATTAACAAATTACCAAGACTTGAATCTACGAACTCTATTATTTAATATAATAGATCTTGCCATAATAAATGCATTAAACATATATCAAAAGTACTTATGCCCAAAGTTGATTAGACCTAGGGCATAATACTTACAGTATGCATGTCATCTGACTAACCAATAGAACTCAGTTCATCATTGTTGAATTGTAATGTGAGGTCAATCGACGGATTAGTATGCTCTCCACCCAATTGGCTCGTGTTTAAGAGTTTGTTTGGTTCCGATTAAAATTTGATTTTAATCTAAGTCGAATGTTCACGAAAATACGTTCGATTTAAAATCACCGCAAGTGTACGGTTCGTTACAAGTAATAAAGTGGACTTTTAGAGTCCGGATTGTCGATCCCACAGAGATTGAGTAGTTCAATATTAATTATTTCGACCTTAACCGAAACTAAATGAGTTTTTGATGAGTTTTGTATTAATTGTTAACCAAACTAAATTATGAAAACTAATATGAATGAATTGGCTAAACTAAATGCAAATTATACTAGAATGAATATGAAATTGAATGCAAATTGATTTACTTAAGATGAAAGGAACGTACTAGGATCACGAATTCCCATGCAACAATCCATCTAAATCTTAATTTTACACTTTGACAACACGATTGAATATTGAAGAATCAATGTTCCTAGCAAACTTAATAATCTCTTTCGAGTAATATCAAACCTATTCTATCATGTGATTCGACTATATTTCTATGACGAATACAAACATAAAAGAACGCATTAACTTTTATGAACACTTAAAGATTCACATAGAGCATAGCGTTATATTTCTATCCCCTATCGGACCTTATGACAATTTATACTACGTCGAATCTATTTCCCTTCTTTCGAATGCATAAAATAGATCACCACATTCATACAATTAATGTGCGCACAATAACCATATGGAATAAATACGTATAAATCGTTCAAATATCCAAAAACGTGTTTTAATGTCAAGAATGTAAAACTAAAGATTCAAATATCACGTTACAAGGTTCATCGATCTCCTAGTACAAGAAAAACTAGCCTAACATGCTAAAGAAAGAAAAACAAAAGAATAAGTGAAGAAACGCCATCACCCGAATAAATATTCGATTAATTCCTTGAAGTGCTTGATGAATCTTCGCGTTATTCCCCAAGTTCTTGCTCTCCAATGTCAAAATTAATCTCTAAAAGTGCGTAGCCTCCGTTTTCTGTCGAGTCTAGGGTTTTAAAGTCGTCCCCAATTAATTTCCATAAGAGTTCTACTTAAAAACGGAAACCAGAAATTTCTGTGTCGAAAATAACCATGCGACCGCATGGTTCAAATGCTGGCTCGAGCTGGTGTTCTGGTGAAGCCATGCGACCGCATGGATCATTGCACCATGCGGCCGCATGGTACAATCAGCTTCCACTTTTGTCGTTTTGGCCCCCGAACTCCGTTCTTCCTCATTTTGACTTATTTTCTTCATTCTCTTTCCTCTAATCACTCATTGATTTCGTCAATCTCGTATTTAGTTCACTTTTGTTCTTGATTTGGAGTTCGAGTCAACTTTTGAATAATTGCATCTTAGTCCCTTAACTTTGGTTTTCTTCCGTTTTAGTCCTTTCTTGCTCGTTTTCACTCACTTATCGTTGTTTCCATCGATATAGTCTTGCAAACACAATTTACATAGAATTAAGCCATATTTCAACATAATTGCACTCAATTGTCCATGTTTTGTGGCCTAAATAAGTGCGTAAAACGCACTTATCAAACCCCCCAAACTTGAACTATTATTTGTCCTCAAACAAGGTGGTGACTTAACTCTAAACAAAACATGGTTTAACCACCTGCCGTGTCTCAGAATTAGAATTTAGTAAAAACATAGTGAACAGTGTCAACAGTGCAAAATCAAATCAACCTCCGCTTATAATATACACCCTGACGTGTGTGTGTATACTCATGCAAACATGCTCAGTTTCTGATAGATTCAAATCCTGACCTACAGTAGTTAAAATTTTTCCTTTCTTCGCTCGAGAGATACACACCCCTCAAACTTATTCTTTCACTCACTTTTCCCGAGGTGTGTTCTATACTTGAGATCTGGTTAACTTAAATTCTCACCCTCTCTTAGTTTGGATAGTTTTCGCAATCACAAGTTTACACTTCAACAAGCAGAGATTCTCCTATTTCTTTGATTGTTTCAACCTTTAAAACTCAACTAAGTTACTTGCCTTACATCAAAGGTATAATTTCATCAACTAAATGTCATGGGGCACTTTTTTTTCACTCTATTTTTTTTTCTTTGCTGAAGCACATTCTCATTTACTTTCTATATAACCCATGTATCGAACTTTAGGCCGATGACTCCCAAATCAGTTGATTTTAGGGCATCAGATTTGTATTCACCCTTACAGGCTTACTTGCTCAAGTTATAAAGGCTCGAGAAATGTGTTTTCTCTTTTTTCTTTTGACTCTTTCCCTCTTGCTTTCTATATGACCCTTGTATCGAGCTTTAGGCCGATGACTCCCAAATCAGTTGATTTTAGGGGACCAGATTTTTATTCATCCTTTCAGGCTTAATTGCTCGAGTCATAAAGGCTTGAAAATAGTGTTTTCCTCACAAAAATTTATGTAAACCCCTATTTTTTAGACACTTAGTTTCAAGAACCAACCCCTGATTTCAGGCTTTCGCCTCATTTTTGTCTCATCAGTTTACACAATCCACACAACTCAGTTTTCATGCATGGAATCTCTACTCATCTCAATGTTCCCTTGCAACAACTAGTCCTCCAAACCACTAAAACAATGGAATATTTTTAAGCATAGAAGGGGTAATTCAGGTGTAACCTATCATGTTCTAATCTTCTATAAAAACTGAACCCAATCATCAACTTAACATGTCAAACATGAGTTTTGTGCGCAAGAAATGTCAAGTATCACATACATAAGCATTGGCTAATCTAGACATGCACCATTTCCACTATCCACAGTTCATACCTATTCCACTATTCACATCATTGCCGGCAAGGCTATTAAACTCACACAAGCACACAAATTGAACTAACTGAACAAATACTAAAGCAGAATGTCAAAAACGAATTATTATTATTTTTTTTTTCACGAACACACAAACACACAAAAGCAGTAAACAAGCAAGCAAAAGCAGACAACTATCGATGAACAACGAATAAGTAATGCATAATTCAATACAAGTACTGAATCCTTAAGTTTGTTCTACAAATTCAACCACCCCAAACTTATACAAAACATTGCCCCCAATGTGTAGAGTGTAAGATTGAATACAGAATTTGAAGGACAAAGTTTTATACAAAACCAAAAATATGCGAGGTTAGTAGATACTCCCCTGATCAATACGGCGGTGGTGGGGAAGATGGTGGGAAGAAACTCGGGCCCGCCACATCATCTGTCGGTGGTGGCGGTGGTAGACGAGCCAAAATCTCCCGAAGTAAAGCAGTCTGCTCATGCACCTTTGCAGCTATCGAGTCTGTGCGTAGCTGGAGGGTGTCCATCCGACCGGAGTATAAACTGAGTCGGTCACTCACCCCCTCAACTGCCCTCCTAGATGCAAGGGTCTCTAGATGTGAACTCGTCGCAAAAGCATGGGTAGTGTCCATGCGCTCACTAACCCGCCTCATCTCTGTGCTCAGACCACCGAATGCCTGCTGGAGGCTCTGTATATCCCGACTCGACCCTGTCATTGTGGCAAACATCTGCCTCAAAATCTGTGTGTCGACATCGCCGGGTGGCAGTGGATGTGGTGCTGCGGCCTGAGGCATATCAGCATCCTCAGGTGCCTCCTCATCATGGACAGCCTGCTGCTGTCGTCGCTGTGCCTCTGCCAATCGTACCCGTCGCGCTTCCCGCGATCGCTCCTGAGCCTCCCACGTAGTAAGCTTGATAAAGGGACTCGGCTTCTCCGGAAGCTCCCCGGATGGGATGGTCACACCTGCTGCTCTGCAGATGCCACTAATCAGACTCGAAAATATCAAGGAGCAACGTCGATCTGCCCATGTACCCAATGTGTGTATCTGATTATATATGTACGTGGCAAGATCAATTTTGTTTCCCCTAACCAAATGATATATAAAGCCGGTCGTAGGATCAGTAAATGTGGTGCGGTGAGATGTCGGCTCGATGTTGTGGCACATGAATAGCCATAGGATGGCTATGGATGGAGTGAGCTCGTTCTGATGCCAAACAGGAGTCTGTAGAGGCCATGCATTCGCACGCCCTAATAGCACCTCCGCGACCTCGGGCCAGTAGAAATCCAGAGGGATAGGGACCACATTGTCCCAGGTGAGCTGATAATACCGATGAATAATCTCGGGGGAAAACATGATCCACTGTCCCCGCACCCATGTCTGATGGAGGTGTGAAGAACCCGGTGTATCAATATCATTGTTGAAGTTCGCATAAAATTCCCGGGCGAGACCTTCATAAACTGGGTGTGGCCTTTCTATCAACTTATCCCATCCACAATTTTGAATCAGGGTTGCGAGCTCAATAGCAGGGAAGTCTGTGAGTCTTACTGGGCGCTCTGGGATGATAGCCCAATGGCTTATAATATCGGAGTAACGAGTAGATGTTTCGGAGTTTAGAAATCTCTTGAAACCGGTCGCAGAGTCCTTAGTACCTCCTTCCCCTTGGAAGTCCGCTTTGGCGGCATCCTGTAGAAATCAAGAGCAAGAATTAGAACAAAGTCGATGCACTATAGTAGAGATGGAGTGGTAAGCACAAAGACCCCCCAAACTTGCTTCAAAACATGTGTGTAGGTATAGAGTGCACAAAGTGTCAAAAGTGATGTTATAGTGCCATAATTTGTGAGAAAGCCTAAAAAATGTGGGTTATGTCATTAAAATATGTCAACAAATAGCTTAGAACCCAAATAGATGTGTAATGTATGCATTTCTCAAAATATCACCCATCCTCGACTAAGGACTTTCACCTACGGGCACCGTCGAGAAAAATCGAATTTTTTTCCGAGCAACATCCGGGCATATGAAAGTAAGCAACATGTACTACAACATATCAAAAATTCGGAACATTCGGATGTCGTTTGGATATAGAACATTATGACCGAAGTTGGTGACGTGAAATGTGAAACCTAGTCATAATTGTGCCTACGTGTTGCAAGTGTGGTGTTTGTGTGATAAATGCCCAATTTTCTCATAACAAGACACACAAGAAACATCACATTATGAGTGTAAGCAGCCCCCAAAGCAAAAATTACGATAATGGACGAAAGTGGTCATTGTGGCATTTTATCAAACATGTAGGATGCAATGGAAGTTCTTCAAAAGGGTATGAAGGTGGGTATTGAATTAAAGCCAAGATTTACCCCACCATCTCATCACAAATCCAATGACTACCTAGTCCCCAAACTCCTCAAACATTAAACCCATAAAATCGAGCACTTACCACATGAATTGAAGGAGCTAGGGTTGAGAAATCAAGAACGTACCTTGAATTTGAATTGGAGTGAATGTAGATGAAGTGAAGAAGATGGAAAATTGCAAATGGTCGACTTGGTGGCCTCAAGTTCGGTTTGTGGGAGATGCAAGATGATGTCGGGCAGATTTGGGTCGATGTTGGGCGAGGGCATCGCGAGAAATAACGCGAATGAGGTGAAAGTGTCCGGTTTGGTGTTTAAAACCCGGCAGAATTTTTTTTTTTAAATTTAACACCATGCGGCCGCATGGTGCAAATCCATGCGACCGCATGGATCAAAAATTAGATTTTACTAATGTTTTGGTCAGCCCATGCGACCGCATGGATTTTTATACCATGCGACCGCATGGACTACCAGAAGTCCAAAAGTTGCCGGTTGTCGAATTTTTCAGCTCTCGACACATCCCGATACCAAAATCCTCGTTTTTCGTGCCTAATAAGTCAAATGGGGTATGATGAGTGTAAACAACATGAAAAAGTTTTAAAACGCACTCGACCCCTCGAAAACTTATTTTTGACCATTTTACCCTAAAATTTCAACTTTTTGCCAAAAATACCCCTCGATCACTCAACACCCCCAAAATTAGTCAAAACTCATTTTAAACGACGTGAGGTGTGTGTACTCCATAAAATCATTTTCAAAATCACTTTTTAACATGAAATCACATGTTGGGTCGGGAGAGGTACTGAAAAGCTCGTTTTTGCCTCGAAAAGCGTGATTTTAATCACAAATTCTCCAAACATGATTTTTTATACCTCGAGAAGCGTGCAAAACACATGTAGAACGTGGGTGAGCCATGCAAAGACATTTTGTGAACTACCTAGGTGATCGATGACCTAAAAGCTACCAAAAATGCAAAAATATGAAAAAATATCCTAAGTTAATGCAAAAAGCATAATAAATAAAAGGGAAGAATATTGGGTTGTCTCCCAACAAGCGCTAGTTTATAGTCGATAGCTCGACTTTACCGTATGGTTCTCATTCCGATGGCTTGAAGTGGACGGTGGATTTGTCCTTGGAGAAATCACCACTCCAATAATGCTTCAATCTCTGTCCATTTACCTTGAAAGTCCCCTTGCTTTCATGAGTTATTTCCACAGCCCCGTGTGGAAAAACCTGTGTAATTGTATATGGACCAGACCATCTAGACCTCAACTTCCCTGGGAACAACTTGAGTCTAGAATTGTAAAGTAGAACCTGTTGCCCAATTTCTAACTTCCTTCGTCGAATATGCAAATCATGCCATTTTTTAGTTCGTTCCTTATACAGTTTGGCATTCTCATAAGCTTCCAAACGAAACTCATCCTATTCATTCAGTTGAAGTAGCCTCTTTTCACCGGCTGCCTCCAAATCAAAATTCAGACTTTTGACTGCCCAATAGGCTCGATGCTCCAATTCAACTGGTAAATGACATGCTTTCCCAAAAACCAAGCGATAGGGAGACATTCCTATCGGTGTTTTGAAGGCAATTCTGTAGGCCCACAAGGCGTCGTCAAGCTTTTTAGACCAATCCTTTCGAGAGGAATTCACTGTGACTTCAAGTATTCTCTTTAGTTCCCGATTGGATACTTCAACTTGCCCACTAGTCTGAGGATGGTACGGTGTGGCAATGCGGTGGTGAACGCCATACTTCGCTAGTAATGCCTCAAAGTGGCGATTGCAGAAATGTTTGCCACCATCACTTATGATAGCCCGAGGTGTGCCATACCGTGTGAAAATGTACTTTTTCAAGATACCAATCACCACCTTAGCATCGTTGGTTGGTAATGCTACTGCTTCTACCCATTTGGACACATAATCCACTGCAACTAAAATGTATTGATTGGAGAAAGAAGGTGGGAATGGTCCCATGAAGTCAATCCCCCATACATCAAACAATTCAACCTCCAGAATGCTATTAAGAGGCATCTCATTCCTCCTTGAGATATTTCCTGTTCTTTGACACCTATCACACCTTTTCACAAACACGAAGGCATCTCGAAATAATGAAGGCCAGAGTAACCCTGATTGCAAGACCTTAGTTGCTGTTTTCGATGCTCCAAAATACCCCGCATAGGCTGATGAGTGACACTGCTCTAAAATTCTGGATACTTCTTCCTCAGGAACACACCGCCTAATGATTTGATCTGCCCCTCTCCTGTAGAGAATGGGATCCTCCCAAAAGTAGTACTTCAATTCAGCGAAAAATTTCTTCCTTTGGTGATGTGAATAATCTGGTGGAGTGATAGATCTTGCTAGATAGTTTACTATGTCTGCATACCACGGTGCCGCTACCATACTAAAAATCTGCTCATCAAGAAAAACCTCGTTAATATCCACAGATTCGGTTTGCTCGCTGGGTTCAAGTCTGGATAAGTGGTCAGCTACCACGTTTTCACTCTCCTTCTTATCTCTGATCTCAAAATCAAACTCTTGTAGCAGTAAAACCCACCGAATGAGTCTTGGCTTGGCGTCCTGCTTTGTCATTAGATACTTGATGACAGCGTGATCTGTGTAGACTATAACCTTCGATCCCACAAGATATGATCGAAATTTGTCGAAAGCATATACTACAGCCAAAAGCTCCTTCTCCGTAGTGGCATAATTAAGCTGAGCATCATTCAACATCTTGCTGGCATAATAAATCACATGAAATATTTTATTTCGGCGTTGTCCTAGTACAGCTCCGACTAAATGATCACTGGCGTCACACATCAGCTAAAACGGTAAGTCCCAATCTGGAGAGATTATCATAGGTGCTGAAATCAGTTTCTCCTTCAAAGCATTGAACGCAGTCACACATTCATCTGTGAATTCGAATGAGGCATCTTTCAACAACAAGTTACACAGTGGCTTTATAATTTTTGAGAAATCTTTTATGAATCTCCTATAGAATCCGGCATGCCCAAGAAAACTACGAACACCCTTTACTGAAGTTGGTGGTGGTAGCTTCTCAATTACCTGAATCTTTGCTCTATCCACCTCAATCCCATTTGCTGAAATTCTGTGTCCCAACACGATGCCTTCCTGTACCATGAAGTGACATTTTTCCCAATTCAACACCAATCTTGTTTCTACACATCGTTGTAGGACTAAACTCAAATGCTCCAGACAATCATCAAATGAGGAGCCAAACACCGAGAAGTCATCTATGAATACCTCGATGAACTTTTCAACCATATCAGAGAAGATAGCCATCATGCAACGCTGAAATGTGGCAGGTGCGTTACATAGACCAAAAGGCATCCTACGGTATGCAAATGTACCATAGGGGCATGTGAAAGTAGTCTTCTCTTGATCTTCCGGTGCCACTGGAATCTGATTATACCCCGAGTATCCATCCAGAAAACAGTAGTGAGAGTGTCCTGCAAGTCTTTCCAACATCTGATCAATGAATGGAAGTGGGAAGTGATCCTTTCGAGTAGCATCATTGAGTTTGCGATAATCGATGCAAACTCTCCATCCAGTTACCGTTCTAGTGGGAATTAGCTCGTTCTTTTCATTCTTCACTACCGTGATACCTCCCTTTTTGGGTACAACCTGTACCGGACTGATCCATGCGCTGTCTGAGATAGGGTAAATGATACCTGCATCAAGTAACTTCAGCACCTCAACTCTTACCACTTCTTTCATGTTTGGATTCAATCGTCGTTGACCATCAACCTTTGGTTTAAAATTCTCCTCCATGAGTATTTTATGCATGCAGTATGAAGGACTAATACCCTTTATGTCTGCTATAGACCACCCAATGGCTGTTTTATTGTCCCTTAGCACCCGAAGTAATCTTTCCTCTTCTACCTTACTGATAGAATTTGACACAATCACTGGGAGTGTCGAAGACTCACCCAAATAGGCATATCGAAGGTGAGATGGCAACTGCTTGAGTTCTAACTTAGGAGGTTGCTGAATAGATGGTTGTGCTGTTGTTGTTCCAGATCCCAGTTCCTCGAAGTAGCGTTTGCGCACATATGGTGGATTAGCTTCCAAAATCCTTGCACATTCCTCGATTTCCAATGAATCAGCATGGATAGATTGAGAATGTGCTATGCAAGCCTCATATGCATCAGTGGGGTGTCGTAGGTGGAAGTTATTTTCTATTACACTGTCAATCACATCAATCTGAAAGCAACTATCTGACTCGGTCGGAAATCTCATTGCTTTGAACACATTAAATGAAATTTGTTCTTCTCTAAGTCTCAAAATAAGCTGACCTTTCTGAACATCAATGATCACCCTTCCAGTAGCCAAGAAAGGTCGCCCCAATATAAGTGGGACATCTTTATCTTCTTCCATGTCGAGGATGAGAAAATCGACAGGAAAAATAAATTTATCCACCTTTATCAACACATCTTCAATGATTCCTCGTGGATAAGTAAGGGATCGGTCTGCTAGCTGGAGAGTCACCGTAGTAGCCTTTGCTTCTCCCAAACCAAGGTTCCTGAAAACAGAGAGTGGCATTAAATTAATACTTGCACCTAAATCACATAATGCCTTATCGAAATAACAATTGCCAATGGAACAAGGAACAGTAAAACTCCCTGGATCTTTCAATTTTGGCGGTAGCTTTTTCTGAATCATTGCGCTGCTTTCCTCAGTAAGCATCACCGTTTCATGTTCTTCCAGCTTATGTTTGTTGGAGAGAATGTCTTTGAGAAACTTTGCATTGCTGGGCATCTGAACAAGTGCATCAGCAAATGGAATATTGATGTGAAGTTTCTTGAAGACCTCAAGAAATTTGCTGTATTGCTTATCCAACTTGTGCTTCTTCAACCTTTGAGGAAATGGAATATGAGGCTCATAAGGATTGACAGGAGCGGTTGCCTTAACCCGTGGTGTATCTGAACTCTTCTTTGCATTTTCCTCTGGTGTGAGTTCAGTCTGTTCCACTAACTCCTCATCTGAATTAGGTATTATTTCCTCATTAGTAACCGGCTTTTTGATATGAATCTCCGGTAATTGTACTCCACTTCTGGTTGTTATCGCCTTCGCATATTCCCTTGGATTGACTTCTGTATTGCTAGGTAGAGTTCCTGGTGCCCTGTTTGTCATAGCAAGTGCCATCTGCCCCATTTGAATCTCCAAATTTTTAATTGCAGAATTTTGTTCTTGAAGAGTGGCTTCTGTCTTTTTCATGAATTGATTGTTGGATTCCATGTACTGCTGAGTTGTTTCTACGAATTTTCCAAACATCTCTTCCAACTGTGGCTTCTTCTCCTGCTACTGATATTGACCCTGTAGTCTGTGCTGGTTCTGGTTCTGATTTTGATTTTGATTCTGATTACTCCACGAGAAATTTTGGTGCTTTCTCCACCCCGGATTATACGTCTCAGAATTCAGGTTGTTCTGCTGGCGTTGACCCCAATGCACATAATCCACATGCTCTACCTCTTGTATGAGAATTGGACAGTTTGAAGTAGTGTGATCAGCTCCACACTCCCCACAACTTGAGTTCTTTACAGTTGCTGCATTGGCAGCCTACGACATGCTGTCAACCTTATGGAATAGTGAATCAATTTTCGCCAACAAAGCTGAAATAGTATCCACCTCGAATAAACCCGGTGCTTTCTTCTGAACTGCTCATTCTGAAGACCACATGGTTGAAGTAGTAGCCACAGTCTCAAATAGCTTCAGTGCATCATCAACTGTCCTAGTAGATACCGACCCATTAGATGAAGAATCAATATTACTTTTGAAAGACGGAAGCAGTCCCGCGTAAAAGTATTGGACCTGGAGTCCCTTGCTGATACCGTGATGTGGACACTTCCGAAGCATGTTCTTGAACCTGTTCCAAGCCTCATCAAATGATTCATACTCCCCTTGACGAAAAACAGAGATCTCATGCTTTAGTTTTGCAATCTTGGCTGGAGGAAAGAACTTGGTACAGGACTTTTGAGCAAGATCATTCCAAGTTGTGATACTAGCAATCGGTTGAGAATCCAGCCATTCAAGTGCTTTGTCATGCAAAGTGTGTGGAAATAGCCTCAAACGGATGGCGTCATCTGAGATACCCTGATATTTGAAGTGTTGGCACATCTCCAAGAATCTAGAGACGTGTGTATGCGGGTTTTCCTCAGCTCTCCCATAAAACTGATGCCCATTCTGAAATAAGTGTATGACGTTGGTTTTCAGTTGGAAGTTTTGTTGCCCAAATGGTGGGTAGACTGGCTCTGAATGATCTGGGGAATCATGAAATCCCCTACAAGCATGTTTCCTTCGTCCATAGCTTCCTCCTCGTTAGCTGGAATTACTGGATTATGTCGTTCGTTAGCCATTTGCTATTGTTGTGCTATTCTAGTTTCTCTTTGCAATTGGTGAAAAGTACGCTCGATTTCTGGATCAGTTGGAATCAATTCCCCTCTAGTCGATCTTAGCATGCAAATCTGAAATAGCCAAAATTGCCCAAAAATTAGCAAAAGTCGAAGTAACGAAGTTTAACAAGTTATCTAACTAAACTAGAATAAAAATAAAAAGAAAAGTTCGAATTAGTGTCTAAATAACTAAAATTAAACTAAAACTCAATCCCCGGTAACGGCGCCAAAAACTTGTTCACGAAAATAAGTTCGATTTAAAATCACCGCAAGTGTACGGTTCGTTACAAGTAATAAAGTGGACTTTTAGAGTCCGGATTGTCGATCCCACAGAGATTGAGTAGTTCAATATTAATTATTTCGACCTTAACCGAAACTAAATGAGTTTTTGATGAGTTTTGTATTAATTGCTAACCAAACTAAATTATGAAAACTAATATGAATGAATTGGCTAAACTAAATGCAAATTATACTAGAATGAATATGAAATTGAATGCAAATTGATTTACTTAAGATGAGAGGAACGTACTAGGATCACGAATTCCCATGCAACAATCCATCTAAATCCTAATTTTACACTTTGACAACACGATTGAATATTGAAGAATCAATGTTCCTATCAAATTTAATAATCTCTTTCGAGTAATATCAAACCTATTCTATCATGTGATTCGACTATATTTCTATGACGAATACAAACATAAAAGAACGCATTAACTTTTATGAACACTTAAAGATTCACATAGAGCATAGCGGTATATTTCTATCCCCTATCGGACCTTATGACAATTTATACTACGTCGAATCTATTTCCCTTCTTTCGAATGCATAAAATAGATCACCACATTCATACAATTAATGTGCGCACAATAACCATATGGAATAAATACGTATAAATCGTTCAAATATCCAAAAACGTGTTTTAATGTCAAGAATGTAAAACTAAAGATTCAAATATCACGTTACAAGGTTCATCGATCTCCTAGTACAAGAAAAACTAGCCTAACATGCTAAAGAAAGAAAAACAAAAGAATAAGTGAAGAAACGCCATCACCCGAATAAATATTCGATTAATTCCTTGAAGTGCTTGATGAATCTTCGCGTTATTCCCCAAGTTCTTGCTCTCCAATGTCAAAATTAATCTCTAAAAGTGCGTAGCCTCCGTTTTCTGTCGAGTCTAGGGTTTTAAAGTCGTCCCCAATTAATTTCCATAAGAGTTCTACTTAAAAACGGAAACCAGAAATTTCTGTGTCGAAAATAACCATGCGACCGCATGGTTCAAATGCTGGCTCGAGCTGGTGTTCTGGTGAAGCCATGCGACCGCATGGTACAATTAGCTTCCACTTTTGTCGTTTTGGCCCCCGAACTCCGTTCTTCCTCATTTTGACTTATTTTCTTCATTCTCTTTCCTCTAATCACTCATTTATTTCGTCAATCTCGTATTTAGTTCACTTTTGTTCTTGATTTGGAGTTCGAGTCAACTTTCAAATAATTGCATCTTAGTCCCTGAACTTTGATTTTCTTCCGTTTTAGTCCTTTCTTGCTCGTTTTCACTCACTTATCGTTGTTTCCATCGATATAGTCCTGCAAACACAATTTACATAGAATTAAGCCATATTTCAACATAATTGCACTCAATTGTCTATGTTTTGTGACCTAAATAAGTGCGTAAAACGCACTTATCATCGAACTCAAACAATCAATATTAACCATATCTTTATGAGTCCCACAACTTTTCAACCACACATTCCAAAAACTCTTATTACAATTTACTAAAAAATCTAATTTTAATCTCCACCAAACACCCTCTAAGTTTAAGTAAAATAGAATCATCTTTCCTTAAATGGACATTACCGATATTAGCGACAATGAGATTGTTTGCAGACAAAGGTTGCCCATTTAAGATACGAACATGAGGTGATGGCTTCCAACTGAAGCATCTTAAGAAGTTAGGCTGACTGGTTTCTTTCATAAAAAATAACATTTTTGTGTGCATATGATGATTCGTTTTCACTTTTGGTTTTTGTCATGAAGTGGTGAAATACATTACTTCTAACATAGTGTATAGATGCATGTACATCTTACACTCTGTTTAGAATCATAAACGGTTTGATCTATAAATAAATTAATAAAGATGTTGGAGTTAAGTGACATTTTGTTGTTAAATAACATATGTTTTAGTTTCTATTTAGTTAGGTATTTTTTGTTGAAGTCTAACTCAATATGATGATGTAAAAGTTAGACTAGATTGAAGCTAGTACAAGTAATGTGTTGTCTAGTATGGTAGATTGATGGTTGGTAGATATAATAGTTGTTAGAAATATCTTGTAAAATTGTGTGTAAGACTGACTCTATATATAGGAGTCGTGTAAACCATAATATTTAGAAGAAAATGAATGAAAATATTGTTGTATGAAAAGTAACTTTCTTTTCCTCTGTCTGTGGAAGAAGAACGGCAGAGTATTTTTGTGTTAAAATCGGTAGTTCATATCCGGTATCCTTCTCCTCCTTGATGTTCTAAATTCGAGTTTTCTTGATAAAGCTTTTGAGCCAATAAAATTTCAACATGATATCAGAGCTTAAATGATATTTGAAAAGGGGTCAGTTGGCCAGAAAAAATGGAAGAAGAACTGCAGATGAAGGTGCTGTAAATAGATTAAAAAAAAGAGGAGAAAATCCGGTATGTTGAAGAAAATTGAAACTCGCTATGCTGAAAAAAAGAGTGAATCCGCATGTCATGAAAAAACAAGAGTGAATCTGGTATGTGTTGGAAAATAAAATGAAAGCCGGTAAGCTCAGCTGAAAAAGAGTGAATCCGGTAAGCTCAAAAGGAAATACGGTAAGCTGAAATTCGATAAGACCAAATACGGTAAGTTCAGCTTAAGCAGTGTAAAATCCAGTATGCATAAAATGAGCAAATATGGTAAGCTCTTCTAAAATCCGATAAGTTCAAATGAAAGCCAGTAAGCTCAAATCTGGTAAAATTTCTGATGAAGTAAAGATGCAAGTCGAAGATTTTTTGTATGTGGTTGATTCAAATGTAATAGAGTTGTCAACTACGATATAGAGTTGCGGCCAAAGGTGCTTCGATCAAATGAAAAACAAAAAACTCAAGCTTGTAGTCATAAAAAAAATGGTTTGAAACAATGCTTTGATGGTTCTAACAAAAATGTCAAGTGAGAGTGTTGGAGTTAAGTGACATTTTGTTGTCACATAACTTATGTTTTAGTTTCTATTTAGTTATGTATTTTTTATTGAAGTCTAACTCAATGTGATGATGTAAAAGTTAGACTAGATCGAAACTAGTACAAGTAATTTATTGTCTAACATGGTAAAGTGATGGTTGGTAGATAGAATAGTCGTTAGAAATATCTTGTAAAATTGTGTGTAAAATTGGCTCTATATATAAAAGCCATGTAAACCATAATATTTAGAAGAAAATGAATGAAAAATAGCTTTCTTTTTCCTCCATCCGTGGAAGAAGAACAACAGAGTATTTTTGTGTTAAAACCGGTAGTTCATATCCGGTATTCTTCTCCTCCTTGATGTTCTAAATTCGAGCTTTCTTGATAAAGCTTTCGAGTCAATAAATTAAATTCCAACAAAAGATTGATAAATAGTATTTATAGGTCCATTGAAATAATTTAAAATTTTGTCAAATGGAGAATTATACGCATATATTTTGTATACATATGCAATTAGAACCATTTCACCTCTATTTTCACCTTACTACATTCCAAGTTCTAATTACTCATATATTTTCAATTTACAGAATATATGCCTCCAAAAACTAAACAAGCATCGTGTTCCAACTCTCGTATCAAAAGAAACTGCCCAACTAATGAAGGTAAGTGGAGGTGAAACTCCTCAAGTACCTCATCCCATGTACTTCTTAACTTCTTTTCTCAGCAAAAATATTATTATGAGTTTATAAATAGGAAGGTTCTTCTCGGCTGTGCAATTGATTTCAATTATTTAGAGTCTAATAAATTTTCTTATCATCCACATGATTCAATGGATCGTCAATTGAGCACGAAACGTCGAGTATACAAGGCTCCAGCCACAATGTTTAGCATGTATGTGGAAATATGTTATGCGGAGGCTTCGTTCTTGGAACACCATCAGGTGCAAACAAGGCACTGATGTCTCTTCACTCGGATCTATTGGGTTGTGATGACGGAAAAATAGGGACTCGATTAAGCTTTATAGGCTTTGGCCCATAATCAGAGAAAATAAAACCCAACTCCACAATACAAGCCGGAAATAGAGAAAATTACGCCACACACCTCCTTTTCAATATTTATTTAAAATATACTTCCACGTGATTTTTTAACTATAACTACTAACTTTTTGTAGTACTGTGACCAATTGTGACTTATTAAAATTTCGACCTGTAACCTCGAAAATAATCTGTGACCTAATAATTCTTTGATTTGTGACTTTGAAAATAAATTGTGACTTATTAAAATTTCGAACCGTGACCTCGAAAAAAATTCATGACCTAATAAATTTCAATCTGTGGTCAAACTGTGTAAATCTGTGACCTTAATTTGTTTAATTAATAAAATATATAATTAATTGAATAAATTATAAATATTTTTTAAATGAATATATGATTTTGAAAATTTCAAACTTAATTTCTGATTTTGGAAATACATCATTCTTAAAATAGGATTTAGCAAATTTTCCCTTCTTTTAATGGGACACAAAACCAACGAGGCTAGTTGTTAGGGTTGATGAATTTTTGAAATGGGCTTTCAGTTTTGAACAACTTACAAAAATATCAATAAAAATAATTGTCAAAAATACAAAAACTACAAACAATAGAAAACTCAGAATTAATAGAAGAAATAATAAAAAAGATAGGAAATGTCTATAATGAAAATCCACTAGCTTATTGGAAACCAGAACATCCAAGGGTAAGAATAGAATTAACTGAAAATGTAATAATAAGAGTAAAACCAATGATGTATACCATACAAGACACTCAAGAATTTAAGAAACAAATTGAAAAATATGAAATTAATCAGAACTAATAATGGACTACATAGTAGTCCAGTTTTTATGGTAATAAAACACTCTGAACAAGTAAGAGGAAACCAAGAATGGTATTACATTATAAAGAGTTAAATAAATATACAAAATTTGGTGGATATTTTCTACAAAACAAAGATGTTTTAATAAACCTTGTAAAAGGAAAAGAATATTATTCAAAATTCGATTGTAAGTATGGAAGAAGATTCAATATCATATACAGCATTCAGTGCACCTCAAAGTAAGTACGAATGGATGGTTATGCCATTTGGGTTTAAAAAAAAATGCACCTCAAATATTCCAAAGAAGAATGGATAATATTTTTAGAAAATACAATGATTTTTTAATAGTATATGTTGATAATATATTAATATGTTCAGAAAATAAAAGTGATCATAAGAATCATATCATAAAATTCTTAAATGAATGCCAAAAAGAAGGAATAGTTTTGTTTGAAAAGAAAGCTATTATAGAAAAATCTGAAATAGAATTTCTTGGATTAATTATTGATAAGAATGGAATAAAATTATAGTCCCATATATCTAAAAATTTCCTGATAGATTAGAATCCAAAGAACAAATACAAAAATTTTTAGGATGTTTAAACTATGCATAAGGATTTATTGAAAATCTTTCAAAAAAGAGATATAAAATACAAATTTTACTTAGGAAAACTAATACTAAGGGATGGAATGAAGAACATATAGAAATAGTTAGATTACTTAAAGAAGAATGTAAAAATTTACCAAAATTAAGATTACCAAATGAAAAGGATAATTTAATTGTCAATACTGATGCTTCAGATAAATATTGGGCAGCAATATTGAAAATAGATCTAAATGAAATATGTCGATATTCAAGTGGAACTTGTAATCAAGCAAAAATAAATTATACTACTTATAAAAAGAATTGTTAGCAATTATTAAAGGGATAAAAAAGTTTTCATTATTCTTATTATCTAAAAAATTTATTGTTGAAACTGACAACTCTCAAGTTGCAGGACTTGTTAGAAATAAATTACCAATGGAACCCTAGTATAGAAGATTACATAGATGGCAAGCATATTTGTCATTCTATAATTTCGATATTATTCATATTAAGGGTACAAATAATTATCTTGCTGATTTTTTCAGCAGGAATATTGAATTCGGAGATGGATAATATCAAACAAATGATATCAGAGATGAAATCTATGGCAGCCTATGCCAAAGATGAAGTAGACGATATAAAAATTAGGATGGAGACATTAACTGAGCTCTTAAGTCATAATATTAAATTATTACTTGAGATCAGTAAATTCCATGCCAAGGTTACAAACGAGATGAAAGACAAAATTGATGCTCTTGAAGCACAATTAATGTCTACTAATATAAATAAAGATACAAGGGTTGATGTCTTGGCACAATCCTATGATACCAAACAAGCATACCAATAAGTACCAAGGAGTGATCCACCATGCGGAAGCAGCAGTGGACCCAGCACTATCAAAAGAGATATACAAAGTCCTAGAAAGTTGACCATAAAAATCAATGATGAACATACAAGAGTTATCAGAATCAGAACTAATGAAGATGATGATACCCCTTTATCAGTAAAAGAAGAAGAATATAGATCCTTTGCCAAAGTTGTTTATGAATTACAAGAAAATGACTCATATTTCATATCTTCAGGAGATCATGTTTATCCAAGGTTACTAATTACCAAAAATGCAAATCCTTTCATGGTCAAGATGGTAGCCGACTATGAATTTTTAGATCTTATCTACCCCGAAAAAGATCTAAAAGAAATTGAAAGATTTGATGAAATTTTTAAATCTGAAGTATCCAAATTTGCCAAAGGAAGGTCCATATACATAAAATTTTATTCAATCAGTCCTAAAATTGATGGAATGATATTTTATCCTGCTGAACATATCATAACAATTGTATATGTTGGTCGAGACTTCCAGATTGAGGTCGGTCATAATAAAAAGCCATTACCAAAAATCACCAGATTACGGATAAAATCCCGAAGAGTTTTAGGGATAAAAGTCTTATATAATATGGCAAAAAGCTTGTATGACAAAAAATTCAAATGTTTGTGTTAATATGAAGGATGAACTCTTCTCATCAATAATGGGGGAGAGAAATCAATAATTTTGAAAGAATACATTGAAAAATTTGACACATCGAATTAATGGACCTATCACAACTATCCAAGAGGCATGTAGAGCAAGAGAATGCCCCACTTGCCGACAGGGTTAAAGATAAAAAGCTGAAAATGATAAACACATGGAAGAAATGTGTCCAAACTGCTACAAGAGAACCTTACCAGCTGTATGTAAGGATAAAGTTTGAAGGACAATTATAGAAGGATTGTGTCCTTTATAAAAAGATGTAACAATACAACAAAGGATGGAGGGGCCATGAGGCTCTTAATGAAAATCACGAGGCAATAAAATATTGATAGAATAATGTAAGCAATGATGTAACTTACCTTCTGATTTGTGTATAAATAAAGGCCTTTGGGCTGATGAAAAAGGTAGAGTTGGTTGAGCACTCGAACTGTGAGTTAGCCAAACAATTTTCTGTCTTCCATTGTAATCATCTTTCAGTTTTCAGATATCAATAAAATTCCAAAGTTATCTCATATCCAGAATATTTCATATATAACATGAGTCTCTAAACACTTTTCCATAGATTCTCAAAGATCTTGTAGAAATTTCTTTCTGATTTTAGCATTCAAGAGAGTTTTTCTTTAGTCAAAGTCTAGAAATTTGTTCTTGGAAACGATACAGTGAAGGCATTGGAACTCGAGTCCGACATACCCGTTGAGGCAAGAGGCCGTTAGGGTGCAAGGATTGTTCACAACCAGAAGGTTACTTGAATCCCGGAATAGAAATCAGATCAAAACTAAGGTAAAACCATTACTTTTTTTTTTTTGCTAAAATTGGAACGAATTTTTCTAAGATCCTAGAGAATTGCAAGGGTTATTAATCATAATGTTTACATGTCTAAGATATTTAAATATTTGCATGTTTAAATTATCCAAATGTTTGTATTTAATGTTTATTTTATTAACATTATTTATCATTATGTTAAGATTTATTTAACATGCTAGGATATATACTTGAATGATTAGATAATTTATTAGAAAGAATATTAGAAAAAATAAATAATATTATCTACCAAATGGAAAGATTAGATCAGTCATCTGAAGAATATTACATACTTGGAGAAAATTTTGATAAATATATTGCAGATTATGCCAACTTATTAGATCAGAGGATGTATTTATATCCTAGAATTCGAGATAGAGGAAATACTGGACAAAATTAAGAAACTATTCTAAGATAAGAGATCTATCCTGCAATATACAAAAATCCATTTCATTAAAGGTAATATAGACATTTTACCACTTTTCATAAAAGGCATAGTCAAAGAGGTCAATCCTAAAAATCCCCCCCTTTTTCCAGGTCAATTTTAAAAGTACCCCATGAATTCCCGTGTAAAATTTTTTGGGAAGATTTTAGGGCACGCAGGTAAGTGGGCTATTGGGGTTTGTACGTAGGAGGATATTTAGGCCATGTATATTATTTATGGAACTAAATATATTTTCCAAATTACAGAAATACTATAAAAATTGGAGTATATTTAGTGAAAAAGAAATGTAAATGTAAAAATGAAATACTTGTAAATATGTAGTGCGGGGTGATATGTCCTCTTTGATATTATTCAGGCCGTTGGACAGCTTTGGTGACTAATTGGGCCCAATAGATTATCAAAAGAGGAAATTACACTCCAACAGTACTTTGAAGATGACTTTTCAAAAACCAGGTACAAGGTTTAATTAAGCAAGAATCAGGTACGAATAAAAACACCGTCTCCTCTGAAACCCTATATGAGTTCACTTTTCTTTCTTCCCATTCTCTCTCTCTATACCGTCTCTCCTCTCTCTCTAAACACAGACGGCGGCAGCTCTTCTTCTCCCCAATCTCTCTTCTCTCAACAGTAGCGACGCCACCCATGGACGTCGTCGGTCTGCCTCTCCATTATTCTCTCTTTTCCTCTCCCTCTCCTCAGTTGTCACAGCTGCATCACACCAAAGAGCGCCACCGCAAAGTGTTTTCGTCGCTACTGTAGATCGGTGGTGATGTGGTGTTGATTGGAAAATATTGGTTGTGGTGGTTCGAATTTGCAATTTTTTATTCGAATCTGCAATTTTTTTGGTGTATGTGGTGGAGGTGGCCGATCTGTGTGGAGGCGGCCAAGTGTCTTCCCAGTGGTTTATTAAGTGTGTTCGATGGAAGTGGTGGGGTAGCGGCAGTGTATTTGGTGGCGATATGGTTCGGTGGAAGTGGTGGAGGTGGTGCGGTTTGGTAGTGTGAGTGGTGTTGACCGATGGTTCTGGTAATGGTGGTGCAATGGTTTATGACAGTGGCTCATTCATGACAGTTGTGATTCTGTGGTGGTCGATGGCGGTAGTGGTGGGTTGTATGGTGGGGCGGCGGCAGTGGATTTGGTGGTGGTATGATGCAGTGGAAGTGGTGGAGGTGGTGCGGTTTAGTAGTGTGAGTGGTGTTGACCGGTGATTCTGGTAATGGTGATGCGATGGTGGTAGTGCGGTGGCGAGGTAGTGGTGATGTTGTTTTGGTTGTTTGAGTGGTGGTGGTGGTGGTCGACGATGATGGCAGGTGCGGTGGTGTGGTGATGGTGGTGTTGGGTGGCTGTGACTTAATATTTGGTTATATGTGACCAAGTATTAAATTGTGACCTCAAAATTTAATATACTGTGACCGTAAAATTCGACAATCTGTGACCATAAAGTTCAATTCAACACTCTATGACCATAAAGTTCAATTCGACAATCTGTGACCATAAAGTTCGACAATCTGTGACCATAAAGGACGATAATTTGTGATTAAAAAATTAGTTCGTGATTAAAAATAATAATCTGTGACTAATAAATTTAAAAATTATGACCGACAAATAAAATGTAACCTATAATTTTTTTGATTTGTGACCAATGAGATAAACTGTGACCTATAAAAATTTTGATTCGTGACCTCGATATAATCTGTGACTTATAAAAATTTTGATTTACGATATTGAAATAATTTGTTACCTATAGATTTTTTGATTTGTGACCTTGAAATAATTTGTGACCAATTAATTTGATAATATGTGACCAGAAAATAAGTTGTGACTTATAATTATGTATCTGTGGCCTTTAATTGTATATTTTTGACCTTATTATATTTAATTAGTAAAATATTTTTAATTAAAAAATAAAAACCTGATTTTTGCATTTGGGAAACTTGAAACATGGAAATTGAAGTGTGCATAGTTAATATCTTACTTTTGAATTCTTCCCTTATCAAAACTCGAGGCCCAAAAGGAATGTTAATTGCTGTCCTGCTGGGAGCATCGTGCTGGATTTCTTCTTGCCGTCCCTCTCTTGTTCTTTTGTCCATTATTTTCTTCTTCTTTTGCACTCCATTTCCGCCAATTTAACCATCCTATAAATAACATTAAAAACACATGTTAAAGCTCCTTAACTCCTAAGAATTAGCCAAATAATAGCTTAAATGACATTGATATAACAAGTGAAATATCACTCATCACAAATCATATTGGAGCTCATTTCAAACCCACTTCCCACCAGCCTGAGTAATTCATTAAACACCCTTTTCAACTCGTACACTCGGGCCATTATTTCATCCCTATTCAAACAACTGTCATGTGAACCTTCAACATTTGCTTCCATAATCTTGGGCCCCATAAGTTGACCTTCGTTTACACTAACATTAGTCGCTGTTTCCCTTTTTCGTATCACCCATTGACCACCATGCTGCGAGGCATGTAAGTTTGTTGCAACTTTTGCATAAGTCAACCTTTGTCAATTCGTTCATCCACTATTCGACGTTTGGCTTTATCCCCAACAACAAATGAATTGACCACTATTTGAAACACCTGCATGACTAATGCCCATCCCTCTCCATTCACTTCTTCCGGCACCATGAAAACTCCCTTCCTACGCCTCTCCCCATATTGTGCTATCATCAAATATCTACCACGACGGTTCATGCAACGTTGTGCCAGAAAAGCTCTCAAAGATTTAGTGAATTTAGAGACAAAATCCACCAATGTACTAGTCCTCAATCTATCCACGATATTCATCATCCAAAGTGCACCAAACCTCCCTATATAAATTGCGTTCGATAATGTCGATCCCCATTCTGTCATCTTAATAGTGCCGGAGTCGTTCACAGATAACATGAACTCCTTTGCCTCCACCCTAAAACGACGAGTGAATACCATTCTACGTGAATCCGTCAGTTTTTCCCCTGATTGTGTATAAATGGCACATCTGACGAGAGAACAGACAAGCACAATGATTGTGAATTGTCGAAAGGGATCTGCAGGTGCGCCGACGCCGGTGCATTCTTGTTAGTGTTTACTTTGTAAAATGAAGATTTTGATGCATTATGTTATTAATAGAAATTAGGGATTTGCTTTGCAATTTATTTTGATCAGGGTGTAGAATTTTGCATAAAAGAAGTGCAGCTCATTGTTGGGGAGCTTTCTTTTGAAGTGAGATTTTCACATTCAAAATCTCCAATACAAGAAGTTTGCGATGGCTACGAATTTTGCCAGCAAGTCTGTATAAAAAGAGGTGCAAATTTACACTCATGATGTTATGAGAGATAATATTGGTCAACTTTTATATTTTTCTTGCACTTTAATTATCTAGGACTGGTAGATCTTTTATTTGGGTTTTTCTATGTAGTTCTTGTTGGATGTTTGGAGCTTAATATAGTTTACACTTTTTTCTTTGGCTTCCGTAGTAAGGTCAACGGGAGGCGAAGTTTCTTTAGGTGTTATAGGGGTATTATGTGAAATTCACACATGTATTTGATCACCCTAATATTTTTTTTCCTATATAAAAGGAATCAGGAAGAGCCTTCATTCTATGCATCATAGTCGAGAGATATAGAGAGAAGCGTTAGTCCAAAAATACATTGTAATTCTCTTAAATATAGAGCAAATTTGGCAGCAACACCTAATGTAGCTTTCTTATTCTTATATTGAGGGTAAAGCTCGTTAGATTATGTGTTATTTTGTCTTTCATTTTCTTATTTTGTTTTATTGATTGTTCTTGTTAATAAAAATTATTAGTTAAGTTCATAACCGTTCTTAGTATTTAAACTTCTATCATCTTTTTTTGGATCTTCGATTGTTTTTAAAGAGAATTTAAAGATTTGGAGTTCTCTAAATTTCCGTTTGATCTGATTTCAATATTCAACCTCTAATAAACAAGTGAGTTCTCGACATTCTTTTTCGAATCAACAAGATAGTGAACTTCCCACATTCTTAGATAAGGTAATTGACACAAAACGTCCATACATTTGAAGTGTATTGTGGAAAATGTCTATACCTTTCATTTTTGGCATTTATGTCCATACCTTCCATTTTTCTTGCGTTGAACATCATTTTCACTGTTTTTTTTTTTTTTTGACAATTTTATCTCCATTCAAGTAAAACAAAAAGAAAAGAAAAACTAAAGACCAAATTGTAACTATAGGCTCATACTTTTTAAAAAGTGCAAATGAGTCCAAAATAAATTATTAAAAATAACCAAAAAAAAAAAAAACCTCTCTCTCCCATTCTTCTCCTTCCCCTCCCTGTCCAAAATCAATTGCGTGATTCGTGCAAAATTGTTGAAGACCCATAGTTGTAATAGCTTCACCATGATGAGAGGGTGCTGAATATGGTGGTCCGCAATCATGATGTCCACTACAGTCGTAGAAATTTTCGCCTAAAACTTGTGTGATGACTGCGTTCGAAATGTTTGGCTTTAGATGTTGATTGGGTGGTTGAGTAGGTGTTTAGGGACCATGGTTTGATGCGTCATGATGAGGGGAGTCTACTAATATATTGGGCTTGGGTCGGGAGTCGTCGGAAAGGAAGTTGTCGATAGTTTTGATTTTTGCGACTGACAGATTTTTGACAGAAATTTCGGCCAATTTACCTGGAGTTAGGGCTAATTGTTGGGTGGGTTGTGTAGGCAACAATAAGGGCTTCAAGTTTGTACTATGGTCTGATTGCCATGGTGGTTGGAAGGTGTTGGTGGAGGAAGCGCAATGAGTTGTCGGCAGTTTTGGTTTGTGCGGTTGGCAGATTTTGGACAGAAATTCCAGTCAATTCACCTGGAGTTAGGGCCAACTGTTGGGTGGGTTGTGTAGACGACAGTAAGGACTTCAAGTTGGTACTATGGTCTGGTGGCCATGGTGGCCGGAAGGTGATGGTGGAGGAGGCACAAAGAGGGGAAGGAGAAGAAGGGGAGAGAGAGGTTTTTCTTTTTCTTTTGTTATTTTAACAATTTATTTAGACTCATTTGCACTTTTTAAAAAGTTTAGGCCTATAGTTGCAATTTGTCTTTAGTTATTCTTTTCTTTTCTTTTTGTTTTACTTGAATGGAGGGTGAAATAGTAAAAAAATAGTGAAAATGACGTTCAATGCAAGAAAAGTGGAAGGTAGGGGCATAAATGTCAAAAAATGAAAGGTATGGACGTTTTCCACAATAAACTTCAAAGGTAGCTAAGGATGTTTTGTGCCAATTACCCCTTAGATATTATCAAACATTGATTGCGTTCTTTGATTGTTTCTTACTTTCGCTACTTCAATAAGTCTTTTTACAACATCGATGATCTTAATATAATTAATACTTGTAGAAGCCCAAAAAATTAATGAAAGTAGACTTATAATTTCTATGAGATAACCTAAGCCCATAAAGATCTTAGGCCCAGTCCACATAAGGAAAGGAAGCCCAATACTAGTCCAATATGTCTTTAATAGATTCACAAAGTCATGAAGATTCAAATTTGCAATTCGAGCTTATTTTTAAAGTTATTCGATGAAGTTGGACGGAGTTTAATGTCTTTCTAAGGTCTAGGTCAACACTTTTATGAATAAAATTGCATTATTTGACACATACCGTATTTGGTCTTACCGAATCATGGCGCATACCGTATTTAAAGAAAGCATACCATATATCAGCATACCGTATATCAGCACATACCGTATTTAAAGAAAAATTCTCATTTTTTTTTCTAGAATTTAGGCATTTATTTTCTTGAATTACCTTCTTAAATGTCCAAGGAGTGACTATCCACGTTTTGGAGAGTTAAACCCCACCAATTGGTACGTTTAACCTCCTAAATTACTCTCACACATATAATTCCAAGAAAGTGAAAAAAGGCTCAACCTTTAAGAATGCATTTAGTGACCCCTACCAACATGTTCCTATAGAAGAGGGAGGCATTTTCGTGGTTCTCCACACCATTTCACACAAGAAGAGCTTTCGAAAGAGAGAAAAAGAAAGTGAGAGAGAAGAAAGATAGAAAGTGAGAGAAAAGAAAGATAGAAAGTGAGGGAGAGAAAGAATTTCTTTTGAGTTCAAGTGCCTCTAGGAAGACAAAAGTTCAAGGTCCCAACTTCATCAAAACTTTTCAAAAACACCAATTTCAAAGCATCAAGTTGAGGTACGTGGAGGTACAAAGTGTTTATTTGTTTTCAAGTTATATTTTTCCATGTAAAAGTATGAATGCAATGGTACTTCCGGGTATGTTATTTCGGCACCACCATGTTTTCAATGAAATGTTACCTCCGGGTACGGTGCTTCGGCACCTCTATAGTTGAATGATCATTCTCTGGCTCGAGGCGTCATGTTAAGTCATGACTCAACAGTTATTGGATTTTGCCGGAAATCCTTCTACGCGCGGTTCTTATTTTCAAAAGCTATAGTTCAAAATTTTATAATTTGATAACGAATGCACCTATGATATCTATTGAGTTTCAAACTCATGGGTTTATTCCCTTACCACGGGTTGATATGATTGTGCATGGGACGTGGATGACGATAGGTGAAGATGCAACATGCTCTGAGAAGCCGGTGATTTTACATGTTTAGCAAATTATGAATGTTTTAAATAAATTTCCATTAGACTCTTGTGTATGGAATTTCTGTTATGAAGAATTCTATTTTAAAGACTATTCGAATTTGACGTCAATTGAGATTCTTAAGTTATTTCATAAATTGTTTCATTCGATATCAAGTATTTTGTTTTTAAAACTTAGATTTCCATTTTAAATACTTTAAGTTTCCGCTAGAAGATTTGTTATTCAACAAGGCAACGGCTACAGTTAAGTGACGTTTCGGTCTACACAGATCGGGGCGTTACAATACTTAATTATTAAAATATAAAAAATAATGACAGATTTTACTTCGTAAAACGAGATAGTGGAACAAAAATTCAATGATATTGTTTCCAAGGAAAAATGGGTTTATAAACAAAAATAGAGACAGAGTGGAATGGGGTGGCTACCTGCATTGAAAACATGGCGAATGAGGTAGCAGAAGTGTCAGGGATTGTAAATAGCCTAATAGGAAAATAGTGGTGGAATGAGTAGGATCAAATGATTGACTATAATTATGAACATTATCAAAACATGAATAGTTAGAGGTCTTTCAGAAGTACTAAGTTACTAAAATGGGAAACTAAGAAGTTAATTTATGAGCGGTCAGCCCCACGTGAAAGGATATGGGATCTATTATAGTTATCTTGAAACTAAAATATAAGAGAAATGCTATTTATAGGATATTTTGACGGAGAGAGAAGGAAAGTAAAGATTCATATCAATTCACATAAAATAAAGAATTTTTGAGACCAGATTTACATAAATGTTTACACTAATCTCTCTTGTTCATAAATTCTCATAGTAGCTTTTGCTTTTAAAATTGGAAGACAAGCATTTTCGAGGGAATAAGTCATAAAGATTTTATATCAACCCTCTTAACCCCCATCCATTTCAACCCCTGCACCACCCTCCGTCAACCCCAACAGTAGGCGGCTACCACCCTTCATTTTTACCTCTCATGTCTCCAGTCCCCTTTTCACCTTTCTTTCCATTGAGAGAAGATTTGAGTGACATATACCATTTATTTGACAGGGCTAGTTTGAATTTAATGAATTGAGGTCCATTTGACTGAATTCAAAAAGAACCGTGCTTCTTCGACAGGGTCCAAGACCGACCCAAAAACAGGGGAGCAGGTGGCGCCCCCCATTGGAGGGCAAGTAGAAATGGCTTCAGCCCGCCCTCCAATGGGGGGCGCCACCTGCCCCCCGTTTTGTGACTGTCTTGGATCCTATCCAAGCAGATTAATTCATTCAAAAAAGATAAGAACCTTTACATTTACGACATTTTACACAGAACACCACCAATAAACTAAATATAAGCAAGGCGAAAACTGAATGAGAATTCATAAATTCCATACACCAGAAATTACATGTTTTGATTTGCTAAAGAAAACTCTTGTTTCACACAAGACATCCTGAAGCAAACTATGCTTCACATAACAAAATATGATAAAAGCTCCTACCATACATTTTAGGGAATCAATAAATGTATGTATGTTATATAGCATGTTCAAGGTCCAAAAGTTACCATGAACAGTTTGGTACATTAGGCAAACTCGAAAGAAGAAAAAAGAAAACAATGAAAAGGGTCCCAAGTATAAACAATTCTAAACGAGCTCAATACATTAAAAAAAGATAGAAACAAGATTGAACCTGTCCACCATGAGTTGAGTGTTTACTCTCTGAAAAATTCCTTTGTCCTATAGGACCACCTATGAAGAAACATAGGAGGAATTAATGTCGTCTCCTTAGCTACTTCAATAATCAGCTTTCAGCATATGCTCACCAGTTTAAGATAACTTATTTTACCAATCATTCCAATATTCTTGTCTACAAATGTTCCATCATTTGACACCAATACGATCTTGAACATCTCTGTGAAGCAAATACTGGTGGGAAAAGCTCAAACATTTTCGTTTTCATTCCTTCCAAAATCGGAATTAAATTGCCCCCATTGCATCATTTCACATAGAACGAATATTACCTCGTCTATGTAGACACAACTCTGGTTCTTGCGCAATTATACAAATTGAGGGTGTCCTTGTGGTCGGGATCCAAGCAAAGAGCTGCCTCACAGTCTTTAAGAGCAGAGCTTAAGTCACCCATTGATTCATGGAATGCTGCTCGAAGATTAAGCATTTGTACATCAGGCTTGAAAGCAATGGCCTTTGTCAGCTCTTCTACTGCTTCATTTTCTTTTTGGTCATCCATAAGCGTTGTTGCATGCAAATGCAAATATTAGTATACGATAAAGAAACAAACTTTGCAAAACTTTATATCAACAATCTACTGGAACTTTCTTAAATTCTCACTTATAACCTACAGAGGAAAATATGGCCAAGAAGCACCAAATCATTTTTATTCCAAGAAATTGTCTCAGGAAAATAACTGTACTAGAGTTTCCCTAATACATGCATATATACTGTTGAAGAGACAATTTAAATGAATACATGTGCCCCTCTCTAAAACCTTAAGTTTTTAGATCAAATGGTTAAACATAGTATCAAAGTAGATAAACACCTGTGGTTCAATTCTCATCGCCACCCATTACGTTTATTCTTTGCTCCTTTATCAAGTTCAAACTGGATTACTAATTATGTATAATTCTTTTTTCTTTTGGGTACTTATGACTAATAATCAGCTTCAATAGTTATTTCCATCTTTATATAAAAAAGTATGGAAAACTAGTTTGCAAACACAATCAATTAGAATCATGGTAATAAAAAGAAACAAAAACATGCTTCTCCGGTCTGTTAGGCCTCTCTTAATCGATGGATAAGATACATGAACTCCCACACCAGTAAGAGGATATAGTACAATCATCCACAATGAACTAAAGATTTGTTATGCTAATTCTGCTTATGTTTCTTTGTAGTCAGTTCTATGGACCAAGGAGAGGGTTGTCGTAGATTCGACAGATGTACAATTTTAGTCTCTGACATGATTCTACTCATTTTGTTGCGACTTGATTATTCCCACACCCTAATGGACAGAGGCAGGTTAAGGTGTTATTTCAGAATAACAAAATTAGAATAGGAACTTGGATAAAGGGGCATTTGCAAGAAAGTCGTCAGAATTAAATTAGCAGGACCAAAGTTAATATAGATTGCAGATGAGAAGTCTCAAAATAAATGAGGGAAGACAGACAAATTAAGGAACAAGAGATATAAACTCTGGAACATGGGCAGGAAAATGAATATAAATGGGGTAGGATAAATATTAACTAGGTTTTAAAAATAAGGTCACATTTGTTAAACGAGCTCCTTCCGTACTTGTATTTGCTTCTTGTTGACTACACCATAACAAACTTTGCCAAAATGTCGACCGCAATCAATGTTGAATTATAGTAGTAAGTTTGCTTTTAGGATAAGACTCTATTAAAGATATGAACATATATGCTCCACAAATGGATTAAATAAAGCAACAAAACAATATAGCATTAAAGTGCTATGGATTACTTAATTCAAGCAATATGTTCTGTGAAATTTAAATGGTCATGTAGGGTAAAATGGACCAACGCTACAATTATATATAAAGGTTTGGGACTTCAGCTGCAATTTTTAAAGGTTTGGGTGTAATCTGCAACAAAATGAAAGGTTTGGGACCGGTGCTGCAATTTTTTCCAGTTAAAATTACTGTTTCAACGTTGACTGACGGTTTTATGGACGGAATTTTTGAAATGGACTAACGCTGCAATTACATATAAAGGTTTGGACTTCTACTGAAAAAATTAAAGGTTTGGGACTGCGACTGCATATTTTCCTAAAGGACTTCGGCTACAAATTTTAAAGGTTTGGGTGTAATCTGCAACAAAATAAAAGGTTTGGGACCGCGGTTGCAATTTTTCCAAATGTTAACTTAGGATATGAAAGAGTATGAAGAAGTTGCTTAGGGGGATCAAAACGAAGAAGGTAATAGTATTTTGGACTAGGGTTGACATATGAATTGGTATTTGTATGCGCTCAAAAAAGGAGACTCGCCTTATAACATTCGGAAATGTAGGAAAGGTGGATATATGATGGAGCCATGACATGATCACCACCTTGGCCAATTCATTAGCTCGTTTTATCTATGTTGGTCGGACTCTCCATTTTGGAGGAAGTACCCGAGTTGACTCGACAAGACACAACACAACAAGGATAGGGTTGAGGTCCATTTCTGCTTCTATTTAAAACATGTAAATGATCCTTTATATATTTTTTGTCATTTTCATGTTAGATTTAAAATTATTTCTATTTCGTATCTCATATTTCAAGATTTGAATTATTATCCAAAGGAAGTATTACAGTTTGCAATTATAAATTTAAGTTTTTAAAAATCATACATGTAGCTATGTCTAAAGTTTGGATCGATCCTCTATTGCCATATCCCCTTATCCTTGATTTTAGAGGGAAAAAAAGAAGTTTGAATCGATCCTCTATTGTTATATCCCCATATCCTTGATTGGGGGGGGGGGGGGGGGGGGGGGGGGGGGGGGGGGGGGGGGGGGGGGGGGGGGGGGGGGGGGGGGGGGGGGGGGGGGGGGGGGGGGTTCGCTCTAGGCCCGTTCGACCCGCTCGGAGGCGACCCGGCCCGCTAACCGACTTGTGAACCGAGCGGGCCGGTTCACGGGTCGAAAATTTTATTCAATGGTCCGGGTCGGGTTTGGAGAAACCGGCCCGCATTAACATTTTTTAAAAATTTTTTTTTTTTTTTTACAATTTATTTTTTAATTGATAATCTTTGAAAAAAATTAAAAAAAAAAAAAAGGTTGCGGTCCGGGTCGGGCCGCTTGGTTTTTATGACGGTCCGGACCGGACCGGCCCGTAAGCCCGAATAATACGAGCTTTTTTCGTCTATGGGCCGGTCCGAATCGAAAGATTTGCGGTCCGAGCCGGGTCGGCTCGCCCATTTTGCCACCACTATTCATAGATATGTACCCAGTCTGACACATGTACCCAAGCTCAAGTAACATATATTTTTAATATTTTAATTTGCTTGCACTTTAATTACTCAAGGATAATTAAGTCTTTTTTTATTAGGTTTTTCTTCATCGGTTTTACTATTTAAACACTTATTATAGCTTGGTAGTTTTGTGGTTGTTTGGAATAAAATTTATAGACTTCGAAGCTCCAAATTCCCTTTATATCCAATTTCCGTATTCAATTTTGAATCTAGGTTAGTTGATAGGACATCAATTCTCGAACATTCTTTTGTGAATCAACAAGACTTCATTGTCATTCCCAACATTCTCAAGAACTAAAGTCTTGGTAGAGTTTTTCAATCATTTCTCGCTTTCGCTGTAACGACCCGGGTCCCACTTAACAGGCTGTCCCGACCGTTAGATCGACGACGTACTGTTCTCACAGTACCAACATGGGTCTTTTCAGCATGCTTTGTCCTCACTCGCACGCTCCCTGAAGAAACTTCCCAGGGGATCACCCATCATAGAATTTCTCCAAGCCAAGTACGTTTAACTGTGGAGTTTCTAAAAATGGACTTCTGAAAAAGAAGGTGCACCTTATTGGTATGAGTAGTATCTATCAAATCTTTTTAAACTTTCCTTGTCTGGGTATTATAATCACCCTCGTTAGACTCGCGACGTCCTCGTCGCGCTTGATCCATTTGAGGATCCGTTGCCAGGCGTTGAGATTCTAGAAGTGGCTCCTATGAGTTCAATAGGTGGCTCCCGTCCTATGTTGTAGCACTTTGTCTCGCATAGCACTTAGTTCCTGATTTTCGGCTGGCAACCTTGCTCTGATACCATTTGTAACGGCCCGAGTCTCACTTAACGGGCTATCCCGACCGTTAGATCGATGACGTATTGTCCTTACAGTACCAACATGGGTCTTTTCAACATGCTTTGTCCTCACTCGCACGCTCACCGAGGAAACTTCCTAGGGGTCACCCATCATAGAATTTCTCCAAACCAAACACGCTTAACTGTGGAGTTTCTAACAATGGACTTCCGAAAAAAAAGGTGCATCTTGTTGGTATGAGTAGTACCTATCAAATCTTTTTAAGCTTTCCTTGTCTGGATATTACATTCGCTACACTCCATTTGATACCAGAGCTTAGCTACGTATTGAATTTGATAAGGCTCCAAAGGCAAAAGTGCCGATACGTTAGGGCACACAACTGTATTGACAAGTATTCAAGTTGACAAAAGAAATTTATTGGCTACAATGAAAATGCATGGTTGCAATAGTCGTGGAGTTGGTGACGAAGTACTTCAATGGTGATGATAATCTTTTGCCTCTTCTTTAAGAGAGGCAAATGAATATGATTTTCATGAGGAACTAATTTTAAGAATGACGTCAACAAGCAGAGTGGGTTAAAGAATTCGAGCAGACGAGGAAACTTATTCCCTTTGGTAACTGGTCAAAGTCATAAAGATGGGCAATGTCCATAATTTGCATGCAATTATATATGAAAATTGCAAATATACTAGCAAGAGATTTTCCATCAAAATATTCATACAGTAGAATTGAAGTGGGCCAATGCAAAAATTTGAAGAGGAAGAGGTGCAAATTTGCGCTCTTAAGGATATCAAAGACAGACATGGAAGGGAAGGATATTGGCCAATTTCCTAAATTATTTTATTGTTTTACTTATTTTTAATTTTAACTAGCTTGCATTTTAATTATCTAAGGACCATTTGGTCTTTTTAAGATTAGATTTTTCTTCCTACATCTTCCTATTTATACTTTTTGATAAGTAATCAAATATTTTTTAAACAAGAAAGAGAAATTAGGCAGTCCTTCTATATGACTAGTTAAAGTAAACGTGTGTTGCACATTATTTTGAAATGCATTATAAACAGGGACGTATGTCGTAGCCCGGTAAAGGGTTAAACCTGCTTTATTTGTTTGGTGTAAAAAAGATTTATGTTAAAAAAAAAATTAGCGTGCTTGTTTAAAATAAAGGATAATTTTTATACATTTAGTAGGGGGTGTGAACATGACTTTGGTTATAGATAAATTGTGCATGCATGCATTTATTTAGGCAAATGTATTCAATGTATAATTATCATTGTACATGCATGCATTTATGTAGTTTTAGAAACGTCCAAAAACAATTTCATGTAGGGCTAGAAACGTCCAAAAATGATTCTCCTCTTCATGTGATATTTAGCTATATTATAGATTATAGATTAGTAGCGGTAACATTAAACCAACTATACGATATCATATAAAACAATTCTCTAATTTGCTCTGTTGTCCGTGTTTGATCTTCAAAACAACGACTGTCTCTCTCTATACACACCATACAACCCGGAATAAGGTCACAAACAAGCTTGCTATCCTTATCACGAATCTTTCTTCTCCATGCCCTCAACACATCCTCCATACGCCTTGACATCACTCAATCCATGTGTTGAAAAGTCAGAATATTGTTCTGCAGCAAATGAGCACCATCACAATAAAGGAACAAGTGATCAATATTAAACTTTGAATCAACTACTCATTGATCAACGTCCATTCTCGGCATTCTTTTTTAATCAAAGACACGTGATTGTCAATTCCCAGCATTCTCGGGATTGTTTCTTACTTTGGTTACATCAAAAAGTCTTTACATTTGTGGTCTTTACTAAGATATAAAAAGTAGTGCAGGAAAAGGTTTTAGTTCGGAAATCAGGATAGTGGAACCGACAGAGTGGAAAATTTCAATGATAGTATCTTGAAGGAAAATGGGTTATAGACAAAAACAGTGACATGCCGTGGAATGTGATGAATAGTTGCATACGAAATATAACGAATGAGGTATTAGAAGAATCTAAAGGTTTGTAAGTTGCCTAGTAAGGTAACATAGTGATGTAATGACGAGGGTCAAATGATAGTTAAGACTAACCGAGAAATACTAATGAAATTATCAAACTATGAATATGCAAAGGCTTTTAAAAAGTACAATTACTAGAACGGTAAACTAAGAGGCTGATTCATGACCCCCATGTTAAAAAACATGGGAGGTTGTTTACTACTTTACTTTTCTTGGAATAAAAAGATAAGAAAACGTATTTTCAAGATATCTTCGCAAAGACAGAAGGAAAGTAGAGATCCATATAAATTTCAAGTAAAGATGAAGGAATTTTTACGACAAATTATTTAATGAACGACATAGTGCCATATTGGAGATTTGTCGAACTCAACAGTTTATATAATGTTTGTACTAGAAGAATGGGTCTCGGAAGTAAGACTACAAAAAGGAAGATGATAACATATTTTATAGTTGACAAAATTATTCAACGAGATCTCAAAAAGGAAACATCTAACAAATTGAATGGAAAAAGAGTGGTATGGTGCCTAACTGCCTATTTATAAGAATAAAGGAAGATTGTACAAATTACAAAGTGTTAATGTTCATGAGTTATATTGTGAAATTATGAGGAGGGTGATTGAGCACAAAGTAAAGTGTAATTCACTTTGTCTTAGAGAACAGTTACGGTTAATGGCAGGGTGTTATGGAAGTCATTTACCAACTTTAAACAGCGGTGGAAAAGTATAGGCAACGGAAACAATGTTTACATGTTGTTTTTATTGATTTTGTAAAACTAATATGCTCACTGTTGAATACTAGAGGGGAAAGAATTTTTATAGGTATATATATATATGTATGGTGAGGAAATCGATTCGAGATGTAGTAGTAGTAGCAGCAGTAGTAAGGTTTTGCCTTGAGTTCTTATCTTTTCACTTTTAGTCATGAATGGGCTTGCTAGACATATTTAAGATGAGGATCTTTTGAGTATGTAAATTGGTCGTGACAAAGTTTAAGTAGATGAGACTTGGTTGGCTAAATCGTTATGTTAGAAATTTGGAGGAGTACTTAGGTTTAAGTAGCAGCAAGATAGATTACATAGGATGTCCTTTTAGTATTATTATTATTATTATTATTATTTTTGATCGGTAAATGTGAATATATAGATCAAAATACTATACAATGTACAATTACTACGGGCATACCCGAGCAATCAAAAATGATGAACAAAATTACTCTTACAACAGGCGACCCTGTGCAATCAAAAGACAAGTAAGAATCAACAACTACTCCGGGCATACCCGAGTAGGAACAAGGATGGTAGTAGAGTCACCATAGAACATCACTTATACGAAACAATGATTGTTTTAGCTATATAGGTTTGATTAACAACAGGGAAGGACTTGAAAGGGGATGCAATGCATCAGATTGGAACACATTAAAAAAAATGCACTAGTGCTACAAGGATTCTTTGCAACAAGAAAATACCTGTAAAGTTAAAACACAAATTCTACATATATTAAACTTGCTATACTTTATGGTACCAATGCCAAGTCGTTAAATGTCAGTAAGGTGAATGTAAAATGAGGATGAGAACATAGATTTGTTGCCATCTACGATGAGCGATGAAACATATGAGCAGCATATATGAAAATAAATGGGGTGACACCAGTTGAGGATAAAGTAATGAAAGGACATGTCTCGTTTAGACCAAAGAAGCTGCTACCCACAAAAGTGGTGCAATCTCAGTAGAACTAGTTAGAAAAGGAGGGGTAGCCAAAATATTAACATGTCTATGTAGATGTGAAACATCCGATTTGTGTTGAATCTTCCGAGAGACATAGTTAATGATCCAATGGAATGGTGAAAAAGGAGTCATGTAGACTACTCTGAATTTATTGGGAATACTTCCTTTCGTTTATTAGAAATATTTGTTACATTGCAACATCAAGATCCAGTAAGTGAAATGACTGAGTTGTTGGAACTATCAGGTAACAACTTTAGGCCATTCAAATTCTAAATAGCGAGAAAAAGTAGAGTGCCATTAAGAGTAGCTGTTAGAACTGAATTTCCATTTCATGTTTCCTTGCAACTCACATAATCCCCTGAAGTGGTCCTCCTACCCCCCCACCCCACCCACAAGAAAACGAAAATAAAAATTCATGTTTAATTTTGATTGATTATTAACCCTGAGTTATTCCACACGTAGGATAAAAGTGGAAGTGCGGGCACATTCCACATATCCATTACGCATGCAAGTGTGACTCCCTCCGCACAAAATAAATAAATAGATAAGATGAAAAATCAATGTATAATTTCACCTATTACTGACACAAAGAAGTGTTAGCACATTCCACACATCCATTACCGCAACTCAATAGAACAAAGACACGCATCATTGCACAAATCACAAAAATATTGTTGGAATTTATGGGTCTAAGAGGAGTGTGCAAGGATGTTGAACAAAATATGGTTTGAACAATCCGGTTATCAGCATAAACATTACATAACATAACATACATACTCTGGTTTCTGGTGAGAAACCAGAGGAGAGAGAGAAGATTTATGGTCTACATTTTTAATATATTTTCCACCTTAATTTCGAGTTATACAAGGGTCAATATATAGACCAACTTGCACACACTTTACAAGACTTCTATCACTAGACAATACACTACCATACTAGCCACTTGTAGTAGACTATGACTTGTCTAATAAAATATATTTTAAACTAATAAAAACATGTGACAATTACACAAACTAAGACATTGTTTGGTTGACAACTAAAGTGTCACCTTAATTCAACACTCCCCCTGGAGCTCTCTAAGAATCACTTGCAAGCAAGAGGCCGTGAGAAGAGTCACTTTCTCCTCCAGAGCATAATCAATAAGAATCAATGCTTCATCAATGTCAGAAACCAATGAAGCTAAATAGTTGTCACAAGCAGATTTCATTTCCTCACTACAAAACCGATTAGCAAAAGACAGAACCTCCATGACAACATTAGGCAAACAAGAATCTAATTTCTTAGATTCACTAAACAATCTCATTGCTCTCATTCCCTCCATAGATATCCCAATTCCTGAAAAATCTATAGAATTCTTCATTGACTCCACAAAATTTCCATATAACATTGCTTTTAATGGTCTGGAAAGAGAGGCAATTCTACCTCGATTGCAGTAAACTTCCTCCTTGCCAATGCAAAAGCAAACAATTTCATCCAAATCTGAACTGGAAAATTGATCATTTCCATCCAAGATATAGTTAATATCTGAATTTTCATTATTAGAATCAATCGCCCTGGAACATTGACAGTGATAAAAAACAGTATCTGGATCATAACCATGTATCAAAGCCGACTTGGGACATTTAAGATTTCTTCCAATACAATCAAAAGGCGAAGTTCCCACGAGTTCATCTTCTCTTCTCTCGTACCTCAACCAAGCCGATAAGACAACCTTTGAGTGCACGTCTACGGCATGTTTGCGAGCAAATTGAAGGCGCCTGTTATGGACTGGGCTATTTACCATTTACCATTGGGAACAATACATATCTCAGGTTTTTAGTATACACCATTTCAAAATTACCAGAAACGTTCCAAATATTCAGAAATCAGGTCATAAATGGATATGTAATATATAATATATATTTTATATTTTGTATATAGTATATAATTAAATATGGTATGACTGAATATAGATCCTGAAATCAAGCAGTCAGTTACATTCTACCAGCATTCTCCAAAAAATCGCATCTTCTTCACTGGAAAAAAGGCCAGACATATCGATATGGCATAATCGGAAAAATTGTTTTCGGCGGCCACAAACAATCAAATTGGAGGAAAGCATGATGCTGTTAATTTATTCCCAGTGATGGTAGCTTGATGAAGAAGAGAGTGTCCACCCCCACACCTTCAAACCCACCAAAATCTCTAGTGCACAGGTTAACTCCCACATCTTCCCAAATTCCTTTCTCTCTGCACCCACCGATATCGCACGTTACCACACCATCCAGAAATATAGAGAATTCATAATTAATTTTGAAGAAAAAGGTCAAAACCTCGACTCGAAAACCTCCCAGATCAACATCGCCAAGCAAATTAGTCTTGGGTGCTCGCCCTCTCAATCCCTTGCCGAATTTCTCTCGCTTCGTTACTGGGTAATTATTGGTTTTCACCTCTTTCGATTAACTGTTTATTTGCAGGAAATTTGGGTTCTGTCGGTTAAATTGGGTCTCATGACATGCATTAATTTCTACTATTCATTGTGTCTTATTTCAATTAAAAAATGCATAGCAGACAACGTTTCATTTCATACATTTTTTGTATTTTATGTGATACTGGTTGCATAAAAGTTGCGTCTGATTTCAAAATTTGAATAGCAGATGATTTCATTCATTTTTTGTTATTAGGTGTCTGGTCACATACATGTGTTGTGTCTGATTTTTCAATTTGGTTGGCAGACAACATTTGATGTCATTCCTTTTTCGTAATTATATGATTTTGGTCACATGTGTTATGTCCTATTTTAGATTTTGTATAGTAGACAACATTTGATTTCATTCATTTTTCGTATTTATGTGATACTGGCCATTTAATGTTTTTTTGTCTGAATTCATAATGATGTTGCCTGCATCTGAATGAAATGTGATTTTTAATGGTTTTTGTGATTGAATATCTTCTTGTGCACTATTGCACAAATGAGATATGTTCACTTTTATTTGTTACATGGAGCACATTCGTCTTTAGTGTTGCTCGATCATACTTGCTGTTATGTGAAGCTTATGGACACAATAATGACAGAGTTCGATTTTGATCCTACAAAGGTCGCGGTCACAATGAATTACTTATTGAACATTGATTTGCCTTCGATCAAAATAAATAGTGATAGCAAGTGAAATATGACATCTATGTATAACCTGTGATCTGTGCACACAAGACTGTAACATGTGGTACGTGCACATAATTTTGTGACTTCAGCACCAGATTGTGACCTCTGACGCTTAGGCACAAGTCTGTGCCCATTAACCTGTGTAAACAAACCTGTGAACATTTCGAAAATTAACTACCTACATATAACCTGTGATATGTGCACACAAGACTATAACCTGTCGTACATGCACACAATTTTGTGACTTTAGCACAAGATTGTGACCTCTGATGCTTTGTCACAAGTCTGTGCCAATTTACTTATGTAAACAAATCTGTGAACATTTCGAAAATATTATAACTTGTGATATGTGCCCACAAGACTTGTCCTGAAATAAGTGCATACAATTATGTGGCCTGAGCACAATATTGTGACCTCTGAACCTTAGTCACAATTGTGTGTCTATTTACTTGTGTAAACAAATCTGTGAACATTTTAAAAAATGACTACCTATGTATATGACTACATATGTGATCTGTGCACACAAAATTGTAACCTGTTATATGTGCACACAATTATGTGACCGGAGCACAAGATTGTGACCACTGATGCGGAGTCACAACTTCGTGTCCATTCACTTGTGTAAACAAATCTGTGAATATTTCATAAAATATCCAAAATATTGCATTAACTTAATCGATTCACAAAATTCACGTGTCCTATTTCCCAAACATTTCAAAATATCCGAAAAAAATATCACATCTAATAGCCAATAAAGAGAGACATGTATCCTATTTTTAGCATTTCAAAATAACTAAAAAAAAAATCACCTCTGCTGCTTTCAAAAAATAAAAATAAAAATGACCTCTGTTAACCAGTAAACTGAGAATCTACAATCAATTCGAAAAATATTCAAATTAATGTTTTTTGTCCGAATCATAAACATATAAATAGATAAACTATAAATATGTTTAAATATCCAATTAATGAAGATGGGTTTGAGGACGAAAGATTTGCAAAATAAACGTGTCTTTAGCCAGCCAAACACAGCCCCTCCCAACACCAAACTTCCCTGCAACATCATCAATTTCTCTGCTCCACTATGCACCAAATGGGAAAATTATACATTAATTAATAAATTCTAATCTTAACTCATAATCTCAACTCTTATGCACTTTATTAAATTATACCTGTGAAAATCAGTAAAAGCAAACAGCACACAGGAAAAAAAAAGTTGCATGCAGAGGGTGTTCTCAATTTGTTAATGTATTCACAGATCTGTCGTGTTTGTTGTTGTACGAGAAGAGTCGTCGACCAATTGAAAGAAAAATTATCGGATGAAGCGGGGTAAATTCAGTATCACAGCGCGGACGACTGTCATGTGCGATGGAGATGAAGCGGTGGTCTTCGCTGCATAGCGAGCTCGAAGATGAAGCGGCGGTCTTCGCTGCATAGCGAGCTCAGAGATGAAGCGACGCTCGCTGCTGCACATGCGAAGGAGATGAAGTAGCGCTCACCGCTGCATAGGGAGAGTGGCCAGAGAGAGGGAGGAGGGGAAGAAGAGAGAGATTTGGATTTTTAGAAATGGGGCAATAATAATGGTGTTTACTTATTTAAAACTCTCTCTCTCTCCAATCTTCACGTAAATAACGGGTTAGTTATTGTAAATAAAAAATAATTTTTTTAATTCTTTAAAACGGTGATTTGTGAAATATCAAACTTGAATCTAGAATTATGAAAATTGAATCTTAAATATCTGTGTGGCTGTAATTTCCTCGTTACCATTTTATTTTGTTTAGTTGGGCCTGTATAGTGGGCTAGCGCAAAGTCTTTTAGGTTGTTTTATGGAAATTACATAATAACAAATATTTAAAGATTCATTTTAAAAAATTAGGTACAAACTTTAATTAAGGAAAAATCAGGTATTATAATTAACCTAGATTAGTTTACTCTATTTCGTCTCCCTAAACTCTTTCTCTCTATACCTCTCGTCTCCCACCCACCCACCCACCCACCCAAGCCCTTTCTCTCTCTCTCTCTCTCTCTTTATGTCGCTCGTCTCTTTCTCCACCCAATCCCTTTCTCCCAAATCAGGTACAAATTTGGCTTATGGCGACGGAGCTCCGGACAGAGATGGCCAATCAGCAGAGATCTGACTTATGGAGGCGGTGCGCCGCTCTTAGTTCAGCTGCAAACGAGCTGCCGGAGTTGATGGAGATGGGTGGTGGATCTGGTTGAATAAACTGTGTAAAACTCAGAGCTGAATAAATGACTCCACTTTTTCGATCCAGGTCTTGCATAGTTACGGGCTCATTTTCTGTCAAATTAATGCCGCCTGAAAAACCCCTCCTCCAGATCTGGGTGCCGCTGTGGTGATGCTCACGGCGGTGCCGACGCTCAGACGCATCATTGCCTCTCAGATCGCGATTTGATTTGATTTGATTAGATATGATTTTTTAGATTTGATTGGGTGGTGGTGGTCGTATTTTGCAGGTTGCTGTCGGTGGTGTGTGTGCAGGGATTGTGTGTATGTGCGTGAGTATGGTGTAGTGTGTGCGGAGACGGCGGCGACGACGACGATCTGTGCAGATCTCTCTCACATCTCCCATCGCCAATTGATAGAGGAGGTGGTGCTGGCTGTGGTGGGTGCGATAGAGGAGGTGCTAAAAATTGTGACTGCGACTCCAATTGTGACTCGCAATTGGATTTTTGTTGGCATTTGATTTGATTTGATTTGATTTGATTTGGTGTTGGTGTTGGTGTTGGTGTTGGTGTTGGTGACGGTAATGGGTGAGGGTGGTCGTAAGGGGCTGTGGTGGCTGCGACAGTGTTGGTGGTGATGGTCTGTGACCACTATTTGACATATGTGACCAGCCATTTAGTTATCTATGACCATGTGACCAAAAAATTTGATAATATGTGACTAATCAATTTGATCTCGAAATAATCTGTGACTAATCAATTTAATGATATGTGACTAAAAAATAAATTGTGACTTATAATTTTGAATTTGTGACCATTAATTTTATAACTGTGACCATTAATTTTGAATCTGTGACCATTATTTGTGAGTCTGTGACCATTAAATTTATAACTGTGACCATTAATTTTGAATTTGTGTTCATTAATTTTGAGTCTGTGACCATTAATTTTGAATCTGTGACCATTTATTATATTTAATTAATAATATATTTAATTAATTAAATATATACCTGATTTTTGAATTTTTTAAAGTATTTACTTGATTTTTGAATTGGTGTAAAGAATACACCTTAATTATGAACTTTTCCCTTGTTTTATTCTAGTGGAAATTGCACTCAATACACTGATTTTAATAAATATTCATATAATACTATTATTTATTTTTTAATCCGATAATACTGCATTCTGTACAGTAAAAATGATTACCAATAAATCACCTCTCTCATCCACTATTATCTTTAATGCCTATAATTAATCCACCAAAAAGGGAAACACCATCCCGTTCATTTTGCCAAAGGACCGAGCTACATAACCACAAAGGATGACACAAAGGTTGACACAATACACTCACATGGGGAGGTCGGCATTATTTTATTCTTGGGGACCCACACCTCGGCATGTGAGGGATGTGTCATCCCTTGTGTCAAACAATGTGGTCGTTTGGCATTTTCATTTGCGAAAGGACCGAGCTACGTAGCCAAAAGGGAGGACACAAAGGTTGACACAATACACACACATGGGGATATAATGAGATATAATGGGGCTCAAACAGATTTCATCGTATCTTTCATTATTAGGTCCTCACCTTCAAATGATTCCCCACATTACATCTCAACCTTATTTCAAAATTTCTGCCATAAAATATAAATCCCACTGGATTGAGCCATTTCCACACAAAGCAGACTGGAAAAAGGAAAGCTTGACTTGAACACCAACTTATTTCAGCTCTATCCAGTGGTTTGAAATCAAGAAATGGCAACACCAAAAGGTACTTCAACATTGGGTAACGAAAATGGTGATGAAGATACCACTCAGATGGGAACCCCGCAAGGTCCCTTAAATTTGGGTTCCATATGGATCCGTCAGCCCGGCGAAGGTTCAAAGTCACTGGAGATTATTGAGCCAAAAAACGAGGCTATGCAAACTCCCACACGTCGGATTACCCGATCGATAATAGTGTTGTCCGACTCAAAGAGCAGGCCTGATGCGTCCCCTGTTACATAATCTTATAAGTAATTTAAGGTAAATTCTAAATTGAAAATGGGATGCCAGGGATAAAAACATCGAGTTTCACTTCAAGAAAGGAATTTACTTGCGTCCCCTTTTTTCACTGTTATATAGTATGTTACTGATTTTCTTCATTTGGATCATGGAATTGTCTGCTAAATGGCCTCATTTAATGTAATTACAGTCTGTTGAGACTAATTCAGTGTTTCATTTGTGTGGCCAAGCTCAGTCTTCCGTATATTTCTTTTGGGACCTATAAAGGCAGGGGATTGAAATGTTCAGATGGGAAAATTTTTAAATTTTTAAGAGATTTTGGCATTAAGTGATGAAGGAAAAACTGATTTATATTTCAGTGTGTTATGTTAGCAATTAAACCCTAATACCAACATCTTAGAATTCATGATTTTCACATGTAATAAATTAATTGATCAACAAAACATATCTTGATCCATGACAATAATTGAAAGATTTAAATCTGCAAAAGAGAAAACAATGAAATAAAGAAACTTTCCTCTCTATAATTGAACGTATGTAATTGATGGGTTCCATTCAAATTAATAGGCAGAGAGAGGCAGTTTCTCATGGGCCATAAAAAACTACCCACTTTCCATCAAAGTGGGCAGTTATAAAACTGCCACTTCTCAATGGGCCAATAGGATTTTAGAAGTATAAACCACTCTATTAATTATTTAATAATATTTCATGGGCCACAATTAATTAGTCTAACATTCTCCCACTTGGCCCGTGTAATATTATATCGTTATGTGGTCTATAATGCGCACATGAAAACTAAAATCCTTCATACATTGGTCACTAATATATCATCATTAAGTAAAGACTAACAAGAGTCATGGCGATTGTACACCATCTTTTCGGCATAGTTCCTTCCATGTACTACAATATTAGTCTCTACCTAACATGACACGTAATGAGAAGTTCGATAATTACATTTCAACAATGTCTATAAAAAGACTATCCCCGTCAGCATTCACATAATCCATTCATGTACATGTACCAATAATTATGACAGGAATAATATTTTGTCAAAAACAATATATAAATGAGCTCAAAGTGTCAAATACATAAATATCATAAATTACACAATCTCAATGATTATTTCCAATAATGCCCATTCTTTCGACATGTTCATTAAATATCTTTGGTGGCAATCCTTTCGTTAGTGGATCTGCAATCATAAGATTGGTGCTGATATGTTCGATTGACACCCTTTGTTTTTGAACTTCTTCTTTAACGGCAAAGTATTTCAATTCCATGTGTTTAGCACCTTTAGAGTACTTGTCGTTCTTTGAAAAGAAGACTGCCGTAGAATTGTCACAATAAAGTTTCAATGGCTTGGCAATGCTGTCGACAATTCCGAGCTCTGAAATAAAGTTCCGCAGCCAATTTCCTTGAACTGTGGCCTCAAAGCATGCCACAAACTCAGCTTCCATAGTGGATGCAGCAATGACCGACTGCTTCGCACTTTTCCATGATATAGCTCCTCCGGCTAAGATGAACAGATAGCCGAAAGTGGACTTTCTAGTATCCACACATCCAGCAAAGTCTGAATCTGAATATCCAATGACCTCCAAGTTATCAGATCTCCTATAAGTGAGCATGTGGTCTTTCGTTCCTTGCAAGTATCTCAATACTTTCTTTGCAGCTTTCCAATGATCAAGTCCCGGGTTACTTTGATACCTGCCCAGCATTCCGACAGCAAAACTGATGTCTGGCCTGGTACAAGTCTGAGCATACATTAAGCTCCCAACAAGTGATGCATAAGGAATAGCTGTCATTTGTTTGCGTTCCAATTCATTCTTAGGACATTGCATGAGACTAAACTTGTCTCATTTTTGAATTGGAACGACGCTCGCTGAACAATTTTCCATTTTAAATCTCTCTAAAACTTTATTGATATATGTTTTCTGAGACAACCCTAACAATCCTTGTGATCTATCTCGGAATATTTCAATTCCAATCACATAGTTTACCTCTCCCATATCCTTCATTTCAAAATTTTTAGAGAGAAATTTCTTAGTCTCGCGTAATAGACTAAGATCATTAGTAGCTAACAAGATGTCATCAACATACAAAATTAAAAATATAAACTTGCTCTCACTGACCTTTAGATATATACATCGATCAATGATCTTTTCCTTAAATCCAAAGGAAGTAATGGTATCGTTGAACTTAAGATACCATTGACGGGAAGCCTGTTTAAGTCCGTATATTGATTTCTTTAACTTACACACCATGTGTTCCTTTCCTTCAACTGAAAAACCTTCAGGCTGGTCCATGTAAACTTCTTCATCTAAATTTCCATTTAGAAAGGCGGTTTTCACATCCATTTGATGTAGCTCTAAGTCATAATGAGATACCAAAGCCATTATAATTCTGAGTGAGTCTTTCTTGGAGACTGGCAAAAAGGTCTCTTTATAATCAATGCCATCTTTCTGAGTAAAACCTTTGGCAACAAGTCTAACTTTATATCGTTCGATATTACCATTTGAGTCGCGCTTGGTCTTAAAGACCCATTTGCACCCAACTCTTTTACATGATTCGGGTAATTCAACGAGATCCCAGACTTCGTTATGCTCCATAGATTTCAAATCATCTTTCATAGCATCTAACCACTTATTAGAATTAGCACTTTTAATGGCTTGTGAAAATGAAACTGGATCATCATCAACAATTCCCAAGTCAAATTCAGACTCTTGCAAGTAAACCACATAATCATCAGAAATAGCAGGTCTACGTTGTCTTTGTGATCTTCTTAATGCTATTTCCTGTGGTTCGGGTTCATTAGTAGCAACTTCAATGTGGGGTGTTTGATCATTTATTTGTTGTTTTGGCAAATTGTCATGTCGTTCAACAATTTGAGGAACAATAACATTAGAAGAAGTTGAGGGTAAAGAAATTTGAACTCTAACTTCTTGTATTTCCACATTTCGTAGTTCCAAACTCCCACTAACTTCACTATTCTCAATGACCCTAGCATTTCCAGTTTCAACAATTCTAGTACTATGGTTAGGACAATAAAATCTATACCCTTTTGATTTTTCTGGATAACCAATGAAAAATCCACTGATTGTTCTGGCGTCCAATTTCTTTTCATGTGGATTATAAATTCTTGCTTCTGCCGGGCAACCCCAAACATGCAGGTGCCTTAAACTGGGTTTCCTTCCCGTCCACAGTTCAAAAGGAGTCTTTGGAACTGCCTTACTAGGAACCCTGTTTTGCAAATATATAGCAGTCTTTAATGCAAACATCCACAAAGAAATGGGTAAAGAAGAATAGTTTAACATACACCTAACCATTTCTATTAGAGTACGATTACGCCTTTCAGCTACACCATTCTGTTGTGGTGTGCCTGGCATAGTGTATTGAGAACATATGCCATGTCTTTCAAGAAATTACCAAATGGACCAGTATGTTGTCCAGTTTCATCATGCCTTCCATAATATTCACCACCCCTATCAGATCTAATAATTTTCACCTTTCTGTCTAATTGTCGTTCAACTTCATTGACAAAGATCTCTAAGGCATTTACAGCTTGAGACTTTTCATGCAGCAAATAAACATAACCATAACGTGAAAAGTCGTCAATAAGGGTGATAAAATACTTTTCTCCACCAAATGATGGAACATCAAAAGGCCCACATTTATCGGTGTGTATTATCTCAAGAAGCTGTGTGCTTCTTGTGGCTCCTTTCTTTGTGTGTTTGGTTTGTTTACCCTTAATACAATCCACACAAGTTACAAGGTCACTAAAATCCAAGTCAGGAAGGATTTCATTCTTTACTAATCTCTCTATCCTTTCCTTGGATATGTGACCCAAACGTTTATGCCACAAGTTAGCAGATCGTTCATTTAATAAACCACGTTTAGTACCAACATTATGATGCAAGGTCAAAAGAGTCTCGGCAAAGAGGTTATCGAGCTTTAATTTATATAAACCATCACAGAGAACAGCGGAACCAATAAGATGATTTTGCTTAAACAAACTTAAACATCCATCTCCACAATTACAGAAATATCCAGCGGAATCAAGTTTTGATAATGAAACTAAATTACGAGAAATAGAAGGTACATAAAGAGTTTGAAATAGATCTAAATGATGTCCAGTATCTAAAATCAAACGATAGGTTCCAATAGCTTCAACTGGAGCTTTGACTCGATTTCCCATGAGAACAAACTTTTCATTTGGATTTATGGTCTGGATTGAAAGGAATCCCTGCATCGTATTAGTAACATGAGTGGTACATCCGGAATCAATCCACCAAGTATTATAAGGAACTTCTGTCAAATTAGATTCGAAACATACATAAGAAATAATCTTACCTTTACTTTCAAACCATGCCTTACGTTTCAGGCAATCCTTTTTATGGTGCCCAGGTTTGTGACAGAAATGACATGTATCTTTCTTGTGTTCCTTATTGTGGATTTGGGCAGAAGACTCATTTATCTTTAGTGGTCCATGCTTAATGCCCTTTCCAGATCTTTTCTTATATTTCTTTCCAGCTCCTTGATGACTTGCGAGATGAACTGAATGAGTTCCTTGATTCTTAAGCCTTGTCTCCTCTTGCACGAGCATGCTGTGCAATTCATTCACATTCCATTTGTCCTTTAAGGTATTATAGTTCATATGGAATGGACCATACTCAGGAGGTAAGGAGTTGATGATAAACTGTACTAAGAAGTTCTCATCCACAGTCATCACAAGAGTCTTAAGTCTTGCTGCAATGTTACTCATTTAAGTAACACGTTCATGCATGGTACGAGAACCATCAAATTTCATGGTGGTTAAGGTACCCATTAGTGTGTCAGCAAGTGATTTATCAGCTGTTTGGGAACGTTCTTCCACAAACTTCATATATTCCTCAGCAATCTCAGTTTTAGGGATAGTAGACTTGATATTCTTTGCTAAGGTCATCCGCATAAACATTAAGCTTAATCTGTTTGACCTTTCCAAAGCCTTATGGAAAGATCTTTCATTAGCACTGCTCTCATCAGTGATATCAACAGGTTTCTCAACTTGAAGTGCCAAGTCTAAGTCCAAAACGCCTAAATTGAACTGGACTTGTTCACACCAGTCAGAGAAATTGAGCCCATTGAACAATGGTACAGATAAAGCATGTGAATGTAGAGAAACGGGAACAGATACTGCAAAACATAAAATGCTCTAACATTAATGCTTTGAGTTTAGGTTTAAACAATTAAGTTCAGATTCAAATAACAATGAATGTATACCGTAGTTCTCCTTTGGGTGATACTGCGTTATACCATAATAATAAACATAATGATGCTAATTTAATTTCATTTAATTGGCAATTAAATATACTCTAATCAAACATGTATGATATCTTTGGATATACAAAACACATCCGACTAAGTATATTAATTAACCACAATCATGTTCAAGATTAATAAAATTATTTGATCAACATTTGGGCGATCCATAACAATTTTATTATCTATGAACATCAATATACTCTCGACACTAATAATTTTAATGTCATTTTCATTTATAAATATCGAACTATCAAGAGTAATTGACATAAGTAAATTATGCAATTTAATGTTCGTAATACAATAAAGTTTGGCCACTTTGATGACTAACAAACAACATTAATCGAACATTAATACATAAATAAAATATTAATCACTTAATGTTTATTTTCAGATTTTCATATTATTGTTTAGCCACAAAATTCATAATAAATCCATCACTTGACTATAGCATTTTGTAACGTCAGAATATACATATGAACAGGATTTACCAAGCCTCAATAAAAACACAAAATTATTAGTTTTTTGGTAATTGAAGTCAATGTCTGAATTACGTAACTTTTATTACTACAGTAATGTTTAAAGCTTTTGGCATAAAGAATGAGGACAGTGGTTTGTTCTGTTTGAAATAAATCAAAATCTTCCAGTCATTCAATCATTTAATGCTTCTAGTCAATGGTTGGCACAAGATCCAAATAATAATAATAATAAATTACTTTCAAGATAAGAGTTTCACGAGGAACATAAACATTCAGGATTATCAATTATGAGAAAGTTAATGTGTCCGTATATACTGTGTAATCATATATACCCAGCAATAAAAATCTTTCATCCGTAAATCTGTTGATCCATATCTTATTGATTTCATCACCACAAACCGAAATAAGATGCAGACAAATTATCTCTCTATCACGTACCTTGATTTATAAATCAATCAAAAATTAAAATCGATAAGCGAAAAACAGTAGTCTTTAAAGGAAAATCAAGAATTCTTCAACTTTGACTCTGATACCATATGTTAGCAATTAAACCCTAATACCAAGATCTTAGAATTTATGATTTTAATAAATTAATTCATCAACAAAACATACCTTGATCCATGACAATAATTGAAAGATTTAAATCTGCAAAAGAGAAAACAATGAAATAAAGAAACTATTCTCTCTCTCTTTCCTCTCTGTAATTGAACGTATGTAATTGATGGGTTCCATTCAAATTAATAGGCAGAGAGAGGCAGTTTCTCATGGGCCATAAAAAACTATCCACTTTCCATCAAAGTGGGCAGTTATAAAACTGCCACTTCTCAATGGGCCAATAGGATTTTAGAAGTATAAACCACTCTATTAATTATTTAATAATATTTCATGGGCCACAATTAATTAGTCTAACATGTTATGCCACATTACATAGCATGGTATTCACCTCTGCATCTTTGCTTCATTAGAGAATTGCGTTTTACAGGAAATATATTATTTATTTGTATTGTATGTATGAATAGATGAACTAGTCTCAGTTTTCCCAAACAAAAAAAAAAGTGTAGATAATTTAAATACATCAGCAACATGATAAATAAATAAATTCCACTAACATCATCATCATGCAGTGAAGATGTACTTTAGGCAATGCATAACGGCGATGTATCTAGTTGGAGTATGTTGCACATATTTTATTTCATTTTTTGCATGCCTATAACTACGACAAAAATAGGATTCCAATAAACATTACTTGCACAATCACGAATTTCAGTCAGATTCATGAGACCATTTCTTTTTTTGCGACGATGACTACATTACTACATGACTGGGGTTTTATTTGATGTAATGCTATGTGTGACAATCGCTTATGATGTTATTGGTTTTTAAAATGAAGAATGCTACCTGTGACCTTTCGTAAAAAAATTCTGGAATGCGTTGAAACTGATCAACTCGTTGGATGTATTCGGAATATTATATTTGTGAAAACCAATCCTTTTGCCTTTGATGAGTTTTTCTCTTCTCGCAGGTGAGTGTTATCATGGCAGGCAATGTAATTCTGTATTGGAAATCACCTTGTATTCAGCAATATCAGCTTTGAATCCGCCAAATTCCAGTTTCGCATTTGGAAAAGGAAAGTTCTTTAAACGGTGCTTTTGGTATTCCAAATGTGTAATACCATATTTCTGAATGGAAAGAAGCTTGTACTCAGCAATATGATTTAATGCACCAGCTTTGAAGTTCCATCTTTTTCAGTTTCGCAATCGGAAAAGGAAAGTTCATCATACAGTGTTTTTTGGAATTCCAGAAGTGTTTTGCAGTAATTTTGGTTATTATATGTGTTTCACAGTATAAAATGAAATAGTATTTAATTGTCATGTATTTATAAATTTTTCCCTTTATTCTATTTTGGGTTGGTGAATTGATCGGTGCCTTACTGCCGTTTTCCCCCCTTCCTCTCCTCTGTTCCTGTTCTTCTTCTTCATCTTTCTTTTGCTGTGTTGTTCCTTCTCTGTGTTTCTCCCTCACTGGTAAGTTTCTTCTCGGAATCTCCCCTCGAGTCTCCAATGTTTTGCTCTATAACAAAACATGCACGTGTACATTTAAGTGACACAACACTTTAGCTTATGGAATTAACTACTTACTTTACAAGTAAAAAATGTCACGTGATGATTTATCCGTAATAACGATATCTGTATCTCATTATTACTTACAACCACGAATGATTTAAGATTCAATCATATATAATTTGCATCTTACAATCACAATTCTTTGTGATTAACAAATTATCAATATTTGAATCTATAGGTTCTATTATTTAATTTAATTGAGTTTTAATTAAATAATAAATCTGTCATAAAATTGTATCAATTATATATTAAATGTGTTTATACCCAAAGTTGATTGGACCTAGGTATAACTCTTACAAAACCAAATCTTTCACTATCGTAATTTTATTTTATTTTATTTTTGTGATTTAATGTTTTATTTCTCATTCATGTAGCCTACCTTGGAAATAATTAATAAACCATTTAAATTAGATATAAATAAGTTATAAATAAATGAATAGTCCTTGTTAATCCATTTAAATATATAGTTAAAAATGAAATTTCATTTTAATTATATATCGAATATTGTTTTAAGATCATATATTCAAATTGTGTTATATATACATAATGATTTACACACATGATGCGGTATGATTGTGTCAAAATATCTTCAACCAAATAAAAAGAACTTCTCTGATCTTTTTTGACATTTCATCTGCATGCAAATCATTATATAACTATATATGTACAAATAGCATTAGTAAGACTGAACAACGAAATAGCAAAATCGAATCGAAATTGTTTTTTATGAAACCGTGTTTGGTTCCACGTGAATCCGTCAACGTTTTGATTTTGAACTGAATCAAACCACTTCAAAATAGTTTGGTTTATGTTTCAATCTTTGCAAACCGTCGAACCGTTTACAGAAATAACAAATAAAAATCTAAAAGTAAATTAGTCTAAGTATTCTTTAACCCAATTAAAACTTAACATATTTCAGTTAAAAAAATACATTCGTATTAGACATATATCAATTTAACTCAATTTGACAATTATACATCTCAATTAATTAATTAAATCATATTCAAATACTCATCAGTCATCATAACTATGAACGTAAAACCCTCAAATTGAGTAAAGTGTTGAACAATTGCTGCTAAACCATATTCATCATTCTTCCATTACAATTGATCAGACAATTAAATATAAATTTTAATTCAAATTTTCACATTTCATTTCCTTCTACTAATAATTTTTTTGAAATTTTGCCTAAATTTAAGTTGTATTATCCAAATTCTTTTATTTTTTGATAATTTTTTTCTATGATTTTATTAATAGTTATATTGTTTTGTTTTAATAATTGTCATGCTCCCTTAAAGTAATTCGTCAATATTTGGATGAAACAAAAGTATTGGATGATTCACAAAAAGTCACAACAGTTAAATATTAATGTATTTGAATTTTTTTATTCATTTTATTTACTAGTTATTTTATATCATTTAACTATAATCAATGAGTTCATGTATTATATTTTTATATTTGTGAAGAGAATGGATCGTATATAACAATTGCAAATAAATAGCATTAATATCAACTACGAGTTTAAAATATTTAAATCATTTTGTTGCATTATAATTATTATAATTATATAACTTTGATTTGTAATTATTTTAATGATACAATTTATGTTTTAATGTAAAATTTTAGACTAACATTTATGATTTAACTTACTTGATATGTATTAATTTTTTATTTTTTTTTTGTTAAACCGTGATTTTAAATCGAACCAAACAGAAAAAAATAATTTAAATTGATTTAGAAATCAAAGCGGTTTGTTTTGATTTGAAATTTTCCCAAACCGCTTTAAATAATTTGATTTGAAAATTTATCTCAAACAACACAATCTAAACTATGTTCACCCCTAAGCATTTTCATAAAATTAGGACCAAGAAAGAAATTAATTTAATTACTTGAGGATAAAATTGGTATTTTAATTATTAATAAATGTACAAGCCAAATTCATCAAAACTCCTGAATTTACCACAGCCCTAAACAAAGAGGCCTAAAATACTCGATACCTATCTTCTGAAACAATATCCCATTGTTACGAAAAAACAATACAAACTTGACCCGCAAAACTTTAACCAAGCATATGTATTGTTCAGGGATACCAAGTCAGTCAAAATTAAATACCAATCAAATTCATACTTAATCCTCGCATTGCCACTAGTAAAATAATTCTCTGCAGTGGTCGTCGATACAGTCAAAAGATTAAATGGATTGTGATGAGAAGAAAATGATTTACCCATAACTTCCGAGAGATCCTGGAAGCTGGGCTTCACACCTGTTGTCCAAGAATGGAGATATCACAGTCGCCAAGTTTCCTTTAACACCTTTCACCTTAATCGAAGGAAATAAGTCAAATAACCTCTTCAGAAACATCCAATAACTCCTCAACCTCAACTTCTTTTGCCTCGTATTCCTCCTCCTCATCGCTTGCTTCACCATCACGTAGCGTTTGCCTATCCAATTTCTGTTCTTCATGCAAACGCTTCCATTCACTGACCCACCTATCCCACTCTTCCTTCAACATCTTTCTCTTCTCTCGATCCTGCTCGCTCAATTGCAATGAAACATCTTGATCCTCTGCTTCATACTTCTTGCTGTATTTCTTCAAGTTTTTAGCAATCTCTTCTTCTTTTTCAGGACTCAAGAAGGTAGGAGGTCTTGGGCGCCACAAAAACTGAAATGAGAAGAGATATTATTCAAGCAAAAATCGGCCTCAAAGGTAATAGACTAATGTCCTGTTAGATAGGAACAGAGATTTGCAGACCAAGTCCACTTGCGAACAAGTAGAAAAACAGAACTTACTTGGAAAAAATGGTCCTTCATTAGTCTATATAGCAGCTTGCCATTGAAAGACCAGACGTTGAAACCATTTTCCATCTCATGAACCGAGGTAACTGATGTGACAACATATCTATAGACAGAAAATTTCAAGTCACAAACAAAAGATTTGGCTTCATGTGAGATCATAAGCAACCAATTCTTAGACACAGTCGAGTCATTCTGCACCACAGGGGAACACAATCTTATTCATGCTGTGAACTAAAAGCATAAAAATGCAAAAGCAATGCCATTAAAGCCTCACTGATATATGTCAATGACGTTACCTTCCAGTGGGATCCCATTCCACGTCTGTTGCCATGAAATGCTCAGCTGTAGCCATGGTTTCAAGCTCTTCAACATTGTAGAACTCCAATTGTCCATTGAAGCCTTTCAACCCTGCCAGTATAATAAAGCGACCAGCTAGTGACCAATAAAGTGCATTTGCCTGTTTGCCCTTAATAGTTGTGAGCTTTGAGACCCGGCCAGTATTAGTACCACTGCGCATCGAGTAGAAACTTACATCAGGCCGTGGGCTATCGCCATGAATAACTGCAAACCTGTGGCCCTTTGGCTCCCAAGCAAATGATATAATCTTATCATTCTTATTCTCGAGCTCCAAAACTTCGATAGGAATATCTCGTTCTTTGATTCTGAAAAGCTCAAAGCCAGAATACGTGCTTTTCTTGGTTTTTGTGTACCGATCGACTTTGACAGCAAGGTAATCCCCATTGCTTTGCCAGTACATTTTACAATCACTCACACTGAAGAGATTCTTCTGCCTCAACTCTTCTTTGCTCAGGATTTGCAAAAGACTCACCTGTTATTTGAATCCAAATAGTTAAGTCATCAGTTTAATAAATCTACAAAGAACTTGATATCATTGAAAAGTATACGGAAGTTTGTGACTCACCCTGGCAGGTTGATTCCCTCCACCAAGTTCCGGAGCAAAGAGTGCAAGAATTGGATCGGTTGGTGACCAGCAGAAGTCCATAACATTCTCAAGCTTGATCGATTTCTTGTCAATGAGAGTAAAAGTCTCGGTTTCATAAACAGAAATGACATTTTTTCCTATTCTGGCAAAGTATTTGTCTTCTTTTCCACCACTCCATCTGAAAAATGGAAAGTTGTCTGATAAGGCCCAACAATAAAGACATATTCTAGAATGTTCACTAGTTAGTTAGTATGAGGGATAAAAATGTAATAGGCTATATTAAGGGATTGCCTATAAATAGAAGGGAAAACAATGGAGAAAGCATGCAAAAATATTGAGAAGGATCTAGGATTCTAGGGGAGAGTATTGGGTCTCTCGAATACCCAACTATCTTTCAGTTTGCTTTTCAATTGTAATTTGCATTAATTACAGTTTGATTATTCCAAGTACTTGTACCAATTAAGGCAATACAAATCAGCCTTATAATAGTTTTATTGTGTTAGTTTCTGCATCCTTTTGTTCTTCTAATTGCTGGAATTTCAGTGACTATAAGCAGGGTTCTATCAAATTGGTATCAGAGCAGTCGATTCTTGGACGAATGAAAACTAATTATAGCAGTGAATTGGAAGAGAGATGGGGCTCGTTATTGAATCGGTTTGAGAAGATGATAATGCAACGGAAAGAAGAAGGCCGAGACGATGATTCGGGGCTGGATGCACAAGGCCGGCTAAAAATATCCATATTCTATGGAGAAAATACAGATTGGTGGGTGTTGGAGGCGGAGAAGATTTTCTCTAGAAATCAGTTATCTGAGGTAGAGAAAATAGAGGCTGCCACATCGTGTTTTGACAGCGAAGAGTGGGATTGGTTTCAATGGGTAGATCATCAACGACCTGTGTGAACTTGGAAAGAATTGAAATGGTTGATGTTGGATCATTTTCGCATTAAGGAGGTCTCCCTTGTGGAAGAATATCCAGCGGGTAAGCATTCAGGCACGAGGAACTGGGAGATAACGGTGAAAGAACGCATGTGTCAACTGCAGGTGTCTCTGGCACCATCATCGGAGGAGGAGAAGATATCGGAGCATACTGTAGAAGGTGACCCTGTGAATGGGCTGAATCCGGAGAAGAAACCCATGGCGGAGCCGGAAAGGGAGAGGAAGAAAACAGAGATCGCAAAGAACTCACCGGAGCCTGCGATTTTTGAGTTCACAAAAGAATTCGAGAAACATCAGATGAGGATGAGGCATGGGCATGGGCATGCCCTGAAAGAAGGACATCGGCGATCTCAGTCCTTTGTTTCATCATCTCTTAAAGTGGTAGGAGGTTTGGAGGGCTTTGTTAATGGGCTGCAAGTAGAAAAAATGAAAGAGAAAGTGGGGAAGTTAGTGGGTTTGGACTTTGATTTGGAGTTGGCACAAAGAGTTGAAGAGCAACCTGAGATAGTGAAACAGGCCCAACTGAATTTCAGCCCAAATAGAAGTAAACCTAGCCCATTAAAAGGTAAACCTCTATTAACACCAAACCAAGCCAATACTACTCTTCCCCTTCAGCCACGCTACTGCCCCTCTACATCCCCAATCCTCTTTCCCAAAAGCGGAGCATCAGCCGTAATCGGGCCTTCCGTCGACGGCAAAAATACTAAACCACACAATCTACGATGTTTGAAGCGGACGGACCTTAGCTCAAATCACTTTCATGGAGATGTCCCATGCTCCGTACTTCATAATATTGCCCAGCTGAACTTGTTGGGAAATAACTAAAGCCAAAGCATTCCATACTCCTTAGTTTACAAGAAACATCTCCGACACCGGAATCTGCGCCACAACACATTATCAGGGGCAGCAAAAGTTCACGCACTTACACTGCCTGAACCAGATGAAATTGGGGTTCTTATTGTCAACCGTAACTGCAAAGAAGAATCAGGTAAGGCAGAGAGGCACATGAACGTAGGCTAAAAATGCTGGTTTCGAAAGGAGTTGCAGCTCTATTGCCCGCAATCTCAGATACCATGAGTGAGGGGAATTTTTTTAATAGGTGGGCTGAGATCACGATATTTAAAAAACCAGAAGAAGGGATGAAAGGGAATGTCACTTATAGGCTGAAATCAATCATCAGGGCTGAAGGGTGGATGTTGGGCCAGGATAGGGTATTGACCCAAAGTGTGGAAAATAGAAAAAAAATTCAGGAATCAGGCCCAAGAAAGTTACAACCCAGCTAGGATTAAGATTAATACGTTCAGTTCACACTGGACTCAAACTTCGAGAGTTCCTTATGTGGGTCCAACTGGTCATGGTCTTTTTATGGATAGCATTTTAAGAGTAGGTAGAAGATTGACTACACAAGCTAATAGCTGCAACAAGCTTATCCAAAAAATGATTCAGCTCTATGGGATTCCAAATTGTAAAGTTGAACCATACTCCCACCTTGAGGCCAAGGTGGATTTCGAGGCGGCGGGTAATGATAAGGCCCAATAATAAAGACATATTCTAGAATGTTCACTAGTTAGTTAGTATGAGGGATAAAAATGTAATAGGCTATATTAAGGGATTGCCTATAAATAGAAGGGAAAACAATGGAGAAAGCATGCAAAAATATTGAGAAGGATCTAGGATTCTAGGGGAGAGTATTGGGTCTCTCGAATACCCAACTATCTTTCAGTTTACTTTTCAATTGTAATTTGCATTAATTACAGTCTGATTATTCCAAGTACTTGAACCAATTAAGGCAATACAAATCAGCCTTATAATAGTTTTATTGTGTTAGTTTCTGCATCCTTTTGTACTTCTAATTGCTGGAATTTCAGTGACTATAAGCAGGGTTCTATCATTGTCATGCAGGACATAAGCATGTTTGTAATATTACAATACTTCATCCTTCTTAGCTGTGTATATCTGCCTGTGTTAGGGAAAGGGGGAGATGGGAGGGGAGAAGAAATGGAAAAGACATAATAAATGTATCAAAATTTACTTGAACACAGGCCAGGATACGCCACTAACACCTCCAGTTCCTCCAATTGCAAATTCATCTGCACTTCCTTTGAAATCTCTCATGACTTTTCCAGTTCTCACATCGAAAACGTTTATCACAACCCTCTGTAAAGAAAATTCATGTTAATAACACTTGTCAAACGCAGGGAAATAATTAGATAACAGGAATAAAAACCATACATGAGTTTCATGAGGGTTGCTTGGTTCAGGGCTGCTGTAAGTCACCAAAAATTTCTCACCGGGAGAGAAGTCAATCAATTTAACCTACAATCAAAACTGTCAGACCTAAAAATTGAAAGAAGCCTCTTATTAGCAGTCAGCCCCAACCAGAAAGTAACCTGGGGATGAGCATAGCGCGTCAGGCGGTTAAAAGTGGTTGCACCACCCCATACTTGAGCACCCTGTCTATGCACAGTGGCCAAGTAAGTCCCTAGAGGGGACCACTGTACAAAACTTTCAGTCCAACACTGCACAAAAAGGCATCACAAATACACAATAAGCAGCTAAAATCGTTCCCAAAATGCAGCGAGTACAAGACCTTTTCAGGAGAACAATGCATATGGAGATCAAAAGATCATTCCATCCAACCAACACTCCAAGTAAGAATAGTCAGGATTATAGTTTGCTTACAGAACGTTTGTAAACAAGCTCAGGCTTTGACTGTCTTGCATCATTCCATAAAACCTCAGTGTCCGAGCCAGCACGAATCACAAATTGATCTCTAGCTTTTTCATCTGTAAGCCATTTTTGCAGATTCTCCTGAAAGAGATGGAGAAATAATAAGCAAAAAAGAATAAAAGTTATGAGACTGTTTCACGTCTCTTCACTGTCTCTCTCTTTGTAACTTTAATTTTTCCCCCATTTCATTTTTTCCCTTTTTCTATTGGGGTGAAGGGAAGAGATACGAGAGAGCAAAGGCCAACCCCTGGAGTATAAGGCTTGGTTTCTGGAGGTGCCCACTCATCAGGAACCTTCATGAACTTCTCAATATCATCAAACAAGTTAACAGCAAATATGTGTGATCTGTCTAATTTGTATCCATTCGTCCTTTCCTTGGCCAGTTCAGCTTCCTAAAACAGCAGCCATTAATGAGTTTAAACAATGATTCACCCATTAGAAGGTAACTAACTCCAGTAACAAAATGAAAAATTTTCAGTATCAACAATCAATAGACAAAAGGTCCTAGTTTTAACAATGTCTCGGAGCATGTAGACATAGTTCCTGAAAAATATTACCAAGCAAGAAAGATGAAATTGACATGTACAATAAAACCCCCTTGGTCCTCTCTAGTTCCTGAGCAAAGCTCAGTAAACCACATGCTATAATTGATGGAGTGAAAAACATCAGTAGCACTCTAAAATAACAGTTAACTGATATTTTAACACCCTTCCAAATTGTGCCATAAATATCTGAATTGGCATCCATGGTTTAAAAAGGTGTCCGTGAGGCGCACTGTCCATGCCTCGAGGCGGAAAGTTGAGGCTAAACAATAGTTGACACACGCCTCTGAAGATGAGGCGCACACCTCCTGGCTCACGCCTCATCGAGCAGGAGGCGTGCGCCTCATATGCGAACTGAAATTCCTCAAAAAAGGCCCATTTTAAAAGTCTTTTTGGGCCCATATAAACCAGTAAATCGAGCGCAAGTCTACGTAACATACCAGCCAGCCAGAAAATAGAGAGTAGCGAAGGGAATTTCAAACGGCAGAAGCAAAACACAGAGACCAGCAAGGCAGTAACCGGCAACCATCTTCTTCTTCAATACTTCAACCACCGCCTTCTTCTTCTTCAGCCGTTCAGCAGGTATTTCTTTTCCTCTGTCTGTTTTCTGTGTGTTATAACTTCATCTTTTTAAACCTTGTCGATTATATCATCTTTTTTCTATTGTGGGATTATGGAGTGCACCAATTTATTTCTTAATTGAGGCACGATTCTGTAACTATCATGGTTTATTCATTACAGGGGATGATTATATTATGATTAATTTGGAAAAGCTTGTTGTCTTTATTTCATTAATGCTGTTACTGGGGATACAAGTTCTCGACTGGTCATCTGCATATATTAATATATTTCTCTCCATAGTGAACTAATGATGTCGTTTTTCTTAAATATTACATAACTATCTGTGTGTCTTCTGCTGTTGCAAACTTGCAATATAGTGAAACTTAATCTCTTTTTCCGTATTCTGAGTTTGATGTCAAGTCAGCCAATAAATCAAATAATTTTGAACCCTTTGTGTCTGCGTCTAATCAGATGCTACTGGTTTTGAGTTCTTGCATAGATAATAGATTCTTTTGAAGTCCATACCATCCTCATTTTTGGATATTTTTAGTTAATTGCCTGGTCAGTTCATGTAATCTTTGTAGACATTCAGATTATTCTAATCTTAGTCAAAATGCATTGTATTCTCCAGCAAGTTTCTTACAGACCTCAGCCTTCGATTCTGTGATAGGTAGGCAAATGCCTAAACCATATACACCACACTGCTCTGCATTTCTACACTAACTTACTAGGCTGCTCATTAAAACTTTTATGTTGTCAACATTTTGTTCGTTTTATGATTTGTTGTCCTCTCATGTTCTGTATTACTCAATTGGCTTCCAACAAAATATCTGGTGCAAACACTGTTTCTTCTTTTAAAGATCATTTTGTATTTGTCTTGTATTATAGGATGGGAAAGAATCATCGAACGGATCCCGCTTGGAAGTATGGAAAAGAAATCGAAAAGACGGGAGGTGATAAAAAGTCATATGTTTACATCGAGTGTATGTTTTGCCAGAAAACCATTACTGGAGGGGTGAAGCGGATGAAGGAACACTTAGCATGTACTCACAAGAATGTAGCCCCGTGTCCCGGAGTTCCTGTGGAGGTTAAAGAAGAGATTGCGGAGTATATGAATGCTGGAAACATGAAAAGACACCTATCACAACAACAGTTTGAAGATATGATCGATGTTGGTTCTTATTATGAGAAGGATGATAAAGAAAAAGATTCTATGAGAGGCATTTGAGGACCAATGGATAGGTTTGTGTCAAACATCGGTGGTGATGGTGAGACAAATTTAAAGATGAGTGCAGCAAAGATGAAAGAGATGCGAAATAGCGTCTGTTTAGATGTTGGCAGATTCTTCTTTGAAAATGCAATATCTTTCAATGTGGTTGAATCTCCTTCATTTATCAGCATGTGTCGGGCTCTTGGTTCATATGGTAGAGGTTTTCAGCCCCCTACAATGTACGAACTCCGAACATGGATTCTTAAAGAGGAAGCGGAATCGACGGGAAAAATAGTTGACGATGTAAAGACGACGTGGATTACAACTAGAGTTTCTTTATTATCTGACAGGTGGTCTGACATGATAAATAAAAGTTTAATCAATTTCCTTGTGAATAATCCACATGGAACTGTGTTTCTAAAATCTATTGATGCTTCTGATGCAATTAAAGATGCAGATCCATGTTCAAATTATTAGACGAGGTTATTCAAGAAGTTGGTGTAGAAAATGTTGTTCAAGTTGTGACCGATAATGCAAGTGCATACAAAGCTGCTGGGAGGAAATTGATGGAAAGACATAAAAATTTATATTGGACTCCTAGCGCTACACATTGCATTGACTTAATGCTTGAAAAACTCAGAGAGTTGCCACAACACAAACATGCATTGATAAAGGCTAAAAATGTCAGTAATTTTATTTATAATCATCAATGGGTGTTGGCATTAATGAGAAAAATTGCAAAGAAAGAAATAGTTCGACCGGGTGCTACGAGATTTGCTACAGCGTACTTGACTTTACAGAGGATCTATGAGTTGAGAAACTCACTACGAGCTATGTTCACTTCGGGGGAGTGGGTAAATTCTCCGTGGGCTAGGAAAGAGGAAGGGAAACAAGTTAGGGGAATCATTTTGAAGGATAAATTTTTTTGGCCAAGTGTTGCATATGCTTTGAAGACCACAAATCCCCTAGTTAGTGTTTTAAGACTTGTTGATTCTGAACAAATGCTAGCAATGGGATTTATTTATGGAGCTATGGATAATGCAAAGGAACGAATAGCAAAAAATTTGGGTGACGATGAAGCTGCGTACAAGGAAATTTGAAATATCATAGATGAGAAGTGGGAGTTTCAATTGCATCGAGACCTACATGCTGCTGCTTATTATTTGAATCCTCGTTGTCAATATGCTGCTAATTTTTCAAGGCATTCTGAAGTTATGGCGGGTTTGTATAATTGCATGGTGAGACTCATTTCTGATCCAACTGAAAGGGAGAAGACAGATCTCCAGTTAGACCAATTTGTTGAAAAACAGAATTTCTTTGTTTCGAAACAGCAAAATTAACTTTCAATAAACGGTCTCCTGGTATGTATTAAATTATTAATATATACATTTTTATACATTACATCATGTATGCAACATTTTATTCTTAATTTTGATCCAGTTGCTTGGTGGACTCAATTTGGCGTTGGTACTCCAGAACTAACTAAGTTTGCAACGAGAGTTTTAAGTCTTACTTGCTCATCTTCTGCATGTGAGCGCAATTGGAGTACATTTAATTTAGTGCATACTAAGAGAAGGAATCGTTTGACAACAAAGAGATTGCATACTTTGGTTTACATCAATTATAATAAAAAGCTCAAAGATCGACATAGGCGATTGAAGTCACTTAAAGAGGGTGAAGATCCTTTGACTCTAAAGAAAGTTCCATCCGATGATGAATGGATTGCAGATCATGATATTGGAGCTCCTTCAAACACATACGATGTAAATGATGATGACTCGGGTCTAAATTTTTCACAATCAAAGAAGATTGAAAGTTCTACACATACACAAAGTCAACCTATTTCACGAAAAGGTATTCATACTTTTATAATTCAAATTTGCTTTTATTTATGAAAGTATATTAACAAATTGCTTTTATTGAATTTACAGGAAAGAAAAAAGGCACATTGCTGATGGATGAGGAAGATGATTTTGTAGAAATTGAGAGTAGCGAAGAGAAAGATGATGGGGAAATTAGATATGATGACGATTCCATTGACGATGCTAGTAATAGTGATGATATTGCGGACAATTAGGCTTTTTTTTAGTTTAAGAAGCTTTTTTTTTTTATTACAAATGGAGTGATTTCTAACTTCTGTAATGCTTTATTATTATTATTTTTTGCTAAACATCTTTGACAATATCTCAATTTTAATATATGCTCCAGCTTTATTTTTTGTATTATTTTATAATTCTGTTACTTAATTTTTTTGTTTTTTGTGAGGCTTCTGCCTCAATCCACCTCGAGGCGTAACGCCTCGCCTCATAACGAAAAATCGCCTCAATACTTAGTTTTGCCTTTTTAAACCTTGTTGGCATCCAATATTAATTTAATATCTATAAATTACTCAATTTGTTTTTCTAGTGCATTTCGGGAGTCTTCTACAATCTCAAATGTCATTTCTAAGAAATCTGTCCTCCGAAATGAATACAAAAAACCGAACTAATATTCAGTACAGGTATAAATAACTGATATGAAACACCTTTTTGAACTGTCAGAGAGAAACCCCTCTGCTAATCAAGACCCTAAATACAAAGGGAAATGACATTAACTAATAAAAAATAAAAATTCACATAAACTCATAATAAAAATAAACTTTTAATTAAAAGTAAAACACATTCAGGTAAAGAAGTAGAAATGGCATTAACAGAAGTGGAACATCATACATACCTGAAGGGTGTTATACTCGATGAAGCAATATCCAAGTGTTTTCTGAGTCTCAGGATCCACAAGCATCCAGAGGCCATCCTCCTTAATAACCCCTATTTGGCTGTAGATTTTCCGAATTACACCTTCCAATTTCTCAAACTTCTCCTTTGGTACAACTGGAAAATTGTCCACAACAATTATGTTCCCGAACCCCGCCTCAAACTCCAACGGGTCCTCTTCTTTCAAATCCTCATCATCACTATAAACAATCATATCGCCCAAACAATTTATCACCATAAATAACTGTAAACCTTAAAGAGTACAGTCAAATGCCGGGTGTTTTAGCAATCTTACCTGATGACACCAAAATCTTCGCCAGAGGGAAGACGAATAGAATCGAGATCTACGGTCGAGAGGTCGATGTTGAGGCGGCCCGCTGTGGCGCGTATTTCATCCATTGATACAACCTCCGCCATGAGTGGTTCCTGGCCGTGTATGTATTTATATTTGTATACTTGTATCTATCGGTGTATATACATGTACGCTTATCTGAGAGAGCCAGCGAGCAGGTGGTGGATGGAAGTACTGTTCAGAGAGAGGAGAGAGGGCAAAATGACGGCTGATTCTAGGGTTAGGGTTGGACAAAAGTTTCAAAACGAATCGAAAAGAATGGTTATTCTCAAATTAAATATTCGCACGGATATTCGAATCTATAATCGAAAGTTTTGATTCGATTCTCGATTATAGACCAAGAATCGAAAAATTGAATAAGAACCGAATCTTCTTAATTTTTTAATTTTTTTATATTATATAAATCAAATTATTTATCTTTTTCTAAATAAATTAGCAAATTAACATATTATTTTCAATTAGCAAATTAACAAATAGTTGGTAAGTATTAATAATACTTAAAAGTATTTTTATATCTATGACTTTTAATTTAAATTTCTTTATTTTATATAGATTTAAATGTTTGAAGCAAATGAATTATTGATATGGAATGGATCACTGATATTTTAGAATTAGTATATGCTTTTTGGTATTTGTATACATTTGTAAATTAATTTTATTGTATAACTTGTTATTTATATGTTATTAAATTGAACTATGTTAATTTGTAAAATTAAGATTGAACGTGTTATTAGTTATTTTTATTATAAATGCTAAACAATTTAATAATGGTACGAAATCGAATGGAACCGAACCGAACCAAACCTGAATGGGTCCATAATTATATCTGGACCCAACGATTCCATTTACTAAATACTCGAAAAAAATTATTCGATTCAGTTCTCTTCAGAATCGTACCATGTCCAGCCCTTTCTAGTTCCAATGTGTTAAAAGTTTTGGGTCGGTTACCGAATGCTAAATGGGCCTAAGTGGAATTTGGCGTGATTGGATCTGCCTGCCATTGTCCACGGGTCACAGTCCCATATATATTTACTACCCTTGTCCACCAATGTATTACATGGACACTTTAAAAGCTATTAGATTGCAAAGTCAACCCGATTGAGATGGTTCGGAGATCATTACATTCCGACGATTAAGTTAGCCGTCGAAAAAATAACATATATAGAATTGAGTGGAGAAACAAAATGGGCAAATTTTGCCAAAAGTTAAATTTCATACATTTTTGTTCGAGTAATGCTAATTATAGTGAAGATTATCGGTAGTCGCTCGCTCAACGTGACATATACATGACAAATTGTTATTTGATGTATTAATGTGATAATTTTTATTGTATTATGTCCTTACATCAAACAACAATTTTGATATGTGAATGTCACATGGAATGACTATCAATAGTTTACATTATTAAAAACATTATTCTTTTTGTTTACGTAACATGACGGATATATAAGAAACTTATGGTCAAGGATATTTCAAAACATTTAACTTATCTGGCCACGTGTCAGTCTACTATTGAGAAGATTGTCAACAATTGATCCTTATTTGATTTGATTTTATCTTTTTAACGATTTTAGCTCACATAGAAAAAGGCTTTTTGCCATGTAGAAGAAAGAATATTATGTTTATTGAGCAAGAAATTTATAAAATTTTGATTAGTTTTATAGAGTGTTGGGTGGGGATTAAAATAAAAAAATTTAATAAAATTAGATAGAAAATTTTGAAATGTATGTTTGAGAAATTGTGGGATCCATGAAAAATGTGGTTAATATTGATAATTTGACTTTGACTTGAATTAAAATCAAATTTTAATCCAAACCAAACATGTTCTTAATAAGATGTACAATGATCTAATTTTCATCTCCATAGACTAGTTAGTATCAGATCTCAACTATCTTCCGTTGAATTTATGGAGTGATTTACGATGAGCTAAATTTTCAATTTCAATACACTACAAAGTTAAAATCTCTATTACCTATGATCGAATTTACAAATTGGATCGGTCTGCCAAATTTTCACTACCATTAACCTACTTTTTTACCACAATATTGAAATAGCTCACGGTAGAAGGGCATTAGAAAAGCCTATTTTTTAGCCAATAGAATGACGCAAACATTAAAATATCCCAACTCTTAAGGGGGCTCGAGAAAAAGAGAAGTACTAAAAGAAGGCCGGTGAGAGCTACATTCAGTGATTGATCTTGCCTGGCTTCAAGAAGTTACTCCATATGGGAGAAGATTTGCAGCTAAGATTCTACTTTCTTCATTCAATAAGTTCGTGCAGCATTTCTTTGCAACACAAGAAGAGGAGAGGAATAAATTAGACAATGTTCAGAAAAGAGTTAGTGTGGTCAAGACTCGAGTATGGTGTATGTGGGAAAAGGAGAGTGCTGAGAAACAGAATTCATAGAATGTGGACTTTTGGGATTTGACTGCATATCTTTTTTACTTTTAGTTAAAGAGAGGACCTTAGTAGGTGACAAGTTCACCACAAACTCCCATTCCAGCTAATTATCTGCTGCAAAATTTACTTTCCCTACTTGTGTTGTGCTCGACATGAGCACTATGGAGATATTGTGGCACAATGATGTGGGTTGGATCATTAATATTTGATGGCTTGTGGGTTGGATCATCTAATACTAAGTTGGGCTAATCTGTTAACTAAAACACGTGGGAGCTAAAACACGTTTTCTCTAAAAAGAACGGATGCTCCTGATCTTGCCATGTGTCACCCTACTGGCCGTTGATAGAAGACCTTCTAGTGTCTTCAATATTAATCTAGCATTAGCGTTTGCGAGACCAGACTTTCATTCTCTCGTCTCTTTAATCCTCTCTCTGGTTCTTCGTGTTTCTCAATCTTCTACACTCTAAATCATGCCCCTGTTGATGAGAGATTACAGTCTTTCATGTATAGATCTTGAGTGATTTGTATATGGTTATTTCTCATTTATTCTTGAGTGAATGTTGTCTATACAGTGAGGTCTTATTCGATAGAAATCTTGTGTGATTTAGTTCGAGTGCCATGGAGATTTGTACTGGACTTTTCGTTTTGATTCCATTGATATAGTGATTTCTTCCAGTGACGGAAGCTCAAAAGGGGATGAGGAACTCTGGTTCTGAACCTTTTGCCTTAGGGTGAAAATCATTGTGTTTCGTATTCTTTACATTCTTTACTGTATTTTTTGCTCCACTTTTCACGATTATTTGTTGACTGTTAAATGACTAATACTCGAAGTAATCGTAACAAGCACCACAGGATAGAAATAATATTCATCCATTGCATTGGCAGTTAATGACAAGCCCACATGAAAATCAGACTCCATAGTCCATAAGCCCATCACAGAATCCCCTTTTCCCTTCCCACCACAACAACATCCAACCCTCAAAAATCTTGGGGATGTCATCTCTGGTTATGCCTAAGTTACTTAGAAAATGAAGGCAGCATTTTCCAAATAAAATCTCTTAGGAGACTCTTACATCCAGTATAACCTGAACTTCTATTGGTTGCTCCACCAGTATCAATCTCTACTGCAGACGCAGCCAAGTGTGCGCAACCTCATTTTCCAGCAACAACACAAGTATCATAACACCTTAGGCGGAATGGAAGAAGATCACAGTTGTAGATTGAGCATTTCTTCAGAATTCAACAAGACTCTCAAAAATAAAAAACTAACCATAATTCTCATCCCTCTCAACTCATTTCTCTTGCAAGTTCCAGCCCGAAAAAAGTAAGAACCTCGATGTGATTTGTCAGACCCTTACAAAAGTCTACACCCATTTCATGTCTCAAACTGCATGAATATCATTTGTTGACAATGACCAAATCTTGAGCAAGTTCAGTCATTTTTAATTTCTTATTTGACCGCTTCCCAATTGATTGTAAGTTGTGTTGTTTTAGGGCTTTATAACTAGTGGAAAATGTTTGTAAGTAATGAACAAAAAATAAAAGTTCAATCCGTGGGTGTATAATCAAACTATAAGATTATGATGGCAAATGAAGTATAACAACTTCAAAAAAATCAGAAAAGAAGAATAATAAGAAGAAGAAGAAGAATATCAATCCGAGGCAAGTGGTGACATTTTCTCATTAAGACAATATTGTCCTGCAATGGTGTTTACGGTTCACGAAAATTGTCTTCCAAGATAAAATGAATTCAGATTGTGGTAGTAGCACTACAAATCACAAATTCCAACGAACTTTGACGGAGTTTTCCCTCTCTATCGGGAAATGCAAGAATGTGAAGAAGAGAGCTTTGCAAGAGTTTAGAAGATTTCTCAATGCAAAGTATGAGATGGTGTACTAAATGGTTGTGTATAGTGTCATTTATATAGAGGATGAAGTGGTGTGGGTGAAAGATTGCAGACAAAATCATTCAACCTTACGAACAGAAGTCTCGGTTCACTTCGCTGGCTTCTCACTCGAGCACGAGAAACATAAACTTTTCGCCCGTTCTTCGCTGGCACATCGCTTGAGCGACACTTTCGCTCGAGCAATAACACATGTCGACTTGAAGTCACACATTTTGATTTTCGATACTTCACCAATTTTCGATCGTTTTTCAAACCAATTTCTAACAAGTTGATCACGTTTCATATTCCAAAATCAGCAATTTCTCTCTCCACCATTCCCCTTTCACATAGCTTCACACAACTTATTATCCTCTGTCAAATAGAATGAGAGTGTGCATGAAGAAGTAGTACCGAGATGTTGCAGCTAGATGAGCAGAAAAGACGAGGGGGCTAAGGAGGGGTGAAGCCGAAATGGCGATACCACAAACTAGGAAGGTCCAATCCATGTAGTGTAAGGATGAGGAATCACAATCACAACACGGGAATTTTCCATGTGGCATTGATTAAATATGGCGACATAAGGTACTATCCCGCTCCTGCATCTGAACTCTGCCATTTCTTGTTAACAAAGCTATTTAAATGGGATGAAGCAAGAGTTTCCAATCTAAATACACTGTTTATACACTACTTCCGATACGAAAAGTATGCTTACAACATAAAGTTGACTACAGAGGTGATGGAAAATACTTACTAAGTCAGCTGCTTCTAATTTCATGTGTGCAGAACGAATGAAGCCACAACATCAACCGATTGAATGCTCCTTGCACAACCAAAAGTAAAATTTCTGAAACTGCCAGATGTCGAACTTTGCTATCTAAATAGAGATCTCCTACATGGACAAGGCCACATCCTGCCCGTAAAAAAAAAAAAAAAAAAAAAAAAAAAAAAAAAAAAAAAAAAACTCATCTAAATATGCAAATTAAGCCCTGTTCGTTTAGAAAACCCCATCTAAATAGGCAGATGAGAATAATAGTTTGTACGTTATAACAGCTAGAGTTCCTATCAATTTGTATCATCATAGGCTGGCCACATTTATGGGCATTTTAATGTCTCTGAAAAGTTGCCACTCTAAAACCTAGATCTGACCTTTAAGTGTTGCTAATGTGAATTGTCACATCAATTAGTCACAGACAAATTTTGCACGAAAGGTCTCTTGAGAAAATATAAACTGGAAGATGACTTTTGCAAATGTGGAGGTTAGGAGCCTCAAACTTCTTTCCCTGCACCATACATGACACTTCGGCTCGACCATGGAGGGTTGTCCTTGACATGACACCTTGACTGAATGATGCATCACCTCGATTACCTTGTATGGCCTCATCTCAACCAAGTAGGAAGTGAGGTGGATTGCGGACCTTGTTGATTTGTTTGACTGGCTACCACATTGGTGATGATATGAAACCTTTTCATAGGAGGCGTAACAAATATTACTCGTTAAACAAAGGTGTAAAAATAAAAATTGAAACATCAAAAACTCTACAATTACATAACATAACGTTATTATGGCTGCTTTTCAATATTAAACCACAATCCTATGTAAAAACAAAAACAAAAAATCTTATTCCATAAAATGTTTTCCTGGTCCATGTAATCTCGTCAAGGTTTTATTAAGTAATTACAATAGGGAACAATACACAAGTCAGGCTTTTACTTCACTACATTTCAAAACTACAACATATGTTTTGTAGTTTCAAAAATCAGGTTCTAAATTGATATATTATATATTTTAAATTACATATAGAATATAATATATATGGTATGATTAACTACAGTTCCTGAAATTAAGGATCAGTTACTATTTAAAAACAGATTCCTTTCAAAATATACCATATTCACGTCTGTAGGTTTATTTATGGTTTAACTAATTAATTAATTAAATCTATAATGGTCACAGATCTATACAATTTGGTCACATATTTACAAACTAATGAGTCACAAATTAGTTCGAGTTCACAAACCAAAGTTTTTTTGGTCACAGATTATTTCCGGAGGTCACAGATCGGAATTGTAATATGTCACAATTTATACCCGAGGTCACAAATCAGAATTTTAATAGGTCACAAATGATTTTATGATCACGATTCAAAAAATTCACATGTCACAATGTGTTCATCGATCACAAATTATTGGCCACAAGTTTGTTATTAGTTATAAATTAACCAATTTAGTGGTCACAGTCAACGAAATAATCTGTGACCACCACTGCCACCGTCGCCGGCGACAAACCCACCACCCACCACTGCCCGACGCCAACACCACCACCTCACACAAATCGCCAGAAAAACACCACTGCACCCATTGCCACGTCCGCCACCACCAAAATATCAACACCACCAAAACAACCCAATCACCAACCACCGCTGTGACCACCACCACCACCGTTGTGACCACCAAACCCACCACCATTCCACTCCACGCGGTGTCGCCACCATCATCAACACCAACGGCGCATCCACCACGATCCAGTCGTCCGTACACCCACAAAAAAAAAATAGAAAAAGAAAAAAAAAACGCAGCACCACTAATTGCAAGAGCACGTAGAGTGGACTCAAGACAGAACCACCCATACGTTATACCCACTGCGGATAGTCATCATTTAGAACAAGAGTAATAGTCAAAACAATATTCATCAGAGAAAGATCGGCTGCTTCGACAGATTATGCAGTAAAATTTATCTTATGCAAAGCACACTCTCTTGACTTGTGCTAAGCAACACTGACATGATTGGTAATCCAAATTCTACAGTGATAAATATTATATCATTCCCTCTATGAAAGATGATCTTGAAGAATAAGAACATCTATGGAAAACAGATAAAAAGGCAAGCTCCACAAATAAACACTTCCAGTCAAACCAACATTCAATCTCATCAAATCTGCCCAAAAAAAAGACAATGAACTGACATGCCATGATCAAATGGGATGACTCTCCAGATTTTGCGATTACAAAAAGCAGAGAGGAAATAAATATGATTACTAAACATGGGACGGAATAAAGGTTAATCAAGATGAACGAACAAATTAGGAGAAGTATAGATGTTGTCTCGTCGAAAAAGTAAAGAGATCATCCTGGCTGAACTAAGATGACACAGGCACTAATTATTTTTCTTGGGAAAAAAGACGAAGCAATTATCCAATCATTGAGATTTAAGGAGGCAGATTTAATTATATACTCATAATAAACTTAGCATACTACTAACCAAAGGAAAAAACTAAAAAGGCCAACTAAACAAAAAGAAAAAGAAACAAATAAAAATTTTAAAATTAACTCACAATCATACACAAGGGAACCCAAGGGAAGTAGATATAGGCAGTTCCTCAAAGCAACCAAGGTTGTTCTCCGACCAGAAGCATCTGCAAGAGAAAACATTCTAAACCTAAAAGGAAAGGAGATGCAAAAATTAGAGAAGCATAGACCCGATGGATAGCATTTTACGAAATTGACATAACGTCCATCTGCAGAAAAGTAATTGCTCGACTCTTAAGATGACAAAGATGATAGTTAAATGTATAACAATACCAACTTCGTTAACCATTCAAATACGGTAACGTGAGTTTTTCATTTTCGTTGGTTAAGGTATAAGGAATTCGGTTGCTACTTGCCATGGAAGCTCTAAGCTTTTGCAGAATGTACTTCGTGAGCTAGTAAAAAAGGATGGAGCAAAAGGTTCTTTAGAACCAATTCAAAATGACAATGGCTCGTTTAATACGAACATTCTACTAAGACAACTGATCTAGTAACTTTTCCATGCTAAATGAGTTGAAGCACATTTTTTAAGTCGAGCACTGTCATATAATAAACTCTTATATACTGAAAATAAAAAATAGTTTGACCACATACCTCCATCTGCATAATCTTTGCGGCATAAGTATGCAAGGGCCATAAAATGAGGTAATTGCCAAAAGTACAGAGCAGCAGGGAGAATCATTCCATTAAGTGAAATCTGGCCAGAAGCTGCAGCCCACCTTGTAATGGAGAAAGAAATTACTGTCAGGCTGATTGAAGTTAACATATATTGGTGGCGCAAAATGGGATTTTATGCATAATTGAAATATAAAAATATGTTTTTTTGTTAAAGTAGCTTCTAAAGACTGCAATTATAGCAAGCGAGTGCGGAACACTATGATGAATAAAGAAGAGACTCAACTAATCATAGCTAAAATCAACTATTTATCATTTTAGTACCTTAATATGGAAGTAATATATCCCATATTTCTTGTCAATACTAGTCACATGGGAGATGGATCAGAGTTCATGTAGCTAAGTTCTATTAGCAGACGAGGCTAGAAGAAAAATAAAAAACAACTATGAATGTTACCGATAAGTACATAGAAGGGGGCAAGTTCAAAAACATAAGGTTCCTATCTAAGCTCCTTTTCCATGGAGCATTTAGACCAATCAATGCTGAACTTGGACAGAAAACGTACACCAATAAACATTGGGGTAGAAGATGATATAGGAGGAGGAAGGATAATGTTACGATTTAATCAATTTTATGGCTGAAAGGACGAGAAATTTTGGGTAGATGGATGGAGGATAGATGGGAAGTGGTAGGATTTTGGCATCTTGAAGATGCAAAAGAGTATGATCTTCTGGTTGTACTTGGGTACTTCGGCACATTTGGATCTGTTACTTATGAGGCGTGACTGTGGGGTAAGAAGCGTGTTGCAAACTTTTTTGATAGAAGTGAATGCAAGCATAGATTACTGAAAATTAAAAGAATGAGTTTGTAAGGAAAAACGATGATGATGATGATGAAAGATAGATATCACGCGGACATCGTAGATGGGCTTTGATTGCATCGCACAATATTAGATATATTTTTTTTTCTTGCTAAGTTTTGCTAACAAAACTAATCAATTCAATTTCCGTTTGGGTTACTACTCAAACTCTCACTCTCAACTTCATCTCCCCCATCTCACCATCCACCGCCACCATAGCGGCAGAATTCTTTTCCTCACCCACTGTATAAGTTTCAGCATAACTAACTGGTATGCTTAAGGTCTAACTTCTAATTTTCTTCACTGTTTTAATGTCTTTTTGTGACTTTACTACTTTATTCGAACATGGCAATATTACTTTGATTGATTGGAAGGATGCACCACTTTTTAGAACCTCAGGATACCACTAATACAGCACATTATCGCAGCTAACAAAGAAAAAACCAGTAATGTAATGGGCTAAAAGAAAATGTCAGCAATACATCTTTTATTAAGAATACAAAATACTCAAAATTGAAGGTTACCAATACGTCAGCCATCAAACTGAAAATTAATGTTCCGATTTATATGTACTCAAAAGAAAAGGATCCCAGGCAAAAGGAAAAAGACCATCAATTGCAAATAAAACTGAAAATTTTCAAATCAAGCATATCTCCATAATTTTCATTGGGGAAGAATCTTAATAGGAGAAAATTCAACATGTATCAAAAGGATATTTTAAAAATAACTAATAGAAATTACCCAAGAAGAGGTGGAATAGCACCAACAATAGCCCCAACCCAAGTATTTACTGGATGTATCTGCTTTAGTGGAGTGTATACAAATGCATAAAGGAAAAGATTCGAAGCTGCAAGGCCAGCTGCCAACATATTAGCCTGCCACCTTGGCATAGAGATTGCAACATCAGTCCCTTGCCCAAGGTAAAAAAAGATAATATCATATCCTAATATCAGCTATCAAACAAGTTACTGAGACATATGTAACCTTGCAGGCCAACAAAGCAGTGCCAGCTACACCTACAGACGATGCCCAGGTGATTGCATGAGGTACCATAAGACGTCCTGATGGCAGTGGTCTATGTCTGGTTCATTTCATCTTGGCATCATTATTTACCTCAAATACCTTAAAGCACAATATTTGGCCAATAAATGGAATAAATATATATAATTCAGTGTTTATAAATATACCAGACATTATAAACTGAAAAACTTTGAGAGAGTAAACAGAAAATCAAAAGAACAATGGTCGAAGTGATCGTATATTGCTGAACAACTAATAGAAATCAACCAATTGCATAAACAGAAAACTTTTTCTTTTAAGAATTATTATAGATTTATTGTGACCAACTTTGATGCCACATAGGAGCACTATTCTTTTTTACCAAACAAATCTTAGGGTGCGTTCTCTTCGTGTTTCTGTTTTGTGTTTTGAGTTTTGAAATTCGTTTTGTGTTTTGTGTTTTTAGTGTCTGTTTTGAGATTACTGAAAATGCGTTCTCTTTGTCATTTTGAAAAACAGTTTCTCAAAATAGAAAACAGAAAACGCGTTCTCTTTGCACTTTTTTAAATATTATTTGATAATATTTTATTCAATAAATCTGATTATTCAATTAACTTTAATTGTTTAATGTTAATATATTATTAAATATATTATAAACTTGAAATTTCTTTGAATTTTGAAATATCTTTGAATCATGAAATATTTTTTCATATATTAAAATAACATATAAATTTGTGAAATTTTTTATTAATATACATTTCGATAATAAACACTTGTAGAAAATTAAATATATTTTTTGGGATTGCATGAAATCGATAATAAGTTCATTAATCCATACAAAATAAACATAGAACACATTTCAATAAATTAGAAAAAAATTTATTTTCCTTAAACAAACAAATAAATAAAATACAAAATAATGATAATTACAGTAGTACATATGAGTTTTCAGGATTAAACATTTCAGAATATTACAATTCTTTGATAAAAGCTTTTGGAGTGCTTGGTCTACTAATTTGCAATATAACCAAAAGTATTCACAGTTGCTCTACGAATACCCTTCTTATGTGCTTTAAGCATCTCGAGAAGCTCAAAACATATTCTCATCCACTCCCTTGCAGATACAAACTCAGCCCCACGGTCAGCAATTCTTCCAAAAGATTGATACAATTCTCCTGGACTTTCTCATGGCGATTCTTCAAAATTGGAGTCAGCCGAGGAAGCAAAGATTTTTCAAATTTAAGCGTGTGAGAGCTACATTTTGTCCTAATGACCTCGGGGGCAAAAATTACTTCTGATCTGAAAATAAAGATGTCCAAGTAGCCAAAACAATGATAACCGGCAAATGTTTACCTGAAACAGTAGCGGAAGAATTAACCAATTCTACGCTAAATGATCCCAAAGTTCTAGAATTCTAACCTGCATTTTCATGCCATCTTCAGCGAGCCACAGGTAATCATAAACTCTTGGGAGATGCAACTTAAATGCTTCTGAATTTGGATCTTCCACCCAACAGCAAAGCATGTTTAACACCTGATCAGTTAATTTTAAATTTTCTAATTTTTTTTGGGAGGGGAAATAAAAAAAATATATAAATAAATAAAAAAGAAAGATATTACCAATTGCAACCTCCTTTATATCGAAAACACAATGAAAGAAATGGCATACAGACGTTTAAACAAATATGTTATAAAAGTTGAAAGGGGAAAGGTTAAATGAAAAATAACCATCTAAAATGTTGCATAAATCAGTCAAGATGAATAAAACATACCATTGTCGTTGAATACTCAGTCACTTCAGCCCGGGGGAAACGGCACCCACAAATGCCACCATAGCGGCTAGTGGAAGACGACAATAGAAGGGGGAGCGAGAGCTGAGAGAGAGAGAGAGCGCGAAGAGAGAGCCAGAGATCTGTTTTGGAGAGTGAGATGTGAGAGATGGATTTTTAGCCTCCGTTTCGCGCGTTTTGGGAATTAAGCGTAAAACGCCCAGAACGCAGATTTGCCGTTTTGGATTTTGTGTGGAAAAAAAAAATTGTTTTGAAAAATTCGTTCTCGAAATGAGAAAAAGAACGCGTTTTCGTCGTTTTGGAAACTAGAAAACAGAAAATGGCCCCAAAACGACAAAGAGAACGCACCCAAAGGGTTTGATACTTTGATTTTCAATTAAAATGTGAAATGTATGGATTATGGCTTATGCCGTCATGAGTTGGGGACACTGGACTAGCAATTGTGCTAGTAAATTACTTATTCTGTGCTGAAAAATATAAAATTGAGATTATTATAATTTATATATAAAATATAAATTAGAATTATTGAGTAATAATAATAATTATAATATATATGTAGTAGAAAATTAGAAATTGACAGAAACACCCACAAATGACAAAACTATTGATTTTTTCACATTTGAAAATTTTGATGAATTTAAAAAAAAATTTATATATATTTTTTCGCCGATCCGGTTTGATTTTAAATCGTAATTAAAATTCTCAAACCTAAACCAAACTCTTTTTGACTGGTTTGGTTTGGTTTGGTTCAAAACTATTTTGTTGACGGGTTCATATGACACCAAATCAACGATTTTTAAAATGCAATTTTGGTTTGATTTTTCGATTTGACGATTTTTGTTTGCAGCCCTATTTACACTTCACCTTTTAAGATAGCCACGCGTTAACAATCGGACGTGACATGTTCACTAGATAACTAATTGAATAGTATTAAACAATATAAAGAAATAATATACTTTCAAGTCCTCTTCACGATTACGTGCCAAACACATAGCTCGTAGTTTAATGAGTTTTTTAAGATTTAAGGAATTCCATTTCACACAAGTTTAACAAAATATTACTTTATAGATTTTAATGGATTTGTTGAAATTGAATGATTTTCTTACTAATAAGTGCTTATTACAGAAAATTCATAATTTGTCATTTAAAAGAATTCAATTTATAAAATCATTTAAATAAATATCAATAAATTGAAAATCAGTCAATTTTTGAAAAATTGAACAAAATTACAATCTACGAAATCAAGAAAATAATTACCAACGAATTAAAAATCAATTCAGTCCTTGTTTGAGCCCCATTTAGGGTAAAAATTAAAAAGAAAAATTGTATTTTTGAATAGTGATTTTATTTTATTATTATATTTTGTTTGGAGAATGTTTGATTAAAAAATAAGAAAAATTTCAATTTATGTGTAAAATTATTTTATTCAAGAATGTGGTTAAAAATGAGTTTCGAAAAATCGAATTTTAGGGAAAATGGGGCTCAATCGAGGGCTCAATATGAAAATAAATCATTTACATTATAGGGTCAAGAATTACGTACAAAATATGCACTAAATATTTTATAGTTAAAAACATGTTTAGCGAATGGAGTTTGAAAATCAGAACGGACCATTTCATATGGAATATTGCTACTCACAGTAAGGACTATTGATAGTCGTGCATCAAATAATAAACTGTCATATGTAAACTCCGTAGGACGACTACCGATAATTATCACTATAAAAAGCATTGCTATTTCACATATCATTCTTAGTTGTCCAAAATGAAAATCCAATTCTCGATTTCCAATAGGAATGAGAACTCAATTCCTCATATCTTTCTCTCCCACTTTGGATTTCAAAGTGATAATTAAAAATGTGATATTTTATTAGTATTTATTTGTATACTTTTATTTCTTACTTTGGTTGAGATACAAATAAAAATTTTAGTATATTTTGATAAAAATTGGTAGAACGCGTGGTTGAAAAATTATAGGTCTCATAAAATGTATGATTAAAATTAATTATTAATTATGACTTAATTTTAATCCATTTTTATAGTTGAACCAAACATGAATTTAATTAAATTTCTTTTAGTTTTGTCCAAGGTATAAACAATTCGACTTTACATCAATTGAAACATGGATCATGTTTGATAAGATGATCCATAAAATGCCTAAAAAAAAGTCACTAAAATCATTGGTTGCATCAGAGACATGCTAACACTGAGCACATAGTTCTAACTCAACAAAGTCATTTTATCCTATACAACAACTACAGCTGGGCATGATCCGATTTGGTTCTGACCTGAAAATTTTCGGGTATTTAGTAAGTAGAATCGTCGAATCCAAATTTAATTATGGAACAATTTGGATTCAGTTCCTGAGTTTCGTACTATAATTTTTTTAATATTTACAAAAGTTACATTAGTTCAACTAATGACATATTTAATCTTAATCTTACAAAATAACATAATATAATTTTGTGTGTCTTTTGCATTTCTTTTTGCTAGGTTATTTATAGATTTGCGTGTTAAAATCACAGGAAGAGGAAGATAGCGAGCTCGCAATAATTAAGAGTAGTGTTGTCGAGCTTCAATTCGATTTCTCCAGAACTATAGAAACCGTACTACGGTAGAATAACATACTTATATAAAACTTAGGTTAATTTGATTAAATTGACTTTGACTGAAAATTAGAAATAGAAAAATCATATTTTGGGTTTGAATTAAATTAACTAGTTAGTAAATTTATTTAGCAAAAAATAAAATAATTTGTTTTATTTAAAATAAATAAATTAAAAAATTAGGGAGATTTCGGTTCTTATTCGATTGTTGATCTAGAATCGAGAACTGAATCGAACTGAACTCGTCGATTCTCGATTCAAATACTCTTCCAAGTATTTAACTTAAGAAAAACCACTCGATTTGGTTCAGTTCGAGTTGGGTCCAGTTCGATCAGTTCGGTTTGGGAATTTTGTCCAGCCCTAACTGGAAAAGTAACATAGAATTCACGAAACAAAGGTTATTATTTGAGTAGCTGATGAGGATTTTTTAATGTATGTGCACGATCAAGTATCAACAAATTCGAACAACCCACATCCATCCCCAACCCCTAAGGGATACCATCCCGCTGCCTTAAAATTGTTACGTAATATTATAATCCCTGCCTCCCGAAAATCTTCGACAAGGCAGGGACAGAGAATGCGACCATCCCGCCCCAGCCGTGCGGTCGATGAAAAAATACCAGTATAAAAAACAAAATGATAGGAAGCAAGGAGGGGTAGACTTGAGCTAAACAAATTTAGCTAAAATTAATGCAACATTTAGAAGTGTGGAATTGAAGTTCATGAAAAAAATCAATTCAATTTCAAGAGGAATCATTTCGAATTCCAATTCATACACACAAATTCCATGCTTCCAAACACAGCCTTAAATTATTCCATTTATATCACTTTCCTTACTATAAGAATTCGTAGCATTCTTTAACATGAATTTCAGGTCAAGAAACTTACTTAAAATGATGAATTCCAAGATCTTTTTAAAAGTTGAATCACTTTGCATTCCAAAACTCCAAAATTTGCATTTTTTTTGTTCTCCAATGGTTCCAATTTGGATCACAATGGAAGTGGGTTATTAAGTGCCTAATTTTGTGAGTTTTCATGTCATATATATGGTTCTAAGCACTTTTCTATTTTTGAGTGATTTTTCATACGAATTTTACTTATTTTCTAACCATCTTTTCTCTCTCCATTACTATACAAAAATTGGAGGTTTTATGGGAGTTATGGGAGGTTATGGGGAGTTGTAGATTTGAATTTCAGATTCAAATAACTCTATCCAACCCTTTTAATAACTTGTGGGTCAGGTCGCCTCACATGGGCGAACAAGGGATGGAAGAGCGTTACGTTTGAACATGGTGATTGGGTTTGGGTACACTTGAGAAATGAGCATTTTTCGGAGCAAAGGAAGTCAAAGTTACAACAAAGAAGAGACAGACTGTTTCAAGTGCTTGAAAAGATTCATAACAATGCTTACAAACCAGATCTCCCAGGTGAGTACAACATTTCAGCTACCTTTAATGTGTTTGATCTTTCTCTTTTTGATACAGGTACAGATTCGAGGTCGAATCATTTTGAAGAGGGAGGGGATAATGTGAGTGCGAAGTTGAGCGTATCAAAGAGAGTCTTGGGAAGGATCCATTGATCGTCGAAGGCAGACCGATGACACAACCGAGGGCAAAATGCGTGAAAGAGGCAATGAGATTGCTCGCTCAAACTGCGGTTGTTAAAATATTGATCTCGGAGAAGAAATGAGTAAGTTCCTTGTTGGGTCGATAGTCGAAAATGGTTGGAGCAACGTGATTCAAGTGGACGAAAATGGAAGCCCAGAGTTGAACCATGCGACCGCATGGCTTTGAGACCCTTGCGGTCGCACAACAATATACCGAGAGTTGACAGGAGGTTTTCAATTGATCCATGCGACCGTATGGAAATAAACTATGTGATCGCATGGTTATATCCTGAGACAAATTATTTCCTTTTCGCCTTTTTTTCCTATTTGGACTAGAATTGTATTCTACCATAACTTGTATTATTCTAGTTATTTTATGCATGTTTTTACTATATTTCTAGACTAGTATAAATTGTTTCCTTCTTCATTATTGTAAGAACTTTTGACATTAATATTAATGAGAGAAATATTTTTTTTAATCCTTTGTTTTTCGTTAGACAATTGCGAACATATCAAGATTATTCTTGCGACGTTCAAATCAACTGGGTAAGATTATTCAATATTCAATAAAAAAATGTCAACATGTCGTTTGTGCTTGTTGGTTGTTTTGGTTCGATATTTTCGAATCAAGTCCAAACTTGATTACTTTGACGTTATTGGGTTCTTAACTCCATTTCTTGTGGGTTTTCGTGGTATTTGCTACGTGAGTTCACATCACTTGGATTCTTGAATGTGAGACTTTGATATTGTCTTCCTTTTTGAGTTCAATTTATGATGATAGCTTTTTATCTTTTGATGATCATCGGTTAATTTTTCAAAGCATACTTTGAAAAAAACTATAAACACTTGAATTCAACTTGTTAGCAAACGATATTAGTTTGTTTGTTATGGGTTTATGGGTTTAAGAAATTCATTTATTTATGGGTTTAAGCAAGCTTCCCGTCAATTGTATCACAAATTTCATCAAACAATTATCTAGTTTGATTTTGAGGTAAATATAGTTGATAGTTATGTATACCACGAGTTCGATGGCAATAAGTATATATTTTTTGGTATTGTATATAGAAGACATACTAATTTCCTACAATGATAGATGCTTATTGCACGAAATCATGAAATTTCTATCATGAAATTTTAAAATGAAAGATTTTGGTGACGTCTTTTTTTTTTTTTTTTAATTAAGGATACAGATACACTGAGATCATTAGAGTATTTTTGAATTATTACAAAAGAGTTATATGAAAAATATTCTTAAAAGATTTAAGATGCAGGATCGTAAATCAGGTGATACGTTTGTTACTAAGTGAGACACATTTAGTCTCAATAAATGCCTCCAAAAATAAATTTAAAGAAAAGGAAATACATAAAATTTCCTATGCTTCAGCAGTTGAGAATGTATACTTAGGATTGCACACATTTGGATATGGTATTCATTGTTTGAATGGTAGACATATATTTAAGTAACTCTGGGATGGATGTATGAAAAGCAGCAAATTGGATTATTTTGGTATTTACAGAGAACTAATGATTACGTGATCACATTTAGAAAAATCAGAACAATTGGAGATCGTGTATATTATGATTTTGATCATAAATATGACTGCGAAATTTTGGATGGAATTGAATGACCACTTAGATTATTATGTGACAATAACAGTCTTGTATTCCAACAGGAGTTAGATGATGCCAAAGTTTATATACATTAAGTTCCTAATTGTTAAGGAAAGAATTCAAAATGTTCAAGTTTCTAAAAAACATGTTAGGACAAACTCTATAACTACGAATCCACTTATTAAGAGCTATCATCTAAAGTCTTTCGTGAGTATATTGTTCATATGGGTGTTGCATTTTTTGATGATATGCCAGTTTAGTGGGAATTTGTATTCTGATGCTATCTGTTTTGGACACATAATTTTATTTATAGATATTCAGTTCAGATTCACTTTGATTAAAGTTTTGGTTTGATTTCATTAAAGAATAAAGTATGACCAGTTAGAAATGGGCATGTTCGGATGACAATACATGTAATTTTCATATTACACATCCACACTTGATCCATATCATTTAATTGTGTTGATATACTTGACAATTGAGAATTTAATTATGATATTTGTAATGAAGACCGCTTTGATCCTATATTGACATAATTACTGGATGAGATTGTTCGAATATGCTTTCAATTATGATAGAAAAAAAATTTTAAGCTCATAAGATTATGCGCATTTATAAGGTAACATATGTGATCCAAGTGAAAGATTGTTTGTAAAAATATTAATTTATTATGTGGGCTGATATATATAATTAATTGTATATAAAGATTATCTTAAAGTTAAATCCAAAAATAAAGTGATGTAATAAATAATTAAATTATTGGGCTTATGACATTTAAATATGGTGTGTACGAGATTATGTGTAAAGACCAGATTCCTTTAGAATTATATTTCATGATGGACAAAATACTTATAGATATTTGGTTATGGTTTTCAATTTATATGTAACTTCTCATTATTCGTGTCATCTCATCAACACAAGAATACAATAAAAAAAATATTGAAAAGAAAGATCCAATACCCACAATCAAGAATCAAAATCAAGAGTCAAGAAGGAAGATTGAAGCAATTAAATTGAAGAATGAGACAATCAAGATTAAAAGCAAGAAGATAAACCAAGGGGAATTGCAAGTTGATCTTCAAGATTAAAGATCCAAATAAAAAAATTTAAGGTATGTTCTGCATTTAATAATTATCTTGTTGATTTGACATGAAGAATTTTTGTAATAAAGGAATTTAAGCTATCAAGTTCTAAAGTTTATAGTTTTAAAGTTTCATAAAATATTCAACAATGTCGTCTTAAAACAAGATAAATCTGCTAGCATCCACAGTGACTTTCAAGATAGACATTATTCTTCCAGATAAAGACTCCCAAGGGTTTACTCCGAGTCTGAATCAACAGATACGTATGATTTTGGAATTATAGAACGCTGTTGGTGAGGAAATGAAAAGGGACCCTCTGAACTTTCCCAACTGGTCTTCCCCGATTTACTGTCATTTGTACCAGGAAGCAAAGAAGCTGCCAAAAACACAAGAAAAAAATAAATCAATAATAAAGAGGTTATTCTGATAATATTTTAACGAATGAGATACACGCCCGCATAAAGAGGTCCTAGTTTAGAGGGCTGAGAACTTCCTCCCAAGGGTTTGTCGGGCACAAGACCTTGGCCTCCGGAGAACTTCTAAAATTTGAATCAGTCATCGACTTCATCAAAATAGATGGTGCCTGACCTGTCGCAATTTGACTATTGCTGTGACAATGCAATGTTCAAATAGACGCTTCCTCTGCCTGAGGCGCCCAAAATAAGTTGTCATGTGGCTAAGCTTTAACCATTGAGGTCGGTCGGTCAGGATGCTCATCTGACCAAAGTAAAAATGTTGGCATGACACTGATAGCTGAGGCTCGTACCAACTGTTACCTCCAGCTGAGATGGTCATCCACATGGCACCGTTGCACATACAACCCAAATCACCCTAGAACACCGAACTGCCATCCATGCAGAAAGTATAAAATACTAGTTTAGCTTGGAACAATCACCTTGAGGTCAGCAGTTAAGCACTGACAAGCTAAAGACCTTGGATGAGGTAAGAAGTTGGAAGTCAAATGGAGCATCACATAGTGGTAAGACACAGGTACTAGAGCCCAGTTTGACCTAAAACCCAACCCAACATATAATGACTGTCTATACCGACCTAAAAGAAAGCTGGGTATGGCATGCTTGGGAATTCAAGCATTGGTAGTCTACCTACCCAAAGTGCAATGATCGTGAATCCAGGACATGGTCGTCTAACTAAAACTGCAGGACAGTTCCCAACTCCTATAAAGACCTCCAAGCCATCACTCCAAGTAATTTATTTCGGGATTGGTTTCTAGTCAGCCACCTAATTGGCTAATCCTATCTCCCATGCCTGGGCTCACAGACAGGTGTTTGTTTTCTATGATTTCTTGCAATTATCCGGTCCATGCTGTTGACCTGAGATGCTCAGCAGATTCTGATGTCAAAACACACGCGTGCAACACACAGAGAGAACGAGAGAGATTGAAACTAATATAGCATCACATAGCAGTGTCTGCTGATGAATTCAAAGCACCATTCTTGGAGTGTGATTGCTGACTGGATTTTAAAACATTTGCAGCAGCAGTCTCACCATGACCACCTCGTCCACCACCCCCAAGCCTCAGAGGAATCCAATACTCAGTACGAATACCATTTGAAACATCTGGATGGTCTCTCAACTCAGCCTGCGCCAATGACTCAGCTGGCCTTGTGGGGAGAAGCATTTGCAGTGAAGGATCATCACCGCTAAATGCTAAGGGATTATCAGCTAAGCCATCATTCATTTTACAGCATTGAACAGAAGACTTGGGAACAACTGCAGCAGATCCCATAGCACTCTCTGCAGTCAACGAGTAGCCACTAATAGACTTCGGACAATTAATAAATCCATACTGCATATCGTTCAATGCATCATAAGCATCTGCATCTGAATCAAATAACTGAAAACCAGGGCCTCCCTGACTACCAGAAGGCAAAGACCAAGTATGCATTCCAAAATCATCATCATCATTAGAACTGAAAACCCCAAAGCATGAACTTCCACCATTACCAAGAGCAGGATTTCCATGACAAGAATTAGGAATTCCATGCTGAGCAAATGGAAGAGAGACTCCACCAGTGTCTGCCCAATTATTCTTGTAGACATCTCGAGAAGTCTTTGGTGGTTCATTTTCTTCTTCTGAATCGCTGAGGACAATGAGTTCAGCATCCAAAAATGCTGAAGATGAACTTGGGTCACAAAATCCATATGTTGGATCAACATTCACAGAAAGAGAGTCAAGCTCAATACCATTGTTTGTTGAAAATTTAAAGTTTCCCCCACCATCCTGGATAACACTAGCATCTTCACCATCTCTGCCACTGCCAGTGTCACTACTGTTCATACGAATAATATTCTGACCATTGTCCCCGAAATATTCTGGTAATCTATTTGCAGATAGCATACTCTGGGTATCATCAGGTTTGTTGAATTCCCAGCAACCATTTTGGTTTTTCTTCATTCCCAGTTTCAGACCAGCACGACTGTTAGAAAAGCCTTCCCGTTTGATTAGTTTTAGTTCTGATTTAAATTTTGATTCTCCATCGACAGAGGCACAGATAGTTCCATCAGGTAAGTGCCATAGTCCAAGATCCCCAAGACCCCTATGATTGCCTTCTGCCTTCTGCCTTCGCACGCCAAGAGCCATCAGCCTTTACTTCAATCTCTGCCGTATCATCTTCACAATTCAGAATCTGCAAAACATAATACACAAGTGGAATAAATGAACACAAAATATAAGAAATTAGGCCGATGCCAAATCATAGTACAGACAATACCTTAGACGTGATCCGATTGATAAATGGATCTATGATAATTTTCTCCAAAGAGTAGTTCTTGAGACAAATAGGGCATTGCCACTTCATCCAGGTAAAACAATCAAAACATGGCCAAGAGAATGCCAAAACATATAATCAAGTATTATATTTACTTGCCTTCCTACATCGCTGGTTCATTTTCACAAAAACTTCAAGATCGAAACAGCCCATGTGAACACAAGGCTTAAATCTTCCAGCAACCTTCATTCTTAAGCCACTCATCTAAAGCATTCATGCATAGAATATAATACAAATCAGGTTCCAAGAAATGAGCATGACTGTGCACATTCAGCACTCATGCATTAAGCAGAAATTCCTATCCTTAAAGAATGCCTTACATGAAACAATTACATCCACTCTGTTCCATCTACAAAATTTAAACGGAGAGAGTATTTTGGTGTGAAGAGACATAATCAGTCAGTTGGGTGAATACGTTGAAGAATTCAGTGAGTTTTTGTCTTTGCAGCTATTGATAGTAATAAAAGATAAGCAGGCGAACTTTGAGTTGAACTGCCAGTTTCTTACTCAAAATTCAAGATTCCAAAATTTTCATGGAAGAATTTTGTATTTAAGCACAACCAGCACCGAAGAATTACAAGTGACATTAGCATTCTGGATTAAATTATATAGACATACTTTACTACAATATTGATGCCCATATTTCAAAATTATATAGACATACTTTACCACAATATTGATACCCATATTTCAACAGTGAGTAACTATTGAAATCTTTACTATTCTTTTATAGTCTTCTGAGAAGCTACTAGAGATTACACAGCGATATTTTCCTAGATAAAATAAGTTTTTTCTCAATGACTAGAATTATTTTCTTTAGAAATACAGTAGCCTGCTTGTTGAAATCATGAGATAATTAGGGGACAAGTTTGGGAATTATTTATTTCCATAGTTAGAATATTGATTGATTATTGTAATCTTTAGACATGGTAGGAAATTTTCATTTTCCTTTTATTCTTCCCTTGTACTATAAAAGGGACCGTGTATTCCAATCAATAAGAAAACATACTTTTTTTCTCTACATGGTATCAGAACCTCAGCTCGTTTTCTAAAGGAGCAAAATAATAACAGAGGCCATCAGCTATTGAAGAGGCTCTACAACCTCTAACTCTTTTCAACGGCGAATCAGAAATTGCTTTTGCCATAGGCTCGGGAGAAAATTCATCATTCCAATTAACGGTTGAAAATTTGAATGGGAAGAATTTTCGAGAATGGGCTCAATCGATCAAGTTAATTATTGATGAAAAAGGAAAATTAGGTTACTTCACTGGGGTGACAATGAAGCCAGCCTCAACTAACACCGTTCTTAAAAAATGGAAGTCAGAAAATTCCGTGTTGATTGCCTAGCTGGTAAACTCTATGAAGCCCACCATCAAGAAGACTTATTTGTTCCTGCCTATCGCGAAAGATGTATGTGATGCAGTTAAAGAGACACTTAGACTTTTAAGAACTCATTCCAAATTTTAGAACTCAAAACCAAATTCTGGCAAACCAAGCAGGGTGATTGAGATGTTACAAAATACTACCTGGAGATGATGGCATTGTGGCAAGAACTCGACTTGAGTACTGAAGAGACATGGGATTGCGCAGGCGATATCACTCTATTCAAGAAAAGGCCGGAAAACAAAAAAGGTTTTGAATTTTTGGCAGGGCTAAATCGTGACCTAGACGACGTTAGGGGACATATTCTTGGCCGGAAACCCTTACCGTCGACGAGGGAAGTGTTTGCAAAGGTCAGGCGTGAAGAAAGCTAGAGGAAAATCATGCTGGAGATGATCGGAGGAGCATCGAGCACGACTGGATCGAGTGCGCCTGGGGCTAACTCTTCGGCCTTGTTATTAAAAGGAATTGGACCGCCAATTGGGCTATCAAATAATGAGCCAGCAATTAATTAATGGACCGGGTTTTATAAAAGGTGGGCCTGGAAATTCTAATTTTTTATTAAAAAGTGGGCCTGAGACTGAGATTTTATTCAAAAGGGACAGCAAATGGGCTAAACCCAAGACAACAAAAAGGACAACCTTGGTATGAGCATTGCCATAAGTTGGGACATAAAGAATACACATGTTGGGATTTACATAGAAAACCAGCCAACTGAAAACCAAGACAATAATAAAAACCGTGGATATCAAGCATTGATTGACTATCAGATAGAAAGATCCAAGGAATCAAGTGGTGCTTTTAACACCGAGTAGACGGAACAACTCTACAAAATATTCTCTAGCCTACAACCGTCAAGCCAAACTAATAATCCTTCTGGTTTAACTAGCTGACATAGGTAACTTTTTGGGAGCCTTAAAATCTACCACTCAGTCTAAAATACCTTAGATCATCGACTTCAGAGCTTTGGACCACATGATGGACTCCTACCACTTATTCTCATCTTGCTCCCCATGTGCTGGTAATCTCAAGGTTAAAATTGCAGATGGTTCCCTATCCACTATCGCAGGAAAAAGGGATTATTCAAATCTCTGATTCTATAACCTTAGAATCTGTTCTTCATATTCCTAATTTATCTTGCAACTTATTGTCTATTTAAGTCAGTTAACAAAAGCCTCCAATTGCTCTGCTAAATTTCTTCCATCTCACTCTATTTTTCAGGACCTATCATCCGGAAAGATGATTAACAGTGCTAAGGAAAGCGAATGAGTTTATTACTTTGACAAGATAGATATGAGTAAACAATGTCAAATTAAAATTCGTGATTATGTCTCTCCTTAGAAATAGTGAAATTATGTTATGGCATTTTAGAATAGGACATCCTTACTTTCAATACTTAAAACGTGTATTTTCCTCTATTTTCTTAAATAAAAAGCCACTTGATCTCCAATGTGAAATCTGTGAACTTGCAAAACATCAACGTAAACCATTTCCAAAATTCATATTTAAACCATAGAAATCATTCTCTATGATTTATAGCGATGTATGGGGCTCCTCACGAGTTCCAAATCGTACTCAGTCGAATTTGTTGGGTTTACCTACAAAAAGATAAATTCGAAGTTCGAGGCACGTTTGTCAACTTCCATTCCATGATTCAAATGCAGTTTCAAACCCATATTCAAATCTTACATACTGACAATGGCACAGAGTACATCAATAACATCTTAGGAGACTTTCTCCAAACACATGACATAGTTCATCAAAGCTCTTGCGGTGACACTCCCCGACAAAATGGGATTGTCGAACGAAAAAATAGACATATACTAGAAATCACTTGTGCTTAATGTTCACTACTAACATGCTTAAAATGTTCTAGGGGGACACTATCCTTACATCTATTTATCTCATCAACTGAATGCCTAGTCAGGCCCTAAACTTTAAAACTCCTCCAAAAATTCCAGAAATATATTCCTACTTGTCGTCTTAGCTCCAATCCTTACGAGTATTTGGATGTACCGCTTTCATCCATGTCCACCCCTATCAAAGAAACAAACTTGATCCCCGAGTGATTAAATGTGTCCTCATTGGATACTCTCCTACACAAAAGGATACAAATGCTACGATCCCTCCACAAAGAGGACATTTGTAAGTCTTGATGTCAATTTCTTTGAAAATAATTTGTACTTTGACAAAACCTCTCTTTAGGGAAGACCTTACTTGAAGATCAGTTCTTTGACCTTATTCTCTTCCATTCCGAACCTACTCCACCTATCTCACCATCTGATACTAATATGCCATTAACAGAAGAAAACTTGAATCTAGGAGAGACGTAGAAAAACAAATGATAAGGAGATAATAGTTTATTCGAGAAAGCTAAAATCTAAGTACACGAAGAATCTCACAACTGAAGCACCAAAAGAGTCAGAACCGATGATAGCTCCAGATCCTGAGAAGGTATCAGAGATACCTGATACTTACCCTCTGGAAAACAAATAAGGTCATGTACTCGACACCTTATATCAAAATTCATGTCATATACTGCTCTATCTACAAAATTCCGCACTTTTACAGCTCATCCTGACAATACTGTTATTCCAAGAAATATTCAGGAGGCATTAGGTGACAATAATTTCATGAATGTCTTTTCTCGTGTGTATTACGTTTGATTTATAGATATTACAATCTATATAAGGAAAGAAAATAATTTGTTATACAATGGATTTAATCCTTGATTTTTTGTGATATGATTAACCTACACATGGAAATATAATCTAATACCCCCCTCAAATTGATGTTGGGGAGTCCACAAACATCAATTTGCTCACGAGAAAATTATGATGAAGGCGAGTCAACGATTTGGTGAAAATATCTGTGACATGTTGTGAAGTAGAAACATGGGGAAGAGATGACTTTGGAATCATAGGATTCCCGAATGTAATGATAGTCTACTTCAATATGTTTGGTGCGTTCATGGTACATAGGATTAGTCGCAATCTGAATAGCGTTAGTGTTGTCAACATGAAGATGTGTAGGTTGTAATTGGAAAACACCAAGTTCTGTAAGAAAACCATGCAACCACACAACCTCAGAATATGCAGCGGACATGGCACCGTATTTAGCCTCAGTGAATGAGTTAGAAACGTAATCCTGTTTCTTACATTTCCAAGAAATGAGAGCATCACTTGGAAAGATACGCCACCTAGTAGTAGATCGACGGGAATCAGGGCAACCGACCGAGTCAGCATCACTATAAGTTGTGAGCTCAAGGGGTGTCCCACGAGGGAAGAACATACCACAATGAGGAGTCCTAATAAGATACCGAATAATGCGTCGGACAGCCACGAAATGGAGATGACGAGAGGCGTCCATAAATTTGCTAACAGTATGAACTACGAAGGAAATATCCGGACGAGTGATAGTGAGATAGATTAGACCCCCACCAATTTTCGATACACAGTAGGGTTTGAAAGAATATCGCTTTCGTCCTTTCGATATTCAACATTGAGCTCCAACGGAGTATCAACAGATGAGGCGTCAGATAGATCAGCCAACCAAATCAAGTCTTGAATATACTTATGTTGGTTCAAGAAGATATTATGTTCTACAGTATGAACTTGCAAGCCTAGAAAGTACGTAAGATTACCAAGGTCTTTCATATGAAACATCGAGTGAAGATGTTGTTGAAGCTTCTGAATAATGGTGTGATTACAGCCAGAGATGATAATATCAGAGACATATACTAACAAAAAAATGATGCTAGCAGTATCGTTGCTAAGGAACAAGGATGCATCACACCGACTTTGAGTAAAAGAGAAATCTAAGAGAGTACGACGAAATTTGTCAAACCATGCTCGAGGGGCCAACTTAAGACCTATGTTGCTCGGATTCGGGTACGGGTGTCGGATACGGGTACATATCTAGGAGTCGAATTCTTCTCATTTTAAAAATTAAGATACGGGGATACGGTTAAAAAGGATCCGAATTTTGGATACAGGTACGGGGACACGTCTTACAATTTTTTCCTTAAAAAAATGATTCAATTAAAGTATACAACTACAATATTAAAGCAAAACATCAAATTATCACAATACAAATGTTTCATATATTGATAAAATAAATATAGATTACGTGTGTACATTTTACGTATTAAATAATTTAGATTTGGGTATTCAATAATTCATGTAAAGATAGCTTTCGATATTTAATTATTTATACTTCGTCCGTAATATACTTATCATAGATGCATTGCAAGCTTTGTAACATATTTAAATCACTCAAAATCGATAATTATAACTTAAGCTATCAAACAAATTTAAAATTAAATATTAAACTAATCTTTTCTTAAATAAAACAATAAATCACTTCACTTACAATAAATAATAATACAACCTGTTTGAGACAATCCTAATTTATGGCTGTATGACTTTTAAACTACCTAAATCCCATTTAACACGTAAATATTCATTGGGAGTGAAGAAAAATCTCATTTAAACTACCTAAATATTACTTATTTCATTAACTTATTCATTGGGCTCCACAAAAGCCCATTTAACACATACCCAAACCCTACATCTTCTCCTCCATACTCTCTGTCGTCTTCTCCAACTTTCCCTCTCTGCAAATTTTGTAAATGCTGCAGCCATCTTCCATTCCTCCACAAATTTCTTCATATTACTATCAAAAGACTCGAAATAAATAGGTTTGCTGCAGCCACAACCGCAAGCCATGAGCAGTACTCCACCGTCCATTGTCTTCTCCATTTTCTAGCCGTGTCCGAGTTCAAAGCCACGAATCCGACCCGTATCCCGTGTCGGTATCCGTGTTGTGTAGTGTCGACACGGATACTTTCTCATTTTTGGAGAGTCCTAGCAACATAGCTTAAGACCATATAAAGAGCGTTTTAGCTTACACACAGAGTCAATTGAGGGAAGAGGCATACCAAAAGGAAGTTTCATATAAATGTTTCTTTGAGATCTCCTTGTAAGAACGCGTTTTTAACATTAATTTGATGTAAAGACCAAGACTAGAAAGCAGCAAGAGATAACAATAGGCGAATAGTGGTCATCTTAGCCACGAGATAAAATGTCTCATCATAGTCGATTCTATACTATTGATGGTTACCCAAGGCAACCAACCATGCCTTATAGCGCTAAAGAGAACCATCGGAACGAAGTATGATTGAATATATCCATTTACTCCCAACAATATTCACAGTTGGGGGACACAGCACAACATCCCAGGTGTGATTAGCATTAAGAGCCTCAAGTTCTGCATTCTTCGCCTATTGCCAGCACTTGTGTTTCATAGCCTATCTATAGGAGGAAGAGATAAAATCGAGTTAAGAATAGCAGACATAGAGCTATGGGAGGAAAAATCATACCCATTCGGAGGTCGAGAAATACGAGAAGTGCGACGAAGGGTGACAGGAGGTAGGCGATCATCCGTTGAAGGATCTGATGTCATAGGTCGAGGATCGGGAGGGCTTAGGGAGACAATCATCTGTGGAGGGGGCTTTGGTGCAGCATGCCTGCAAGTGTATACTAGACCCTACTTGTATCGAGAGGAATCTGTGGAGAAATCAGGTAAGACGGAGAACATAGGTGGAGAAACAACAATTTTTGAAGTGAAGAACAATTGTTTTTCAAAGAAAACATTACGAGAAATCCTAACGCGCTGTGTCGTAGGATCATAACATATATATCCCTTTTGAGTCCTACTATATCCTATAAAAGCATACCTAACCGCTTGAGGTGTGAATTTTGTCATTTCATTTGGTAGTAAATGGACAATACAAATACAGCCAAAAAGATGGAGATGAGAATATGTTGGAGGATGTCCAAGAGCTTATAAAACGGAGAAGCATTGTCTAGAGTGGGAGATGGTAATTGATTTACGAGGTAAATAACGGTAGACAAGGCTTCACACCAAAATCGATAGGGGACAGAAGAGTCAATCAAAAGAGCTCTAATCATGTCAAGACGGTGACGATTTTTGCGTTTTGCCACCCCATTTTATTGAGAGGTAGAAGAACAAGATCGCTGAGAAATAATACTTTTGGTCTATAAGAAAGATTGAAACTCATGAGACATTCTCTCCCGAATCAGATCGCTAGACCTTGATTGAGGAGACAGATTGGTTGTCGATAAGAGCAAGAAAAGCCTGAAAGGCGGAAAAAACCTCACTCTTTGCATGGAGAAAATAAACCCATGTGAATCGACTATAGTCATCAATAAACGTAACAAAATATTTATACTGAACATGAGATACCATGGGTGCAATACCCCATACATCACTATAAACAACGTCAAAAATAGGTGAAGCATGAGAACCACGAGAAGGGAATGGTAAAATCCTACTTTTAGCAAGTTTACATGTAACACAATCAAGCGAGATAGATGAAACCAAAGCAGAATTTTTATTACCAAGTAAACCAGAGTTTAACAAATGTAACACATTAGGATTGGGATGTCCCAGTTTCTTATGTTAATCAAAAATATTAAAAGTAGCAAAATTACAAACGATAGGAAAAGACCAAACATGTTTTGGTGAAATAGGAAAGAGACGTCCCTCTTTAGACCCCTTTATGATCGTCCTCTCGGACACCTAATCATGTACATGACAACTAGAAGAAAAAAAAGATACGGTATAATTGTTATCAATAAGCTGACCAACAGATATAAGATTAGTTGATAAACTAGAAGAAACTAAAATATTAGACAAATCAAGTGATATACCAACCACGGTCGAGATAGAAAGAGTGTTACCATCATAAGTGTTTATATGAAGAGATCCAGCATATGGTCTAAGGTTACTGAGCAACCGAGGGTCATTAGTCATATGGTTAGAGGCACCCAAGTATAATAACCAACCAGAAAGAGCAGTTGATGGCTCAAGAGTGACGGAGTTTTGTGAAGTACCGCGAGAGCCTGGAACTTGAGTGGAAGTAGTTGGTGTAGCATAACTAGAGGCTAAGTTAGCAGCTGCAGCATAACCCACTCCAATCTTGCGTGGAGGACGAATAGGGCATTACTTTATGACATGTCCAAGCTTTTTGCAATAATTACATACCTTTTTGGGGGCACTGAAAAGCCATGTGACTAAAACCCTTACAACAGAAACATTGAACACTAGACATATCTCGAGATCTGAATTTCCCTTGAGCAACATATGCAACAGGAAATGGTGTTACTTGATTCTGCTATTGTTCCAAAGAGGCACGAGTGATAAGTCTTTGTTCCTCCCTCAGTAATGAACCCAAACAATCATCAAACGTCAAAGGAGATTCGTGATTCATAAGACAAGATCGGATAAATTCAAATTCAGTTCTCAATTTCATGAGAAATTGATCTCGTTTGGTAACTTCATGCACATGTACTGCCTTCCACCCATCAGGTGAAACCGAAGCATATATGATATCTGTTTACTCAGTCCAGAGATTAGAAAAATCAGAATAAAATTCTTCAATGGTGCGAGAGTCCTGAGAGAATTGTGCCAATTCGAACTCCAACTGAAGTCATCGAGCATTGTTACTTTGAGTGTAGACTTTCCTTAAATATTTCCACATAACACGACTTGATTTGTAAGGCCTAAGATTAAGAACAATTTGAGCATCAACGATCCAATTATCTAGGTCATAATTCGAGAATCTTTGGTTTTTCAGGCAAGATATTTTTCCTTATCCTTTTCTTGATCCAGAGGCGGAAGGCTTCCATCAATATGTCCCCATAGATCCCCTTTCCCTTCAACCAATAACTGAAAGTGAAATGCCCATGAAGAATAGTTCTTTCCGGTAAAGTAAATGCAAATAGAATCATCTTTCTCAATTGACTTGATTAATCGGACCCGTAAACCCAAACTCAAAAAAATACCAATTAAACTAAAGTCCAACAAGATAACAATAGCCGAATAACCCAATGGCCCCAAAACACCCAATATTACTTTATCAAATCCAACAAGCCCAAACACAATCCAATCAAACGTGTAGCTAAATAAATATGACGAGACCACTGAAGATGAACAAATAACTAGAACTCATAGACACGATTGGGAAATTGACAATGCATAGAGGTAACCCTAGGCGACGGTGAAGAAGGAACTCCAAACAGCGAGATAAGACTTCTCTAACAAAGACCTGAGGCTAGACGTCAAAAATTTGGAATTCAAGCATAGGTGACGACGAAACTTCAGATGACGCCAAAAAAAGAAAGGAGAAGGTGACCACGGAGATACCGATTACGCTGAACTAAGAGGTGACTACACACGAAGCTGTCAGAAACACGAAGCCCAACTGTAGGTGGTGCCAAAATGTGAGCGCCGTCTACTGATTACGAAGAACTCCGAATGAAGCACGCTCGAGTACGTCAATTTTGAGGCTCTAATACCATGATAATAATTTGCTGAATGTCTTTTCTCGTGTGTATTACATTTGATTTATAGAATATTGCAAGGTATAAAAGGAAAGAGAATAATTCGCTATACAATGGAATCAATCCAATAATTCGCTATACAATGTAATTAATCCCTGATTTTTTGTGACATGATTAACCTATACATGAAAATATACTCCAATATTACGAATTCCAGAATGGAGAGAGACAGTGTTGGAAGAAATGCGTGCATTGAAGAAAAATGAAACTTGAAAAGTGATGAAATTACCTCAAGGAAATAAACCCGTGGGATATAAATGGGTTTTCAGCTTGAAATACACAGCAGATGGGAAAATAGATGGTATAAAGCTTGATTGGTTGCGAAATGATACACACAAACCTATGGTATTGACTACACAGAAACATTTGCAACAATAGCAAAGTTGAATACAATTCGAGTTCTTTTGTCAATAACAACAAATTTTGACTAGTCACTTCAGCAACTAGACATTAAAAATGTATTCTTGAATGGGGAATTGGAGGAAGAAGTGTTCATGACATTACCACCAGGTTTTTGCAAAGAGGAAAAAAGTCGAGTATGCAAGCTAAAGAAGTCATTATATAGACTAAAATAGTCACCAAGAGCATGACTCGATAGATTTGCAAAAGTATTGAAAGGTTAAGGATATCGTCAAGGACAGTCACATCACAATATGTTTCTTTGACAATTTGAAGACGGTACTAAAACTATTCTAATCGTATATGTTGATGATATTGTTCTGATGGAAGACAATATAGCAGAAATGGAAAGACTAAAAGAGAGTTGCCAATGAATTTGAAGTAAAGGATTTGGGATCAATGCGATATTTCCTGGGAATGGAAGTTGCTAGATAAAATTGAGGCATCAATGTATCACAACGAAAATATGATCTCGATCTTTTAATCGAAACTGGCATGCTAGGATGTAAACCAAGTGATACGCTCGTAGATATGGGAAGGAAAACTGACGATGAAGGAAACCCTGCAGAAACAAACAGATATCAAAAGTTGGTTAGAAAGCTCATATATTTGTCACACACCAAGCCTAACATAGCATTTGCTATTAGTTTGGTAAGTCAACACATGCACTCTTCAAAGAAAAGTCACCTAAAAGTTGTCTATAAGATACTCAGGTATCTCAAGGGCTCATCAAGAAATGGACTATTCTTCAAAAAAGGAGAAATGAAAGAAGTTGAAGTCTTCACAGACGCATATTGAGCAAGATCAACAGACGATAAGAGATCCACTACAGGTTACTATACCTTTGTATTGGAAAACCTGGTAACTTGGAGAAGCAAAAAAAAAAATGTAGTAGCCAGTAGTGTAGAAGCTAAATTCAGAGCTGTTGCATTGAGAATATGTAAAGGGCTATGGTTGAAGAAATTCCTAGAAGAATTACATGTCACAATAAAGCCTCCAATCAAACTTTATTGTGACAATAAAACAACAATCAACATTTCTCTTAATCCAGTTTCGCTGATCGAACTAAACATGTAGAAGTTGACAGATACTTTATTAAGGAACTATTTGAAGAAGGAACTATTTACACGACACGTGTCCCACGCAAGAACAAATTGCAGTTATCTTCAACAAAGGACTAACTAGACAGAAATTCGATGATTTCATCTTCAAGTTGGATATGATAAATATTTACAATCCAACTTAAGGGGGAGTGTTAAAATCACGAGATCATTAGGGGGACAAATTTAGGAATTATTTATTTTCATAGTTAGTTAGAATATTGATTGATTATTGTAATTTTTAGATATGGTAGAAAATTTTCTTTTTCCTTTTATTCTTCCCTTCCTTGTACTATAAAAGGGATAGTGTATTGCACATAATCAATAAGAAAACATACTGTTTTTCTCTACACTGCTGATGAGATCTTTGAGATATTATTAGAAGACTGTTTATGGAAGACTTGCTTTAGAAATTAATATGACTTATTTTACAATTATTTAGACCGATTTTCCATATTATTATTATTATTAAGTAGTTTCCATAGTTTGTTAGGAGTTTTTAGTTCAAGTGAGAGTGGTTTCTCATTGTAAAAGTTAGACTTGATTATTAAATAAAGACTATACCCTCTCTCTCTCTCTCTCCCCCTTCTTCTATTCTTCTCCCTTTTCTCTCTTCTTCTCTCCCCTTTCCCTTCTTCTACAATTCTAGCTCTTGTTTATGATCATCTGCCGTCACCTACATTTTCGTAAGGTGAATACAACTAAAAGAATGCATAAAAGACATTCTCTGAAAAGCTTAATTTCTACTGAAATAATGGTATCCAGAATGAAAACAATAGTCAATTATCAAAATGAAGGGAAAAAGGAAAAGAAAAAAAGTGAGAGCAAATGAAGGTTCTCATTATCAAAAATCCTATCTCAAACCCAGGCACCAGATCTAGTTGTCATACATGCATGGGGATAAATTCGGCAAGTCTGGCCAAATGATTTTCCTTGACAACAGATTTTACCTTTATGACTTGAAAGGCAAAATATTAATATCTCAAATCCAGCATCTGTCCAAAAAGTGAAGCTGCCAATCTTATAAGGTATAAAAGCCTTGGCGAGTCATTCTGTCTGACAATTTTTAGCCTGATAATACTACAGAACTAACGAGTTTGAAAGAAATCACAGTGCACACAAAAGTAGCTATTTCGTAGAAAGAACTTTTAATTCAACACAGCAGCGGAAACTAGGAACAGGGTTCTTCCAAAAGAAAAATAATTAAAAAACATAAAATTCCAGTTTCCAGGGGTCAAAACTCAAAATTAAGAGACTTTCAAGTGTCAAACGACATTCTGTTTCAAGATTCACTGGATGTACAATCTTGAGGATCATTTGTTGTTAGGATGTAACCGACACAGAGGAGACACAATCTTAGATGACGTTTCAGTTTCTAGTACATAAATAAAACATAAACAAGAATGCTTCAGGTGCATGCTAGAGCTGGAGCCAGGAACCCTGAGCCAAATGGTATAGAAGTACTTATAAATGTATTATGCAGGTTGCTTTCAACCATACAAGGCACATAACTATAGTGCTATAATTGTGGGTGATAAAAGATCATGCCATGAGAAGTGAATGTGTCCACAATGTAAACTTCTTTATTAAGGTCACCTGTAGCATATTGACATCAGAAGACTAATTGTTCAAGTATGCAAATCTAAAGCTGCTTACAGGACAACGAAGATTGACTGGAACAATGTCAGCAACCACTTCAATATCACTGTCACTATCAGCATTTTCTTTTGCAGTCCCACCACCAACACAACGGCGAACACGAGCAACTGCATCCTAAAAACTCTCACCTTCGGTGTCTATAGGAATCATGTTAAGAACCTGGGGATGAGATCCAAAGTACCGTTAGTCCCTCCAAAATAAAGAACAAAAACAAGCTTAGGAATGCCAAGAGACCCATAAATTTAAGTCTATCACAGATGCAAAAGAACTATAAAAAATCTTTCATTGAGAAAAAATGGATAATGTCAACAGGATCGGCAAAAGAACAACTACCTGTCATTTCCATTACCCCAACTCTTGGTCAGCAACCCAATGTTCACAAGGAAATTCATTGCAAATATTCAACATAAAGAATTTATGGTGATTCTTATACCTGGTGCAGAGTACGCCGTTTTACCATCCTAACTCCTAAACAGAATATGCGAGCATCCCATCCTGTTAAGGATATCTTATTAATTCCGTCTCTGGTGCATACTGTAATCTGCGAAAACAAGAAGATGTGTACTCAATAAAATGCCCAGAATTAGCAGAGGAAGTCCACTGGGATGTGAAAGTAAATTAATTAATATTTCGGCCACCCCTCAGAAAACGAAAAACAAAAATTAAAATAAAGAACCACACAACAGATAAATGAATAAGCACAAAGATAGCTCAGTTTTGAATGAAAATTTTTATGGTTATGTGACATGATGATTACTAAAACATGGGGTAAAGAAAATAAACAGAAGAAATACAGCTACTAAAGATAATAAAGGATGATTCCTAAGTTTAAAAAATGATTGTCACAAGAATCTTGTATTCATAGAGTGAAAACTTACAACAGGTCCATCATCTCGACCATTTGCTCCTAATAATTGTGAGCCAGGTCTGTTTATTGCCTGCATCGGTACACCTGTTAAGGTCGAGCAATATGTTAAATAAGCAAACCCCAAAAAGAGATGGAAAAAATTTAAGGTGAAGTGACACTAAAGCAGAGCTCCACAATCATAAAAAAGGAAAGAAAGGATATTTGAAACTTTAAACAGAAAGTCGACTTCAAGCAATTCACCGAACGAAAACAATATGAAAATTAAGTTTACAACCATACTGAAGAGTTAAATGTTCTGGTTTGCACTCAAATAAAGTGATATGACATGATTTACGAGCAATATATAAACCAGGATACTGCAGTTAAATTTTACAGTCATCTTAGCACGTGCCTCAGGAAAATAAAGAATATTCACCGATGAAACCTGATACTACTAGAAAATAGAATTAAGCTCTATACAAAAAAATACAGACCCAATAGTTATGAGTGGAACAATGTCAGAGAATATCAATACCATTGACCTGTAGGTCTGCATACTGTGGCCACTGCATACGGAATGGCACCTTGTCATTAAGAAGCATACACCAAGCCTAGTCATAATAGCACAGACATCATCATGTAATTAATAAAAGCATTTTCAACAGTATAAAAGCTATATTGTGTGCAAGTTATCACAGGGAACCAGACCAACCTGAACGTCAAATTCCTTTTTCGATAACAAGTCCATGGAAGTCCTTGTTAGTTGAAATGTTGTTTCAACGGTCTGAACAGGATTTGAGCTAGGAAAAATTGCAATTGCACACCAGATTCAGTATGAGAAACCTAACAAGACAAACAAAAAAAAGAAAAAAAGAAAGAAAAGGAAGTAGTACATATTTGTCATGCCCAAAAACCAGATTTTGAAACAAGGGCGATAACTAAGCCCCCGTTTGGCACTCATTAAATCTCATCAAATTAAATTAAATTTTTCTCTACTATTTTCAACCACACAATCTTCAATAAAATAATATTACACGTAAATCGGAAACTTTTCATTCTATTACAACCTTCCATTTTCCAAAAAAACACTATTCCCCCATTATAATCAAAATTAATGGGGGCCAAACGGGGGCTAAATTTTGTTCCCATGTATTTTGACACCTTAACAACAAACAAATAAATGTAAAGTTGAAGGCTCATATAATACATCCCATAGTCTTCCAGGTGAAAAGGAGGGGATGAATTAGGTTGGGCCACATCATGTAGTCGATGGAAAAATTAAATACATGAAACAGCAGCAGCCTACTGCTATCATAAGACTAACCACAACAGTACACTATTGCAAGTGTTGATGACTAGTAGTATATCTTTACATTTAGGTTGTGCAGTTGCCTCTTGCAAGTGCATAAGATTGTTACTAAAGTGATATTCTATCTATTAATAAAAACTGAAACACCTTAATGGGATTTCTCATTACCCAAATGAAACAGTAGATTTTATTACATCACGATGTTATAGTAGCAGTGCAAACAACCTTTTGCAAGTGAAATTGCATAATTTAGCAAGCCAAATCAACCCTCCCCCTATCCATTTGTCTCTTTAAAAGTCACACTAGCATAAAATTGCAGCATCCCGAGCTTTCTTGGTAATTCCATTCACTAACTAGCATTAACATCAGTGGTATTAACAATGTAAATATCCATTCAATCACTTTATTCCAAATTAAGAACAATTATCCACCCATATAAAGGAGACATCATTACTAAAAAATATAAATTCCACATCAGTATCAGTTAGAGCAGCTATTTGCTGATTTCAAAGGTAAAGGGCACTCATAAAAAACCTTATTGACAGACAGGCAATAGTATTCCGAACACCATATGAGCACAGAGTTAGCAATACCTAAAAACCGGGATGTACAATTCGGATATTATCGATAGAATACAAGGAAAGCACAAAATTGTTGGTTTCGGAAGCCCTAGAAGCACATAAACAAGGTGGAAGCGTGTATTCGAAATTTTTTACAACCACTTGTTCGAATAAAAAAACCAAGATTTACGTAGATTCATTCATCTTCATCACCCTACTACAAGCCTTCAACTGCTAGATATTCTCAAATATTGTCCATAAGCTGCAACACAAGTAGGTGAGCACCTTTAGTCTTGGACTGGATCGAGTAGGGGATTGGATAAAACATGCGCTAAAGAAGGAAGGCAGCTAGTCCAAGAATTTTTTTTTTTTGGGGGGGGGGGGGGGGGGGGGGGGGGGGGGGGGGGGGGGGTCAGTTGCCCTTCTTCATGTATAAGTAGCCTCAATCTCCTCAATAACCTGGTCTACTTAAGTCTCTATCCAATCCAGTCTCCTACGCGTAACTCTAATTACGCTTAAATAAATGGAGCTATCTAGGAGGACCTATGGACCCTTGTAAATAAAACTCCAATGGACTTGATTGAGCTAGTACATTTAACTCTTGTCCAACTGAGTTCAATCGATTAATATTGAATCGGTCCACTAAAAGCACGCATTTCACCCTTAGATTGCAAACTTAATTAAAGAAGCAAGTATACCCGGCAATAAATCAACAAAACTAGGCCTTAAGATCAATAAATCCAACAGTCAACCCTCATTGAATGTCCATAACTGGAGTAGATTGTCAAATGATTGTCTAGCCATTCTAGTTTTACATTTTCTAGCCATTCTAATTTTACATTTTCTATTTGGGTGGCATTTTTATCTAATCAAACTATAAATTTGTGATCCCATTTAACTCTCTACTTAATTCCTAAGGGATTTATTAATCCAAGTCTTGAAAAATACCTTTAAAGGGACATTCGTCTTTTGATTCTGTCTTGTGAATACATGCTCAAGCATTCACAAGCCGAACTCTCCAGGCACCTATTGATGACATCAAGATATTACTTATTGATGCTTCAATGGGTCTGAGTCATGAATCAGGGCTAACTATCCACTTAGATTAAGATTGATTTTTTTGCTGATCCAGTGAAATTTAATTAATTCAATAGTTATCACACTAAATAAAATTTCAAATGGTACTGTATACTCTTCTTTAGTTGCACTGACTGGGCTAACTAGCATTTCTAAAGGGAAGTCTCTAACTATAACCAAGACAATTCATTCAACTCAAGGAAAGCGCCCAAATTTTATTCACTGGTCATGGACACTAATTTAGGTTATGAATTACCTCTATTACGCAGAAATCATCTATGCTCATAATTCATAATTGCACCCATAACAAGTCCTTACTATCTGCTCAACTAGAAATAGATTATCAACATGTATTGACATTGTGGAATGCGTAAATAAATAACTTCTATTTTAGTAAATCAGAAAACATCTATACATGAGGAGCATATCTCCTTTCTAGGGCACGATTCCCAACCAAAACTCCATATAGGTACTGGGTGCATGATCTACCAAAGTAAAAACATCTTGTGCGAATAGAGTAAAATGTACCCATCTGAAATAAAGTCAGCGCTCTAACAGACTAATGAGAGACATCACGGGAATCTTACATTTTAAGTTTAAATAATCTATTCTGAAATAGTCTTTGATGCAATAAGTTAATGAAATCTTCAGGTTCGATAAACACAAGCTAAAACAGAATAACGGCAGTTAATCTTAAAGTTAAGAAGTTCGAATTACTGATAAATAGGCCATATGCTTACCCATCTGTAGGAACATCTGTGATAGTCATCTTCACAGGATGTAAAGGATGTGCAACTGTCTCCCAGAAACTACATATATGCAAAAAATAAAAAACCATATCAATCTTCCGGCTTCTAAAAGTTATCCAATGTAAATCTAAGCAAAGCGGGTGGAGTGTGCAATCTAAATGAACCAATACAAGAGGACAATAACTCAATTTTGAGCTATTTCATATAGATTCACTAAAATATTATTGACAACACAGTTTCACGGCCCCAACAGCAGAGAACACAAGTTAACATTTTCATCTTATTTAGTGATCAGTAATTCAAAGCAATGATGTTACTCAATTACTCTAGCTTCAAGTTTGAGAGAGAGAGAGAAAGAGAGAGCGAGAAAATGATTATGGGATGAAAGTTCCAGGGAAACGAAAACCACAAGAACTAATAATGTGAGTTGAAGGCTGAAAATCATGATACAAGGAAAAGATGGTTGAACCGCAGTCAAAAATCTAAACATTTATGGTAACTCTTTTCCATTTATAAGCATGTTCAAGAATACGTCACAAGAAACTGATGCCCAAACTGCTAGTCATTTCGTCTTTCACTAGTAAAAGGAAGCGGGAACCATGAAAAGAAAACCGCAAGGCAAGACAAATTTAAAGAGAGTGCTATCCAAGTTTGTCTGATTCGTTGGTACCAAAATTTGATCATTGTGAATATGCTGAAAAAGTAGATACTTATGGCTATCGATTGGGTGTATCTTGAACGTTGGCAGTCACTTAAATCAATCGGTAAATAAGTACAGTTATTACCATAATTAATCTCCCTGTAACGCCCCAATTTCACTAATAACTCGAGGCGCTACTTAAATCAAAGTAACCTGTAAATAAATATTTTCAAAAGTCGCCACAATACGAAGGCAAACATATACTTTAAAAATTCATAGCAATTTAACACAAAATGCGGAAACATCACTTCTAAAATAATTTTTCTCACATTCAAGAGTCAATACCAAATATGATTAGCAAAAGCCAACATTTGCAAAGATACCAAAATTCAATACTTAAGTGTCAAAATGAAAATCAACTATTTAAAATATCTTGTTTCAAATTTTGAAGTTCAAAAGGTCTATTATTAAATTAAAATTGTCCCGCTCATTGCCTTGCCCTGCCAAGCTCCTTAACCTGAAAGGTTGGAAAAATAGTGGGGTGAGCATAACGAATTATATTCAGTGGAGATACAGCAATCAGTCTAAATTAAGTCAAAATATGAAATCAAGTAGTGAACATAATATCCATACAACATACTATAGAAATATGTACTGTGGGCATTCCCAAGGACCCAATTTCGATCTCGGACCTATTTACGGTCCCTGACAACATGATATAAACGCTTAGCAAATTTTTGCACTGTGGGCATTCCCAAGAACCCAATTTCGATCCCGGACCTATTTATGGTCCCTGTCAACTTTTTCATAGGTATAAACATTATATCACAATCAAAATCACATATCAAGCATTAACATGGACAAATAACCACAATTGCGTAAATATAAACCCCACCTCGAAGTTTTGAAAGTTTTCTTGGAAATTGAACAATTGTAATGTTACCGTGCTTCACACTTTGCCCGCAATCTCGTCTAGCAAGAACAAAATTAATTTAATTTAAAATACTAAGTCTAATTAAAACTTTAAAACATTTAAGGACTTAATTGTAAAAGTATTAAAACTGAAATTTAAAAGTTTAACGGCTGAAAATAGACTTTTGAAATTCTATGGGCTAATTTAAAAGTTATTAAAACATAAGGGCTGAATTAAACAATTTATAAAACTTTAGAATTAAAATAACAACATTTTAAAAGCTTTTGGGCTAAATTGAATAACCTTTAAAAGACTAGGGCTTGAGGAGTAAATTCCCAAAATCAAATATTTACAAAATCCTATCTCTAATCTCTCTCTCTCACTCACTCACGCGATATGGCAGGGAGAAGAGGAGGAGCCGGCGACGGGAAGGTGAGGCGAAGTGGGTGAGCTCCGGCCAAAAATTAATGGTGTCGCCGTCGCGAGGTAGCGCGGGCGGTGGGGGTCGATTGGGGGTCCTTTTTGGGCGTCAACCGAGGCCAACGGTCCGATTTTCTTGGCTGTTCCCGGCGATAAATCTGGCCAAAAGGAAGTTAGGGTTGAGGTAAGTGGTTGGCTTTATTATCTTTTGGTTTTGTGGTTGGATTCTGGGTTGATTTTGGATGAAGTGGAAATTCGGACTAGGTAGAACGGGGCTGCCGTTTTGGGTGGCTGTAGGCGGCGGTTCGTGGTGGTGATGGCCTGTTGGTGGTTCGATTGTGGGTGAGGTTAAATGGGTGCGTGAAGGTGGCGGTGGTTGCACCTACTTGCAGTGAAAACGGGGTGAAATTGGTGGATTTGAATTCAGGTTTTTGAGTTGGGATTGATGGTGATGATTGTGTGAAACTTTCAAATGATTATTGAGCAAAGATTGAATGAATTTTTGGTGAGTTTCTTACTTGTTTCTTGGTTGCAATGTTGAGAGGTCTTGGAGGTGTTGGAGAGGTCGAGAGAAACAGTGGTGATGAATAGTGAATGTAGGGCACAGAAAACGAGGCAGTAATTGGACCTAGAGTTTGTGCTGGAAAATAATTCTTTGGCTAACAGGATTTAATAAAATTGGGTTAAAAGATAAAATTTGAACTAATAAAAATTGGACATTAAAATTGAATTTAAATCGATAAGAATTTGATACTTTTAAAAGGTTAGAGATTGAACTCGATAAGTAAATATTGAAATTTTAAGATTAAAATCGTTTCGAAATTCTAAATTAATTGTTTTTGCTAGACAACTCGACGGACGTAAAACGAATTCTAAACTTTGTCGGGATTGTCGTAACAACATACTTTAAGTTATAAAATTTGTACTTTTAAAAATTCGGGTCGCTACAACCTTCCCCACTTAAATAAATTTCGTCCTCGAAATTAAACTTACTTGATTTGAGAATGTCTGGATATTTAGCTAAAACCTCATCTTCTTTTTCCCAAGTTATCTCTTCCCTACCATGTCTATTCCATTGGACTTTAACTAAAGGGATATCTTTGTTCCTTAAGGTATGAACTTTCCTCTCAAGTATAACTACAGGAGTTTCCTCATATGTCATATCTTCGTTAACATCCAAAGATGCATAATTAACAATGTGGTTCGGATCATGGACATATTTCCTTAACATTGAGATGTGAAAAACATTATGTATTGCCGTTAACTCTGGCGGTAAAGCCAACCTATAGGCCACGTTTCCAACTCTTTCCAAGATTTCAAAAGGTCCAATAAACCTTGGTCTAAGTTTTCCTTTCTGTCCAAATCTTACCACTCCTCTCATGGGAGCCACTTTAAGAAATACTTTTTCACCAATTTCAAACTGTAGTTCCTTTCATCGCTTGTCAGCATAAGACTTTTGTCTGTCTTGTACTGTTTTAATCCTTTCTCTGATCTTCTCCACAGCTTTTACGGTCTGTTTCACTATTTCTGGACCCAAAACCTTCCTCTCACCAACGTCATCCCAATGGATTGGTGATCTGCACTTTCTGCCATAAAGAGCTTCATACGGTGCCATGCCAATGGTAGACTGGAAACTATTGTTATATGCAAACTCAACCAAAGGTAAATGCATTTCCCAGTTACCACCAAGGTCTAAAGCGCAAGCTCTCAACATATCCTCTAAAGTTTGTATAGTTCTCTCTGATTGTCCATCTGTCTGTGGATGATATGATGTATTGAATTTCAATCTAATTCCCATAGCTGTTTGCAAGCTTTCCCAGAACTTGGATGTAAATCTGGAATCCCTGTCTGACACTATAGAAACTGGTACACCATGCAATCTTATAATTTCTCTGATGTACAACTGAGCGTACTGGTCTAAACTGAAAGTCATTTTCACTGGTAGAAAATGAGCAGATTTTGTCAAACGATCAACTATGACCCATATAGCTTGATGACCTTTAACTGATCTAGGAAATCCCACCACAAAATCCATTGTTATGTGTTCCCACTTCCATTCTGGGATTTCAAGTGGGTTCAACATTCCAGACGGACGTTGATGTTCGACTTTAACTTGTTGGCAAGTCATGCACTTCTCAACAAAGAAGCCAATTGATCTCTTCATGTTTCTCCACCAATAAATTATTCGCAAATCCTGGTACATCTTCGTACCTCCTGGGTGTGCGGTATAAGGTGAAAAATGTGCTTCCTCTAAAATTTCCTTCCTCAAGGCTTCATCCTTCGGTACACACAATCTTCCCTTGAACATAAGAGTGTCATTAGTTGATACTTCAAAACCTTTAACACTGCCAACGAGTACTCGGTCTTTAATCTTGCACAAAAATTTATCCTTACCCTGAGCTTCTTTAATTCTGTCTCTAAGAGTCGGTCGAACAATCATAGTAACTATAATTGCAGTTGTGTGATGTGGAGGAGTTACAACTTCAAGTCTCATGTTGGCAAAATCCTTGATCAATTGTTCTTGACTGGTTAGGGCAGCTAACTGTCCTTTACCTTTCCGGCTAAGTGCATCAGCAACAACATTGGCCTTGCCAGGATGGTAATGGATAGTACAGTCATAATCTTTGACTAACTCCAACCACCTTCTCTGTCTCATATTCAATTCCTTCTGAGTGAAGAAATACTTTAGACTCTTATGGTCTGTGTATATCTCGCACTTACTACCATACAGATAGTGTCGCCATATTTTTAAAGCATGAACTACAGCAACCAATTCCAAGTCATGTGTAGGGTAGTTCTGCTCATGTGGCTTCAACTGTCTAGATGCATAAGCAATTACTTTTCCATGCTGCATCAGTACGCATCCCAAACCTTGTGTCGATGCATCACTATGATTGCAAAACCTTCTGACCCTTTTGGAATAGCCAAAACTGGTGCAGATACCAATTTCTGTTTCAATTCTTGAAAACTCTTCTCGCACTTTTCTGTCCACTGAAACTTCACTCCATTCTTGGTCAACTGGGTCATCGGTCCAGCAATTTTTGAAAATCTTTCGACAAACCTTCGATAATAGCCAGCCAATCCTAAGAAACTACGAACTTCATTTATATTGGTTGGTGCCTTTCAATTAGTGACAGCTTCGACCTTGGCTGGATCAGCTTCAATACCATCTGCGGTAACCACATATCCAAGAAAACCAATTCGGTCAAGCCAAAATTCGCACTTCTTGAATTTTGCATACAACCTTTCCTGTCGAAGTGTCTGTAATACAATATTGAGATGCTCCTCATGTTGTTCCTTGTCCCTTGAATAAATCAGAATGTCATCAATAAAGACAATTACAAACCGATCCAAGTATTGATGAAACACTCGATTCATTAAGTCCATAAAGACAGCTGGCGCATTAGTCAACCCGAACGGCATCACAGTGAATTCATAATGTCCGTATCGAGTCCTAAATGCAGTTTTTGGTATATCACCATCTTTAACCTTCAACTGATGATAACCTGATCTCAAATCAATTTTGGAGAATACAACGGCACCCTTTAACTGATCGAACAAATCTTCAATTCGTGGTAAAGGATACTTATTCTTGACTGTGAGGTGATTCAACTCCCTGTAGTCAATGCACATCCTCATTGATCCATCTTTCTTTTTCACAAACAGAACCGGTGCTCCCCAAGGCGATACACTCGGTCGAATAAATCCTTTATCCAACAGTTCTTGTAGTTGTACCTTTAATTCCTGAAGTTCCTTCGGTGCCATCCTATAGGGTGCTTTAGATATGGGTGCAGCTCCAGTGACCCCAGTGATTGCTGCACCATATAGTACACCGAATTTTGAACAAAAACACAAATATTCCGTCACCTAACAAAATAGCCCATTTCATACAGAAATTAATTGAAGTAACATTAAGAAATTAAGCTAAATATACCTTGCAACTAGTCACCAAGTCCATCTCTTTACAATTTAATTCAGGAAAACAGCACTTGGTCTTTTTTTATCAACACTCCCTCTGATCAGAAAATTAAAATGATTGATCATCAAAACTACATCAAATTAGCTTAATTTATTCAAAAAAAAATAAAAAAAATCGTCAAGTTATATATTCGTGCATGCATGTGTGTCTAAGCGGTGACAGATAGATTGATCGGATACCTCACGGCAATTCCTACTCTCTCCCTCTAGGTGGTCTGTTGAATTTTTGTGACCCAACCCTGCGGAAGATGAAGCTGCCAACTCCCGACGTGTCGTCAGTTTATTAATTCCGGTGTATGGCTGCCAACGCGCCCGGGTTTTGATCTGTCTTCCCACTGTTCAGTGCTTGGGTGGGACACTTAGTGGGTGACGTGAAGCGGTGATGGCATGAACTGTTGTATATGGAAGGCTATTTGGTCCGTTGATTTGAGAGAACTTGATATATATGATTGTATCACTCAATGTTTGGCAAAGCTTTTTAATAAAATTACAAATAGAGCCTTAATTAGGTAAAAGTAGTTAATGCTATTTGAGCTAAGGCTAAACATTGATTTATGTGATATTGAAGTCATCGCATTTAATAGATTATATGTTATTTTAAATATGACTGCGAGTTAAGTAGGTAAAAGTAGTTAGTGCTATTTGACCTTCATTGGGAGTAAACATTGATTTACGTGATATTGAGGTTCGTCGCATTTAATAAATTATACATTATTTTAAATATGACTCATATACTTCACCGTTTCACCTACATTTTGCTAAACATTGATTTATGTGATGTTCAACACATTTAATAGGTCATAATTTATTTTAAATGTGACTCATATTTTCACTTTCAAGATGATTTGTCAATTGATTATATGTCCCCGTGGACTAATCATAAAATAGAAGTTACAATTTCTAATAGGGTAGTGGCACAATATCGCATAACCTTTACCTAATTCATGAAATACCCTCTAACCTTTTATTTCGATGCAAAATTCCCTTACTTCAGCCAAACATTGCGAGAAAATCCCTCTATTAGAGGGGATTTTGAAGACCAAAATGAATAAAAATATCAAGGGCTTTTTTGTCTAATCATATTCACGTATTTACTTGAGATCATGTTTATTTAAAAGACAAAGTGGCAGAAAAATTAACAAGAGAAATCTACATTGAAACCCCATTAATCCACCAAAAAAAATTCAAAACCATCACATTTTCACGTGTTTGTACACATTAGAAGTCTCTACACGCCGTTGTGCTGAATATTTCGCATTAGTGAATTGAATGTCTACACTTTCAGATCGGTGATTGGACAAATAAGTTGATATTTGGTGTATGTTTGTAAAATAACTTGATTGTTGATAATGCTGAATTTTTTTTCCTCCATGCAGTTGCTACTTGTTATTGGTTAAGGTTTTCTGTGTTGGTGTCGATTTCTATTCTATGGTGAAGCAAGGGTTCACTAAGGATTTGCTGATTTGGATGGAAAATTAGTGTATTGATTGTTTCTTTTGTTCATGGCGTCTTTATTTTTTTCTAAGTTAGGGTTGATTTGTGCAAAGATTAATTTCGGAATTGTATTCCACTACGTTTATCAATTCTAGGGTTGATTTGCACTCGAATATTTGAACGATTCTTCTTCTTCTTCCTCCTTGATATAAATACATATCCAAATTTCAAACCAACAACAAAACCAAATTGTTAGAGAGACACTTTTAAATATATTTTCGAGACCAATGGATCTCATGAAGCATATGCCTTAAAATTCTTATAGAAGCACACAAAAGCTAAAATGAAGCAATAATTATTAAGAAAATACTTGTGCATAGAACTTGTTTTACAACCCTCTCTGACTAGAAATTTAAAATTTATTCATAAAAAAATCAATATACAAATCAACCGTGACATGGGAAATTGAAATAAAAATGCAATTTATCTCTAAAATCATATTTAGTCCCAGTATTGCGAGCAAATCAAATTTATTTGTAGAAATTAGCTTCAATTTTCTTCTATTTCATATTCAAAATGAAACTCACTCAAGAAATTATTGTTTCCGATAATCTCCGAGCGTGGAGATAATGAGACAAAAATGCTCCTGATATTTTTATTAGTTTTGGCATTTAAAATTCCTTTTGTTAGGTTGTGACTCAAAATCCGTGCGAATTGGAATTGTAGTTCATGGAGGAAGCTCAGATAATTTTGGTTTAGAAGTCCTGATAGATAAGGGATTAAATTTTATCATGCATCGAGAGCTTTATTTGGATAAGGATTTTGGAATTAAGGACTCTACTTGCTCCTATAAATACTACACAAAGTGTAGGCTCTTCATGGGTTGAAGATAATAATTAGATCATTGTTGTATATATTATAAACTTAAGAGAATTGTATAGATTTAGATTGAGAGAATTAAATCTTATAAAGACAATTTTAATTTCTTGGTATAATAAATTCGCTGGATTTTGATTAAAATTGGAGCTACTTTGTATGACAAAGAGCTTGATGAGTAAATTACACTTGAAGCAACACTTGTATTCTCATCGCTTGAGGGAATGTAGATATTTGGAAAATCATCTATCGGTGTTCAAGGAAATCGCCGCTGACTTGGAGCCATGGAGGTTAAGTATGATGGAGAGGATCTAGGGCTGATATTGTTATGTTCATTGTCACCTTCATATGTGACTTTTAGATATATCATTCTCTATAGTCGGGATACTTTTACTATTGACGAGATGTATGATGTGCTTTATTCTAAGAAGAAGATGAAGCATCTAATCGTCGATTTTGAGGCCCAGGCAAAGGGTCTTATTATTCATGAGAGGAAGACAAGTGGTCATGGAATGACAAAATCAGGGATAGCAACAGTGATAATGTTTGTTGATATTGCAACAACAAGGGGCACATGAAGAGAGATTGTTATGAGTGACGGAATATGTTTACTACTTCCGATTAGAAGGAACAATTAGAAAATTTCGGTAATGTAAATCTTACAGAAGAAGATAATGATGGAGATCTTTTGGTGATTACTGATGGTGACTCAAAATCTGACAATGATTGGATTCTTGATTCGACTTGCACTTTTCATATGTGTTCAAACTGGGATTGGTTTTCTTTCTATGAAACAGTTTACAAGAGATTTTGTGATTATGAGAAATAATTAACATTGTAAAATAGTTGGCATTAGTAGCATCGAAATCAAGATATTTGATTGTACGATTAAAATACTTTGCCAGGTTTGACATGTTCCAGGTATAAACAGTAATTTAATCTCTTTGATTACCCTTGATTTCAAAAAGGTACTTGTATACCGATGGAGGTGGAGTTATGAAAGTTAGCAAAGGTGCCCGGGTTGTGTTAAGGGGGCGGAGAAGGTTTCGATTATATGTGTTAGAAGGTTCGGCTGATAGCTCAAGTAGAGTTTGTTGTGATCGGGTTGTTTTGTGGCGATTTGAACAAAAATTGGGAAATCTTCTAATAGCTCAGGTGGAGCTAGTTGTGAACTTGATAATCATGTTGCTCGTGGTGATTCAAGAAGGTTTGATAACTCAGGTGGAGTTAGGAGTGTCATGGTGATTCGAGCAGTTTCAGCCACTCGACTGGAGCTGGAAATGAATGGATGATTCAAGCAAGGTTGGCATGCAAGGTAGTTTTGCAGGTAAACATGTCTTAAATTTAGTTTATAGTTGCTGAGTATGCCCGGTAGGGGCATGATGTACCCAGAAAAGGTATGGTGGAAGAGTTGGATAATGATTTGAAGAGTGAAAACTTAATTCGTTGTTTTGGATTTTGTGTTAAGGTAGAGTTTGCTAGGTTGTGACTCAAATTACATGTGATTTGGAATTGTAGTTCCTGGAGGAAGCCTAAATAATTTTGGTTTAGAAGTCCAAATACATAAGTGATCAAATTTCATCATGCATTCAAAGTTTGATTTGGATAAGGACTTTGGGATTAAAGACTCTACTTCATCTATAACTTCAAGATTTGGCTCCTATAAATGCTCTACAAGGTGTAGGCTCTTCATAGATTCAAGATAATAATTAGATCATTGTTATATATATATTAGAAACTTAAGAGAATTGTTTAGATTTAGATTGAGAGAATTAAATCTTGTAAAGACAAATTTTATTTTTTAGTATAATAAATTCTCATCTTCTTCCGCAAAATATTGTTTATTGTGTGATCCATTATTTTCATGTTATCTATATTTTCTCGTTATTTAATTATTTGGCCGAATTCTCAACACCTTTTTATCTGAGAAATTAATAGAGGTTGACGACAATATCATAAAATAGATGTCTTAGGTTTGAATCCTAGGAATACGACGAAAATCATGAAGGGTAAAATATGCTCAGGCTTTTCCTAAAGTGAACAGTATAGTTAACAGTTTGGGTATGAGACCAAGATCATTACAAAAAAATGTTTATCCAATTGGTATCATGATTCAACTTAAGTCTCTCATAAGGTAGACGTCTTGGATTTGAATCCTAAGTAACAAAATAGAAAATCATGAAGGATAAAATGGACTTTGGCTTTCATTTTATGTAATGACCCATGCCTCGTGTTCAAGTCATTAATTTACGTATTGTCCGCTTTGGGAGAGTTTGAATCCATCTTATCTCTCATAATTTTCTATCACGTTTCTAAAATTCAAATCCAAATTCTTTGTTTTATGAGAGACTTAAAGTTGAATATTAGTACCAATGAGACAAGTTGCCCAATATGTACCAAGATTCAACTTAAATCTTTTATAAAGTAGAGGTCTTGAGTTCAAATTTTGGAGGAATGCTAAGATAAACTTAAACTCTCCCAAAACGAACAATACACATCCTAACTATATAAAAGAGTGAGTTTTAGTTTTTTTTTTTTTGCCACGTGTCGACAATTTATATCGTCAATTAATACGACGTCGTTTTTTCTTGGAAGCGTAATGTGGAAGCGTGAATAAATGTGTAAGAGAAGAAAATTTAGCCCTGTTTTAGCCCCTCTTTTTTCCCATCCATTTTCTTTTTCCAACACACTGAACGCATTAATGAGAGGTAAAAGGCACTGAATTTTCTAACACAATTTCTAATCCTAAAAATATCTAATATATAATAAATATACAAAATATCAAATATTTCCTAAATATTCAATTATAACAATATCGAAAATCTAAAAATTTAAAATTTTCACGTTAATAAAAATATCTAATATATAATAAATATACAATTCGACAAAACAAATATCAAATATTTCCTAAATATTCAATTATAACAACACCGAAAATTAAAAAATCTAAAATTTTCGAGCTAATAAAAATATCTAATATATAATAAATATACAATTCACAAAACAAATATCAAATATTTCCTAAATATTCAATTATAAAAACACCGAAAATTAAATTAAAATGATTTAATAAAAATATCTAATATATAATAAATATACAATTCGAAAAAACAAATATCAAATATTTCCTAAATATTCAATTATAAAAACATCGAAACTAAATATATTAAAACTTCCTCTCTGAAGCTGTGACTGTGTCACGGAGATGGCTAGGCCATCTCTGTGATTGTCTCTTTTTCTTTTTTTCTTTTTTGTTTTTTTTTCTTCTTTTTCTATCCTAATTCTAAAAATATATAATAAATATACAATTCGACAAAAAAATTATCAAATATTTTCTAAATATTCAATTATAATAACACCAAAAATTAAATTAAAATAATTTTAAATTTTAAATTCTTCACACTAATAAAAATATCTAATATATAATAAATATACAATTCGACAAACCAAATATCAAATATTTCCTAAATATTCAATTATAAAAACACCGAAAACTAAATTAAGAAGATTTTAAAAAAAAAAATTCATGCTAATATAAAGTGCAAAAAAAAAAAAAAAAAATTTACAGATGCCTAGTTTTTTTTTAAATTAAAAAAAAAATGAGAGCCATCCTCCGTGACTGTCACAATGATGGCCATCTCCGTGACACGTCTTTCGTACTGTGCGAGGCAGCACAATGCACATGTCTCGCATAGTGCGAGAGTGCACATGCCTCGCAAAGATTTTTTTTTTCGTGTTACTATATATATCTTATCTCAATCCTAAAAATATTTAATATATAATAAATATACAATTCGACAAAAAAAAATATCAAATATTTTCTAAATATTCAATTATAACAACACCGAAAATTAAATTAAAATAATTTTAAAATTTAAAATCTTCACACTAATAAAAATATCTAATATATAATAAATATACAATTCGTTAAAAAAAAAATTAGATATTTTCTAAATATTCAATCATAAAAACACCGAAAACTAAATTAAGAAATTTTAAATAAATTAAAATCTTCACGCTAATATATATATATTTTAAGTAAAATGAAAAAAAAAATTTAAAACTCTCTCAACACTCAGAGTGTGACACTCTCAAAGTGTGAGAGTGTCACACTGAGATTTTCACCTTTTTTTTTTTTGCGTGTTACTATATATATATCCTATTCTAATCCTAAAAATATCTAATATATAATAAATATACAATTAGGCAAAAAAAAAAATATCAAATATTTCCTAAATATTAATTATAAAAACACCGAAAACTAAATTAAGAAAATTTTATAAAAAAAATTATACTAATATATATATATATATATATATATATATTAAATAAAGTGAAAAGAAAATATTAAATTATAGATGCCTAATTTTTTTTAAATTATACTCTTCTTAACTGTAAACTCTCATCTTTTTAATAAAATAATATCCTTTTTTTTTTTTTTTTTATAAATCACATTCAAAGATATCAAGAGAAAATTTTTGATATTATAAGAATACTCTGGGTTATATTCAGTATTCTTTATAACACTTTCAAAATATTTTCAAAATCATTTTCTTTGAAATGATGAAATTATGACATCTTAGATATATGATCTTTGACCTAACTCCTCTTTTCTTAAGGACGGGACTTTTCAGACAATTCCTTAAAAAAATGATTTTTAAAACAATATCCCTTTCTCTCCTCTATTAGCGTTTCTCTAGCCACTCTACTGGCCTTTACGCTTTCTGGGAGGTCACTCAGGACTTGTTTTAAAAACAGTTTTGAAAACTTAAGAGTTAAGACATGCTTTTATCATATACTAAGCATGAAACATAAAACTTTACAAAACATTTTTTCAAAATTTTGATATTATATTAATACCAGGGGTTGCATTCGGCATTAAATATAACACTTTTTCAAAAAATTTCAAAAATTTCAAAACAAACTATTAACAAAATATTAACATTTGTTCTTATAGGATCTGGATCTAATATTGATTATTAGAACCATTCCTTTAGAACAATCAAACATACATACTTAAAATAAAGACATATTTTTGTGGGATATTATATTATCTAGAGATAAAAGAAGATAAGAATTTCCCTTTCGGGAATAGAAAGAAATTAGAACATTTTGGGAGAAATCTGTATGTATTGTATTGATGAAAGATTTCTATCTTTACAAATGAATGAGGGTTCTCCTTTTATAGAGGGAGAAACCGCGTGAATAAAGTAAAGGAATCTTTGCTTTTATAAAAGTCTAAAAGTAAATATTAAAAGCTATTCTATCTTTACAAAAAGTTTAAAGATGAATAGTAAAATCTATCATATCCTTCCTTTATTAAAGTAAGGAAATCTTTTCTTTTTTCAAACGTTTCTATAAAAACAAAAAATCAAATCTTACTTTTCTAAAAGTAAGAATTATTTACAATTCTTTTATAAAAGTAAAGGGAATCAAAATCTTTTCCCGTACAATAATTCTGAAATCTTATCTAAAATCTTGACAAATGTCTTTTAAATAAATCTTATTACTTTATCATGTCTGCCATGATTAATCTTCAATTATCTTGTTGCATAATTATGTTCTCCAATGCTGTCTAGAGAGTCTCTTCCTTCAGTAAGGTTGTCTGGGTTGCTATCTTCTTCTGAATTATTGTCCTCAAGATCTTCTTTAATATCAATCTTCTTTTTTTCTTTATTTTTCTTTTTTATCAGCAACTTTTTTCTTTTTTGTAGTACTTTGTTTAACTTGTTGCTGTAATTCTTCAATCTTTTCAAACATTTATTTAATTCTTTTAATGTCTGATGGAGAAATCTGGTTTGGATCTTGTGCATCTTGATATGGATCTGAGTCCAAAATAACTAGGCTTTTCTGTCTTAAGTCTAATCGGCTTATTAATTTAGTAGCAGAACTGCCAGTCTGCTGAGTCTGGTCTTGAGAATTTTTTATTTCTGTAACAGGTTTATCAGCCTGTTGAGTCTGTCTAGTAGGAGAGTCAATAGTCTCCTGAGTCTGTTGAACTTTTGGCAAGTTCATAGCCATCAACGGATTTGAGTAGTCTTTACCAGCTTCCGTTTGAGCTGGACTAGCTATAGAATTCTTCGGCTCTATAGTACCTGAATTTAAATCTGGATTTAAAATTTTTATTCTAATAATTTCTTGTTCTAAATCAGAGATTTTATTTTGTAAAATCAATTTTTCTTGTTGAAGACTCTGATTGGATTCATTTAAAATCTTAAAATTTCTAGTCATACATTCACAATGAGAACAAAATTTTGAAGAAAAATCTAAAGGATCATCTGAAACATTTTTCAAAGAAGCAGCTATAAAATAATTAATACCTAAAAAGTTCCTACATTCATCTAAAGCTTCTGAAATTGAATAAAAACCTTTATAAAGGGGGTTTGGAAATTTTTTTATACAATCTGCTACTTCTAACCAGGTATGATAAACTCCTGGTAATCTTCCCTGTAAAACAACATAACATTTAAATTTCTTATGATCTTGGCTAAAATGTTCTAATAATGCATTTAAGCATGCTAAAAAATATTTATGATATTTTGGATTCTTATTATAAGAAATCCACAAATTATCTAAAAGACATTTTTCTAATTTAGTTACTGAAATATGAGGTAAAAGTTTAAAACTAATATTACTATTTGGAAAACAAATTAATTCTGTAATACCAAATCTTAATTTATCACAAGTCTGTGCTATATTAGTCTGAGAGGATGAACTTGGAGTACCCATAAGCAATCCTGGTCTGATTCCTCTGGGTCTTTGCATCTGCAAGAGATTATTGCAATAAAATTAATCATATTCTTTATTTTTAATTATCCTACTTAAAATGTCTGCTATTTTATTATCATTACCTTTAATATGCTCAAAATTAAACATTATTCCTGTATTTGTAATTCTATCTATAAAATTTAACCATCTTCTTCTATTACTTCTTTTATTTTCTAATTTCATCTTATTAACAAAACTAACAATTGCTTCACAATCTGTTCTTATGGTTATTTCTTTTTTAGGAATTATAAATAATTCAAATGAATCTAAAGCATAATTAATTGCTAATAATTCTAAATCTATACTACTTGCATTAATTTTTTCTTTGTAGTTCCCACTATTATATCTAACGATCTTTTCACTATCTTTTTCTGAATATTTATTGGGTTTTGCAATTAATATTGCTCCCCAACCTGTTATACTACCATCGTTTCTATAATTAAATAATCTGTATCTAAAGGTATGGCTAATTTAGGTAATTCTCTTAATTTTTCTTTTATTTTTTGTACTAATTTTATATTTTCTATATTAAAATATCTTTGTCCTTTTGGTGAAGTCTTTTCATATAATGGTCCTGCTATTTTTCCTAAATTTTTTATAAAGGGTCTAGCATAATTTACTAATCCTAAAAATTTCTGTAATTGTTTTAAATCTTCTAATTTGTCTGAAAAATCTAAAGCTTTTTTAGCTATATGGGGTTGTAATTCTATTTTTCCTTTTCCTATATTAACTCCTAGGAATTCTATATATTCTTTAAATAAAAATATTTTCGTTTTATTTATTATTAAGCCATGTCTAATGAATTCTGAGAAAAGTATCTGTAAGTGTCCTCTGTGTTCTCTTCTATTTTTACTAAATACTATGATATCATCTATATATGTAATTATAAAACTACTATGTTTACTAAAAATATTATCCATTTTTCTTTGGAAAATACTAGGTGCATTCTTTATTCCAAATGGCATTACTAGCCATTCATAATGTCCTTCTGGGCATGTAAATGCTGTCCATATTATTGAATTTTGATGCATTTTTACTTGCCAAAAACCTGATTTTAAATCAAACTTACTAAAAATATTGCAACCTTGTATTTTATTTATTAATACTGTTTTATCTGGAATATTATAAGCATCATCTATTGTATTATCATTAAGTCTTTTATAATTATAACCATCCTACTTTTTCCTCTAACAATTTCTGAATGTTTTCTTACTATAAAGGCTGCTGACCTATGTGGACTATCTGATTTTCTTATAACTCCTAATTTTAATAAATCTGTAATATGCATTTTAAAATCTTCAATATCTTGATTAGTAGCTTCTATATTTTTAGTTTTAATTATGTATTCTGGATTCTTAATTTTTAATTCACAAAAATTCTTATCTTTATCCCAATGTTTTAAAACATTTCTCCTAAAATTTCTAATTTTTCTAATTTACTTATCATGTTTTCTATATCTTGTTCTGTTACTAATAAATTATATATTTTTTCTATTTCTACAAATTCTAAACTTAATTCTTCTTCTTCATTAATTTGTTCAAAATATATTTCTAATTCATTTATTTCTTCTTCCTCTTCATCTTCTTCTTTTAACTGACATTCTCTTTCTTTACTACACTAAAACGGGATATTATTTTATTAAAAAGATGAGAGTTTACAGTTAAGAAGAGTACTGAGTAGGATTATTTTCAACAGCTGCTCTAACCGCCTATAATCTTTGTTAAACATTCTCTGTTTTTCAGGACCCCCCTCTCTATTGGTATCAGAGCTATAAAGTTTTTGGGATCGAAGATTTTAAAGTAAGTAGACAACAGATCACGCTACAAAGGTATAATTTTAGAAGACTTTATGATATTTAAATTATTACTTGTAGATTTAGAAAAAATATTTTATAATTTTTCATTCTATAAAGCTATAGAAGAAGTTTTTGAATACGGAATAGATTTTGTTATAGAAGAAAGAGAAAAACCTATAGAATATTTATTTGCTATATTACAAGTAACTAAAAAATTACCTTCAGAAGTAAAAGAGCAGATTTTATACAGATCTCTAATTTCAGAATTTAGAGAAGAATATTTTATAGAATATTTTAACTTTAAATTTTCATTAGATATAGAATTATATATTGAATTAGAATATAGATCTAGAGATTTAAATTATACAGATTATTTATCAGATAATACTAGGTATTCTTTAGACTCTTTTTATTATTTATCAGATTAATAAGACTGGATTTATTAACAAAATAAATTAATAAATTAGTTGGAGAAATAAATTCTTTAGTAAAAAGAATTAAAAAAATAGAAGGAGATATTTTTAAGGTTTGGGAAAATTTAGATTATATCAAAAAACAAAATTCAGCTATTTTAAATAAAATAACTAAATTAGAAGAAATAGGAAAATTTTCAGATCTTAGAAATACAAAAGCAATTGAAAATATAAATAAGAGATTAAATAATATAGTAGTAAACAGAACTGATCAAAGTACAGAAGGTTTAGAAAATATTATAAATAAAATAGATAATTTAAGTTTAAAAACAACAGGAAAAGAAATAATTACAAGAAAAATTTCTACAAAATTTTATAAATATGAGTAGTTTTATTGGAAGATCTAGGACTATTAGGGAAGAATCATCTTCAGAATCTTTAAATAGAAGAAATAGTACTTCTAGTATTAATACAAATATTATAGAAAGAATTTTAAATAGACAACCACAATATAATCAGAATATTGAAGAATTAATAGATCCAGAACAAGATTATAATATATTTCAGACGCATGGATTACATTTACTTAATCCAGAAAATCTCTATGATAGAGGAATTTTTGAATCAAGAACTCAGTTTTTTAGACATACTAGAGAAGTTTCTATACAATGTTTAGATGGCCAAGTTAGACAGTTATCATTAATTTCAGAAGAATCTAAAAAAGAATTAAAAAAGAAAAATTTTAGATTTATGCATTTAGGCTTAATAGTTATAGGAATTAAAGGGTTAATGAGAAAAAATTTAGGTACTAAAGTATTATTAACTATTTATGATGAAAGAATTCAAAATATAGAAAAAAAGTATAATAGCTAGTACAGAGGTAGATATGAATAATAATAATGGTATTATATATTGTAATCCAGATATGTTATGTACAATAATAGATTTTTCAGAAAAAATTAAAATAGGTATACAAACTCATGGTTATGAAGATGTAATTTCAGGAGAAAATTTATTAATAAGCATAGGATTTCTAGGAAGATGTAGTAATAATTCTCAGACAAAATATAAAGTTTATATAGATAAAGTAATTAACTTAATGAGTAGTAAATGAATAAAAATGATTAAACCTAAGACTTATGATTCTGAATTATTAGCAGGATTAGAATGGAATTTAGATAAGTTTTTAGAAAATCAAGAACCAATAATAGCTCCTCAAGAAGCTATTACATATAAAGATATTTATGGTAAAACTAGTTTAAGGTTTGGTAATTATGGTCATATTAATAAAAATGATAATTTTGAAACAGAATCAAGTAGTAATAATGAAGAACAACAAGATACAAAACCATTTATGAATGCTGTAGAAACAGAAATAAAAGATAGAATTCTTTATCCTAAAGAATTAGAAATGGAATTAACACCAACAGAACTTTTAAAATTAGAAGATCATTTGTTTTTAAATAAACAAATAGGTGAAAAAGAATACTTATATTATGATAATGATAATAATATAAGAATAGGAGAAAATATAGATGAGATAGATAATAAAACGGAAATTTCAGAAGTAAGTAATTATAAAGAATTAGCTGATGAAGAAATGCAAATGAAAACAGAACCAGAGATATATAGTTAAAATTCAGGATATCCCCCTAGAACAGCTTATACCCAGTATAATGATAAAGAAAAAAATTATATAGCTAGAGGAAAAACTAGACCTTTAGAACCAGTAATAGAATTTCAGACTCCTCATAAAGCAAAGATATTAAATATTACAGCACATGATCCACAGACATGGAATAATGTAATAGAAGTATGGAAAAATACAGTTATAGGAAATTATATAAGACTAGCACATAATATGGATGCAGTAGAAATGTATAAATATTTAGAAACATTTTTAGGAGAAAGTGCTAAATCAACTTGGGAAGCATATAAAAAAGATAAGCAAGAAGAATTTGAAACTATGGTAGCATTAGGTAATAATCCTTATAATTTTGTTTGTAAAATTCATAAATTATTAATAGGAGCAGATCCTAATATAGGACAGATAATAATACAACAAAAAGCTATTAGAGATTTAGAACAGTTAAGTTTAAATAGATGGACAAAAGGTAAAGAGGTAAAACAATTCCTAAATGAGTATCATTATTTTAGTATCCATATCAGGAAATACGTTTAACCAAGAATTAGGAAATAAGTTGTTTCATAAATTACCAGGACCATTAGGATTAGAAATAACAAAAAGATGGAATGATAATACGAATATAAAAAGAGATCAAATTTTTTATGGAGTATAGGTAATAGAACACAATTTATAATGCAGTGTTTAGAAGAAAAATGTGTAGAATTACAAATTCATAATCAGCTTAAAAAGACAGATTATAAATTTTGTAAAGATATTTTTACTCCTCAGACTTATGGGAATAAGTTTAGAGAAAAAGATAAAAAAGATAAGAAAAAATTTAGAAAACCTATTAAGAAAAAGTATTATCTTAGAAAATCCAATAGTAGAAAATCCTATTTAGATGAAAATAGACATGTTAGAAAGTTTAAACCAGAAAGAAATTATCCTAATAAATTAAATTGTTATGTGTGTGGAGGTATTGATCATTTAGCAAGAACTTGTCCTAAAAAATTAAATAATAATGATAAAAGAAGTACTTTAATAGAATGTACTAATGAAGATTTATTAGAAATAGATGAATATATTTCTGATAGAGAATCAGTATATAGTATGGTATCAATAGAAGATTTTGATAATCAGATTAATTTAGAAGAACAATCAGATTATGAAAATTTTATTCAAGAATTTTCAAATATCCAAAATATGTCAGATTCAGATGAAAATTTAGATTCATGGACATAGAATTAGAATGTAAACATAAATGGATAAAAGACGTAGGATCAGATAGTATACCATGTTATTTATGTAAATGGTATCCTAGCAAAGCAGTAAGAGTTAAATATAATAATTGTTATGAAGAAGCCTGTAAAAATTGTCTAATTCAAAAAGAATTATTAGAACCAGAAGATAATAAACAATCAGAATTAATTCAGATTGAGTTATCAGAAATAAAAATTCTTAGAAAAAGAATAGAAAATTTAGAAGATATGCAAATATATATTTTACAAAAATTAGAATTATTAGAATCTAATAAAAAAGGAAAAGATTTTGAAATAATTCCAGAACCAGAATTAGTTCAAGTATTTTGTAATTCAGAAAAATTAAAAAGTATAAAAGTAAAATGTTATGTTAGAATAGAAAACTATGAAATAGTTTGTTTAGGATTAATAGACTCAGGATGTAGCCATTGTATAATTAATAAAAGAATTATACCAGAAAAATATATAGTAAAATCCAAAGAACCAATAGAAGCCCAACAAATGGATGAGAATTTTTATAGTTATCAAGATATATTAAGACCAGCAAGAATTAGTTTTGAAACTAATTGTGGAAGAAGTACAGAATATAGTTTACCTAAGGACTCAGTTTAGGTAAGAGATTTATCCTTAAATACAGATTTAATCTTAGGATTAAGTTTTTTGTTAAAAGACAATGGTATTGTAATCATTAATAAAGATTTTATGCAATTACAAAAATTTACAATTTGTGCACCAAACTATAGTAAGAACATTCTATCAGAGTATGCTGAGAAGCGTGGTGGAACTAGTGAAAAAGAATGTGAGTGTAGTAAAGAAAGAGAATGTCAGTTAAAAGAAGAAGATGAAGAGGAAGAAGAAGAAATAAATGAATTAGAAATATATTTTGAACAACGTAAGGAGAAGAAGAATTAAGTTTAGAATTTGTAGAAATAGAAAAAATATATAATTTATTAGTAACAGAACAAGATATAGAAAACATGATAAGTAAATTAGAAAAATTAGAAATTTTAGGAAAAAATGTTTTAAAACATTGGGATAAAGATAAGATTCTTTGTGAATTAAAAATTAAGAATCCAGAATACATAATTAAAACTAAAAATATAGAAGCTACCAATCAAGATATTGAAGATTTTAAAATGCATATTACAGATTTCGTTCTCTCTTATTTTCTCTTCTCTCTCGACAATCGTCGCTACCGTAGCAACAAATTTCAGAAAACCTGAGGGAATTGAAAAATATACATGTAAGTATGATCTTTGATGCTTTGATTCCTTCATCTTCTGTATATTGCTTCTTGTTTTTATTGTTCAATCTACTCTGAGGTTTCATTTTTTTTGTTCGATTTCATTTTTTTGTTCGGTTTGATGAAGAAAACCCACGAACTTTCTGTGCTTTTCTCTCTAATAACCAATATTGAAAGAAATAATTAGTGGCACCTATGCGAGTGACAGAAATGTTAATGAAAATGAGAATGACTCTTGATTTTGTTTTTATGCAGGAAATCTCATGAATAAATGTAGAGATATGAGAAGCCTCCGGTTTATGTTGACAAGATGGTCAATAATTACAGTAATGAGGAACAAAGAACAAATGTTAATTTTGACTATTTGTTCAATCTTTCTATGGTCTCACCACTTTTTGTTTTTGCTTTACTATTTGCTGTTATTTTCAGGGAACACATTATCTGACAGCTTAATAATAATTCCAAGACAGTGAGAAAAAAAATCGAAAGATAAGAAAATGACAATAATTTTACCAAACAAATTTAATTAAATATTTAAACTTAAAAAGCTCCTAAAGATGATTGTAATTTGCATACATTTTGTTTTTTGTTTTGTTTCTTTTTTTAATCTTTCACTTATTTTTAAATTGTGGCTGCTTGATCATAATGTCTTTCTCATTACTGTAGCGTGAGGCAGATCATAGAACGATATATGCAAGCTAAAGGGACTTCTATATTGCAGCGTAACACAGGGATGGGAGAAGGATTATACAATGTAAACAAAGTGATATTAATTATATATTTCCTTTTTAACTCATAAGTAGATTCTTCTTAGTAATCAGCATCATCTTTTTCTATGCATAATTCTTTCTCTCTCACGATGCCATTTGATATTGTGAAATCGTGCAGGAGCAATTCAATGCAGAGATAAAAAGAATGAAAAGGAAAACTACTGAACTTCAACTGAGTATCCAGAGGTACCAGGGAAATGCTGATATGAGTTCTTTACAGTTGGAGGAATTGGTTGAACTTGAGCGCCAGCTTGAGATCTCTGTTGCCAAGGTTCGAGCAAGAAAGGTGACACTTCGTTCCCCTTAATTCCACATTACTTCGACATTTTTACGGTTAACGTTTCCCTTCAGTTTGCGGCAGCTTAGGTAGAAAGTCTGTCTACAAAGTAGCGTTTAAAGCAAATTAATTTACAAATAATTAGTATCCCTCGTACTTGTTACTGCGTTATTTTGTTCAACTATTTTGTGCTGAATATTTGTTATGCCTACTTAAAAACAATTTCGTATCTGGATCATCCGTCTTTTCTTCTCAAAAGAACTTTTATTAGAATTATAGATACTTATCATAAGCCTTATTTGCTGCATATCTGTACTTGTTTTCAGTTTCAGCTCCTGGACGAGCAACTTGAAAATCTGAAGACAACGGTAAGTTGGGATTTACCTCTCTCTATGTGCACGTGCGCGGGGGGTCTTGCTGTTTAACTATTTCTCTATGCTGATGTTTTAGGAAAATTTGCTGGAGAAGGAAAACCAAGATATTTACCATTGGGTAAATTTTAATGTTAAATTATTTCTAACATTTATAAATTGCATCTACATTACTTTTATGTCTCAGATCATTTGTTTGATGATTTGAATTGTTTCTCAGTCATTCATAATTTAAATGCTCATGATTGGGATTTAAATTATTATCCCATTCCATTGGGAAACTAGAAAGTTCGTTATAATTGGAATTTTTTTATATCGGAAGTAGAAATCGTGTTCACTGTAAAAGTTCAATAGACTCAATTCCATTGGCCCTTATCAGATGAATTCAACCATCGCCAACCGAGAAGCTAAAAACCCTAACTCTCTTTCGAAAACAATTAAATTGAATAAAACAGGGAAAGTTATTCAAATCGTCTGGAGCAAATTCAACCAATTACTCTCAATACCACAGTTATACCTCTTCACGAACTGCCCTGGAAAGCCTAATTTGAACCACAGAACAACAAAATCGACGAAATTGAAACGGCCCAGGATTCTAACCATAAAATAAAAGAGTAATCTACAAAATCTCTTGGACCCTCAACAAAAAATAAAGATTTTCTTCCTCAAAAAAGAAAAATCCATAAAAAATTGAACAAACTTATCGAGAAAGCAGAAAATGGGAGAGATTTTGTGAATCGAAGAGAATAGAGTGCTCTGTATACAACTTGTGCCAAAAAAAAACTGAATACATAAACGCATGTATAATGTATACGTATATGTGTGTATGAATGCCTAGGCCTAAATTTTAATGCAAGTATCAATCGAAAAATAGAAAAAATATATATATGTAAGGATTCAATTGATGGCTTGGTGTTGACCAAGAAGTCTTGGAATCTTCTGACGAGGCAGATATTTTCTTTCTAATTGATACCAATGGATTGATATTGGTCAAATCAATTTTCTTTTTGTTGCTGCTGCTAAGGATCTTATATGGATATAATAAATTATTTATTAAATGCATCTGATACTTTGTGCTTTTGGATAAATAATCTAAAGTGTTTGTGTGCGCTCCTATGGTATTTGTTCTATTATTATTTTTTATCCATATTGAAGTTTAAATTTATTGGACCTATGTTTACTGTCAACCTATTTTCTGCTTTACTCACGAGTTTCTTGTTTATATCGTGCCTTCGGGTTTGCTTCTGATTAATTGTTTTTTGTTCATTTTGTGACTTACTAATTAACTTTTCAAATCTTGTTCTTGGTTGCCAAATACAGTTGCAGCATTTAATAATTTGACTGACTGTAATGTAAGAATCTTGAATCCTTATATTTTATTTATAGTATGTTATAAGATAAATGCATATCGTAATTCCGTGCAATTGTGGTAAGTAGGGTTGGTTTTACGATACAATGAAGGCTATACATAAACTATAATTTTTGTATCTATAGCCTCTTTAAGTCTTTTGATGGAAAGATTCTATCTTTTTGATTGATTGGTTGATACAAAGATGGGTTCTTTCAGAGAGTTTCTGGGTTTAAAGCAAGAAAGGGAAAAGCCATAGATACATGGGTTCTGTTCAAGAAAACCTAAAAGTTGGAGGCTTGGTTGGTGGGGCACATAATCTGCTTGAAGAGATGAAACTATTAAAAGAAATGTAGGATCATTCTGGTCAGATAATTTCATCTATTCACTTACTCAAATATTTTATATTTGCATAGATTTGTTTGAGTAGTAGACTGTATAGTAATTAGATTTAGGTGAGGGTGAAAGCTTAAAGGATTCATTGTTAAAAACACTTGCAATAATCTTGTAAATTGTTGATTTATATTTCTTGTGATCTCTAAATCTTTACTGTTTATTAACCTTGATTTACTACATGGACAAGGAAGACAATAAATTCTAACCTATGGCATGCGTGTGCTGGTCTATTGGTTACCTTGCCTCAGGTTCGAAGCCTTGTGTATTATTTTCCTCAAGGACATAGTGAACAGGTTTGTTTAGTGAAAATTGAAGTTCTTGTGCCTTTATTTACTGTTTTCCCTATATGGAGTTAATGATTTGCTCTGAGCAATCTTATAAATATATCCTCTTCAGCAAGAAAGTAAACTTAATGACTGACGTGTGTAAAAAATGTAAGCTGGAAGAGGATAATGATATAGATTTTTACTTTCTCAAATTGTTGGGGATAGTTTCTCGTTGGATTTGTGACAATTAATTCCTTCGCTATAGATCCTAAAGAACATGTATACATGTTTCTGTAATTTATATTAAAATACAAATTGAAAAGAAGAAACTATACTGATTATCTACTTACAGGAAAGTACATGGCACAAGCCCTCAATATTCTTCTACAATGCCTTACGAGCACATACTTTGATAGACAGAAATTGAATAAAGTTACATTTAAGGATAAATATTTGTGACCATCTATGTACTTGTGCGGCTTGGAAGTGTGTTCTTATTGCATTCAAAATGTCTTATTTACTTACTAGGGTTTTTCTCCTTTGGTTAGTTTGTTTATTTTGCTCAGCATCTAAAAGATTGCAATTTATAAGGCTTAAAATGAGGGAAATTCTCTAAGCCAATAATCCATCAAATTCATGCTCTGATAGGTAAAGTAGAGGGGTTGGGTCTGTTTGGTGATTTGTACACTGAGGTTGCCGAATGAAGGCTATTTGCCCATCTCAGGTCTGCATCTTACAGTGATTCCTTTTACAAAGATGAGTTTCCTTTTTCTTGGTGTAATTTTTTCAACTTATGTATCTTTTCAAGCGTAATCGCTTGGTAATTAGTTTACACCTGTTTTGTTTTGGATTTCAGTGACTTTTATTGGATTATTGCATTCATGTCGGCATTAGCCAATTGCCAGAGCACTAATTGCAATTTAATATCTATTAATCATGATGGCTTGTTATTTATGCAGGATGTCTCACTCATTGTATCTTATTTTACAAGTTCCTTTGCATTATCCTTTATAGCTAGGAGGTTCTTGATCATTCCAGCTAGGAGGTTCTTGCTCCTTTTCTCTTTTAAATTGAATTGTCTTTGTGTGCGCGTAATCACAAAACGCTATGCAAGAATCGCCTACTATGGCCTTTTTGGTGTCTCTTTGATTCTATTTTGGGTTCTCCAAGAAGTCAGCACTCCTCTTCTCAAACATTTATCATCTGAGATTGAAAATTGATTTTTTGTTCAAATTCATACATATATCTGAATCCAATTGGGTTTTGATTAGTTTTTTTGTTGTTTTGTGTTTATGTGTTCTGAGATTTATGGAATTATGGGATCTGTTAAGAGCTTCTTGATAAATTGTGAAATGGGTTCAGTTTATATTTTGAGACCTTTGTTTCTATTTTGGATTCTATGAGAAGTTGCCACTCCGCTTCTTAAACATTTATCATCTAAGACTGAAAATTGATTCTTTATTCAAATTCATACGTATACCCAATTGGGTTTTGATTATTTTTCTTTTGTCTTGTGTGGACATTTTCTGAGATTTATGGTGAAATCGGTTATGCTACAAGCTTCTTTAGAAGTTGTGAAATGGGTTTGGTTTTTACTTGTTCAGCAGACAGTACAATATAATCTGCTAACTCTGCCCAAACATTAATTTTGGTGAGGCTTTTACTATGATAACTTTGTGGCTATTTAAGTTGTGTATCTGAAAGCTGAAGTAACAAGTAGCCCCTTGATCAAGTGGAAAACCAAAAATCTTCGTTTTAATTTGTTTTATAGTGAAAATTAAGTTAAATAGCATTTTTATTAAAGAAATTTTCAAAATTTGCAGATAAAGATTGAGCGATGGGAGAGACTAATGGAGAAATAAAGGCTGTGAAGTACTTTGAATGCCTTGGAGAGAAGGCAGTTGAAGAGGTACATCAGTTCTGTTTAATGGTTCAAATGCTTTGTAGTGTCACTTTACATATATTGGCTTCTCTTCTTTTAAGCCTTTTATTTACTTCTTTTAGCTACTTTTTTTGTGGTGACTGATTATATGTATAATAAAACAAATATAAATGAAGAGAAGCTTGTTTACTATTTCTTCGTGTTAATTCTCTTTCAGCAAACTAACGAGATAAATAAAGTAGATGAAAAGCTAAAAGCGACAAAAGCTCTCCTTGAAAGCAAGGTGCATGTTAGGTTGTTTAAATTTTCATGAATTGGCTTTCAATTGCTATTTTAGCTCGTCTCTTTGACATCTTTCTAAAACAAAAAAGCAACATCAGAACTTTGGGATTTGAAATAAATGCTGACAATGTAATTTAGTTTTTTAAGCTGATGATCAATAAACATTTAGTTTTTTAATTGGCCTTGCATTTACTTATATTTTGTTGGGTAGCAAAGCTCTATTGGAAGCTGACTTTGGAGTGGATTTTCGGCCAAATCTGAGTTATGGTCGATTGCTGGTTGGGATCTTACCTTTTTTCCATGGGAAACAACTCAAAAAGAAGGTTAAATTATTCCTTTTATTATTGTCAGTCATCATTATTTTTAGCCTTTTTTCTTTTTCTTTTTAATGAGTTTATTCACGATCAAATTGATATTTGGGGATTTTTATTGAATGAAATAATTGTTGCAGTAACTAAGACACTGAATAGAGGAATTTCAAAATTCGTAGTCATGGCTACAGGCACTGAGCGCCTCGAAATTCTTCTTTACCTTCCGTTTCTCAGCTCAAGATAAGGTAATTTTCTATTTAGAAGTGGTTGGTTTTCAATAGCTATGGCTGACTAGAGAATAATGTGTAGGGAAAGTGTTTGATAAATGGTCAAAATGATGTCATAGGCGAGGTTAAAGAGCGAGATAAAGTAGGTAAATAATAGATGACTAACTGTCACTTTAAAGTCTAAAACCTACCTCGTCAAATTCATTTCATAATGTTCCATGTTACATACTGTGATGCACTTGATGCACCTAAAAGCGGAAAAAAGGTTAGTTTAGTGGCACATCTTTTTTTATGACTAATGTATGCAGTTCTGGTGGATGCAGATTTTTTTCTGTATAATTTTTTATTTTTAATTTTCTATATTTCATATCTTTGCGTTGTTAGGCTAAAACGAAAATTTAACATCCATGAATTGATGACATCAATGCTACTATCAGAAGCTTTACTTACCTACTTTTGTGAACCATATCATGTTCCCGACCGTTTAAAGGCGTATCCTCATTACATGGGAAGGGCTTCTACCTTAACCTATCACTCCACTTATATCTTGGGTCAAATTTTCGATCAACAATCAACAATTTTTTCACTTATGTAGCCGTGGTGTCGAATATAAGATTTCTTCTTCAATCAACAATTTTTTTTTTACTTTTTCCCCTTTTGCGAGGTTGAACCCAAATACTCTGTTCATTTTCTTCGTGTCTGGTCATTTCCTTTAGTTAGCTTTGTTTTCCAATTAATTATATAATATGCACATAGGGTTTTGTTCGTCTGTCAAGAGCACTGAAAATGCATAATGTGAATTATTGAATTTATTATATATGTCTGCTTTGGGAATTCCAATTATGCTCATTTTAGTGTGAAGTAGAAGAATATAAGGAACAAAAGGGTGTTAAAGTTGTTAAAAGAGACTTTAACCCATGGATGTTAGGTAAAAGAATATAAAGAGTAAGCAGGAATGTCATAGTTTTGGTTTTCATCATTTTTCTCTTTCACTTGCTAAGTTCATGCACTTGGTATATGCATCAACCTGTGGGGTTAATTATTGCATTAATCTTTTTAATTCAGAGAGTGCCAAATCTTATTGGTGGTAGCTTTGTAGATTCAGAATCAATTGATGTCTTGAATCCAGTAAGTGATTGAAATGTTGCAACAATAATATTTCTTTATATTTAGTCATCAGTATTTCTTTTGTGTTTATTTTCTTTGATTGGTTGATATCATAGGCAACACAAGACATAATTTCACAAGTACCGTTAACTACAAACGATGAGTTCAAATCTGCAGTTTCTGCTGCAAAACAGGCCTTTCCATCCTTGCGGAACACACCAATAACGGCACAGCAACGCATTATGTTTAAGCCGCAAGATCTTATTCGTAAAAACATGGTTATCATGTTGAATTGTTTGATCTAATTGGTTTTTATTCTGCTTGTCATTAATACTGATTAGAACTATTACATTTCTTCTAGGATAAGCTTGCCTTGAGCATTACCACCGAACAAGGGAAGACACTTAAGGATGCACAGGGTGATGTGTTCCGTGGGCTATGTCGGTACCTTTTATAATATGTCTATATGTGTGTACATGTATTTATTCATTTTATTCTAACTGAACTCTGTAATCATTGCTGTGAGTTGTTAATCATTGTGCTTATTTTCTTGAAGAGGTGGTGGAACATGCATGTGGGATGGCAACTCTGCAAGTGGGAGAGTACGTTTCCAACGTGCCAAGGGGAATTGATACCTATAGCATTAGAGATCTGGTATATTTAGTACATTATGAGTTGGTTTCTACGCTAATAAAAACACAATAACTATAAAACTCGTGCATCGCACGAGACGCAAACTAGTATTATAACAACTTGAGGATAAGACCCATATTGTTACCAAAAAAAAAAAAAAAAAAAAAAATGCTTTTATGTTGCATCCCCTATAATTTGAACCCAATGTCTCTACTTTATGACAAATTTAAGTTGAATTTTGGTACAATGGAACAACTTGTTCAATTGATACCATGATTCAACTTAAAACCTGTCATAAGTCAAAACTTTTGGGTTCAAATCTTGTGGGACACGACACAAAGTTACGAGGGGTAAGATGTATTTAAACTCTTTTGAGATGAACAACATGTAAAGTCAAAGCTTGAGCATTGAGACTCGAATCGTTACAACCACATAGTTGGACAATGCCGAATCAATAGGGACTTCATTTAACTAAAGCCCTGTTTGAGTCTCATTTTAGTTTTAAAAATGTATTTTGGAATAATAATTTTTTGTAGAATGTTGTTAAAAAAAATATGATAAAATTTCAATTGTATAGTTAAAAATAAGTTTTGGAAAAATGAGATTCTAAAAAAATGAGGGCCAAACATATGTTAAAGTAAAAATTTTCAAACACAAAATACAATATTTTTAAAATAAGTAAAATTAAAGAATCATATTAAAAAATAATATTTCAAATGTTTGTGAGGCCAATGACCTCTCTCTCTCTCTCTCTCTCACACACACACACACACACACACACACATTGTAGAAGCGGGTTATTCAAGTGCCCCCTGCACTTGTACATGGCCAAATGCTAGCATGGTTCTTGTGGAAGGGTGCTTAGAATCCTAGATAACATTATCATGTGTGAATATAAGTAGAGCTTAACCTACCTCTAAGTAATTATAAGCTTAGTGAAACATGCACTTTCTTTGTTTTATTTGTATAATATGATCGTCCAATTTTTTAATTTTTTTTTTTTAATATTCAAAATATAATTTTATTTCAGTTTAATCTTTTTAGTTGGGGTTTTCAAAGCCAATAACTTGTTCAACTTTAAATTTAATAAAAAAAATTCAAGGGTGAAAATAAAGGTAAAGTAAGAATCCTAGTTTATGGGTGTATTATTTTTAATTTGTTTGGTAATAATTTATGATCAAACGAATTTTAGATCACTTATTCTATTAACCTTATAGGAGTGAACATCAATATACTAATTGTTAGAAACACGATCAAACCAAAACAAAACTATTTGTCAAGTTATCAAATTAAAACAATTCAAGGTTTCAAATTCGATCCTTACCGAACTATCATAAAAAGGTTTTCGTTTGGTCAATTGAAAAAATTAATTAAAATATAAATCAATGACAAAAATTAATTTTAACCGAATTTACGATTTTTCAACCACACATTTCATCAACTTTTATCTAAATTTAGTACAAATATAATTTTTATCTAAAATAACCATGGCTAAATAACATTTTTTATGATCTTTTTCACAGGTTAAGGGAAAAAAAATTAATTTTAGTGTTATTTATGTCAATTTCCACTTTAGATTTGCATTAGTAAAGACATTATTGGGCGACAAACTTTCAGCCCGGAGTTTTCTTGAGAAAAGGGAAAGCCTGAGTTCTTAAAACAAATCTACGCTGTAACCAGTATTATATTCATCAAGTGTTAACAAAACACTTTGAATTGAACTCTTTCAAAATCGATTAAAATTCAAGTTATTAGGCATCGTGGAAATGAATGTAAGTATTATTTGATACGGTTTTCTTCTTTTTATGTAAAATAGTTTAGTTGACGTAGATATTTGTTTATTTATTTTTTATTTTTGATGACATTTCTGGGTTTAAATTACTTACAGTCGCTCGATTCAAATCCGGCTACCAACAGCTTGATTCGCTCCGAAGCAGATTCTCAAAGAACCCTGTATCGTTCTTCTTCCTCTCTACGTACAAAAATATACTTATTAAGATCTGATAGTTTGATTATAACGGAATTAGAAGAAACTAGGGTTTTAGCGGATCGATTTTGAAATTTGGTTAAGTTAGGTCTATTAAGTTCGTAGAATTTATCTTCACGTTTGAAAATTTTCGATTTCTTATATAGCCCCTGTTTTGGAGGAAATGTGTTTTGGAGTGTATTTTTTTGAGAATGAGGGGTTAAAAAGTAGGAAAAGTTTTGGAATTACCTGTAAATTATTTAAGGGCTCAAAGAGGGGCATAATTATTCTACGTGCGCTAGACGAAGTTATTTTTCTTGTTACTCATTCTTATTATATATTTTTTCCCTTAAATTTTATGTTTGTGATTTGGGTGGTGTAGTTATCCGTATGTGACAGGGACTTCAGTGGTTGGCATCAAATACAAGGATGGTATACTATTGGCAGCCGATATGGGAGGTAAGATCCTGAATCCAAATTTTATTTGCTATTTGGTAATCGATCACGTATAATTGTGTGGGCATGCATGTGCATATGCATATGTTTACATGCATATAAATTATGCAAGCTCATGTGCAGGCAACAATCTTCTTTTTCTTTGATATTGATCTTTTACCAGTTGAATGATAGCCTGGTTGGAGTTCTATAAGATACCAACATTTTTGAAGTATGTGTTGTAATAATACATAAAATTAGTAGCTATTATCACTTCTGATAGCTTCGCATGCCAGTGGTGAAAAAGAAAAACAATTAAGTTATGCTGAGAGTGTGCCCTTTTTCTCTCTGAGCTGGCAAATGAGCTGGACATTTACATTGATATAGATGTTTCTGCTTGTACTGTGACTGAAATGCATTTTAAACCGTGATATTCTCTCGTAAGTCATGAACTCATTTTAGTGAATTGATTTTTCTCGTTTCACCGTTTCTCTCTGTGTTGTGTCTACCTGAATTTATGCTTGAAGGTTTTGTCCTTCAATAATGTTGGGTAATTGAAAAGTGTTTGCATAATTTGATTGTACTTGAAGTGAGAAAGTTGAGATGGATTTGTGGTGAAACAAACAGAGCTAGAACAAACAAGAGTATATGAAAGCTGGTTAAGGTCAGGCCAGTTGAGTATACTTATGAGAGAAACGAGAAGATGGTTTAGGCATATTAAAGAAGGCTGCTAAGCTTCTGTTAGAACTGATTAAGATGGAAACGAGTTTTATTACATTCATGCAAAATTCAGCAAGCTGTGTTGGAAAGATGCAGAGGTGGCAGATGGAAACAAAATTACGATTAAGCATGTTAGAGCATTATCAAGAGACTCGTTAAATCTAAAATACGCTCTATTGTAGAGAGTAAAATTATAAACATAGGTTCCAATGGACTCTTTAGTTTAATTTTTAAAATAGAGGGAGTTTGTGGCGAGCCAATCCACTCTCTATTTGTATTTATTAATAATTACATTTGATGAACTACCAGTTTCAATGATCCACTTGATACACTATTCAAGTTATGTTTGAATATTTTGTCAATTTACATCTAAATATATAGTTAAAATAAAAGGGATGAAAAAACGATAAATCCTTTTTGGAAGAAGTAAAATTAAGAGTTAAAAATAAAGAGGCAGTGGAGTGGGTAAAAAATTTGACTCTTTAAATCTAAAGATGCTCTCTATGATGCTCAAGATGCTTTTTATAGATAAAGAGTCTCTTGGAGATGCTCTTATGTGTGTTAAATTACAATTATTGGATCAAGACATGCAAGTTTGCACATGATACAAGCAACTATCCTTGGGATAACTTTGACATTGTAATGTTTAGGGAGAAATATACACTCCTGGTTGTCATATATCCATCATGGAATCGTTATATGCATTGCACTTTTCTTTTGATGTTCATTATATATGTACAACATGTCAACTAAGTTTTGAGTGAGACGTGAATCTTATGTTTTTATGATTTTCATTTGTAGGTTCCTATGGGTCTACCTTGCGTTACAAGAGTGTCGAACGATTGAAGCCAGTGGGAAAGCATTCTCTCATTGGAGCAAGTGGTGAAATCAGCGATTTTCAGGAAATAATGCGCTATCTTGATGATCTTATGTAATTGCACTCAGCAACTTTGGAGAATAATAAATTTGAGAACTAACCCATGTTCTTGTCCCTATATCTGTTGCTATATTATTACCTAGTCTTTAAGAAATTGGCTTGAAAATTCTGACTCTTTTTTATTCATGCTTTGTGGATGTAGCTTGTCTGATAACATGTGGGATGATGGGAATTCCTTGGGTCCTAAAGAGGTGCACAACTATTTAACCAGGGTCATGTATAATCGCCGCAATAAGTTCAACCCTCTTTGGAATTCACTTGTACTGGGAGGAGTGAAAAATGGTCAGAAATATCTTGGAACGGTAAATTTCTGTTCATACTTGTTACACATTTATGAATTTACTGTTATAAGCTAATTTGTTTTGAAGGTGTGGCTAAATTTTGTCTAAATAAATATATGTTATCTTGCAGGTCAATATGATTGGTGTTCATTATGAAGACGACCATGTGGCTACTGGGTTTGGTAATCACCTTGCACGACCTCTTCTCCGTGATGAATGGCATGAGAACTTGACTTTTGAAGAGGGTGTTATACTGCTGGAGAAATGCATGCGCGTGCTTCTGTATCGCGATAGATCAGCTGTAAACAAGCTTCAGGTTTTGTTCTCCCTATGTGGAATACATACTTCACGACTTCTTGGAAACTGTTGTACTGTTTAACGTCTGATCGTTTCCTGCTATTCGCGTGAAGTTTGGACCAATTAGAAATATCATGAGGATACAGGACTAACTTAAATCATGAAAATAAAGTTGTTTTCATATGCCTTTGTGGTTCTTACTCCTTTGAGAGATTGTTATATCTAACAAGCCAATGCCTATTTCTGTTCCACGCAATGTGTTATGTATAGACTTGAAAAAAAAGAACTAGGAATTTGTGGTGCTTAATGTAATTTAATTTCTTGAATCCTGCTATCCCTACCAAAAAGAGGGCAACTGAGAAAGCAGGGGATGTGGGAGGATATAAAGAGGTAATTTAAGCCCGTTATCTGTTTCAAGCAGCGTGTCTTATGCATTAACTTGATTATCTAATTTGTTATAATCTTTGGTAAACATTTCTGGATTTTAATCTATATGATGCGCAAGATGTTGTTTTATTTGGGGCAAAGGTATTGAGAGTTTGTCATGCATGGTTTGTATATTATAGGTGCACTTTCTCCTTTAGTTTTTTCCTCTGGGTAAAGATGGGTTCATTTTTTTTTTTTTTTATTCAAACTATATTAGGTTAAATTCTATTGATTTTGTTGAAGGGTGGGCTTATTTCTTCGAAGTTTAGATTTTACTGCATGAGGATATCCTTATTTCATTAAACCCCAGTAGTCGTCTATGAAAGTGCCTAGTGAGACGTTCATGTATATTAGTTCACATTCTGGTGAGATGAATATTTCTATTCCATTCCTGACACAATTGATTATATAAATGCAGATTGCAAAAATCACGGAAGAGGGAGTAACAATTTCTCCACCATACTCATTGAAGACTTTTTGGAATTTCTCCGCTTTCGAGAATCCTACTCTTGGCGCTGAGGGTTCATGGTAGTTTTCAAAATATGTAACGGTTCTATTGAATTTGCTACTGCGTGCTTTCATTTGATCGCATGTTTGAAACATAAATCTCTATGTATTGGCTCTTTTGCCATCAAAGGGAACCTTTTGGATATTTGCTCTATGTATTACGTACATGAACTGGAACTGGAACTATGTTATTCTGGCCACTGTTTTTTCTACAGTATTTTCTCTCTGGCCGTTTTCTAAATTTTGCATGAGTTGCACAATGTAGGAGTCAGATAAAGAACATGTTTCCCTGAAACTTGAAAAATTTCACATTAACGGTCTTGATTTTGTGGATAGACAATTTGTATGGATGCGCTATGAGAATTGGAACATTTTATTGCATCTCTGGTAATGCACATGAAATCTTATTCATTATGTTGTTATTTGCTGCCTAATAATGCATGCCAAATGTATTTTAAGGAACATTTGGTGGAAACGAGACTGAAAATGTAACAAATGAGAGATTTTAGCCTTCTCTTCTTTTTGAATAAAAAATATTGTTTTGTACACTTTTTCACTATACGAGTCTTGTGTCTAGTATACGTGTGATAAGTGATAAATGGTATTTTGTATATTCCCCGTGTTGGTAAAAGATCTTGTTGATTACTTACCCATGAAGTGATATGAAAAATTAACCATAAGACATTGCACGGTTGGACGGGAGTGGCTTTATCCACCAATTCGCCCATACAATAACACGAAATTGAGCTATTTTCCTTTCATATGTCATGCTTAAAATCTGGAATATAAGAATATAGGGTCCAGTTTAATTGCCTACAATGATCAAAACTCGCAATTCTGCCAGAGTTACGATCCAATCCAAGTGTATGTTTGGAGGTGCTTTTAAGTTTTTATAGCTGTGGATTCCCTATGAAATGTGAACAATGAGTTGTGAATTCTATGTAACATGTAAACCAGCTTTAAAAAATAAAAAAATAAAAAATAAAATTAACTTTGTCAAACATGCACTAAATACAGACATCGCTAAATAGCGGCAGATCTAGGGGGGTCGGCAATCAATTACTTTTTACGTGACTTTTTATTTTTTATTTTTTACATATTAATAATCTAGTCTAAAAGTATCATTATAGGTTATTTGTCGATAATTTCATATAGAATTACTAACATATGTATTATCCATTACAATTCCGCTACACGAACAGGAAATGTTGACAGGATTTTCCTTCCAACTGACGTGGCATTAACCAAAAAGAAAAAGAAAAGAAATAACGAAACCTTAAAATTCTAAACAGGCACCCACCCACCCACACAATAATTTCTCTCCCCCCAAATCGAAACCTACAAAGAATGAAAGCTCTCCCCACGCCTCTGCCATCTCCGGCAGCACTAGCGACGACGGTACCGTCGACTCTTCGACAACACTTCCGTCAAAGGTTTGGGTGCCTCCCGCTTCACCATTTTCGATCGCGCGGTATAAACTGCATTGTGGCCAATCCGGGAGCACTTCCATCCAATTTTCACCGATTGAAGTCAGACAACAATTCTCTGTTGAGATCAGTATTCTAAAAAGCTCGCCTAGCACCGTCTAGGCTTGAAACTCGGGCAAAACGTCTCGCTTCACGCTTGGACGATTTTTTTTTCCAATTCTTAAACGATTGAATTTTTTTCTTCATTTTTTTGGCCTTCCATAGACGCACTTTATTAATTTTTTAAAAAAATATTTTATTTTATTTGACTTATTATTATTATTTTTTAAAAAAAAAAACTTTTCATTTGACTTTAATTTCAAGTTTTTAAAAAAATTTATCTGTAGAAAGGTAAAGAATGACTTTATCTAAATAGTTAATAAGATTTAAGTTTTGGTGTTAGATACATTATGTAATTATAATATTGAGATTCATTTTAATACAAATTTCAAAAGTATGTATGGAATTCCTATAAATCTATTAAGTATGATCTGTTTAGTTGAAAATTGAAACTATAAAAAATATTCTAATTTTTGCATTTTCAAAATTTGAAAATTGTATAATTAATTAATAGTAGGAGTTATCAAGTAAATATTGTATTTTATAATTTCTAGATATTTATTATTTAACTATTAAATAATTTTTTAAACGATTAAAAATTAAAAATAATATTAAAAATAAGGAAATATTTTTTTTACGTTCAAGTCTCGCTTAAGGTCGTAAAATTTGAAACTTGACTCCACGCCTAGATGGCTAGACATACGCTTTTTAGAATATTAGTTAAAATCATTTTATGTACGTTTCTTTAATTCACGCCATTTGTTGGTTGGTTTGCCGAATGAGCATGTATATACGTCTACGAAATTTTTTGCTTCGTCAAGCATTGGTTTTAGGGCCCGTTTGGCCCCCATTTTATTCTCATTCTCATTCTCATTTTTTTTTATCTTTTTTCATATCAACCACTCATTTTTCAAATAAAATAATATTACACACAAATCTAAAACTTTTCATCATTTTTCCACCACACATTCTTCCATCAATCACTATTCCAAAAATTCTATTCTCATTAAAATCAATATCAAACACACTCTTAGTCGAATGTTTACTCATGGATTATATCGTTCAGACTCAATTGAAGGGTTTCCTTTGTCCATACTGTAATGTAGAGGGCTTTTATTTGATTTTTGATTTTGACGTGGGTTTTATCGAGGTGGGTTGAAACTCTCTATTACAAATTGTTGGCGGATCATCTAAATTTTTAACAAAGTTTTAACTATTTTTTGCTTGAGCTTTGAACTTCCATCCTTGTTTTAAATTGTTGAGCATGTCCCCCCAAAGTTACTGGAGGTTTTTCTACTGCACGTCTGTATACAACCTTTTGGATAGTTAACTCTTGGATGTGTATGATAGCAGAGTCGAATTAGCAACCTTTTGCTTGCAATTAACAGTGTTGTATGGTTTGTTATCATTGTAGAATCGGAGGAAAAAACACTGGAAACTGTCATAGTTGTATAGTTAAAGGCCACTTCTTTGCAGAGTGCCCACGGAAATGCCGATGCCCAAATTGCACAAAAAGGATTTGAGAAGTGTTTTATAGTGGAGAAGGAGACAGTCTATAAAGGGCGATTGTTTCTTTGTTGCAGTGAGAAATGTGGATTTTGGGAATGGGTTGTGAAAGAATAGTGAAACGGCTAATCCTGTAGTGTTAACGCCTATTCAGTTAACCATGCGACAAACAGAACTTTTGAAGAAATGTCACATATGTTCCAATCTCGACTTCGCCTCATCGAGGAAGAAGGCCTACAGATTTTGGTGACTGTAACAATTGGCAAGGAAAATGGTAGTGTAGAAGCGAATGGAAAATGGAAGGGGTCGTTATGATCATTAGATAAGCTTTATCTCTCGGGTCGTGACATAACTTTTGTATATGTAGCATTGATAATGCGCTACTCTATATGAATGTAGATTGTGAAGAAGTTGAACCTATGAAGCGATGTTAATTTGCATGTTATCTTTATCAGATCGAATGATGGGTTTTTGTACCATTTTGTACCTATTATTTTTGACTAAGTGGAAGTATGAAAATCATGTCCCAGTTTTTTTATGTTGCTGGTAGCAACCATATTGTGTAATCACTCGTGCCTACTTTTATCAGTTATTGTAATCATGGTTTTGGACCATTTGGTTGTTGTTGTACATGTGCTCTAATCAAATATTCATGAATTCTTGTGGAACTCGAGAGGCTCCTGCATCCTGGTCTTTTGCATGCCATGAAGATATGCAGACAGCCTCTTCATCTGAATTACAAAAAAGAAAATAATAGTTGAGCAGATGAGGAAATGGCGATTAAGTTCATAAAAAACTAACTGTATATACCATTATTATGGTCTATATACTTCCAGTAAAGTCAGCTTTATTGATTTAAATAGCAAATTCCTTTGTAGTATTTTTCTTGTGTGGAAGTATAAAGTCACACATTCTGTAAATTATGAATATACAAGAGAGTTGATCATTTTACTATATCCATGCAGAAAAATGTTTATCATAGGATTTTCAAGTTATTACCCAAATCATAGTGTAGTTTGCTTGCGTATTACCAGATAATCCTATATGCAGAAGGATCAAAAACCTTAGCAGACTGGTAGAGTTCAGCAAAAATCATGATTATAATTCAGTAATTACATTGTAACAACCTGTCTGAACTAAAATGAAACGTAAACAAAGAAATCATACTCAAGAACACAGTGAGGAGAAAATCACTCAGAATTTCTTGACAAAATGATCTTATATAAACAATTAAGTGATACTGGTACATAAGCAAGTGCACACATATTTACAGAACCTATATTCTAAACAAAAACAAAATATGCGGAACATATTTACATCAATTGAAATCTAACACTGTGATGTTCAAAATTCTCAACTTTCATAGACAACAAAACCACATCACCATAAGTTCACAACTGACTTCAAAAAACCACAGTTTCATGAAGATTGCCAGACCCGTTTGACATACAAATCCAGAAATAACCACCGACTACTATGATAGTCCACTGATCCAATTAGACCAGCAATTCAATTTTCTCGTCCCGATCCAAAAGCTGCAGAGGAGAAGTGTATTAAAATGCACGCCGCACAGAAAATGCCAAAGTACTTTAAAACCAGAAATGTTTAAAAGCTTGTAGACCGAGATGTATCGATAAAAGAAAATAAACCATCTCCAAATTCATCTATCTTTTAAATCTCCAATTTGCATTTGGCATGATGCACCCACTGAAAGCATAATTATTGTGCCTGACAAAAAATATTCAAACATATTCAAACAATAATTTGCCATAAGTGATCTCAAACTCAAATTGCCATTTCCATTTTACCAAATATACTACAATTTCCCTGTAATTTCACCAACCTTAAAGAGTCAGGAACAAGAAGGTACCTCGAAGCATACACCAACATCACTTGCCTGAGCCTTCCTGGTTTGGTAACTGTGGATAGTAGTACGACATTGATTGGCCTACAATACAATACGGACATTATCAGTTGCATACATAAATGAACTTGAAATTTGTAACAATAATATTGAATTTGTAAACTGACATTGCGAGCTTTGATGGCGTCAAAGGGATAACATTTGACGACGGTAATACCCCTGAACAAGTAAATGGTGCCGTGATGGTATAATGTGAGAAGGAGAATGTTGTCGGCATCGAATGTTGTACATGAGAGATCGGTGACTGAGCTTCATGAACGTGGACAGCGCTCTCTTGCGTACCAGTATGTCGCACGGTAGGTCTCTTTTCTTTGTTTGATGCCGAACGTCCTTGTATGTGCATCGAAAGTATTCAGTATTAATATTTTCAAACATTTGTAATTTAAATTATGCGAATTAAATTTACCTTTGCTTTATTCGAAGTCGACTCCAGCGGACCTTTTTTCCTCAGTATTTTGGGCGCCCCCTTTCGACGTGACGATTTCGGATCTCGTATGTGCACGTTGGCATTATTCTGCGATTTGGTATGCTCATCCGCTACCTGAATAGTATGACGCGAGATGACATTACTTCCACTACACGATGTTTTTGACATTGAAAGATCTTTGCACTGGGGTTTTATCCAGTCGAGTATAGCACGTGGTCCCACCCGACAACCCCTTCCAATAGGGGGTGCCACTTGCCCCCTTGTTTTTGGCTGTGGGCCAATAGCAAGGTTCTATATAGAAAAAAGGGGCACCTTTTATAAAAAAAATAAACAAAGGAAACGAATTACATAGGAAGGAAAATGAATTGTTGTGTATTCCTTTTTGTCTATTTAAAATACAAACTGGTAGTGCACTTATATAATGGGAAAAAGGAATATTTCTAACAAACTCTACACTAGCTCTACAATACGGTTTCAACCAAAAAAATAGAAAATAATCCTTCCACTCATAACTGAATTGGTGCCAATTATATACAGATTCCTTTAGCTGAATCTTCTAGAACTCAATGCATAGTTGGCATGCTGATTGTGTCAACTCTGCTGGCAATCTTTGACTTGGCTGGAATCTCTACTGGCGGTGAGCTTTCTTCTTGCATTCTTCTCGTCATATTTCAATAGCACCCCTCAAGATGGAGAGTAGATGTTTTCTACTCCCATCTTGGATAAGTGAGAGTAAAAATATGCTGAGGCCAAAAGTTTAGTCAAAATGTCTGCAATCTGAGTATTACTACTAACATGTTCAGTAGCTATACTCCCCTCTTCGATTTTGTCACGGATCAAATGACAATCAAGCTCAATATGTTTGGTCCTTTCGTGAAAAACCGAATTGGCGGCAATGTGTAGAGCAGCTTGATTATCACAAGCTAATGATGCTGCCTGAGGATGATCAATTTGTAAATCATGGAGCAAATACCTAAGCCAGCTTAACTCACAACAAACACTGGCCATATGTAACGCCTCAAATTCTCTAATAACTCAAGGCGCTACTTAAATCAAAATATCTTGTAAATAAATATTTTTAATAGTCGCCAAAATGCGTAGGCATATATATATATATATATATTTTAAAACTATAGCAACTTAGCACAAAATGCGAAAACGTCATTTTAATAATTTACTCACATCCGAGTGTCACTACCAAATATAATAAGCAAGTACCAACATTTGCAAAAATATTAAAATTTGATATATAATTGTCAAAATGGAAACTAACTATTAAAATTCTTGTTTCAAAAATTATAAATTAAATAGTCTATTATTTAATCAAGATTGCCCCACTCATTGTCTTGCCTTGCTGAGCTCCTTAACCTGAAAGGATGGAAAAATATTGGGGTGAGCATAACGAATTATACTCAGTGGAGATACAACAATCAGTCCAAGTTAAGTCTAAACATGAAATCAAGTGACGAATATAATACCAATACAACATACTGTAGAAATATGTACTGTGGGCATTCCTAAGGACCCAATTACGATCTCGGACCTATTTACGATCCCTGACAACATGTTATAAGCGCTTAGCAAATTTTTGCACTGTGGGACAACCCCAAGGACGCACTTTCGATCCCGGACCTATTTACGGTCCCTGACAACTTTTTCATATGTATAAGCATTATATCACAATCAAAATCACACATCAAGAATTAACATGGACAAATAACCACAATTGTTTAAATGTAAACCCCGCCTCAAAGTCTTGAAATTTTTCTTGAAATTGAATGGATGTGATGTTACCGCTTTACACTTTACCCGTGACCTCGTCTAGCAAGAACAAAATTAATATAATTTAGGATACTAAGTCTTAATTAAAACTTTAAAACTTTTAGGGACTTAATTGAAAAAGTATTAAAACTTAAATTTAAAAGTTTAAAGGCTGAAAAAAACTTTTTGGAATTTGTGGGCTGGTTTAAAAGTAACTAAGACTTAGGGACTGAAATAACCAACTCGTAAAACTTTGGGGCTAGAATAACGATTTCCAAAAATTAAATATATACATATAACTTATCTCTCTCTCTCTCTCACGCGACTTGAACCAGAGACTCGAGAGGAGAGGGAGGCGAAGAGACCGATTCAATGGCCAAGGTCCGAGACGCCACCGTCGCGAGGTGACGCCGGCGGGTGGAGGCGATTGGGGGGTCTTTGGTGTGTCGACCGAGAGGACTCGAGGCTAGGAGTTCTAATTTCTTAGGTGTTTCCGGCGGTAATCCGGCCAAAAATGAGTGTGAAATTGAGGTAAGTGTTTGGGTTTTATGATTTCTTGGTTTTGGTGGTGGTTTGATGTTGGGGTAGTGAGGTTGGTGTGGCGGTGGTGGCTCGACTGTGGGAAAGTTGGTGTGGCGATGGTGGCTCGACTGTGGGTGAGGTTGGTGGATTTTGGCTGGGTGTTTATCAGTGGCGACAGTAGTAATAAGCTCAATAGTGCATTGTGAAGGGCGGTGGCAGTGCTGGGCATTAGAGAGGATTGGTAGCACAAGTCTTAGTCAATGGATGTTGGGTCACTACTTGCAGGTTGTGTGAAATCAGTGAGGGTGGTGATTGTGTGAAATAACCGATTGATTATTAAGTAAATTTGAAGGAAAATGGATGGTAAATTCTTACCTAGTAGCTGTTGTGTTGAAGAGACGTGTGGAGATGCTGATGGTGCTATGAGGGTGAGCTTGTGAGGTCGAGAGAACAGTGATAATGAATAGTGATCTAGGGCACAAATACCTAGGAAGTAATTGGGCCAATAATTTGGGCTAACTAGATGTAGGTATATTGGACTAAATGATAAAAATTTAGACTAATAAAATTGGACTTTAACTAAGATATCCTACTGAAAATTAAATAAAACTTGGATTTAAAACAATAAGGAATTTGATACGTAAAAAAATATTCGAGATTGAACTCAATAAGAAAATATCAAATTTTTAAGATTAAAATTGTTTTGAAATCTTATATTAAATTTTTTGCTAGACAACTCGACGGTCGTAAAATAAATTCTAAAATTTGACGAAAATGTCGTAGCGACACAATTTAAGTATATAAAATTTGCACTTTAAAAATTCGGGTCGCTACACCATAGCCCTATATTCAGCTTCTGCAAAAGATCTAGAAATGGTGTTTTGTTTCTTGGATTTCTAGGAAACCAGAGATGACCCAAGGAAAACACAATAGCCTGTGATGGATCTCTTAGTGTCTAGACATGCCCCCCAATCTGAATCACGATAGGATTTGAGATGTAAATTAGAGGCAGAGGAATAAAACAAACCCTGTCCAGGAGCTCGTTTTATATACTTCAATACTTTATGAGTTGCATTTAGGTGTGGGATTCTAGGGGCTTGTATAAACTGGCTAAGAAGTTGTACTGGGTATGCAAGATCAGGTCTGGTTATTGTTAAATAAAGAAGCCTTCCAACAAGTCTCCTATAGATAGAAGGATCAGGAAGTAATTCACCTTGATTTTTGGAGAGTTTGAAGTGTTGATCCAATGGTATTTTGGCTGGTACTGCTCCAATGGTTCCAGAGTCGGCAAGAATATCTAGAGCATATTTCCTCTGGCAAATATGAATCCCCTTTTCTAACCGTGCTACTTCTGTTCCAAGAAAGTACTTTAGTACCCCTAGATCTTTGATCTTGAACTTGGCATCAAGAGATGACTTTAAAGTTTCAATAACCTGCATATTGTTGCTTGCTATTATAATGTCTCAACATAGACCAATATTGCTGTGAAAGATTCCTTGGTGCACCTTGTAAACAAACTATAATCAGATTTGGATTGGTGAAAACCTTGCTGAATAATAAATGAGGATAGTTTAAAATGCCATTGTCTAGAGGCCTGCTTGAGGCCATATAGACTCTTACGTAGCTTGCAAACCTTTGATTCATCATCTTTGAAATATCCAGGAGGTGGTTGCATATACACTTCCTCATCTAAGTCTCCATGTAAGAATGCATTATTTACGTCTAACTGGTGCATGAACCAACCCATGATTGCAGCAACAGCCAACAAAGTTCTTACTGTTACTAGTTTTGCCACAAGTGAGAATGTTTCATGATAGTCTAACCCTTCTTGTTGTGTGTACCCTTTATCACAAGTCTAGCCTTGTACCGTTCTACACTCCCATCTGCATTGAACTTAATTTTATAGACCCACTTGCAGCCTATAGCAACTTTTCCAGGAGGCAAGTTAGTCACAACCCAAGTGTCATTCATCTCTAGTGCAGTAATTTCAGGTTTCATGGCCTCACGCCATTCCACATAATTAACAGCTTGTTGGTATGTTTTAGGTTTTGTGTATGTTGATATGGAAGTTACAAAAGCTTTATGTGGATTAGACAATCTTTGATATGATAAAGTAGCACATAAAGGGAAAGGACTACCTGATCTGCCGCGACCTTCCTCCTTGTTGGACTTCTGTGAATTGGGAAGTGAGACTTGTTGGCATACAAATCTTGCAGATAAGAAGGTGGTTTTCTGTCTCTATTGGACCTTCGAGGCAAGTGAGGACTTGTGGGATTACTTTGAGGTGGTTCTATAGAGGTCTCAGGTTGATCAAATGGATTTAGTGAAGTAGGTGGTTGTTCTAAGAATTCCGAAGATTGATCATGTGTAAGAGAAGTCTGCTCAATAGGGCAATCTATATCAGTGGTTGATGGTTGATCAAAAAACTTTTCAGTCAAGGTTGGTAAAGAGGGATGACTGACAGTGTCTAAGATTTTTCAAGGAAAGGTGCTTTCATGGAAAACAACATTTCGAGAGATAAAAACTTTGTTTGAATCTAAATCTAGCAATTTGTAGCCTTTAATCCCAAAGGGATAACCTAAAAACACACGTCTCCTTCCTCTAGCTTCAAATTTATGTCGATTGTTTGTGAGTGTACAGGCATAGGCTAGACAGCCAAATACTTTAAGGTAAGAGTATGTAGGCTTAGCTTTGAAGAGGAGTTCAAAAGGTGTTTTGTGTTTGAGGAGTGGAGAAGGGGTTCTATTTATGAGGTAGACTGCAGTAAGAACACAATCAGACCAGTACTTCATTGGAATTCCACTCTAGAACATTAAGGCCCTTGCAACATTTAGGATATGTTGATGCTTTCTCTCGACTATAGCGTTTTGTTGAGGGGTTTCTACACAAGATTTTTGGTGGATGATACCTTTTCAGAGTAGAAATGTTTCATTTCGAATTCATCTCCATTGTTAGTCCTAATTACTTTGATTTTGGAATCAAATTGATTTTCAATCATTGCATAAAAATTCTGTAAAACACCAGTAGCATCTGATTTAAACTTCAGCAACATTAACCAAGTACATCTACTAAAATTGTCTACAATGCTAAGGAAATATCTCGACACATCATAAGCTATTTCATTACATGGTCCCCATAAATCACAATGGACTAACTCAAAGCATTTCTGTGACCTATGCTGACTGATGGGAAAGGGAAACTTATGCAACTTTGCTAAAGGGCAGATAGGGCAAGGTGTTTTGGTATTAGCTTCCTTAGGTAGATGATTAAAATTTAAAAAATCTAATCTGGAATCTGAAGGGTATCCTAATCTGTAGTTCCAGATATTGGTGTCTTCCTGGCTGCAGATGATAGAAGCTAATTTGGTGGATTTGTTGGCCAGGAAAGGTAGGACATCATTCAAGGCTGTAGAAGGAGTTTTATTCTGCATTAAGTGGTATAAGCCATCTCTCACTTTACCCATTCCAGTTGTCTTCCAAGTGAAAAGGTCCTGCACAAAGCAAGTTTCAGAAAGAAAAATGAGGCAACAATGTGAAGTTTGTGACAATTTTCTGGCAGATATCAAGTTGAAACAGAAGGAGGGTACACATAGAACATCATGTAAAATTAGTTTTTCATTTATTTTAACTGTTCCAATATGAGTGACCCTAACAAAGTCCCCATTTGGGAGAGCAACAGAGTGATCGATTTTTGCCTTGATGGTGGTGAAGAAGGTTGGGGAACATATCATATGATCTGTTGCCCCAGTGTCCACAATCCAAGCAGTGTCAGAAACATTTTTTGATTTTGTGTTGCACACAAAGGAACAAAGTGAAATACCAGAGATCTTTGGGATGTCATCATCATTTATAGAGAAAGGCATACATGTTTTCACTTGGTTGGCTGAGGACGTGTAAAGTTGGTTGTTATGTGGTTTGAGCAAAGCCATCAACTGAGCATATTGCTCTTGAGTTGAAGACATTTGGGTGTTGTTACCGAGCTGCTCTTGACTGGGCTGTCTAAGAGTGACTGCTTGATTGGCAGAAGATGCAGGACTCTAGTCTTTCCATATAACTTGTGCCCAAGTGGATAGCCATGTAACTTGAAACATTTGTCAGCTGTGTGACCAGGCATATTACAGTAATTACAAGATGGTTTGTCTGGGTTGGTTTTGAGACATCTCTCAATGGAATGCCCAGGCATTTTGCAAAAAATGCAGTAGTACCTTTTCTGAGGTATCATATTCTGTCTTCCTGCATCTCTGGTAGCACCCTTTGCCATGAGTGCCATAGTATCATTGGCAGGGATATCCAAAAAGATTTCCCTTCTCTTTTCTTCTTGTTGAACAGTGGAATATACCTCATTAAGGTTGGGAAATGGCTTGATCAAAAGGACTTGAGCCTTAAGACCCTTGTATGAGTCATTAAGTCCCATGAGAAATTTCATCACCCAATCCCTCTGTTGATTGTTTACCACTGTTCAACAAGAAATTTCATCGTTCGCTTAGATTTTATCCTATTGGATTTTCTTAACAAAATTTTAATGAGACAATATTTATTTTTAATACTCTAAAATAACTGTACTATTTTTTATTTGTTTGATTCTTTTGTCCAATTGAATTTTTATCAAACAATGTTTTAAAGAGACGGATATTGTGTTGTAAATGGTTAGTTTATTAGAGAATGACAATTGTATCTCTACAAAATTATTATCATTGTATCTATAATTCTTCCATAAATCTTGATTTTTAATAAAATACACACAAATTTATTGAATTTTATTTTTTCTTTTCATAATAGATCGAAAGAAAATTAACCGCTGACTGATAATAAAAACAATTCATGTCATATCATGTCTCTCATGTTTATAAAAGCAAATGATTCATCATTTCTGATGAATTTTCTAGAATGGTCATATTTTCTCCTTGCTTACAATTCGTCTGGGCAAAGACCATATACAACTATTTCTTTTATCTTGATGTGCGTATTATTTCGACATTGAGGTGGAAATATAATTGTACTGCGCTATCTAACTGAACTAAAATAAAATAATACTAAATAATTAATTTAAACTTCCCCTTCCCTTTTGTATCCATAGAATCCACCCCCGCCCCCCCCGCCAATTAACGCCGATCGCCGGCGGAGCTGCCTGAGAATTGAAATTTTCGGCCAGTCATGATGCGATACTGTTTCCACATTCTTCAATTCTTCTTATTGTCATCCATTTTCCTCTCGAGTTGGGTACATAATAATTCCGCAAAGGCTGACGTTATAACCCTAGCCACCGATACTTTCGACGACAAGGTAAAATTTGAAAGATTCGATTCATAAATTCTCTTAGTAATAGATCATGGATCGACATTGCGTATTATTATGGTATACAAATATGGTTTTATGCATTTTTAGTGTAGTGACGATATGGGTTCTTATTTTGTTCACATTGATTAGTTAGGAAATTGATCATGAAATTCACTTGTTTCTATTGTGCTGCAAGAAATTGAGTGTTTTTGTAATCATTTCTAATAAAGAAAAAAATTAGCTTAGTAAGAAGGCAGAGTATTTCAGGGTTGATTGTGTAGCTAGTTCATGAAAATTAAAATTATTTGCATGGAATTTGTAATTTTAGCCCAAATTTTGCTGTTAATGAAGATAATTCCTACCGTTCAATTTCTATTCAATGGCTGCATTGTGTGATGATAGCACAAAATTGAAAAGGCACACTTCCAGGGAGATATAGAAAAGAAAATAGGAAAAGAATGCACACTATAAATGTAATGCACTTTAATGGTTTATCTCTTGCATCTCATTTATGCACTGTTTAACAATTTAAAGGTGTCCATGATTTCATTTAGGTGAAGGAGAAAGATACAGCATGGTTTGTGAAGTTTTGTGTCCCTTGGTGTAAGCATTGGTAATTGTTTCCGTTTTGTTTTCTGCTTTATACTGATGTTTATGCTCTCACATCTGTAGGAATCCAATTTAAGATATTCTTGGCTTAATAATAGTTGAAATTTTCTTTCAGTAAGAATTTGGGGACATTATGGGAGGATTTGGGAACAATGATGGAAGGCGAGGAGCCGAGGATGAAATAGAGATCGGAGAAGTTGACTGCACAACAAATAAACCAGTGTGCACAAAAGTTAATATTCATTCATACCCTACGTTCAAACTATTCTATAATGGAGAAGAAGTTGCTAAATACCAAGGTAACTAATTTTAGCCCACAAGGATCGGGCACTTACTCTGATTTCTTCGTGGTCCATAATTGCTTGTTTTTGCCCACAAAGATTGTTTACCTTCTATTTTTTTACCTGATTTCTGCATGGTTCATAAGTGCTTTGCTATAGTCATTTGATTGAAGTAAAAATTTTAATACATTAAGCTTTCTTATATCTATTGATATAGCCGTTTCATGCAAGTGGTTTCCATAAGCCTTAAAATTTTATACAAGTCTCTTGCTGACTGTTTTAGAAGCATATTATCCATAGCACCCTGCTCGCATCGATTACTTGGTACCTAATGACGATCAAGGGAAAGGTAAGAATGAGAAAAGATTTCTGCACAAAATAGCTTTGATTACGCTGAGGTCCCTCAAAGTGTAACTTTTTTAGTAAAGAAGTTTCAATAATTCTTAGGTTTTACCATGGTTTAAAAAGGCGGTAGTAAGGCGCACCTTGAGGCCAGCTTCACTGTGAGGCGCATGTAGTATGCCTTGAGGCGGTATTTTTTAGGTTAAAAATATGAGACTCACGCCTCTAAATCCTCGTTTAAAATTTGAAAGGACCCTTCTTAAAAAAGAAAAGAGCCCATTTAAAAAGGCATTTTGGGCCCAAACAAAACAATAAAATACCTAAACGGCAGCCATAAATTAGAGGGCCAAAAACGAAAATTCAAAAGTCAACCTTCAAAAAACTAATGGCTATATATCCTATTTACTATATGCTTCAACTTTGATTTTTTGGTATTTTTGTATTATTTTATAATTATTTTATTTAGATTTTTTGTTTTTTGTGAGGCTTACGCCTCAATCCGCCTCGAAACTTACGCCTCGTCTCGTAAAGAAAAATCGCCTCAGTATTTAGTTTCGCTTTTTAAACTTTGGGTTTTACTGATTTCTCAAATAAACTGGATATTTGCTAGTGGTCATTCCCATGCATCAATTTCTGGGAGTTTTACCGTATATAGAATTATATTTGGGGAAAGCTAATATTTAGGAATTGTATTTAATTACTTTCCTTAATTGTTGTATACTATATATATACAATTGTGAACACGATGGAAAGTGGATAGACAGAAATTCATCTCGTTTGTTCAATCCTTTTGACATGGTATCAAAGCTAGGGTTCTAAGTTCTTACCTGTGTGAATTTCTCGTCGCTCTCGTTGCTTCAGTGTGTTTGGGTCGCGATCGTTGGCGCCTTTATGTGCGTTAGGTCGCTGTCGTTGGTGCGTTTTTGAATCCCGGTCTCCCTTCGTTGTATTTCCGGCTCTGGGTCGTTCTTCTCTCGCAGTTTCAGGTGGGTTTTGCCTCTTCTTTCGTGGTGTCTTGTTGTGCCTCCGGTTGTCTAATAATTTCGGGCTTCACAGTCGAATCTTTGTATTTCTTCCCTATCGGACCTTTGTATTGTACCTCCGGTCGTCTGAGAACGGTCGGATCTTTGCGTTTCTTTACCATCGGACTTTGGTGGTCTTCTGTCTCTCACTCCGTGGCTCTGTGTGGTTGGGCTTTTGTTTGGTTTGGCTTTATTCTCTTCCGGCACGTGATTTGTTATCTGGGTTCTTTATTTGGATGAATATTTATTACATCATGTCATCTGATAAGTTAGACTCCTTTCTTATTCGTTTTAATGGCAAAAATTACACGGCTTGGGAATTTCAATTCCAATTATTTGTCAAAAGAAAGGAGTTGTGGGGTCATCTTGATGGAAGCGATCCCGCTCCTAAAGATGCTGAGGCTTTGTCGAAGTGGGAAATCAAAGATGCTCGGGTTATGACCTGGATCCTCAGTTCAGTTGAGCCTTACCTTATTCTCAATCTGAGACCTTACAAAACTGCTGCTGCTATGTGGGATTACCTTAGTAAGGTTTACAAGCAGGACAACACGGCTCGAAGATTTCAATTGGAGTATGAGATGACTAATTTTACACATGGAAGTCTCTTGATCGAAGAATATTTTTCAGGCTTTCAAAACCTTTGGACTGAATATTCAGATATAGTTTATACTAATGTACCCGCTGAAGATCTTTTTGCTGTTCAAACAGTGCAGGAGACAAGCAAGAGAGATCAATTCTTGATGAAGTTACGTCTCGATTTTGAGACTGCACGATCTAATCTGATGAATCGTCATCCTGTGCCATCTTTAGATACATGTTTAGGTGAACTTCTTCGTGAGGAGCAACGTATAGTTACTCAGGCTGCCATGGAACATCAGGATACTGTTAATGCTCCTATTACTATGGTTGATGCAGCACAGGGAAGGAATAAGGGTCGAGACATGCGTCCTGTCCAGTGCTATAACTGCAAAACCTTTGGTCACATTTCTCGGGATTGTCCTAAGAAATACTGTAATTACTGCAAGAAACAAGGTCATCACATCTCAATTTGTCCCATTCGGCCAGAAAAGAGGCATACCACTGCCTATCATACCTCCACTGGTGCCTCTAGCTTTGCGACATTGCCTACTACCTCGCACGTTGTTCCTAATCCAGCTTCTGCATCCACCCTCACCCCTGAAATGGTACAACAGATGATCACTTCTGCTTTTGGACTCTCAGGTACGCACACAACCTCTTCTAAGCCATGGTTTTTTTGACTCCGGAGCCTCAAATCATATGACCAACACTAGTATTCCTCTTTCCAATGTACGAGAATATGATGGCAATCTAAAAATTCACATCGCTAATGGCAGTTCTCTGCCTATCAGCGCTGTTGGTGATCTTTCCGCTTTCTTAACTAATGTTTTGTGTCTCCTAATCTTTCTACAAATTTAATTTCGGTTGGTCAATTAGTTGATAGTAATTATGATGTTCATTTCTCTCGTTCTGGTTGTGTTGTGCAGGATTTTACGTCTGGGAAGATGATCGCGAAGGGGCCTAAAGTGGGACGACTTTTTCCCTTGCATATTTCTCGTTTTCCTTTACTTTCCTTTGCATATGATACCGCTAGTTCTAATAATCAGTTGTGGCATAAACGTTTAGGCCACCCAAACTCAGATGTACTTCATACTTTATTTCATTCTAATTTATTGGGTAATAAAACACGTTCTTCTGATTTTTCTTTTGATTGTTCTGCATGCAAAATTGGCAAAAGTAAAATGTTATCGTTTCCCTCTCATGGATTTTGTGCATCACAATGTTTCGATATCATTCATAGTGATGTTTGGGGAATTTCACCTATTATTTCGCATGCAGGTTATAAGTACTTTGTTATATTCATCGATGATTTCAGTTGTCTTACTTGGGTTTATTTTTTAAGAGTCAAAGTCGAAGTTTTTCAAGTCTTTCAGCGTTCTCTTGCTCCCATTGAAACTCAATTTTCTAACGGCATAAAAATCTTGCGATTTGATTCTGGGGGGGAATATATGTCTAATGAGTTTCAATCCTTTCTCCAAAGCAAGGGTATTATCTCTCAGCGTTCTTGTCCTTCGATGCCGCAACAAAACGGTGTTGCTGAGAGAAAGAATCGCCACCTTCTAGATATGGTAAGAATGCTTCTCCTTGAATCATCTGTACCTTCTCGATTCTGGTGTGAAGCACTATCTACATCGGTTCATTTGATTAATCGTTTACCCTCTCCTACTTTAAATCATGCTTCTCCATTCGTTAAGCTGCTTGGACATTCACCTTCATATTCTGATCTACGTACATTTGGTTGTGTTTGTTTTGTGCATCTTCCTGCTCATGAACGACATAAACATACTGCTCAGTCTGTTAAGTGTGCTTTCCTTGGTTATGCTGTCTCTCAAAAAGGTTATGTTTGCTATGATTCTCATGCTCAACGTATTCGTATTTCTAGGAATGTGGTTTTTCTTGAAAACCAATATTTTTTTCTATCTCATGTTGAGCTGTCATCTACATCTTTATCTCTCCTGCCTAGCTTCCCTGATTCCTCCATGTTGGGGCACGATTTAAACTAGGATTTGTGTATGAACGACGTAATCGTGAGTTTGGTTTCACTCCTTATGTGCCCCCTCCCGATCTCGACCCGGCACCTGATCCTACTCCGGTTCCCATTGATCTTCGTCAGTCTACACGCCCTTCTCGCCCACCTGATTGGTATGGTTTCTCATCTCCTGTTTCTTTTGTCGCTACTTTATCTACTATTTCCATGCCCACTTGTTACAAACAGGCTATGGAACATGAGTGTTGGCAACAGGCAATGCAAGCAAAATTTCAGGCACTTGAGGAGAATCACACTTGGGACGTTGTGCCTTGTCCTCCTACCGTGAAGCCCATTGGGAGTAAATGGGTTTTCTCTGTGAAACTTCGTTCTGACGGCTCTTTGGATCGGTACAAAGCTTGTCTTGTCGCTCTGGGTAACCGACAGGAATAGGGGGTTGACTATGAGGAGACCTTTGCTCCTATTGCTAAAATGACCACAGTTAAGACAATCTTGGCTACAATTGTGAACACGATGTAAAGTGGATACACAGAAATTCATCTCGTTTGTTCAATCCTTTTGACAGGGAGTACCTTCACTTATTGGTACTTCTCTCTCAACTTTCATTCTTTGGATTTGACCATTTGAAAAAATCTTATCTATGGCATGACAAACCATGTTATGATTTTTTTTTTTGTCAGTTCTGCCATCCTGATGTATCTCTCTCCCTCCGAACCCTGCTTTCTTTTGTAGATTTTTATTCTGTTTTGATAAATCCAAACATTTTCCTTATTCAAGAAGCAGAAATCTTCACACAATAGATAAACAAAATGAAGAAAAACAGAGAGCCTTACTCAACTCTACAAGAAATGTATTCAGATGTCTATACAAGCTGGGATGGTCTGTGAACTTCAAAGCAAAATGTTAGAAGCGGAGTGTTTTTAATTTTATAAATTGAACTCTCTACTCTATCAAAGAGCGTACAATTGTCTTCTCTGTACATGTAAGCCCACCTATCGTGATACTGGTGTCCCTTGTTTGATCTCTCCGTTATCCTGCAGCTCATTGATTTTGTAGCATCGCCAAATAAATACCAAACAATACTAAGCTTGAAAGTTGGGCCGCCACCGTGCAAGTACTTGATCAGTTAGGTTACTGATTAACATCCTCTCCTATTTTCTGCTGGTGAAACACCACCTGATGTTAATACTTTAGGATCTTAATATGTGACCACCCCTTTAAATGTCCTCCCTAGCTGCCTTGCTGTCTTAAATAATTTTAAAGGAAAATGATCTATTAAACCTGGAAGCACTGGACTGTAAACATGTCTGGAAAAGCCTTTCATAGAGCCTTTCAAGCGAATTCTTTCCTGGTTATGTACATCAACAACCTGACTCTACGATTTCTGCATCAACATATTGGAAAAGTCCAGTAGTTGATTCCACTATCCTGCTAGGTTCTTCAAAAATGCAGTTTCCAAATTGCAATGCCAATGGATGCTTCCAGTAGTTCTGCTTTTAATTTATTACACACCATCACTAGGAGCATTAAGTTATCAGAAATGAGCCATTACATGGTGTTCTAAAAGCAGTAACTAGACAACCACTATAACAACCTTAATTTTCCTACTTTCACAGTTTCTTTGCTGTTATTTTTGCTTTTCTGTTGCTTCCAAGTAAATGCCTTGAACTTCTTCAATGGTGAAGAGGAACCTTTTTCAAGATTAATCACGGCATTTCCCTGTCATTATCCTGGTTCCGCTTGTTCTCTCTGCTGTTGCATACTTGCATACAAACTGAAGAAGGCCACAAGTGTTTAGCAAAGATTAAGGATTTGACACTTCGATATATATTAGGTTATTAGTCTTATTTATACGACAGCAACAACAAACTTAGTCTTTCCTCGATAGATTTCGGGTTGGTTTCATGAAATCCTTCTGCAACAGCGTTTAATTCGTTGCTAATGGAGTGACATTGCTTGATCTACTCAAAGATCTTGCACAGTCTTAGTTATACTTGCATTAATGTAATGGTTCTAATTTATTTTTATTTTTATTTTTATGAAAATGCTGACTGTAACCTAGAATTGCATATTCTCTGTTATCATCTGACAATTGAATCAACTTTCTTCTAAGAACAAATAATTGAAATTGTTTTCATAGTTTAAGTTGTAAATGTAAATCTACAGAAATTTCGCTTACCGGATCATACTTGCTTCTGCTGAAATTGAATATCACAGGACCTAAGGATGTAGAGTCACTCAAAACATTCGTTTTAGAAGAAGCAGAAAAGGCAGCTACAAGAGCACAACTTGAGAATGATGGGGAGCTGTGACAAATTTAACAGGTAATTTTTGTGACATTAGTTTGTTCTATTACATCATCCAGCGAGTCAATATTCTTATTCCTATCTTGCATAATGAGGGTGAAGAGTACACCAACATATTTCCCCACCTCATGAGTTTTTTCGTTGCAAAAATAGTAACTATACATATTTATTCCTTGAATATGTAAACTCCCGATTATGCATATTCAAAGCATGAAATTCCCATATGTGGACTAGTTAATTATTTACTAATATGTTGTTCGACATTTTGGCTCAGTTATGGAACTTCTTACTTGAAATATCTTGCTCTCAAAGTCGAAGGCAGGGTTACGTTTTGATGTACGCCCCCAAGTTAGTTATCTTGGAACTCCCCTCACATATCTTATGCATAGGTGGTGTTTTTTCTTTCCTTGCCAGCTTTTGATTTCTTGGAAGAGGCATATTACACAAATGCAATGAGATTGTTCAGGAGGTAATTTGTTGTATCAAATTTGCACAATTCGTTATTTGTTTTGATAAGAATTCTATGAAATCTTGGGTAAGGAAAACGTTGACACTTTGTTTTGCTAATCTCGCCCTGTTGAAGATAACATCATTCCTCTATGAATCACTCAAAGTTTCATTTGAGAGATTTAGGGCTTGTTTGGTGTAGATTTTTATATAATAGATTTTGTGAAAAGTGATATTTTTGGAGGATGCGTGGTTAAAAAGTATGAAAAATTATGAGTTCATTGGGAGAATGTGTGGTTTCAAAAAAATAATTTTTAAAAGATTTGGTACCAAATTGGGGCTAAAATGAAAGATGTGTAGACGATTTGAACCAACTTGAATGCATTGTGATCTTTTTATAGATTATTATCTATAATATATTAAATATCATATCAAAGGAGAATAATTTTTTGGACGATTGTAATCCTAATAAAATTCAATTATTTCAATAATACCTCATTTTTAGTTTTTCAATATGTAATAAATATTACAAAATCCTATGAATTTCGTGTTAATAATTCTCAATTAATTAATATTCACATTAATCTAGATTCAATGAATTTTGACCTTATGAATCTGGATCTATATGAATCTAGAGCTATTATAGATTAATTTATTTCTATAAAATTTTAATGAATGCTTAAATTCATGTATTAGCAATTAATTCTTATGTGCCAAATATAGTATAAAAATGTTACTCATTTATAGTATTTCATTATCACAAAAAAAAAAAAAAAAAAAAAAAAAGAATAATAGAAGTCGAATGTTGAGAGTACAATTTTCTTCTCTTAAATTTATATCTTAAAATTTTTTTTAGCTTGTTTGAAACTCATCAAATTCTCTCAACAAATTAGTATCAAATATAATTTTTACAACACTTATAAAGTATTTTAAAATAACATGATTAAATGGCCAACCCTGCTCCGATGCATTACCAATGTATTTTGTGGGTTCATTTTACACATAGATAACTTTCGTCTTTTATCTTGACACGTGACTAGCTAAAAGTTTATATATAGTAAAATGCCGTTTCAAAATTTTTTCTGCAGCACAAATTTTATTCAATTTTTAAACATAATAACAAAAATCATATTGTAATTTACAATATAGAAATTCATTGTTAAACCCCAAATGTATGTATTCAACACTCACGTTTCTGTGTCATTTCACATACTTGCCATTTTTCTCCTTTTTCGCAATATTCTTCTCGTAAAAATTATTTTTCTTTATTTTGAATATTTATTTGTATTTTAAAATACTGGTTGCAAAATATATTCTGGTAATTTTTAAATATTTTTTTTTACGATAGGGCTTTTGCGAGTTGGTATATGTTCATCAATTTCTATTCGTTTATACATCATAATGACGGAATATTTTCCATTAATAAAAGAATTTACTGACTAGTTCTTTCTGTTCGAATTGTTCGTATAATTTTTTAAAAGACAGATTTTATTTCTCAAACGTTGGGCGTTACAGTCATTTAAGAATTAAAACCAATGTCCTCTTCAGAGCTATAAATGGTTGCGTTGGCTGCAAGAACATGGAACTATGATAAATGAAGTACAACACCTATAATTTCTTTGCAAGAATCGTCGGATTTGATGAATTTGATTGTAAAAGGTTGGCTACTTGTAATTTTGGTTCAAATTCTCGACTCTCTCAATACAATTTTTAAACTTCATTTTCCAAAAACAAAAATTGAAAAACCAGACGATGCATTGGTACTTTTTGAAATTTTCTAAAGCATCTTTCAACATACCCTACACTGAAACGAAAACTTCTCCCCTCGAAGGCAAGAAATCAATCTAGCGAAAATTCAAGTTTCACCAAGACTTGAAGAAAAACATGCTTAAATTAAAAGAAGTTCGAACATAAAGTCTTATAACTCAATGATAAATCAAAACAAGAAATGGCAATCCAGATAAAGCATCAGGAAAAACCATAATAATCAAAAATGCAAACGATGTCTTGAAAATAGATAATGTGATTAATCAATAACATGAAATATCTTCACTTAGCACCCTTCTTAGCAGCAGCTTTGGTGACCTTGGCACCGGATGGATCCTTCTTGTCCACGCTCTTGATCACACCAACAGCAACTGTCTGGCGCATATCCCTCACAGCAAAACGACCAAGAGGTGGGTACTCCGCAAAAGTCTCCACAACCATGGGCTTGGTGGGAATCATCTTAACAAGACCAGCATCACCGTTCTTCAAGAACTTGGGCTCTTTCTCCAGCTCCTTACCAGAACGCCTGTCGATCTTGGTCTGGAGCTCAGCAAACTTAACAGCAATGTGGGATGTGTGGCAGTCGAGCACTGGGGCATATCCGTTTCCAATCTGACCAGGGTGGTTCATGATGATGACCTGGGAAGTGAAACTGGCAGCACCCTTGGCAGGGTCATCCTTGGAGTTGGAGGCAACATAACCACGCTTAAGATCCTTCACTGCAACATTCTTGACATTGAACCCAACATTGTCACCAGGGAGAGCCTCAAGGAGGGCCTCGTGGTGCATCTCAACAGACTTGACTTCAGTTGTCAAACCAGTTGGGCCAAAGGTGACGACCATACCAGGTTTGATAACACCGGTCTCAACACGGCCGACGGGCACAGTTCCAATACCACCAATCTTGTAGACGTCCTGAAGTGGGAGACGGAGAGGCTTGTCTGAGGGTCTCTTGGGCTCCTGAATCTGGTCAAGAGCGTCAAGAAGGGTTGGGCCCTTGTACCAATCAAGGTTGGTGGACCTCTCAATCATGTTGTCACCCTCAAAACCAGAGATGGGGACAAATGGAATCTTGTCAGGGTTGTATCCGACCTTCTTGATGTAGGACGACACTTCCTTCACAATTTCATCATACCTAGACTTCGAGTATTTAGGCGTTGTGGCATCCATCTACATAATAAAGATAATACTGCATTTTAGACATTGTTAGGAATAAAAATGATCACATTTTTTAACCATAAAAGTGGACTCACCTTGTTGCAGCAGCAAATCATTTGCTTGACACCAAGGGTGAAGGCAAGCAAAGCATGCTCACGGGTCTGACCATCCTTGGAAATACCAGCTTCGAAACCACCAGTGGTAGAGTCAATGATAAGGACGGCACAGTCAGCCTGTGAAGTACCAGTAATCATGTTCTTGATAAAGTCACGATGTCCTGGTGCGTCAATAACTGTGCAGTAATATTTCGTGGTCTCAAATTTCCACAAGGCAATATCAATGGTAATACCACGTTCACGCTCAGCCTTGAGCTTGTCGAGCACCCAGGCATACTTGAATGACCTCTTGTTCATCTCAGCAGCCTCCTTCTCGAACCTTTCAATAACACGCTTGTCAATACCACCAAGCTTGTAGATCAAATGGCCTGTGGTGGTTGACTTTCCAGAGTCGACGTGGCCAATGACCACAATGCTAATGTGAATCTTTTCCTTACCCATGTTTTGCTTTTAAAAAGAAAGCTGCCACAAATAATTGTTAGCATCAGGACAATTTATATGCAATAGCATCGAAAATCATATCAATAATGAAATAAAGATAATTCCAGTCGCTGAAAAACACATACAAACCTCCGCAAGTCAAAACAACTCAAATCAGATATTAAATAAAAATTAAAAATATTAATTTATAGCAGTTATTCGTCAAAATGCCCAATTAATGTTTTTACCAAACTACAACATACCGAAAAGCAAGCAAATGTAACAAGTGATTCAATATGCAAAGAATCATAAAAGATAGACCAAGACTCCAAAAACAAGGATTTGCAGCTCAAAGCCTCAAATAATTCCGGTGTTCATGAACCAAAAGATCAAAAAATTAAAAATACACAGATCTAAGGTATTTAAAGGTCTACATCTTTTACCATCATTGGAGAGAATTCTAGGTGCTTATTACACACAGTTACAAACTATATAACAGAAATTTCTACTTTTAAACTCAAAACAGTCAAGACAGGAAAGAATTTAACAAATCGAGGGTGTTATATAGTCAGCACAACAAAAGTTCAGATCTCCACAAGTCCGTTTAACATGAGTATGTTATGACAGATCGTATATTCAAATTAAACGTGTTTACTATTCTAATAATAGAATAATACATAGCAGTAAACAAATCTGTCAAATATATTCAAAGTAATACAGATCAACACACAAACGCATAAAAGATATATGACAATTCCATTAAATATATTCAAAACAATACAGATCGATAAACATAATAATACGCATATAACATATCTGTTAACTATACTCAAAAAACAATATAGATTAATTACACACTATAGTATTTATGCAAGAAGAAAGAAATTACCTCTGAAGGTAGTATATAGAAATCTCTCACCCGCCGACTGCAGAGAGAGTTTTGATTTCTGTGAAGAGCGAGAATGACAATGAAAAGGGATAAGGGGTTTATATAGGGAGTTCAGTTGCTGTGGGCGTTTTAGGGTTTCTCATGGGCCGTTTGATAAAATAACTGGACGGCTTATAATGGGAAGGTATTTGGGCCAGCCAAGGATCCAGATGGATGAGATTAGACTCATTATGCCATTCCACCACATTTAATTGCGCTAAAAGTCCTCAATCTTTATTCATTATTATATTTATAACCCAACTTTTTATCCCATTCTGATCTTCAATTATCTATTAATTAACACATATTATTTATGATGACGATTCCTATCCAAAGAGTCTGTCGTGAAGGTTTTTAAAAATATTTACTTGCACCTCATATTTTTAAATAAACAAAGCAATAACAAATACGTGGGAAACAACACACACTGAAATTAAATATTATTAATCGTAAATCAAAGACACACTAGATTGTTTGCATATTATACTCTGGATTCTTTCAAAACTATAACTTATAGAGGGATCGTGAATTTCTTGTTTCTGATTAATAATGAGTATTTAAAGAATGTACGAATCTTTCAAAACACACAAGAGTCGAGAAAACGTGCATTTCTTATGCTTCATAGATGACTATTAAAGGAAGGCATGGATCATTCCCTTAAATCTACATATCAATCACTGGACAAGTTTAAGATTTTGACAATCTTGATGCAAAATCAAGCTGGGAATATGTCTAATGGTCCATTTAATTGTAAAAGTGAAATTTGTGTGGAAAGACAAAAAAAATTGTAGGAAATTGAATTGGCTAGAATTTGTTTTAAAGGAAATTGTAATTAATTGTGTTTGATTGGTATAATTTTCCACATAATCCGTTTGGCTTCGTTTTTTATGCAAATAGTTTGTTTTTGAGATAATTTTTTTTATAATTAGTGATAAAATTTGTTTGAATTGCCAAAAAGTAAAAAATAAATAATAATAATTTTTTAAATTTTTTTGGTGTTCGTTTAACTTTATTTTACATGAAAATTGTCAATAAAAGTGATAATTTTTTTACCATTGAATCTAGAATTCTTTCCAATTGCCTAAAAAAAAATTGAAAATTATTTTCCCACCAAAGTGGTGGGAAAACATTTTCATCAAAAAGTGGGAAAATGCATGTGTGAGCAAAATCAAGAAAACCAATTCCATGGAAAATATAAGGATGCGTTCTCTTTGTCGTTTTGGGGCCGTTTTCTGTTTTCGATTTTCCCTCCAAAACGACGAAAACGTGTTCTCTTTGTCGTTTTGAGAAACAAGTTTTTTAAAACACCAAAAAAAATTACACACAAAACCCAAAACGAGTTTTTTTCGTTTTGGATGTTTTCTGTGCAAAAATCGAAAACACGCGAAACGCTTTATTTTCAAACAGTGTTCCTTCTTCCCCAAAAAAAAATGCTTCTTTTCTTTCTTTGGTTCTCTGCCTTCTCTCTCTTCTGGACGTCGGCAATCGGCTACGAAGGGTGCGCCGGCTACGAAGGGAGATGATTGGTGCCGGCGCCTGTGTGGGGAGGTGACGTTGTTGTGAACGCAACGTCACGAGGAAGAAGATGCGCCGTCTTTTGCAACAGCGAACTCGGACCCTTCAACAGTGATTTTCGGCGCCATTGACTCAACCCAAGGTCGCGGACCACCACTCCTAGCACCGCCTCATCATGGCGCACCCAATGAACTCATGGTTCATCACCAATTTCGAACTGATAGGGTCAAATCAAGCCAGCAGCCCACGAACCAATTTTGGGATTTCACCCTGGCAAAGGGATATTCCAATCCACGGTTTCAGTTGCTCGACTGAATGGTAGACATAGAACGACTGAATCGAACTTGCCGTCCCAATTGGGGTTAGGGCAGAAACCACTCAAATTAGCATACACCGACGTGTTGAGACAGAGAAAATATTCGAGCATACAAATCCCGTTCGTGGTTTCGCAATAGAGGGAGTGAGACTGCAATTACAAAAAATGCCATTCATATCTAAAATTCAGAGGCAGTTAGATTATAGTGCCTTCCCTTCACACCACCCCATCGTCATTGACAATGGCGGCTCCTATTTCCGCATTGGGTACCCCCAGTTACACTAGTTTATCACGTGTTTACTTGTATATTTATATTTGAATGTGTTTTGCTTAATTTTGGTGAATTTCGTGATGTTGCAGCTGGGCAGGAGAGAGCGAACCTCGAGTTATTTTCCGAAACATTATTCAGAGGCCTCGCCACAAGATTACAGGTAATCTTAATTCATATTCTACCGATTTTGCTACTTGTTTAATTTCTTTATGAGAATGAAGAAAAAATGTCTAATCTTGGAGCGTGTTTTAGTGTTATTGTTGCACTATAATTTTAAAACGTTCCATATTGCCTAGTCAACTGTGGGTTAAAATGCTTAGGTTCACTTGGAATGTTGGCCAGAGAAGGATTTGTCTGCATTAATTTGGAGCAGATAGGAAAATAGGAAATTGTTTTAGGTACCAATTTAGAGAGAGAAAAAATGTAACTGGCCATCTAAACTTTTTTTTCCTGAATTTCATTCACCCTTAGGATCAGGACTTCGCTCTCATCTTATCGCTAGAGCTAAGCCTTGTTCTCATATCTGTCCATCTTTTATATACACACACCAATCCAAAATTGCCCTGTTCTTTCTTATTTACTAGGTGCGTTGGAAATCTTTTTGTAATGTAATTGTTTGTTCCACAAACAATTTTTGTGGATTTTATCTTATTGTCATAGGACTTCAGTTTGGGTAATAATACTGTTGACAAAGTTAGGTGGAGCCACTCTAGAAGTGGAATATTTGAATTGGAGACTTGGAGTTTTGCAAATCTGAAAGTGGAGAATCACCAAATGTGTTGATTTCATCTCCAAGTCTGTTGATTTCTTACCATAATTTGATGGGTGGGATTGTAATTTCTAGATTGGAGCTAATTTTTTCCTTTGATGTTTTTTCAATGGAATCTGAAGTCAAAGGGGTCCATTCTAATCAAGTTTTTTTGATGAGTCACGGGGATGAGGCCGTGAAGTTGCAGGAGGGGTTCGAGGTCATAGCCAAGAGCAAGCAGGGGTCTGTGGCTGCAGTGGAGAATCGGGAAAAGAGGTTATATGGTTTATAATATATTAATATTAAACAATTAAATTTAATTGAATAATCAGATTTATTGAATAAAATATTATCAAATAATATTCTAAAAAAGTGTAAAGAGAACGCGTTTTGTGTTTTATTTTGAGAAACTGTTTTTCAAAATGACAAAGAGAACGCATTTTCAGTAATTTCAAAATCGACACTGAAAACACAAAACACAAAACACAAAACGAATTTCAAAACTCAAAACACAAAACAGAACCACGAAAAGAACGCACCCTAAGCTATCAAACACTAAAAAGTGGGAAAATGGAATTTGAATTTCTAGCTCTAGAGGGGAAAAAAATGGTAATCAAATATAGCCTAAAGTCTTAAAAGCTTATTCGTGGGCTCGCATTTTGTAACCAAAATTTTGAACACATATAGCCCCTCTTTAGGCTCCATTTTTCCATAAATAAAATTTTTCAAAATTTATTTTAAACCACATATTTTCTCCTAAAATAATATTATACGCAATCTCAAATTTTTTTCTTATTTTTTAACTATACATTTTCTAAAAAATCACTATTCAAAAATACATTTTCTCCCAAAAATTAATTTTAATGGAACCCAAGGGCATAACTTGATTAATGTCTGCAAAAGTTTCTCATGTTTCTTTACTATACGTTTAGATACATATTGTAACTTCTAAATCATCATTTAAAAATAAATTGAAATTGAATAGTTTCAATTAGGCCCATGTTTGGTGCCCATTATTTAAAAAAAAAAAAAAAAAGGTTTGAATAGTATTTTTAGGAGAATGTGGGGTTAAAAATAGAAAAAAATTGGTCTACGTGTAAAATATTTTATTGTATGAATGTGTAGTTGAAAATAATTCTATAGTAACAGGAGTTTTAAAAAAATAAGTACCAAACAGGGACTAGGTTTCAATATGAATATTTTTGAAATTGTCATAAACAATTTGATTTGAAAACATGGGTTAACTACTTGCACTTGTATATATGGTACATTTGATATATTTTTGAAAAATTAAAGAGTTTTTGAGATTCAAAAGTTGCTTTTGAATTTGTTTAATTAATTTTATAAAATTGCTTCTCCTAGTAAGAAGAGCTTATAAATGAAGCTGATTCGATGAGATTCCATCTAAAAGCTTATCAGAAGAGTGAACTCTTTTAGAAATTAATTCATATATCAATTAAAATAAGTTATTCTATAAAATGTAGAAGAAAAAATAGGTCTGCCAAATAAGCTCTTATTTTGATATATTGAAGCATACAAATTCAGAAGTATTTTGAAGTTCTAGAAAACGTTTAAAGTTTTGCAAACTTCGAAGCATGTTGCACCCTGGTCCCCATTCTTCATAACGGAGTATTTACATCGTCAACCTTTCATTGTAGAAACATTTAGGTCCTTAGTTTATAGTTTATGTTTTGTTTTTGTTTTTCATCCTCATTTTATATTTTATACTACTATAGTCGTGCGTTGCACGATGGTTGTTATAGTTTTGGAAGTGATTTTGTTAATAATATCGTAAGGGGTTGAGATATTTTTTTAATGATTTAAATGACCACAATAAACACCTAATTGAACATGAAGATAGAAGTAAGTGCTTTGGACAATGAGTTTCAATGTTAGTGAATAAATTTTTAGTTGAAGTTATTTATTTAGAGGGTGTTTAATGAGGATTAAAATTAAATTTTTTTTTAGTAGATTGTGATAGAAATTTTGAAATGTGTGATTGAAAAGTTGCGAGACCCATAAAAGATATGACTAATATTGATTGTTAGATTTTGTTTTTGATTAAAATCAAATTTTAATTCGAACCAAACAAATTCTTAGTTATTACCCAACTGCAAATGAACTCATTAACAACAAAATATTCAAAAATCGCAGGAAAATACTCACGTTCTAATAGCCAGTAACATGGAAAATTATAAAAAAAAAATGCAAAAATACTATCAATATATCTTAATAATTATAAATTCAGTCTGAACCCGAATTTTCAAAATAACATCAAAGTTTATGACAAATTCTTTCAATCTTTTAAAGGTAAACATATTAAATGTACTCAAATTATAGCTATGTAAACAAACAAACCATATAAATTCTCATTAACAGTCGACAAGACTACCAAAAAGAATGATAAGTGAATAATTAAAGAAAAAGAAATAAGCAAAATGACATGTAAAAGAATTCACACGTAGCTTTAGTGTTTTAAAGACAAGCTTGAATAGTAAAAAAATTTATTGAATGAGGCACAAAATAACTTTCAAGTAATGTGTGATAAATCTTCAGAGCGTAAAATTTAAACAATGTGATACTTATTCTAATGTACTATCCAAAGAATGCCATACAACATGAGTTGATCTTCATTTTCCATTATTCACAAGAATTGTCGCGGAACCAAGAGCTGTACTTTTCTAAATTATACCACAATCACGTATTGTTGCATTAATATGGTCATACAATTTATATAAAAGATAAGTTCAAGAACCAAAACCAAAATCAAAAATCACATATCTCTTTCGTGCTAGTCAACAGAAAATAAATAGTGCCCTTTAATGAAGATAGCGATTAGAAAGTAAAAAAAAAAAAAAAAAAACCGAAGCAATTAATAACAATGAAAATCATACGATAGATAATGAATTTTGTTCAGAACCAGCTCATTAGCAAGTTTTGACTGGCCACATGTAGCCCACTTGTTATTCCTTGAATTTATAACTTGACTCAAGAGATGAATTAGAAAAAGGATATAGAATCAGGTACTCTTCTTTATCATTTAGTCTATTGACACGAATTTTTTTGCTATACGTAAAACGGGTTGCGCCGCAGGAGATAGAGAAGAATAAAATCGTGAAAATACTCTGTAATTTTACAACCTATGAAATGTGTGATTAAATATAAGTTGACTTCTTTTATTATTGAGCCAACTAAAATAATTAAAATGATGGAAAAATCGACTGAAATGGGTGTGATCCGCACATCATATTTAATCCTAAAATGTCTAAAATACCTAAAATGCATAAAACAAAGCCGACTCACAAAAATGAATAATGCATCTATCTTAGAACAGGAACAGACCGTTGTTAAAACATAACTAATCTTCTGATTCAACAAAAAAGAACTTATTTTGACCAAATCATCTGCGAAATTGGTCAAAATTTTGCAAATATAATTTTTTTTTCCATAGTCTCTTTGCAATTGGTCTGAGCATGAAACATATTGATTAGCTACTTCAATGTAAATGGAAAAACAGAAGTATTTGAATAGAAATTATTAGACATTAAGTGAAAGACAACAAATTTATTTTCTAAGACAGTGTTATAGATAACAACAATAGGCACTAACTTTATTGTCTAAGAAAAAACGATTGTAATTTAAAAGGAAAATATTACTCACAAGTCTATTCACAAACAACATTTTGTATGGATCTCCAAAAATGTTTGGATCGCTGTTCGGATCATGTGCATAAAATGGCAAATAAGAAGAGAGGATTGTTAAATTCAAGAAAATCAAATTTTTTTGATCTTTTCTTAGTTTTGGTAACATAGAAGATAGAAAACCTCAAATCACATTTCTCCAACTCTTTAGCAGCCATTTTTGCACATTTTTCTAGTTGTATCTTGTGTACCCTAGTTTTTCTTTGCGCTTGAATATACCAAAAAATATAATTATGCGGATAATTTCAGATGTGTGTTTTAAAACAACAGAATGATTGTGGCACTATCTAGCAAACTACCACCACAAAAATGTAAGGTAGTATGAGTTACTCTTGTACTTATCCACATTGATTGTTAATATAAATCAAATGGGTGTTTGGTCCAGCTTTTCAAATTGCTTTTTGGACCGTTAGATTGGCAGGTGGGTCCCACACTAAAGATGACTGGTCAACTATTGTGGCCTGATTGTACAAATAACTGATAGAAAATCAATTTCTTTGGCTTCAAAATCACCCCCAAGACAGGGCCCAACTATAGAAAAAAATGTTTATCACAGTGCATAAGAATATCTACAAAATAAAAGTGTCACAATATCATTAGCCACGCATAAGCTTCATTTTCCAACAAAACAATGAGCAATTAACCCCCTACCACAATCATAACTATATTTTAGCTTGAAATAAAACTTAAAATAGGTCTTTCCGATTCATCAACTTCAATTCTGGCTAATACGTACCTATAACATATCACTATCAAATTAGCGTCTCATAACAAATGATTTTTCTATTGTCCAACCGTGTAGTAACCCTAATGTCTACTCTACCCATTTACAACATAAAGATCTGGACAATACATATTTGCATAAGTATAAACGTGCACTGATTCACAAACACAGAATCTTTGTTTGATATTACAAATGAGAGAAATACAGAAAAACAAAACAATAAAAAGAATTTGAAGGAAACAAAAAAGGATAAAATTTTGAATCAAGAATTTACCCTCAATGTAAAATCAACAGGAATCTCAAGTTCTTATAATAATCTTCAAAACCCACTTTTACAATACAAAGCAACAACCAAGAAAAACCTAACATTACAGCAAAATTCACTTCAAAATTTTCAAAAAGTAGCAAATCTAAGCTATCTCTCTGTCTGCATAAGCATCTATAAAAAGATCAACGTCCATATTACTGTTGATTGTCAAAAATGCACATGGATTACAAAATTTGATCTATATTTAACATAAATGAGACTACTATCTTATGAGAGTAAAAAAAAAAAAATTGAAAGAGGAGAAAATTGAACAAAAATCACATACTAAATTTTTTTACCTACAATATTTTGCATCCTCCTTGCCGCCGTCTACACCTCCAATCTCCAGGCGAAATACGATCATGTGATAATGACAATGAAGAACAAAAACTCTATGATTTTACCAAAAGTTTTTACCTCTAATACTTTGCATCTTCTGTCGTTGCCATCTAGAGCTCCAATCTCCAAGAGAAATACGACCCATGGTAGCTATAATAAAGAAGAACAAAACATTTGTGATTTTATAGCGTAGTATTGCACTTGAAATTGAGGAAATGTGTGACATTTGTTAGTGTTTCAAAAGGAGACCTGTGTGAGAGAGAGAGAGAGAGAGAGAGAGAGAGAGAGAGAATGCCAAAACTTATAAAATAACATATGACATCAGCATTACATAATCATGATGCTTTATGAATAGTAACCAACTCTTCTCTTTTATATATTGTAGTGAAGTGATAGTGATTTAATGTTTGTTATCTTAATGCAAGGTTGATTCTTAGGTGTAGCGCTTCTTATTTCTTACCCTATATTACTTGTAAAATTATAATCCAACTAAGCCTTTGACCTTTAATCCTTCATTTGCAATAGTGAGGAAAATAAATCGGCAGAGGGCATTTTAGTAATGGAATGAAAAGTAGACAAGTGCAATTTATTGCAACCTCAAAAGAGATAAAGGATCAAGAAAACTACATCAAAATGCTGATCGAAAAGAAAGAAAATTTGAAAATGGATTCCAGCCTTATCCCAATATCATCAACTTGCCTATTAATCAAACCCCATGATCATGTCATTGCCAAAGCTCCTGATCATATATGGTACCATCTCATGTAAGTCATTTTCTTCGATCTAAACATGCTTGAAAC